>OY770136.1:12412500-13612500 GCA_963669345.1 Gortyna flavago | reverse complement strand
TGCTATCATGGTAAATAGGTAAAATAAATCCGCCCCTAAGACGACCCACTGACCAGATTTCATTTGTGTCCAAATATAAATAAATTGCAATAATAATAGAAAGTAAGTTGTATTGTAGTCATCCTATAAAATTGACAATACTTTGCTAGATATTTCATTTCATCGACGAAAGCCTGTAATATCTTATTGATTGAAAAAGTTTTGTTTTAATTTCGTTCTAAATATTTCTAGAGCTAAAAGGATTCCTACAGCTTTTAAATAAGTAAAATATTTTGTTTACAATATTTCACAAAACGGAAAACATTCCGAAAGCTAATGAAAACACTGGCTAGTTTGCCGTCGAGTATTTAACAAAGTACATTTTATCAGCATCCGTAACAAAGCTTTGGGAAACGCAAGGAATTTTCAGCTTTAAACCGTTGTGATAGTGTCGGAAATGTTGTGTAAATAAATGTATTGATATAACAAACTGTGTAGGTGATTGTACAAAAAGCGGGTAGTGTCCGTTCATGCGAGTCCGCTCGACTTTTTGCCGAACAAAACCGCGCTGGGCGAAATAGCACGAAAAATATCAACAGCGTTTCCGACGTCCAACAAAGATAATGGCTGAAATAAAAGTGTACGTCTCTTTTTAATTTAAAAGGGCGATTTATTTAAATCAGACACCTACTTAATCGTGTTTTGTATTCGTATGGACTATTTATAGCCTGTGCTTGTTGAGACTGGTTTAGTCATGTTTTTCATTTGTTTTATTTATTGCAGAATTTTAAAAAGGTGTAGACTGGGACTAAACACATTTAGCATTTAGGTTACATACGTAATAATAATAAATCTTTTGTATTCATTTCTATTCACTCTAATTAAATAAGCAAGTATTTGAAAACGTCAACTTAAAAAAAAGAAGCATTTATTTCAGGCTACATTGGCCTACAGATATATATATCACAAACTAACATAATTATGATAAAGTATAAAACAAAACTTATGTTAATAAATATAGCTTGTGTGTATGCTTGTTTTTAAAATAGCACTCTACTAATAGAGTAAAGTAAGGGAAGCCAACTTAAGGGATAGCGACGCAAACGTTTTTGATAAAGAGGTAACATAACTTTAGCGCCTCGAGTCAAGATGAAGGCTGCGCATTTATGTATGCACATTCAATTTCTACTTAAACACTTTGTATAGGACCTACTTGAAGGGTGAGACCCTAACAAAAAGTCCACAGGTTCATTACACGACAAAAACGCACGTTAACGTGTGCTTGAATCGATGTCATCGCATCACCCATGAGACACACAGAACAGTCGACCACACAAGTGATTTTGGCCATCTTGTTTTTATTTCTCTACGCACAAACCACATAATAGTTCCTGCCGTGGTAATATTAACAAGTGAGGCAGAGGGCCTAGACAGAGTGACATTTTATCAGCGACTAGCTTCTGCCCGCGACTTCGTCCATTTCGTTGCATCCCATCGCCCGCCCGCGCTACTCGTTTTCGCGTAGCGTTGTTTTTTTTTTTTCTTTTTGGTTGGCTCCTAAGGGTTGTAGCGTATAACCTTCTTCAAGAATTAGGAGGGCAAATCCCACTGGTAGGTCCAGAGATTAGTGCGTTTAAACAAACTCTTCAGCTTTATTATTAGTATTAGAATAGGTATGATTGAAAAGTAAAAACAGGATTGGATTGACATTAGCTACCGAAAAGCGTATGTCAATGTTGTTGAAAGTCGCTGGTCGTTGGCGAAAAATGAACCGCTTTGATAGCGATTTCCACTTGTTTTGGATCTCGGGATTTAAACCCTGTAGGTACTTATTATTGTTGCTGACGATCCTTCAGGAATAAAAACAAAAGAAAAAGCGGATCAAACCGGAATGAGAAAGTTTATAGTGGATAAGACAGAGATTAAAACTGAAGAAGAACTAGCAGGGGATCGAGGAGGATTCAGGGGATCAGACCGGAATAACTCCTAAAAACCATCACCTTTAATAAAGATTAGTCCTAAGCAGCTCTGGACAGAGGGGAAGTATGAGGAGTGGAAAGACAGTAGGGAGGGCTTTGCCCAGCAGTGGGACATCCATGGTTAAATAACATCACGCCTGTATTTCCCAAAGGGCGATGCAGAAGAGTACCTATAGTACACCCACATTCCGCCAGTTATGTTTAAGTCCCAAGCAATAGTTGGCGAGCCAATTGCCATCAACCGGGTACAAATCCAGACTCCGGAAATTTCAGATAGGAAAACCCAATCACACTTTGCCCAACCTAGGAATAGAAAGCAGGACTTCATGCTCAGTAGTAGCGCTTGCGACCACAAGACCAAAGAGGTAGTCAGTTCTGTGATTTTGAATTGTGAAATCGAGTAATTAGTATAATTATTGGCTTTTCTGAATTTTTGGACATTATAATCAACGCTATCTACTATTTATTTGTGGCTCTGTTGATACGGTAAGTGCCGTGTGCTTGTTGATGTTGATAGAGCTGGGAGCTGTATCAACATTCAATATTATATATATATTATATTATTATATGTATTTATGTGCTGAATGCGTTTGCTGTAAAGAATCCGTTACAGCTTTACGTGGAGTACTGAAAATATTTTGCAGTTTTTTTTTGCATTACTCCACTGCTGATCAATGTCACCAGTATGCGACCCACAGGAAATTTTTCCTTAATTTTTTTCTATGATTTCCCTGCATTTCTACCTATTTTATTACTTATAGCTGAGCATCATTAAATCTGATTTTTACTAAAATTATATTTAATTTTAAATAAGGAAAACCAACATTCAACATTTGCTAACAGTAGAATTCTATTTAAAGACCTTGAAGTGAAACCATAAGAGGATCTATGTTCTTAAACTAAAATTGGGCTACTGCTTGAGCGCGACTGCTGAGCGTGGATATTTCTTATTAACAGCCCGGAATTTGAGAGTTGGCAGTGTGATACCCCCGTGCCTCGGAAAGCACGTTAAGCCGTTGGTCCTGCACCTGATCTCTCTCCGGTCGTGTCGGATTGCCGTCCCGTCGTACTATGAGAGTGAGGTCTTCAAACTTTTGGTTCGAGGACATGCTAGTTTCCATACAGTGTTTTCCTTCACCGTTTTGGGAGCAGTGGTGATGAAATAATTTACACAAAGAAAAGACCCTATCAGGGTTCGAACGTACAACCTAAAAGTCGCGGCCGATTCCACTGCGCCGCCACTGCTCTAACGAATCATAACAGGCTTCAACCTATTCTTCCTGCCAAATCTAAGTCCCACAACATTTTGATATCTACAGATAATTTGAAAGAAACCTGCATAAAATATGGTGCATAATTCCCCATCATTTGTGCGTGGCTTTCGTGATATCCGTTAAAATATTTCGCTTGCTATCTCGAGTGGCGCAACCTACCGATCTGATGCGGTGAGACCCTAGAGATCCGGCAACGTCATTCGTGTCACCGCGTATTGGAAATGTTCTTTATACAATTTTGTATTTATTTGTGGTGTGGATAATTTATTATCATAGGAGCTTATGATGGTGTATTTTGGTTTTGTGTCGTTTGATTATGTATTTCTTACTATCCTGTAAGTTATTTTAATTGAGATATTGGATGAGAAAAGGTCGCTGATTGGTCAGCATTTCACATGACCTTTCATTCCTGAGTACTAGCTAGACCATTGAGAGATTGTGTCAGAAAAATATCAGGTTATTATTTTAATTTATACATGATGATACTTACTGATGCTTTGGATTGGGTATGACTTCATAATATCATTTATTTATTTAATTATTTATGTACACAACTACACACAGTAAAATACATAGGGATACAACATAATTATAATTTGAGTACAAAGGTACTGCTTATTTCTTAAGAAATTTCTTCCAGCAGACCTGCGAAAGGAGATGTAAAAAAGAAATGTAGACAATAGTGTGTGAGAACAAGAAGAGAACAATATGAATGTGTGAAGTCTAAACTAAAATATTAAATAACACTACACATATAATGCAAAAATAAACATAATTATACTTAAATAAATACATAATGCTAAAATATATAAACTTATATAATATATATATTAATTATACTCACAGTATAGAGGAAAGGTAATGCTCTTTTAATCGACATTTGAATAGAGAAATAGTTTTTCGGAAGAAGAGCACGAGAAGAAACTGTCGTTAAGATCAGCTACATCATCCATGAGTATAAGTACTTAAATTATAATATAAGTTTAATAAAAATACTATAAATATCTAAAATACAAAAAGAATATTTAAAATAACGTAAAAACTAAAACACTAATTACGCTGGTATATTGGCAGGAATTTTACAATAAACCTCTCCGACCCGGCGCGAACCACATGTGGTACGATACAATTCCGTTCACTGGATACAATAGAAAATCAAATGTGTCTCATTAGCTCCTTGAGGTGTAACAAAAATCATGTGTAATCCTACTAATATCCTATCCTACTTTCTACTAATATTATAAATGCGAAAGTTTGTGAAGATGGATGGATTAATGTTTGTTACTCTTTCACGCAAAAACTACTGAACGGATTTGGATTAAGGGCAAACAGACAGTGTATAAACAGGATTAATACAAAGGATACTTTTTGTCCCGATATTCCCTCGGGATCGACACTTATGCGGGTGAAACCGTAAGGCGCTACTAGTAATATATAATTTACTTAAAAGCTCACGTTTAGTTCCTCTGACAAGGTAGGATCTTGGTAATCAATTAAGCAAATAAATATTTTTATTGCTTGTGCCATTCTTTTATGTTTTATAGATACTAGTTTTGCCCAGCATGACGATCATCATTAGAAGTTCAAAACGTTTTATTCCCCATTCATAAATAAATATCTGCGTATATCTTCGGTGACACTCACCCCCGCAAGATGTGGCTTCAGAAAAAATATGCCAGTGCCGTGAACACGATACGAGTGCGCAAACCGGCTTAGTTAACGCTATCTATAGGGTTACAGTAACGCGACGCCGGGAAATCGCATTCGAAAGTAAAGGGAATGAGACTGGAAACTATGCTTTGTTTATTTATAGAATAGCTCGTTTGCGTTTCGATTGCAAGCCTATTGTTCGAGGCTTTTGTTTTGTTGGTCAGTTTATAGAGCGTTTAAATGACGAAGGACTTTTTTGAAAGGTTGTCACACGTTTTTTTGTATTGTTTGGGTTTATTGTGTCCTCTTTTGTATTGGATTGAAAAATGAAGCATGCATGGTTTTTCATAAAATGGAAGAATACGCTCTCTTTCTAACAAATTTAATTATATTTCGTTCATACATCTGGTCATACACGTTGCGAGTTCTACGCGCGTAACCTTTCTGAGGAACATCACCAAAAGGTCACTGTATGTTCACCTAGATCAAGTAGGCAAAAGGAGAATGTAAGGATCAAAGCAACCCCATGGGAAGAAAGCGAGACTTTATGATATTTGTTTTATGTGTTTATATTTCGGTTTGTCGTACTTTTCATGGTGTCGTTTGTATGTTTTCCATTTGGCATGAGGAAAATTTATAGGTACCTTACAAATGATGTTGCAATCACTATAATCTGCTTTATGGTCATGGTTATAAAGCATCTATCCCCAAAATCGCTTGAGTCTTTGCACCTAAATACAGTCAGGGAGTAACCTATTTATCAAATTGACCCACTACGTTAATTTTTTGTGTTATAGCCATTTGACACAAAGAAAGAAGAAAACGAAAAACACAAAAAAAGAAAATCAAAGAAAGAAAAATTCAAAACGAGAGAAAGGGAAAAATAATGAAGTTTTGGTTTGATTATACGGCCAATTTAAATTGGTAGTAACTAAATATTAATGAATTTACATGACAAAAAGGATTTGGGCTGGCCCAGAATATTATTGGATGTATGCACCATTAAAAAAAATGGGCCCGGTCTTGACCTCGATCACGCCTGATAGAAAGCGATGGATGAGGTCTATGATGGAACGAGCGTGCCCAAAAGATGCTTAAGGTACTGGAACTCTGGAGAAACACAGCAGGCTGCTTGATTCCGGTGTCGCAAACCAGACGGGCGTTAGCCCATCGATCTTTCCAATCACATTTCCATGAAAATCGACGGCAGCTTCCCGATAAACTACTGTAAACAGACACACGGGTTCAAACAGAGGCATCGGGTAACCTTTTAACAAACTTCTGAAAGTACCCTGTTATCGAGTTTCAAACAAAAATACCGATACATTTTCTCCACAGAGGTGTATAGAAGTTGTCCGTACGCTTCGGGATGTTGTGGCAAAGTTTCCAAAGTACGTATAATTGATATTTTGTTATACGCCCGCGAAAATGATATACTTTAGCTATCGGTAATGAGTTTTGTGTTTGTTTACGTATATTTGGGATTTCTATTCATAATAGGTAGTATATATGTCGCAGCCAACTGGTTAAATTAGCCGTTTAGTTAACTGCCTGGCCTTTAGAAGTAGTGCTCGCCTCGCTTCGCTCTCTCGGCTCGCACGCGGTTGATCACAGTTCTAACCTAACCTAACACATTTGGTCGGGGTGCCCTGGCTTAGTTACTGCGCCCAATTCGGCTCGCGCGTGATTGGTTACAGACTTCCAACCTAAACTGTAATTGAATATCATTCAGGCTGTTAGTTGAACGGCCGCCGTTTAGTTAAAAGGCTAGGCGGTTAACTGAACGGCTAATTTAACCAGTTGGCTGCGACATATACATTGCGTTTATAAAGAAAGTTTTGGCGCGGACGTGTTAAATTTTGTGTTCTTTTGTATAATGTTTCCAAGCTGAGAGGCCTCCCGTATACCATAGACTACACATTAATGTAAACCTTTGAACGACTGTTAAGTTGGATCTATGCGGGCTTTACTCATTAGAGCCCAGAACATGAGTTATCCACAAATCAGAAACTCAATAATACAGAAAAGAAATAAACACCAGTTTTTGATAAAACTGCAACATTTATGAGACAGCGTATTTGTTGCAGCCATGGTACCTTACCTTTTTATTTCCTCGGGTGATTCAAAGACAAGATTTTTATCTTAAAATCCACCTTGTAAATCATTCACAGATTTTCATCTGACAAATCCTTGTCTATTTTCACGAATTCTCCGGAAAACACCTACATGATCTTTAATACAATAAAAGTTCATTAGGAAGATTCTTTCTTCTTGTGAAAAATTTATAAATAATATTTTCGATTTTTTCCTGATTTAATTATTTTTCTGACATTTTTACGTTTTTGGATCCATTTTTGTTAGGGAAATCCTATTAATGAATTGTTTGTCGTTTTATTAAATATATATTGATTTTGTTTGTTCTTGTCTTTTAATAAACAAGCATCAGTATCATTATCTTGTCTTTACCCCAATTTATTTGGAGTCAGCGCAACATTGTCTTTTCTCCAATACTTCTCTATTAGTCGTCATTTCGGTAGACATCCCTTTCTACCCATATCATCTTTCTCACAATTCATCCATCATTGCATTAGTCTTCCCCAACGTATAGCCATCTATATTTATACTCTAACTTTCCTCACGGCTTTTCCTTATTCCCGCATCAGATGCCCATACCATGACAACCGATTTCCACACAATGCATGGAAAGGGTTAAATGTTATACCTTCATCTAGAAATAATTGAAACCAATTTTCATAAAAGAGCCTTAAAACTAAATCCTCTACCAATTTACCTACAAAATTCTTCAGATTATATTCTTATAGGTACTTCTCCTCAATATCATTACTTGGTAACCCTACCCCGAGCAGTGTTAGGTCTCTCCAGTACTAACTAGGTTACGTAGGAAGGCCGGGTGTTGAATGTCCGTGCGAATGTCACACGATCCTTTTAGTTTTGAGTTACAAACCACACTTGAGTAAGAATTAATGTGACTGTGTCTCTGTGTGCGTGTTTGTGTGGGTTTTTATTATAATGCCGGCGCTACACATTGGCCTTGTCCATTGGTTCAGACTTGGCACCACATCAAATGTTGAGCAAAATCAATATAATTCTGTCCAATATCTGTCCAGGCTCGATACACACATTGGAGCCAATGTTCCTAGGCTACATTTTGGGTCAAATTGTGTCCAATGTGTGGCCCCAGCTTTATCGTATGGCCTTAGTCTTGGGTTTATATGCAAATCTATTTTGGTCGGCGGTTTATAGTTGGACTGTCTCGTTGGTATAGTGGTCGCAAGCGCTACTGCTGAGTATGAGGTCCTGGGTTCGATACCCGGGTCGGGCAAAGTGATATTGGGTTTTTTCATAAGGATTTTTTAGTAGCACCCCGGAGTCTGGATTTGCTTCCGGCTAATGGTAATAGGCACGCCCCCTATTATATGGGACGTAAACTTATCTGGTGAAATGTGGGCACATCTCTGCGTAAACCATCGGGGATTACGGGCCTGATGTTACCTATATGTGGTGTGTTATATTATCGTCGGCAGTTGCAATGGCCTTGTCGTGGGTAAATGATTTTTAGGAGATAAATCTAAGATTTTTTCGTTTGTTTCTTATAAGTTGCTGCGAAGTTAGTTTAGTACCTTTTTTCTTAGAATAATTTTTCTATTTGTATTATACATATTTAAATTATTTATCTTGTCAAATGATAGTTTCATAAGGGACAAGATAGTGGACAATTAAATGGTTATTTTGAGTACCAATGGTCCATACAAGCTGACTTGTAACCAAAGTGTTACCGGAATGGGTATCAAGTCATTTTGTTAAGCTTTCATACAACAACTACAATACCTTTATTACAAGTTATAATCCGTCTATTCTGTACGATACCGTGAACCATATGCCATGTTGTAACCAAGTACCTACCTACTATTGAATAAAATCCCTAGGGCTTTTAGTAACATTTACAAACTTTGCTGTAGTATCAATGTCGTAGAGAAACGCCGCCCAACAGTTGCACAGTGGTCTGTTACCCGAACAATAAGTAATTGATCGTGACTGTGGCTTGCGCAAACGCACCATAATACTGAATAGGCTGTAAATGTCGTTAAACGTTTGCGAAAGTGGTTGAATTAATAATTTTAGTACTTTCAAGTATGTTTTTCGTCATCATGAGGTACGAAATATTTTAATTAGTCCTACTGCATTTTATATTGCTTCTGTGTAGATTCAACCAGAACATTAATGATTTGACATTGAGTGTGCCTCTATGTGGCTGCAGTGAGGGCCATTGTCGTAGTGCAAGAATTACCACTGACGTATGACTGTACATGTTAGTCAAGTTGCTTCCCTCGTCCAGTTGTTCCCCACTACTTTGACGATATCATCAACCCAACGCGCTTGTGGACGGTTCTGGTTTCTGTGGCCTAACCTTAGCCACCATTCGATAAACGATAAATGATTTTTATTTTGTAAGTAGGTTTGCTCAAACACTTTTACACGTCAATCATATTATTTATTAAACTAGATGAGGTCGGCGTTTCCTATCTGACTACTCTGAGAAGAAAGGCCGAAATAAACTCAGAGGTCACAGTCTCTTTTAAAGTCCAGACATAATCTTGGTCAGGTTATATGAAGACCATGTAGATCGATGTCTGAGATGGTCTTTTGAGGAAAGAACCACACAGATTGAGAGGACCTTTCATCCGGTCTCAGGTTTACTCCATCGGCCATCCCCTTGTCTAACTAGATGTCCTACCCAACTCCACTTGAGGCGCATCGCCCCGTCCCCGAGGTCGTAGACTTTCGACCGACGACGGGCTTTGTTGTTACGCACACGTACTAGTAGGGTTATGCGAAGCTCGCTCCATTGCCCTTTGTGCACAGTCACAGTGGACAGCCTCCTTTGTGAGCGTCCATGACATTATCTTAAATAAATCTGTGCCATGTGGACACAGATTTCTCAATATACCTATTTTCTGTTTATATTGTGATAAAAATCTCATGGGGAAATAATACATCAATCGATTGTGAGTAACAAAGTACCGATTTTCAGAAAATTTATTATGTTGCTATTTATAATTTTTCAAAAGAAGTCTGTTTGTAAATCAATTTATAAATCCCTTATAACTTTTCACTGTTTTAAATCTCATCTGTATTGCAAAGTTATCCACCTCCCATTACCGATAGTCCGAAAATACTTAAATTTTATACCCTATATCTGCCCAACCATCCCGGCGATCGATTATTCAAATCAAGGGAGTATCCGTGTAGGCTTTTGTTATAGTAAATTGAAAACCACGCAACGCCTCCTAACTGCACTATTTAGACTAACAATGTAGTTTGTTTACGATAACCCCGGCGAACCCTTTCAAAGTAAGCGATGCGGGTGGCTATTACGCCGTGTGACAGATAACCGGGGTTATTATAACAGGTAGCCTTGATTTTCACGTTGATACGGGTTAATAATTATCCTGTTGTGTTGTGAAAGCTTTGCGTTTTTTTTCTTTTTGCCAATTTGAAAATAAGACCAAAGAATCGATAGATGGACTATGTGAATGATGATATGGTTAGAAAGGGGGTGACTACCGAGATGACGACTAATAATAATAATAATAATTTTATTTCGAGCAACAAGACTCATAGTGTTAGTAACAACGTACTTACAAACTATGTTAATAATACACTTACAAAGACAAAAACAAAAACAGATTGTGACATCAGTGCTGCTCGGTGACAGGCCCAGCCGAAACCTTGCAGCAGTGGTTCACAAACGCACAATCAAGCCTGCCAGCTATCATAGACTATATATATATAGATATACTATAGAAGTATGGAAGAAAAAGACATGTTACGCCGACCTCAAATAAATTGGGATAACGGCAGGAGAATCAAATGATGATGAACTTATTTTATTTTTACTTTCTGGTATGTGGTTTGCAGGCTATGTGACTAGTAGCCACTTTATCTAGAGTTAATTCTGCTGTCTGAGCACTCACATTTCCTGAAAAAGCAATAAATAATAATTACGTAATAAGCCAGCCTGGATACGAAACGCTATGCGTGTAAACAATGCTTAGGAAAATAGGAAGTACGTAGTTGGAAACAGTACTTACCTACTAAATGGGTAATGTCATCTATTTGATGGTAGATTTACAGTAGGTTACTCTTTCTCGATGTCAGTTTCTTGTTTGTTTCATCTGAAAATAAAAAGTAGGAACTTAAGTTTAAAATCTGATACAGCTTGTCCTTTGCTGCCCTCTCCTAGCGACGCCGTAGTCCAGGTTTGTACCCCACAGGGGGTGCTCTTAGCGTGTAGTCGCTTAGTATTTAAGTTTTTAAACCCTAGCTGGAAACCTTAATTTATTGAGGCACTCACAGGTAAGTCCGGTTAAGTAGTCGTCAACCTCCTAGGATGACCTGCGAGATGCCATTCCCAAAAAAAAATACACTTTAGTTCACTCCTGTGCCATAACCAATCTGAATTACCCCTCTAAGTGGACCCTCGATTCAGGAATTATATTAATAGCTACCTGCCCTCTAACCTGTCAAAAGTGTAAAGTTCACTCAACCTCCTTAAAAAAGGGAGGATCCTCCGACCAGACGGGTGTTGTGTCTGGCGGGCAACTGCCCGATGATTCATGTGGAGCAGTTGTATCTATGCTAGTTGCGCGGTAAACTCTGCTTGCGAGATACAGGATTTTGCGTGACGTCAGTATGTTGCATTGTTCGCATGTAGCGATGTAGATACCGCTACAAATCAAAAGCCAGAGGTACGCGTAATCAAACTGTCCGGGACAGTGGTCCCGTGTGGTCGCCTCACAAAGCACGTGTCGGCTTAGTCTGGGACTCGTAATTAGGAGCAGGACAATCGGGTTTGCGAGCTTAAAGCGTGGAAATCCTAATTCGGTGCGCTAGTCGGCTTGATCTTGTTGGATCTTTGAAATGACTCATGTTTTTGTAGGCTATGAGAATTTTCATGAACAGTATCTAGGTACTATTCATGTAAATTATTTTTTATTTTTTTATTACTTGATTGTGTTCGTTGGCAACATAAAAGCAAGGGTTTTAATTAAGAAAAACTATTGTGTCTTAGGAATCTGCTGGATGCGAAAAACAGAACCTACGTCCAACAGTGGACATCTTTCGGCTGAAAGATGATGATGATTGTACCTTATCTGAAACCATTATCCAAATTCATAGTTTTAGTAGTTTGGCATAACTAACTATAACGAGAAAATATTTTTTTAATTAATACGTCAATAGTAAAAGCAATAATATTATAATCAAGAATAAAAAAATTGGTATTCACTGTTTCACATTTTGCGATAACAAAGTTACTGAAGGTTACCGATTACCTACAAATGAACAACAAAAATTTAAAGGTCGAGATGCAAACGATATTGAATACTCTCAAGCCAATGAATATTCTTATAGAATTATGCTAAATCGGATCCAATTAAGAAACAAATTGATTATTTTATCTTTGAAATCGTAGTGTAGGGCTCTCAAATTTTTAATAAAATATTAGATATTAAACTTGATTTGAACAGTTCGACAGGATCGCGAAAATTTCACTTGAACTACTCGTAGTTTAAATCTAAATGCTAGCTATAAAAAACTGTAGGTTAAAAACTGTACTTCAGTAAAAAATTGTTTATGATTTTGAATGTTAAAATAAAGGATTTTTTACTTAAAGTAAAAAACTGCTTGGACACAGGCCTTTTCTGAGGGATCAAAATTCACCACGAGGGCACAGTGCGGGTTAGTGGATAACAAAATAAATACCTACACATTTTTAACCATTTTCAGTTTTCTACGAACAACTTAAAATTTATTTAAGTAGGTACGTCAAGACAGAGTTTTCTCAAAACACACATCTCTTCAAGAATCATATTTGACTCTTTCGTCTGGAATCTGAAGTAACGTGCCTTTTTAACATTAAAAAATAGTTTTTTGTTACTCGAAAAATTGTATACCTATTTCTGAAGTAAAATACTGAAAATTGTTGAAACTAATGTTGTTTGAGGCACTTTTCTTATAAAACGTTTTCAGTTTTCTAGGTATCAAAAACAACACGAAACTTCTTTGTGAAAACATGAAATAGCTCAAAGTTGTTTTATGTTGAACTAAAGCGTACGTGGAAGATGTTTTTCTTAAAATTCTTTTGCAGTAATTTTCAAACAAAGTAAAATGTCATCGTAGGAATAAAGGTCTCTCTCGGAATTTAAATAGTATTACCTACAGTACATGGTACCTACTGATTTCTTTTCAATTTCGAAATTATGCCAAGAAAAAGCGTTGGTTTTGCTTCCAACTGTTTTCATCTGCGCTTCTAAATTAAATATTATACGTTTGCTTAATCATGCATTTTATTTTTATTTATTTACTATGACACTTACACCAACACCTTCTATGTATAATATATATTATCTTAAGTACTATAGATCAAAATAGCCTCAATCTTACACAGTCGCAGCAATCTCAGAAATAAGTGATTTTCATTCACTGCGTGGAGTTTCCTGGAGTTTCTTGCCGGTTCTTCTCCATAGAAAACGACCAATTGGAACCGTGCACCTAGCTGCTGACGTTTCATAAGTGCCCATGTAGGTTTATGTGAAATAAAATATTTTGGCTTTCATTTTGATTGCTCTATAATGATTCCGTAAAACAAAACACTACCTTAAAAGCTCAGATTAAGAAAAATCAAAAATAAACAAATATCGGTCAATGTTTAACAAGAAAACAGAATAAGCAATCAAAACGTTAGAGAGAATTCGTCTTAAACTTAAAGTGGACAATTAATCTTTTCGAATCGAGTCATTTAAACGACTAATGAAAACATTATCTGAAGAAAATGGCTACAGTTTATTTTTGTTAATTAGCATTTGATTTTGGAGTCAACATAATCTGGAAACGATTCGGAAAGGTGAACTTGAGGTCGTGCTAATAGTATTGATTTTTTCCTTTTTAGTTATTGGCTTTTTTTGACAATACCGATTTTGTGAAAGGTCATCTAAATCTATTGTTTTTACGAGCATATAAAGTTAAAAACTATCAGACAATGCTGTTCCTATGAGTTCAAAGTCGTGCTTTCCGTTGGAATGTATATAGGCTTTTGCAATGGTATTTTAAGGAGCTAATAGTTAGAATGGGTTAAAGGTTCTATGTAGCAATAGGCTAGCAATGCATGAGGCATACTCAGGCGCCATTACTGTCGCTCAAGACAAGATGAATCAATGTATTTTTGTTTATTAGAAAGCACCAAAATAAAAATAAAAATATATTTTTGCATATTTTTTACAAAATCCTTCACAAAATCAGGTTTCATAAATATCTTAAGCTTGCATAAAAAGTTATTGTATGACAAATTGTAGATAATGGTCCTATCTTTAACAGGCGTGAACTGTCAAGTATCGATTCGACTTTGTAAATAGGCTAAAAATATTTGCATGAAAAAGCTCTTAGCTTTGGAGAGTTAGTAAACAAAATGCTTTTGGATGAAGGCGATATTTATGAGCAAAAGTTATGTGAAAACGTGCTTAGCAAACTCGTAGTTGTTATGCTGTGAGATCCAGATTGAATAAATATTTCACATAATAAAACATTATACCTGTTATTTATAATATTAAGGCTTGATTTGTCAATAGTCAGTATATTTTTATATGAGGAATCAATAATGCGGTTTGATATTTTTTTTAAATAAAATATGTGAAACTGTAATATTTATTCTTCATATAAAAGTTATCTGACTATTGAAAAATTTGCCCAAAAATCAATAAAAGATAGAAGTATTTTAATAGTCTCAGCTAAGACAAACAAACAAAATAAATCAAACGTAGACAGCCAATAGACATTATTAATAACTAAGACAAAATAATAACAATAAAATGGACATACCTCCGCCTATTTATATTTCCATTTTACGTTTCCTGAGCTAGAAATTTCAATGGTAGGTATTGTTGTAAAACATCGTTTTGAGCACGCTACTGTAACAATTATTCGTAGGCCCGTTTGTGGAGAGGCACTTGACATTTTGTTCCCATTGTGTTACGTCCTATTTCCATTTCTATTCTGTCACAAGTATATTTTATGGTATATTGAAATTGAAATAGATCTATTTCGTATTTTATTCAATAGCGGTTGTTTTGTCCAGTAAAAGTAATTCATTCCATTATTTTTTTTCTAAATTCACTTTTGGGGTTTGTCCTTGACCACAGTCCTTGACTGAAAATATGTGGAGTAATAATGAATTAATAAAATTAATTATGGTTTATCTTTCTATTTCAGATATACGATACGACTGAGAATACGCGGCCGAAGAAATGGTCATCGAAGTTGAAGCTGAACACATCAGGAAGCTCCAAGACATCAGAAAAGTCTCCAGAAAGCCCGTACATGTACGGAACCATCAGTGGGCCAGGAGGATCAGCGCTATCTAAATCAATGAAGTACGCTGAGACCTGGCTCTATGGGTCCGTCAGGACCCAAACCCCACCTACGCGAACTAGCGTCTTTTCCGCTTACCCAGAAGTCTCTGGTCCCGTTCTTATAAGCACGCCTCAAAAACCTACACCACACAACTATGCTGTCATACTATGTTCCTGTCCTGAGTACCTGAATGGTACAAAGAAAACCAGCTCAACCAAAGTCAGTATTTGTAAGAAATGCAAGGGATCTCGTTTGCCATTAACTATAGCTGATAGCCCGCACTTGTTGGTCGGGGGAACGGTCAGAGGTCCTCAAGTTAGCCGTGAATCTGGCTTGCTTAGAGCTGGGACAGTTAGAGTACAAGGTTCGAAGGCGCGCCCTACTATACTTAAATCTAATGGAGAAACGGACCCCTATGATTTGATGAGAAGGAATAGATTGGCACCTCCACATGAAGCTCGTATAGGAAGCCAATTTTCAACAACACGATTACGAGCCAAAAGTATAAGTCCATGCAGAGTGAAGACTAAAAAACCAACAAGTCCAGAGACACTTCGCAAGAACAGAAGTAAATCTGTAAGTCGAGTAAATGAAATATGGGTTGAAGAAGACGCTAACTCAAGTAATGACACAAAGAAGTCAATATTGTCGTGTGATATCAATCCCTATGACTTAGTGAAGTCTAACGGCACTTCAAAATCTTTAGTAGAAATTGAATTTGATGACGATTTTGGACACGTGTTTCAAGAATCTATGAAAAATAAAAACTTACATTCCTCGAGTAAATCTAAATCAGATTCAAGTGTGAAAGCTATAAGCGGTCAAAGAATAAGAGTTTCTGACGAGTCGAAATCAAATAATACAGATGATGTGTATGATCCCGTTGACTATGATCTCAAATCCTATGAAGCAAAATGTCAAGATATATCTCCGACTTTGTCATTGCCAAATATTAAGAAGGAAAATAAGAAATCAGCATCTGTAAGTAAGAGTACGAGTAAGAAAATATTAAGCATATCTACATCAAACCGGGCTAAACAAAAAAGTGTTTCTCCAAAACGACCACCGAGAAGAATAAGAAACACCAAAAATGACGACGACAGTGAGAGTGATAATCAACGAATAACAGAAAGAAGTTCCAACAGGAAACCTGACAATCACTCTCGTAGCTCTAAGCTTAAGAATCAGAATACGGATACCATAAAATCTATTTTGAAAAAGCCTAGAAATTATGATGCCGTTGAGTCTACCCAAAAAATAGAACCAACCAACGAATCTTTTGATAGCAAAAGAGTCAATACATCCTTGTTTTATCTCCCTAAACCTAAAGACAAGGTGGCTGTCAATTCTCATAATATGCTACATAGGAAACGTGTTCAGTTCTTGGTAGAAAACGAAGAAACAAAAGTTATATATACTGCAGAGTTTAATCTTGAACAAAATACCACGAAAGAAGTTCCCGCTGAAGTGCTCATTTCAAGCATTGAAACTGAAGAAGATGTGGTGGCTGAAGGTGACATTGTAAGTCATAGCTTGGACGAATCGAGTGAGAAGTTGTCGGAATTGATTAGCCAATCTGTAGCACAAGACGATATTGAAACATATGAGCATGTACAATTGCATACAAATACATTTGAAACTGTCGTCGAAGAAATCGCTGATCCAGCAACAGAAGTTTCGCATCAAACCACTAGCATTGAAATTGTAAACAATATCGATAAAGAAGGTAAGGTCTCGATCGATACCGTGAAGCATTTGCTAAAACTCACAATCCTTTTTTCGTTATTTATTTTCGAGTTACATTTTTATTATATAATTTTTTCATTTTCAGATAACAACATTCCAAGAATACCTGTGCTGCGTCGGTCCGAATCTGAACGTATCCCACCAACTATATCGATAGCGCCACCGAAGTTTTTAGACACGATGGCTTTGCGACCAAAAAGTAAACATGGACACACAAGCCAAGTCTTTTTAACGTCTGTCATAGAAAACGAAATATGCAGTCCAAATCAGTGTGTGTTCAGCGAGCCACTGATAACTCCGGAAGTAAGTCCGCCAACGACAACAATTCAATACAATGACAATATTGAATCTGGGAATCTTAGCGACAGCAGTGATATTACACGAACAATTTTGACCAATTTACGTCGTGGAATATCAGAATCACCTGAACCACCTCCTCGGTTCAAATCAAAGGAACGTACAAAATGTAAGAAGCATAATTATGTCAAAACACGTTTCGTTCGTAACAACTCTTCTAGCTCCACTAGTGATGAATGGTCAGATGCTAATGATTACGAACAAAAAACTATTTTACGTGTGAAACAATTCGATTCAGATACTGATGAGCCAAAAACTGCTTCTGGTATTCTGAGGTCCTCAGAAAACGAACCTAGAAAAACTTCCATACAAATTAATGGTAACGAGTGCTACTCAACTATGAATGTGAGCAGTGATACACCTATTTATCTATCCTCTGTCGTCGTTAATGATGATTATGGGAATACGTGCAATACCTACCAGACAGGTACCACCGTTACAATTAGTGTCGGAACTCCACAAAAAGAAGTAATGAAATCAAAAAGTCAGATATACATAGGTGCTGTGCTCTCTCAACAAGCTGAAAATAATTTAGATGCGAACACTTATGAAGAATATTATGCTGACAAAAACAAAGATAGTTGTTACGGCTCCCGAGATCAGAACACTTCAAATGATCTCTCTTCAATACTAAACGACCCTGTCGAAGCTGTTAGAAGAAATCTAATTCCACATGTCTGTGGTAAAAAAGATGATTATTCTGATTGTCAACAAACTCCTGATATTCAACCAAATAATGGCAATGTTGTCACAAAACTTTTCGATGATCCTTTCTTTTCTCATCTTGCCGAAGGTTTGGATTCAGATTTGGTTAAAAAGTTAATAGAAAACTCTTTGATAAAACTCCAAGAAACTAAGAACTCCGAAGGGACAGACAGCAGTGAAATAACGATTGAAAAACTAATAGAAAGTTCGTTGAAAAATTTAAAAGAAGAGAGTGTGAAGGAAGGAGAGAAGAAAGAGGAAGTGAAACCAAAGAATGAGAATAGTGCCAAAGACGATGCGTCGAATAAACAAAATATAATCGACTCATCCGTCTGCCCAGAGAACGAAGATAATAGCTGCTCTGCTCCCTATGAAAGTATGGAGTATGAGAGCGGTGCTATAGGAGTTTTTTCTGATCTCGAGCCAATGTCGGACTGCTATAATGCTTCGGCGAGTGAATTGTCCACCGAAGACGATACGAATTCAACGAGATCGAAATTTTATCAAATGTTGGTCGACGCCGCGTTGTGTGATATTGAAATTTCCAATAATACCGACGATGATCATCATTACGAATCGATTCGTTTGAACAGTGATCCTATTTACGAAGAGATTGGAGACATGCCACCGCCCTTACCCGTTAACCCGCCCCCGAATTCTCTAATGATTTTAGACGATGAGAAACGCAGTGGATCACGTTCAATATTCGAAGGCGCGTCGAAGTATGATATTTTGTCGTACTTGGTAGATGCTAAAGAACGAGGCATTGATGATGAAGAAACTTACATAACTAGTTACGCTACTCACAATAATTCATCGAATATGTTGGAAGAATCAAAAGACAAAAGTAATAACAGCGAAATAATTGATACACATCATAGTAGTAACACGAGTCAGTTATCAAACGCATCAGATTCAAGTGAAGATAATTCGCTTATTATTAATCATGAAACGTTGGAGAAAGCCGTAATATGCAAAAAGACATCGGCCGAAATTGAAAGGAATGACTCTGGCGTTGGTTCGGAAACGAGTAAGTCTTCAAGAAGTAGACTTCAAGGCAAAACGTCTCCTTGTAGTATGATACACGATAAGGATACGCCTATACATCTCTGTGAGGATTGTGACACTGCTGTGGAACCTCAATTAACAGAGCAAGGTAAGTCAAACTTCTGTCAAATTTATACTTTAACAAAGAGGCTTTTTATAAATAATATTTATACGATTTTAGGGTCAATATACGCTCCATTGGTATGTAGAAAATGTGCCAAAAAAAGAGCAGAAAGGAAAGAAATTATCACAGAAATAGTGGAAACAGAAGAAAAGTATGGCAGAGATTTGCAAATCATTCTAGAAGAGTTTTACAAACCGATGTTGGTAGCTGGTCTACTGAACCAGGAACAACTTAGCGCCATTTTCTTGAATGTTGAAGAGCTTATTGAGAACAACCAAGTTCTATCTGAGAAGTTAAGAGACGGACTTGAAATCGCAGTAGACCAAGGAGATGAGGTAATATATTTTTTAAATTTCACTTTTTTTTAAACGTTTAATGCTAAAACGTCTCACCTGCTATAATATTTCATGAACGTTTTCAGGATCTTTTGACTGTGAACGTTGGAAAAATCCTGCTGGAGTGTTCAGGCATGCTGACAGCGTTCCAGTCGTACTGCGTAAAGCAAGCTGGTGCTGCCCTTCTGTTGGCTGGTCTCGAGAAGGAGAAGGAACTCCTGAGGATATTCTTGCGCGTCTCGCAGATGGAAAACACCGTTTTGAGGAGGATGAATCTAAACTCATTTCTCATGGTAAGTGTTTATTCCTTTATTGATCGAATCTTGAAACACAAAATAGTATAAATGAAACAGTTTATTTGCTTATACGAGTATGTCTTAAAAACTTATAATTAAAATAATTAAGATACTTACTAAAATTCCAGGTGCCAGTACAACGCGTGACAAAATATCCCCTCCTTCTCTCCCGGCTGTATCGCTCCACAGCCGCCTGTGCAACTGAGCGGGAAGACGTGAAGTCAGCTCAACGTTGCGTAGAATGCAGGCTCGAAGAAATCAACACGGCAGCTGCAGCCGCTGCCGCTGCAGCAAGAGATGTGCCGCTGTGGAGACGACTCGCAGCTGCACGAAGAACCGCACACGACCTCCATGTCGCTGATATCAAGTTGAGGAAGATGGCCGTCGATATCCTGGACTGGAATCATGATGACGCCAGGTGGGTGACTGATGTTCGTTAAAAATTTCCGTGAGATAAAGAACGAATGAATGAAGAATATTTTGTTGACAATTTTACGGGTGATGACAAAATAAATCTCAATTTACGTTCTCAACAACAAGACCTATTAGAGAGCTCCCCTGAGCAGTTTTTATTCATAAAATCTGCTTGATAGATAATTGAGACATTTAGAAAATTACCACTTAACAAAATTTCGCCTAGCACACGATGTCATTACGATGGCGAGATTACGCGTCCATATTTTATGAGATTTAAATTGTCCACCGTTTTCTTGAACAGCCACTTACGCAACAATAAACGCGTCTAGGAATGTTTTAGCTAATGTCAAATATTTTCGGGGAAATCTTTTTCATAAAGAAAACATTAGCCTTAGCTCTTTGTATAATTGTGGATGTTTCCGTAAATGCTTCGGAACATTTCGTTCTATTGGTGGATGGTACAAATGATCCTATTACTAGATCCATTGTGGGACGCAGGTCCGTTTGATGGTCTAAGTTGTAAACTTGGATTAAATTTTAGATGCCTCTTTTCATTGAGTAAACCGTTTTGGAGACAGGAAAGTGTCGATATTGGTTTGGGTAAGTCTTTCAGTCTTTAGACAGTTTGTAATTCTTGGAAGGTTCAGCTTGAGGGCAATTTATTATTATCTGCATAATACAAATTCGTTACAAAATTACCAATGCATATATAGTAAAATAAAACGTGCCCAAAATCCCGGGTTTTTTAGTTACAAGACTAGCCTATAAAGGAAATTACAGTCTTTAAAACAGTTCCATAAAACTTGAAAAAGGTCATAACTCACTATTAAAAATAAAAATTCCAGAAATCACTTTTGTACTTTTGTTATCGCCTCTTAACTCTTGTTACTTGCCCCATAAAGCTGATAATCGTTGCTTTAGTGGCACTAACAGTGAAAAGTGGTATTCAACAGGGCATTTTACGACCTAAGACTTTCACAAATACATGGTAATTATACGTGCAAAATGGTTTTTAGGTAATTTCACTGATAATTAAAAATTAGTATTGAACAACGAAAAGTTAGCAGAAGCTTTGAGAAGTTTCGAAAATTAAAGTAAAGGGTTTTACGAGGCCTAAACGATCTCGGAGCCGGGAAAACCATTATTGGAAGGGTTTTATAAGCCACGCAACTACAGTGTTTTATGTGATCTAAAATGTTTATAGGGGGATGTGCACGAATACGCTAAATTCAAATAGGGGTTACGGTTTCGGAGCGGTAATTAATGTTGTCATTCCAATCGAATTGAGTGATTTGAATTTTAGTCGATTGATTTTTGATCTTGATTTTGAGCAAATTGTAGAAAGGTACAATGTGGAGATGACGATTCAATTAAATATAGAAAATAGTTTAACTATTAAATATTTTTTTTATAAAAAAAAATTATGGAGTCTAGGAACGTCACACATTTAATTTGTTTTTTTTTTTTATATCTTTGACTAACTATAGTGTAGCTGGTCAAATCGACAAAACTCGTTGTCGGCTCATGACTAATTTTTTGTTTGTTTTGATACAACATTTTATTCGATGTTCACAACAATAAGACAAATTAAAGTACTGGCAGTAATAAGGATGATTTCCACCAAACGGCTCGCATCGCATCGGATCAGAACGGATTTTACAAGCTTTAAACGATATTAAATCGTGTACACAGTATTTAAAGTCTATATTACCAAGCCGCGCACAGCAGCTTGACCGCAAGTGTCTTCCGCGACACGCGATCGTAGCCGAAACTATGCTGCGACGCGCGGTCGGCTCTGTGCGCCTACCGTCGTATCCGATCGAATCCTTTCAGCTGTCGTCGCGTGCGCTCATAGCCGTGGCCGGGCGCACCGCTCATTCTCGAAAGTGCAGATCTGTGTTTTATGATTATTTTCTTCTTCTTCTAATGCAATAGCCAACAATACTACGTCAACTTCACCCATTTTCAAAAATTAGAATACGTCAACACTTTAGGAATGAAACTATTTGACTTGGCGCAGAAAGCGTTGGTCGCAAGCGACGGTATGGAGCCGATAGTATGCTTCTACATCCTGCCGGACGTGATCGGCTGTCCCCGCATTCGTTCGTATCTTATCCGATCCGATGCGATGCGAGCCGTTTGGTGGAAATCATCCTATACTGGGAATATTGCCAGTATTTTCATTTATTGTCTTATTGTTGTCTTCACCTTGTATATATGTCGCAGCCAACTGGTTAAATTAGCCGTTCAGTTAACTGCCTGGCCTTTAGAAGTAGTGTTCGCCTCGCTTCGCTCTCTCGGCTCGCACGCAGTTCATTACATTTCTAACCTAACCTAACCCATTTGGGCGTGGTGCCCTGGCTTAGTTTCTGCGACCAATTCGGCTCGCGCGTGATTGGTTACAGACTTCCAACCTAAACTGTAATTGAATATCATTCAGGCTGTTAGTTGAATGGCCGCCGTTTAGTTAAAAGGCTAGGCGGTTAACTGAACGGCTAATTTAACCAGTTGGCTGCGACATATACATTAAAACATTATTCTATAATATTACATCTTCATACAATATATGCATATATAAATGTAAATGAAGTGTAAATAAAATATCGTTTATAAGAAAATTCATTTTCCTCAGAAAGAAAATACATTGTATAATTTTTCATCCACTTAAATCAATTTCCAAAAAAGTCACGTATATCCATTGAAGAGGTTTATGGAAAAGCAATCTCAGGTGCTATTAGAAATCACTTTGAGTAAAGCAACCGTTTTTGCAATTTTGTTGCGCGCAACTTGGAAACTACTGAACGGAGTTTAATGGGTCTTGCATTGTAACTTACATCTAGGGTAAACTGAATAGTTTGTTTTACGGGTATAATCAAAATACGAGTAAAACCGTGGAAAATAGGTACTGGATTCGTGGTTGTAAAGGTTACAGTTAAGACAGCTATTTCTGAATCAAGACTAATATTGAAAAACTATCTTTACAAGACAATTTGGAATGAGCACAATCTAAACTAATATTATAAAGAGAAAAGGTTAGATTTTTTGTATGTTTGTTTGTTACGCTTTCAAGCTAAAACGGCTTGATGGATCCGGATGAAATTTATCAAAAAGTATTCTACTTCTAATCCAGGTCGTGGTGAGTAGACCGTGTAAAATAAAGTATTTGAAATAGATTAATGCTACTCCTGGTAAAAACTTGTCCCCAGACTTTTTCAGCCCAGACTTATTCCAGCTTTATTCTTGAAAAATAAAAAATTTTAATTCCAAAAAAAAAAAAACAATTCGTCATTACAAATCCAAGTTTATTAATCTCCAAACCGACAACATAACATAAAGCTAATTAAAATGAGACGAATGCCAGACATATATCTCATTTAGCAAGTAATACACTGGAGTGAAATTAATGTTTTAGCTCGTGCGGAATTTATCACGACCGTGGAACATGAAACGTTGTTGTGACGTCACACGCCATAATACATCGCGATGTTGCCAACAGCATGCGAATTAAGCTGGAGATGAAATAATTTCAGATGTGTTGTGCTTTGGCTGTTTTGATGTAAGATGAGAATGTAAAGTTAATAATGTTCCTTGAAAGTTCGGATTTTGGTATTTATGTTAGTATGGTGCTTTTCAAAATTTTTGGGCTGGCAAGACCACTTACTTTGGCAAATCAATAAGCAGGCAGTTAATGATTATAAACATACATACATCATGTCTGTATTCCCCAAATGGTTATGCAGGGGTGGACTTATAAGGCCACCCATACCCATACTTCACTAGTTTTGTTTAAGTCCCATATAACAGGGGACGAGCCTATTGCCATCAACTCGCCACAAATCCAAATTCTGGGCTGTTACTGACACACATTCCAGAAAGAAAAACCCAATAGCACTTTACCCGACCCGAGAATCGAACCCAGGATCTAATGTTGAACAGTAGTCTGTGAGTACTAGACAAACGACGCATTCAATGATTTAAATAGTCACCTTTTAAAACAAACTGAAAATGCTAGTCAGGTTTTCATGAAACGTAACGTCACTTGATAGATAATGATAGTAGCTTACATTTTCTATTTACTAAAAGCTGGCTTAACTACAACTTTATAACTGCCAAAGGGAAAAAACATAGTCTATTTTAGAATGACTCAACACGGAAAATGATACTTGACAACACAACAATGATATTATATATACCTACTTAATATCATTGCTTGACAAGGCTTAGATGCCATCTGCAACAATGGAAAAAGGGGTTGCATTACCTACGCGTTCAGGTAAAAATAAAATGCTCGTGTAAAATACGACATCTCGGTAAGGCAGGCTATTTATTTTACACCCGATTTAACCTTTAATAAGGCCAGAATTTTACGCACCCATAACACAGGCGAGTCAGTCTGAAGTGACGCGGAGCCCAATCGACCTTATTCCACCAAATTGACGTACCTCCTACAAATAAAATGACGACAAAATCCTACGAACACTTATGTAAACTGTTGATCAATTTTGGACTTTCTGCTCTTGTTTATAAGGTTCGCAATGGAGGGTAAGCTGCTGTTCACCCAGCCCAACGACAACAACTGGCGGAAAGGACGCACCATCAAGTTGACGCCAATCAACGCTCTTTTGGTAACTAACGGAAAGGTGAGTTTTGCTGATTTTTATTTTCTGTATGGGTTGTTAAACCTCGCGAAGTTTGTGTGACTTTAGTAAAACTTCCGATCGTAAACAGGGTTCCTCAATTCGACGTTTTATTTCTTTCAATCTCAGATTGGATTATAAGTTTACCGACATAAAATCTATGCAGAATCTTGAAGGATTTTACTGATTGATCAAATAAATTCATTAGTGAAAAAATTACGCATTAACTGCTGGCCACATAAACGACAAAATACAAGATTTAAATACATACAATATTAATAAAAAATATTCATTTTTCCCCAGCCAACGATCACCCACAAAACGAACGAGATCCGAGAAACGCGCGAGGCGAGAGACAGAGAGGCTCGAGAGAAAGAGGGAGAGGCCTTATTCGCGCGCAGTGGAGTAAGGGAGGCAGCACTATTGCTGGTGAGGGAGAAAGCAGGACGGTACACTCTGCAGAGGGAGCCACTGTTCTTGGACCGCTGCGTGGTCGCCGCAGACCATGAGCCTGAACATTTCTTCGAAGTACACGAGATTACTACTAAAGATTCTTATATTTTTAAGGTGAGGATTTTACATTTTATGCAGGCTGCGTTCCAACACTATCCTGCAATCGATACCTGCCAACAACCCGACAACCCGCTCGTGTGAGCACTTACAAATAGGGCCCGATCTGTTTTAGTTATTAAGTACTAACTTAGGCTAAGCTATTGTGTTAATGATACTGTGGACCTCATTGTGGTCTGTTAAATAAATATTAATAATAATTTTACATGGTTTCTTCGAGAATTATAACGTACTATTTCATGATTTTGATAAAGTACTTTCATATATACCTACTAATGTCCTAAAAAAAACCTTAAAATTTCGCAATAACTTTACTGAGTTTAAGGTACGGATTTTGATTAATACAGCTAGTCAAGCGTTAATTTTGGTAATTAGGTATCATGATCATTTGGTTCGTTTCTGAATTACTATTCAATCACTGAAATCGTTAGTGTAACTTGAGTTTCAGACAGGCTGTCAGCTTTGTCCTTCTACCTTTCTTCTGAAATCATTCGCCTTTTTATTAACCTTTTTTAGATTAACTTTCACGTCTAAAGACGTCCACTCTCTTTTTTATTATTGAACTAGCTTTCTGCCCGCGATTTCGCCTGCGTAAAATTTTTCGTTCTCCCGACCCAACCCATCGCTTCGCATCGCCTGCCCGCACTATTACTTCATATTTGTTACTTACTTTTTTTCCTTTTGCTCGGCTCTTATGAGCCGAGTCCTAGCGAAATATTAAATAGCTTATAGCCTTCCTCAAGAATTGGGCTATCAAATATATATATATATTTTTTTTATTTCGACTAGGAGTTCCAGAGATTACCCCTTACATACAAACCTACAAACAAATATTACCTATTTATAATCTTAGTATAGATAACAACTGTTAATATTTTCGTATCCTTCATTACAGGCGGAAGAAAACTCGCGCACGCGTACCTGGTACCGACAGCTGCAATACCACGCACAGGGCGCCGGGGCATGGCGCAAGCGACGCAACGCTCTCGCGAATATCATGATCAACCCTATGTTGACGAGGAATTGATGATAAGGACTTAATTATGGTACTGATATGTTTTGGGACGTCGATCTAGTGTTATGTGAGGGTTACATGAAATGATCATAAGTGGCGTTAGGGTAGAGATGAGAGACATTGTTATCGATATGATTTTGATGTCTAGTTTCATTTGTGAGATTGATTTGAATTTTACAATCGTTACTTTAATTTTCAAATATTTTTTTCTTTTCTTTACTTTAACTTAGGATTATTCTTAAACAGTCTACATGTTCTTGACTATGTTACCTAGATTTTATTGCTTTAATTGTAACGATAAATATTCACTTTTTCAAGATCATATCGATAACTGGCACAAGGTTTACACTAAACGTTGTAGGACTTGTCAAAAACAAGGTATTAAATCCGTATTATTTATTAACAATACGTGAAAAAGTGAAAAATATTGTTGTTATAAAAAGGAAATGATGAAATGCGTGCATTTTAAATAAATTTAATTATAATAGTTTTATCATTAAACATTCCTGGTATTTGTTTTCATTTTGTTTAGTTGTAAATATCCAACAACAGTTTGCCACTAGTTTTAAATTAGCTTTACACCAAAATTTAGATGTTTTAACATTTTATGTGCCCTATAACGAACTATTGTATTAACAAAACCATAACATAAGAGGTATTGTATATAATTTAATTTTAATAGCTGTGATATCCTGTCGAAGAAAAACGGAAAAAATGGAAATAAAAAAAAATGCTTTGTAATCATTCAGACACCTTGTAATTATTATAATTTTAACATTAACAATTGTTCAAAAAATAATAATAATATTATAACTTCCTGACTAGTCTTAAGGGAAATCGTGTGTAATATTATTAAATATTTATAAGATAAAAACATATACATAATATTGAGTTGTATTTATTGTATGTAATAGAGTAAATAGATGTAGATTTGCTAATCGGATAAAATTGCTAAATAGTTTATTAGACAGAACTGTTTCGCCTTGGGAATATATTGTATCTGTTATATCAATAGAGAAGACAGGAAATAAATAAATTAATAAAATAAACGGGCATTTCATTAATTACCTTACCTTGAAAAATTTTTAGGGTTCCGTACCCAAACGGTTAAGCCGGGACCCTATTACTAGGACTCCACTATCCGTCTGTC
Source organism: Gortyna flavago (assembly GCA_963669345.1). Taxonomy (NCBI): domain Eukaryota; kingdom Metazoa; phylum Arthropoda; class Insecta; order Lepidoptera; family Noctuidae; genus Gortyna; species Gortyna flavago. Next base: position 13,584,791 of record OY770136.1, on the reverse strand, counting down.
TGTCACCAGGCTGTATCTCATGAACCGTGATAGCTATATATTTGAAATTTTCACAGAACGTGTATTTCTGTTGCTGATATAACAACAAATAAAATAAATATTTAACACGTTCAGTGACGGGAGCCCTCCTGGAGGGTTCACTCAAATCGCATATGGGATGCCGGGAGTCCTCGCAGAGGGCTCATTTTAAATGTACGTTTTTCTTAGCGAATTTAGCATTATAAACTATGAAAATAAAATTTGTCGTATATTTTGACAAGATTTATTAGTATAATCGTTGGTTTTCAAATACCAGCATTTTTATTTTCAAAAATAATTGGGCTCTAGGATGCCCATATTTCAGGGATGGTAAACCGTTTTACGTTTAGGTACAAATATTCACAAAAAATAAACATATTTATTTTGAGATTATAAATTATGAGGATGAGTTTATAAATAGAAGCTTTTCAGGGTTCCGTATCAAAAGGGTAAAAACGAACACCCATGGTGCAACTTCGTTTGACTGTCAGTCCGTTCGTTTCTACAGCTGCTCATTTCAGGAGCATACTTCGCTACATACAAGTCGTTTGGTTTTGTCATTAGAGTATTATATTATCTGTGGTCATGTATACAATGTGTAACATAATTAACGCAAGACCTCATACACCCCAATTCGAGTAGGTATTGAGTTGAAAGCATAATACAATGACCAAAAAAATTTTTTTTAAAGCTAACATCTATTATTATTAAGAAAATCGTGTTGACCGTAACACTATTTTATGCATTTAAAATATAGTCTTATTGCTTTGAAATAACATTTAATTTTCTTTAGCTCAATCACCGGTCAGTATATCAAAATCACTGACCTCTAATAAACAAGCTTGTATAATACCTGGTCAGTGGGCAAATTACATAATTTAAAAAAAATGTCTTTTCTCAAAAATGCTTGGAAATTTGAGCATTATTTTGACAGTCTTTTTTGAGATAAACCGAAATTGCTGTACAGGGGGCCTAAAAGGCTACTTTGGCAGAATCATGAAATAATTCATATCACGCAATTTCATCTGTATGACAGTTTTGTATGGAGATTCGTAAAATGCTATAGGTACACCTCTGCCTAACCCTTCAGGGATATAATATACGTGTGAAACTGTCAAACAAATGAATTGCGTGATAAGAATTGTTTTATGATTCTGCCAAAGTGGCCGTTTTAAGCCCCCTGGCCACTTACATGCGAGCAGCGGCCGGCAAAAGTTGTATGAAAATCCATATCTGTCCTGGTTTAGCGGCCAAACATAGTAGGTAAACTTATATATGTCGTGTTATTTAAAAATGGACCGATCTTTTACTCCAAAACATGGCAACCAAGGAAGTACAAAAAAAACAAATTATCACTTTAACGCGGGAAAAATTATTGTTGTGCGTTGTTCGTCATTGATTTTGAAAGTAATTGTGTTTTAATTTCCGCGCATTATTTGAGAAAAGTACTATACAAGCCTTGGCCACAACTAGGCATTGATGGACGAACGTGTAAATGTGGGCCGAGGCGAAGCCGAGGCTCACATACGTAAGTCGTAAGTTAATAAGCTGTTACAAAATAATAACGTTTTATTACTTAAAAAAATATTAATATTGCATAATGTAACTGTTTAAAAAAATATTACATTGCATGAAAATTTAAGAAGAGGTTGGACACCCCTGTCACGGGATCAAAGCGAGCGATTATACTTTTTCTTCATTTTTTTATTTTTTATATTTCACGTCTTCACGCCACTAGCACATGTAAATACCCCCAGATATACTAATTAAAGCAACAAGACGTTCTGAAAACACTAATTTAGTTCTTTTTATAGTGTTTTATAATACGGTTTCAATCCTAATTCCGACGACCCTCCTCGAGAGTTCACTTTAGCGCAAACGTAATGCCGGTGACCCTCCTGGAGGGTCCATTTGCAATATGTATTGCGGCATGGCGTATGAGCTCTATGAAAAGTGGGCGGAGTCGAAAGTGTTAAGGGGGCTCCCATAAAACAAACGTGATTTTTTGCCGTTATATTTGTTAAATATTGTATGGTCGTACGGAACCAACTCGCACTTGGCCGGCTTTTTTTACTATATCCTGCACCCTAGTTGCAAAAATTATCAATCACAATCTGAATCATGCTAAAATATATTGCTGTTCCATTACTTCATCATCATCATCTGAATAGCCCTTTCCCAAATATGTTGGGGTCTGCTTCCAGTCTAACCTGATGCAGCTGAATACCAGTATTTTACATGGAGCGACTGCCTATCTGACCTCCACAACCCAGTTACTGGGTTTTTTGAGATCTATTTATTTATCTTAAAAATACTCCAAAACCTAATTTCCAAAATGAAAGCGCTGTGTATTTATGGATAAACACAATATGAGGTCTGAAATGAAAATTCTCCTACTAAATGTGATACGGCACAGAGGCTCATTTCCTGAGCTTGAAGCAAATAACGATATAATTATAACGTCTTTCGCGTACACAAGGGCTTCTTAGACAAGACGATTTTTTGACGAATTCAGTGGGAAATCGGATGTAAGTTTTTTGCCCCTGGTATAACATAAGACAAAAACTGATTTGCATCATCTAAACACTTACGGCCGAACAGTGGGACCTATTTATCACCAGTTTTGGCATACTGGAGGTAGAAATCCCTATCTATCTCTGGTTTTAACTTTACAATAATCTACATAAGTAGCGATCTGTATGATTATATTATACTGGCCGTTATGATTATACTGGCAAACATCAGGTAGCGATCTGTCTTTAACTGAAAATAAGTTATTGGATTCGGCCGTTAGACGATGCAAGTCATAAACCATCAAAACAGACGGTGCAACATTAATTGTTGCTTCAAGTTATGGTTTGCCACACGTAATTGAAATTCGCAGTGTAAATCGTGATAGTTATATATATTTTAAAAATCCTATACTATCCTACTTCCTATTAACATTATAAACGCGAAAGTTTGTGAGGATGGATGGATGGATGTTTGTTACTCTTTCACGCAAAAATTACTGAACGGATTTTGATGAAACTTTACAGTAATATAGCTTATACATCAGAATAATACACAGGATACTTTTTATCCCGATATTCCCACGGGATCGACACTTATACTCGGACCGCTACTAGTAGGTAATATTTCAATATCTTCACTATATTATAGCTACTATAGCGAAGATAAGGAAATACTTAAGACATAAGGTGGAAGCGCTAAGGATGCCAGCGAAATTCAAATTTTCTTGTGTTTTTTGCAATTTTCTGGTCGCCTTAAGGACACCTATCCTACACCTACCCAGCCTACATATCCTATATAGAATATAGAGAGTAGGATAGGATGTCATACAAAAATAATAAACAGTAAAGTTGTACCTAACTACAAGTTCCAGAAACGACCTTCCCGTATCGGACACGTCACGTGACAACAATACGTCACATCAATTTCATGAGGGCGTTCCTCTATCAATGCGGTTTGTGAGGAACGCCGAATGTGTTGACAATGTTATTATTAATATCGGGGAGAAACAGACACACAAAGCAATAACGATCAGCATAGTTTCATCAATATTATAATAATCTAATAATAATAGCTTTTGGGTATGGCGTTGAAAGTTTTTCCATTAGAATGTATCAAGGAGGGTTTTTATGCTTTGTGTACCAAATAAATTAAGTTTGGGATTTTGAAGTGAAAACTTCTTTAGCGGCGTTGTACACTTTTTTTGTAATGGGTAAAAAATGTTAAACTCGCGTCAGGACACGTGACCCTGATCGAAAATTCGTAATCTAGACGGATGGAGAGTAGACAGCCGGCGCGGCGTGGGAGAGGAAGTATCCCCCTCTCTTTCTACGGCGCGGCGAAAATGTATGCCTGCCTTGCGCGAATGTTCGTGTGTGTTTATTGTCATGTTTGTGTACGATAGCGCAATAAATAAATATTGTATTCTACCACATAAATGATAGTACTTTTATATTGATAATTAAAGCAATTCGTGCAAACTTATTCCCTAACCATTCCAAAATATCAAAAATGCACAACGTTAATATTCAAGTTTTCACTTCTGCCGGCACTCCCGGAGTGCAACCCGTTTTTTTTATTGGTAGCGGTTTTGAATTGGATTGTGATTTGTAATGATTCTATAGTGTAAGTTTTGCAACAATAAATGGTTAGATAGCTTGAAGTTTATTAATTTCCTTCTCGCCCCCAAATATTTTTAAAAGGTCGGTCTCTAATACTGGCAAGTGACATTTTTATAAATCAAGAAGAATACCCAGCTGTATTATGCCTGCTATGCTCACCAAAGTATGAAAACCACATGAAAATGTCTAAACTGATTGATTGGCACATATCCACAGCTTGGCCGAATTTAAAGTAACCCTCGTAGCTTATTATGCCTTAACTATAAGCCATTTTAAGTTCAACCAATACACACCTCATTTAATTAACTTTATTCAAGATTCAGAGAGCACGAGAGCTCTTAAAACGGTGAAGGAAAACATACTGAGGAAACCGGCGTGTCCTAGAACCAAAAATAAGAAGACATGTAACATTCACCAACCCTCAGCCTGCGTGGACGATTACGGCCCGCTACCCGAGAGTAGACCTGTGTCCCAGCAGTGGGAACATTACAGGCTGATTTTGCAAGATTCAAAATTTTCCTTAAGAGAACATCAAGAAGAACCTTTATTGAACGAAAAATATGATAAACCAATTACGAGTGATCCTCACAAGATGCTGCGAGTCTCGAAGCGTATGAATTAGTAACTAACTCCATTATAATAATGGATCTTTTAAGGGATTTAGAAACTTTCGTAAAATCTTGATAAAAATAAAGTTAATAATTCGGTGTCCGTCGCTGGAATATAATTATGAACGTAAATAGGTGTTGTGCGAAGTTTTTGGACGAAAATTAGTTTTAAGGTGAACTTTGACAGGTAGGTAGGTGCCTAGTGTGGGTTAAATAAAACTTTGGAGGATGTAAAGGATGAAAGTTGATTACGTCGACTAAAATGTCATCAGTACCCATAGGTAATTTCTATAAATTCGGTCGTCGTCGGTGACTTCTATAGAAATTTGGGACCTGAAGTTTGAGTACTAGAGTACGTCCAATAAAAGGTTATCAATATACGCCCGAAAGAGAATTTTAACTTCTATAGATGCTCGAGGTACGGTATGATTGATCAGGTTAAGCTACACTTGCCGCGGCTAGTCTGTGGATGGGTGACCATCTTTACATACCAAGAGCCCTCCGTGCCTCGGAAAGCACGTTAACTCGTTGGTCCTTGCTGTCATTCGTGGCAGTCTAGTATCTTTGACAGTCGTTACGGGTAGCCAGAAGCCCGAAAGTCTGACAACCAGTCTTACCAAGGGGTATCGTATTACCCAGAATCGGGTTGTGGAGGTCAGGTAGGCAGGCGCTCTATGTAAAATACTGGTATGCAAATGCATTCTGTTAGACTGGAAGCCCACCCCAAGATGATGAGGTATTCGAGGTAGCTTAAGTTAAGCCTTCAGCTTAAGTTAAGTTAAGCTATTTGTTGTCAAAAAAAATATGGTATGGACATACCATATTTTTATTTTAATCATAATTGCTGCTTTACTGTTTAAAAGGAATGAGTACCTATTGTGTAGGTATTGGTGAAATTTGATTTAAAGTAAATTTTACATAAACTCATACATGTTTACATTTTTGGCTAATAAATCGCGAATGCAGTCTAATTCCTAGTTGAATCGAACGGCTAAGGCTAATTGGTAGTTAAGTGGTCGCCAGTCAAACATGCTCTATTGAGCTATTGTGGTAACCCACACGCTAAGTGCCTACACGCATAACTAGCCCTTTAGTGATTAGTACATACGGCTACACATCAAGCTATACATAACCAATATAAGCTGACTTCTGATTGTGAGAAAAACCTATGCAATGAGAGGTCAGCTAAACCTGGAAATTTATAGGTTGATGTGTAGCCGTGTATACTATTGTCACTGATATTTAGCTTCAAGATGTCACAAGGCAGAAAGATGTGAATGGAAATGCCGGGAGGGGACGCCTTAGAAGTACATGTAGTGAGCTTATTGGTGAAGTTCTTCAGAAATGTTAGGTGCGTAGTACTCGCAACTGGCGTGCGTGCGTGTATGACCAGAAGGCCAATTCTCGTATTTTAAAACGTTCAAAATCTAGTCGCAGTCTCATCTCGGCGACAAACAAATGTCAAAAACTAGGGAAATTAGAAGTATTTTTGACAGATTGAGTCTCGAGATCAGACTGAACGTTCTTAAAATTACGAGAATTGCCCCTCAGATATGCATCTATGAACGTAAACTAAGCAAAAGGAGTTTATAAGGATCGGAGCAGGTGGCGTTCTGTAGTTTCTACCTACCCCTCTGGGTAGAAGGCGTGAGTCTATGTACGTCATAGTCCCACATGAATCTTTAAAAGAACTGTAATAACCGCTAATTTCAGGCTAACATTAATTGTGAGTGTCATTCACAGCTGAACCCTTAAAACCAAATTATATAAAAAAGATGGTTTAATGTTTATTGACAGGTATATTTTGAGGCTTTATTAATCACCGCGAACGAAAACCGCAGAATGGTGACGTTACCCGCGTTTCGACACGTTAGTGTTTTATTTTTTGTAATTTTGTCTTTTAAGGCATAACTTGCATTCTACGTTTTTTGGAAAGGTGGTCAGATGCAGCATATTTCCCCAAAGGCCGTGAGATTGTATTGGAATTATGAAATAAGTTATCTGCAGTTGAAAATCAATAAAAAAGTAAATGGGCGCGATGGCTTGATAGGTCGTTAGGCTGGGTAGTCTATTTATATAGAGCGTGTTTATATATATTATTATCTACCTATTTAATGGGCTTGGTAACAGCAAACACAGTGTGTAGCTTATTTAACTGCCATCATTAAACCATATATAAAATACATAATAACACCACACAACACTATTAAGTACTGCTTCATTGGTCTGGTGCTTGCAAGCGCTACTGCTGAACATGAGGTTATGCGTTCGATTCCTGAGCCAGGCAGTGTTATTGGATTTTTCCATCTGGAATTTCTTATTAGCAGCCCGGATTTGTACCCAGTTGATGGCAATAGGCTCGCGCCCTATTACATGGGACTTAAACATAACTGACGAACTTTGGGTGTACTATAGGCACTCCTCTGCCTAAAGCCTAAAATGTCAAAACGTCGGGGATCGTAGGCGTGATGTTGTGTTATGTATATAAAAAAAAAATGCTGAATGGGCCTCTTGACCTCGATCACGCCTGATGGAATACGATGGATGAGGTCTATGATGGAACGAGCGTGCCCAGAAGATGCACTGGAACTCCCACGCATCGACGAAACATAGCAGGCTGCTTGACGGTGGAAGGGTAGTCGCAAACCAGGTGAGAACGCAAGGGAAGAATTGGCCGGTCAAATAAGTTGTTGGGTGTGACTGTCCAGGATGCGCCGAGCGCTCGGTTCATTTGAGTAACTGGCGGAACAAACTGCGCTACACGAGGAGGCTTCTTCATGCATCCCAAATAGTATTATGATACAGTAGCAAAAATAATTTCACTTCCATAAACTTTTCGACACAGACTTTTCGGCCTTAAGACTATCTAAGCTAAATACTTAACCATTTACCCTTTATTCAGTATTAGTGGGGTTTAATTTTGTCAGAACTGTGTAACCAAGTTTTGAACAAGAAACAGTCGCGGTTGCCTAGTGCCAAGTTAGGAGATTATTGTGTACAGATGAGTGGTTGGAACGCTAATCTTGGGGCAGTTTCTCGAACGAAACACAAGGCTTACTTTATGTAAATTGTTTCATTACTATTGCTCGCAAAACTGTGAAGGAAAACATCGTGAGGAAAACGTCATGTCCTAGAACCTAAAATTAGAAGACACGTGACATCCACCAACCCTCACTATTATAGGCTGATTATGCAGCTTAAACCGCTTGTCAGCACATTTTTTCATTTTCTTTACTCAAAACTCGAAGCATTTGTACAAAACTAGACTATTTCGTAGTCCCCAATGACGTCAATAGTGTCCTTTGCGAAGGTAAGTTTGTTGGCCCAAATAAATAACGAGAGAATATTATATTGACCACTCGAACAATTGTCATGTTTAGTTTGGAAAAAAGGTCAAGTGGTAAGACAGTATGGATTTTCTTTTAGGGAGAGGGGGGGGGGGTTACCTGCTGTGGTGTAGTATGCAAGTACATTATACAGGGTGGCAAGGACTTCGACGCGCGAACCGAAGCCATGAATTCAGCACATGTTTCTAGACCCTCTAAGGTAGTTTTGTTGGTTCTCAAAATAAAATGTGTTGTTTTATAGAAAAACCAACAAAATGTGTGTCAAAATGTATGGAATAGCAATATTTTTTCTCCCTCGCTTTTTCTCAACTATGTTGGGGTCGGCTTCCAGTATTTTATATGGAGCGAATGCCTATCTGATTTCGACGACCCATTTACTGGGTACCTAATAACCCTTGGAATTACTTTCCGACGCAGTGCAGCATCTACTGCGATTTTCGATGAACAGCACTTTGTACCTAAAGGTCAATCCTTCTGGAATATTTGAGAACACAGTGTAGATAAACTATACCATTTTCTATACCGACTTGTTAATATTCAACTCAGGACTGAATTAATTTGCATCAATACTTTATCGAGTGTTATCTTTAAGTATCAAACTTGGTACAGCTATCGAGACTTGTAATAATTTATTGAATCTTTGTTTATTTATTGAACAGAATTTGTGTTGTTGTTTTGTTTATTTAAATTAGTTGTTTAGACTACGAGGAAAGTGGAAATGATTAAGGAGTAGGTAATGTTTTGTTTAAAGGGTCTAGGGCTGCCTGCCCAACTCATCATCATCATCAGCCTACAGCAGTCCACTGCTGGACATAGATTGATTCCCAGCAACTCACATCCTGCTGCTACCAGCTACCCTGCGAAGATCCATCCCACTTCAGCTTGCTTATTCTGTGAGGTATGATGGTAGCTTTGGTTCTCTGCTGGATCACGTCATTGGATTCTATCCCTGAGAGATTCATAATTCATTCGACTATTCGTTTTCCCTCTGTTAGGACACAGGATTCCTCTCTGTGAGAGGGAGTGGGCCGTAATCTGTCACGTAGGCTCAGTGCGGGTTGGTGGATGTCACATATCTTCTATTCATTGGTTCTAGGAAATGTCGGTTTCCATATAATGTTTTCCTTCACCGTTTTGAAAGAATTGAATCCTGATTACAGTATAGGTACCTAGTACATACTGATTTTCAAAGTTACCAAGATAAATGGTTACGGGGAACTTGTTCTGGGCCAATCAAAATTAAGTGGAAAGTCAATAGAACCAGGTGAGAGGTTCGATTAAACTCCCCATCCGAACACTCTAACTAATAAACTTGGAGAAACGTGTAATTTCAGACCTGTCTCTTCCGCCAGCTTTTAACAACTTAACTTTTCAGACGGACGGGACGACCACCAAGGGAAAATAAATCTTACAACATTGTGATAAGGAGTGTGAAATAATTAACTAGGTGAAGGTGTATCCTGGTTTTGGTTAACAAATTTTGTAGAATAAGTTAAGCATTATAATTATTAAATAGATCACTGTTGAAACTGTACAGCGAGTGAGGAGGAAGTTTAATGGTATTGTAAATTTATTGCGCGTACGACGAACTTGGGTAGATATTTCACAAGGTTCATGAGTAGGTGGCCGAGAATTAGCATTTTTTGTAACTTTGACCTGAGGCCTTTAGGAACAATGTGGAGCTCTTAATAAGATCTTAGAGAGATATCGAGTAAGACCAATTTTCTTTGTGACTATTTACCATTTTTTTGGAAAAACATGGTTTTATAATATGAAGTATGAAGCAAGGGCGTCTGCGAAAATAATCTCACTAATATTATAAATTGTGAGTGTCATTGACAGCTGAACCCTTAAAACCAAATTATATAAAAAAGATGATTTAATGTTTATTGATAGGTATATTTTGAGGCTTTATTAATCACCGCGAACGAAAACCGCAGAATGGTGACGTTACCCGCGTTTCGACACGTTAGTGTTTTATTTTTTGTAATTTTGTCTTTTAAGGCATAACTTGCATTCTACGTTTTTTGGAAAGGTGGTCAGATGCAGCATATTTCCCCAAAGGCCGTGAGATTGTATTGGAATTATGAAATAAGTTATCTGCAGTTGAAAATCAATAAAAAAGTAAATGGGCGCGATGGCTTGATAGGTCGTTAGGCTGGGTAGTCTATTTATATAGAGCGTGTTTATATATATTATTATCTACCTATTTAATGGGCTTGGTAACAGCAAACACAGTGTGTAGCTTATTTAACTGCCATCATTAAACCATATATAAAATACATAATAACACCACACAACACTATTAAGTACTGCTTCATTGGTCTGGTGCTTGCAAGCGCTACTGCTGAACATGAGGTTATGCGTTCGATTCCTGAGCCAGGCAGTGTTATTGGATTTTTCCATCTGGAATTTCTTATTAGCAGCCCGGATTTGTACCCAGTTGATGGCAATAGGCTCGCGCCCTATTACATGGGACTTAAACATAACTGACGAACTTTGGGTGTACTATAGGCACTCCTCTGCCTAAAGCCTAAAATGTCAAAACGTCGGGGATCGTAGGCGTGATGTTGTGTTATGTATATAAAAAAAAAATGCTGAATGGGCCTCTTGACCTCGATCACGCCTGATGGAATACGATGGATGAGGTCTATGATGGAACGAGCGTGCCCAGAAGATGCACTGGAACTCCCACGCATCGACGAAACATAGCAGGCTGCTTGACGGTGGAAGGGTAGTCGCAAACCAGGTGAGAACGCAAGGGAAGAATTGGCCGGTCAAATAAGTTGTTGGGTGTGACTGTCCAGGATGCGCCGAGCGCTCGGTTCATTTGAGTAACTGGCGGAACAAACTGCGCTACACGAGGAGGCTTCTTCATGCATCCCAAATAGTATTATGATACAGTAGCAAAAATAATTTCACTTCCATAAACTTTTCGACACAGACTTTTCGGCCTTAAGACTATCTAAGCTAAATACTTAACCATTTACCCTTTATTCAGTATTAGTGGGGTTTAATTTTGTCAGAACTGTGTAACCAAGTTTTGAACAAGAAACAGTCGCGGTTGCCTAGTGCCAAGTTAGGAGATTATTGTGTACAGATGAGTGGTTGGAACGCTAATCTTGGGGCAGTTTCTCGAACGAAACACAAGGCTTACTTTATGTAAATTGTTTCATTACTATTGCTCGCAAAACTGTGAAGGAAAACATCGTGAGGAAAACGTCATGTCCTAGAACCTAAAATTAGAAGACACGTGACATCCACCAACCCTCACTATTATAGGCTGATTATGCAGCTTAAACCGCTTGTCAGCACATTTTTTCATTTTCTTTACTCAAAACTCGAAGCATTTGTACAAAACTAGACTATTTCGTAGTCCCCAATGACGTCAATAGTGTCCTTTGCGAAGGTAAGTTTGTTGGCCCAAATAAATAACGAGAGAATATTATATTGACCACTCGAACAATTGTCATGTTTAGTTTGGAAAAAAGGTCAAGTGGTAAGACAGTATGGATTTTCTTTTAGGGAGAGGGGGGGGGGGTTACCTGCTGTGGTGTAGTATGCAAGTACATTATACAGGGTGGCAAGGACTTCGACGCGCGAACCGAAGCCATGAATTCAGCACATGTTTCTAGACCCTCTAAGGTAGTTTTGTTGGTTCTCAAAATAAAATGTGTTGTTTTATAGAAAAACCAACAAAATGTGTGTCAAAATGTATGGAATAGCAATATTTTTTCTCCCTCGCTTTTTCTCAACTATGTTGGGGTCGGCTTCCAGTATTTTATATGGAGCGAATGCCTATCTGATTTCGACGACCCATTTACTGGGTACCTAATAACCCTTGGAATTACTTTCCGACGCAGTGCAGCATCTACTGCGATTTTCGATGAACAGCACTTTGTACCTAAAGGTCAATCCTTCTGGAATATTTGAGAACACAGTGTAGATAAACTATACCATTTTCTATACCGACTTGTTAATATTCAACTCAGGACTGAATTAATTTGCATCAATACTTTATCGAGTGTTATCTTTAAGTATCAAACTTGGTACAGCTATCGAGACTTGTAATAATTTATTGAATCTTTGTTTATTTATTGAACAGAATTTGTGTTGTTGTTTTGTTTATTTAAATTAGTTGTTTAGACTACGAGGAAAGTGGAAATGATTAAGGAGTAGGTAATGTTTTGTTTAAAGGGTCTAGGGCTGCCTGCCCAACTCATCATCATCATCAGCCTACAGCAGTCCACTGCTGGACATAGATTGATTCCCAGCAACTCACATCCTGCTGCTACCAGCTACCCTGCGAAGATCCATCCCACTTCAGCTTGCTTATTCTGTGAGGTATGATGGTAGCTTTGGTTCTCTGCTGGATCACGTCATTGGATTCTATCCCTGAGAGATTCATAATTCATTCGACTATTCGTTTTCCCTCTGTTAGGACACAGGATTCCTCTCTGTGAGAGGGAGTGGGCCGTAATCTGTCACGTAGGCTCAGTGCGGGTTGGTGGATGTCACATATCTTCTATTCATTGGTTCTAGGAAATGTCGGTTTCCATATAATGTTTTCCTTCACCGTTTTGAAAGAATTGAATCCTGATTACAGTATAGGTACCTAGTACATACTGATTTTCAAAGTTACCAAGATAAATGGTTACGGGGAACTTGTTCTGGGCCAATCAAAATTAAGTGGAAAGTCAATAGAACCAGGTGAGAGGTTCGATTAAACTCCCCATCCGAACACTCTAACTAATAAACTTGGAGAAACGTGTAATTTCAGACCTGTCTCTTCCGCCAGCTTTTAACAACTTAACTTTTCAGACGGACGGGACAACCACCAAGGGAAAATAAATCTTACAACATTGTGATAAGGAGTGTGAAATAATTAACTAGGTGAAGGTGTATCCTGGTTTTGGTTAACAAATTTTGTAGAATAAGTTAAGCATTATAATTATTAAATAGATCACTGTTGAAACTGTACAGCGAGTGAGGAGGAAGTTTAATGGTATTGTAAATTTATTGCGCGTACGACGAACTTGGGTAGATATTTCACAAGGTTCATGAGTAGGTGGCCGAGAATTAGCATTTTTTGTAACTTTGACCTGAGGCCTTTAGGAACAATGTGGAGCTCTTAATAAGATCTTAGAGAGATATCGAGTAAGACCAATTTTCTTTGTGACTATTTACCATTTTTTTGGAAAAACATGGTTTTATAATATGAAGTATGAAGCAAGGGCGTCTGCGAAAATAATCTCACTAATATTATAAAAGCGAAGGTTTGTGAGTGTGTATGTGTTTATATGTTTGTTACTTCTTCACGCTCAAACGGCTGGGCCAATTTTGATAAAATTTTGTATAGAGCTAGCTGACACTCTGGATTAACATTTAGGCTACTTTTTATCCCGATATTTGTTTGTCCATATCCCAATTTATTTGGGGTCAGCGCAGCATCACTTTTTCTTCCATTTTTCTCTAACAGTCATCATCTCAGTAGTCACCCCCTTTCTGGTCATACCATCTTGATTCATACAGTCCATCCATCGGTTCTTTGGTATTCCCCTACTATTAAAGTCATACACAGTCATACTCAAAACTTTCCTCACGACATTTACCTCGCCATACATGACAACCGATATCCTCCACAACTTTTCACTCACCGATGCTATTTGCAGACTTTCTCTTATACCTACTGAACCCGCGTTGTTTATAAACATTGATTAAAGTTAAGAGACGTTTAAATGTCAAAAATGGAAGTTTAAACAGCCGCTGATCATTACTTAACTTTAAGCTACGTTTATCATAAATAAACCAAAACCAATGTCTCTGATCACGAAAATAATTTCTCTAATATAATTTTATGGTCCCATTAAAATAGATGGACAAACTTTTAGAAATCAATGAGACCACCAAAATAAGGACGATGTTATTTTTTTTTTATATAAAACGCAATAGATACTTACAAGAACAATAATCAGCTAACGAATATACACTATCGGGCAATTTATTATTTTAGGTCAAAATAAAATCACTTTAATCAGTGTTTTATTTTATTTGGATGATGATGATCCTTGGTTAGACGTACTGAGCGCTGTGGTAAAATTTGTCCATCTATTTTAATGGGACCCTATTTAAAGTGATATTTGGAACTTTAAAATTGATAGCAGTGAATGTGTCCAAAAAAAGCCAAAACATATAGCAGGGCGACATGTCCCATCTCATATTCATGATAGGAGCATAATCAGCCTTTAATGTTCCCACTGTTGCGACACAAGCTTCCTCTCGGTGAGAGGGAGTGTAGCTTGGCAGATTTCAAATGTCTTCGAATTTTTGGTTCTAGGATGAAGAGTATGAGTTTCCTCACGATGAAGGATGTTCATGTTAAGATTTGTGTAAATTACTACATAATCACGATTTTAAGTTTGAAAGACTTGATTACGGCAATATTCTTGTTATGAACACTATTACTTCAGCTGTTTATTATACACAGAATACACCGCACGCAAAATACGCGCATCGACACGTGGAGTTGCGGACAACAGCCCGTATTACCTATACACAGAATACAGACTATTTTGTTGAAAGCGCTCACCAATTTACCATGTCAACCCATGCATTTATTACACGATAATCGTACCCGTAGCGTACAAAATTTCCAACATTATGCTTAGAAACAAAATACCAGCGACATATTTATTCTACATTCTTCAAATGACCGACCAAGAACTCTGGCTCGTAAAGCAAGAGAAATCTTCATTACCCTGCACTCGTATAAAACATACAAATGTTTGCATGTTTGCAAAATTGTAAGGATTTGTGATTACATTCTTGCTGAAGATACTACTGCTACTACTCGTACTTTGGAGATTATAGACCGGGTTCTTGACTGGTTTTGTCTTGTCTGTAATGATTAATTAGTCAAACAGTGTGACTGTTCCATAATCAGCCTATAATGTTCTCACTGCTGGGACACAGGCCTCCTCTCAGTGAGAGGGAGTAAGCCGTAATCCACCACGCGTGCCCAGTGCGGGTGGTAGATGTCACATGTCTTTGAATTTTTGGTTCTAGGACATACCCGATTTCCTCACGACGTTTTCCTTCACCAATTTACGAGCAGTGGAAATAATTTACACAAAGTAAAGCGCCTGGCTGGGTTCGATATACAATTCGTAAGTCGTGGCCATTACCATTGGACCACCACTGCTCGATCTATGATATGATACAGGTGACTGGAAGGATTTTGGATTTTTAAGCCTTTGCCTAGCAGTGGGACAGGCTAAAAAAAAAGTAAGTGACTGTTATTAAATACGTAACAATACGCAAAGATATCCTACTACGCTTTGGGATGGGCAACTAGCTTCATATTTTCTGACTGATCGACTTCTTGACAATTCAAAAGTGCCTGTAAATGGATTAATTGAAATAAATGCTTTGAGTTTGAGTCCCAAAAAAAGTATGCGGTTCGGGAATCATCGTTGGAAATACGACCGCGCGGTGATGAGCTTTGCCTCTGTGGTGTTATTCTGAGGTGCCACGTTCGAGTTAATTTGAGAAACATTATGGTCACCAAAGATCATACCTTTTTGGTTTACCTACAATCTGTCTTACACTGCAAAATATTCTGCATTCTGATTTTTAAACCAATCAATTTCAAATCTATAAATTTTCTTCAAAATTCGGCAAAATATGTGCGTCAGATCACACATATTGAATTTTGAAGAAAATTATCATTTGGTTATTTTCTTTATGCAATTGACTCGCACTTGGACCAAGGTTTGTTTCGGCCTTTCTTCTCAGAGTAGTGATATAGGAAACGCCGACCTCCGCTTATTTTCTTTTTAAGATGACTTGTAAAAGTGATTCCGATATCCTACGAATAAAATAGTTTCATTTCATTTCACAAGTGAATTGGTAACCAAAATTCAATCACTATAGAATAAAATTGATCACAAATTAATAACCTCATCAGAAAAACAAGAAAATTGCTTGTCGTTAATACATTTTCCTCAATTAAATAAAACTTATCAGAATATCAATATCGTTTAAGAGAATCTATTGTCTCGAACAGGTTTGGCCATCGCCTTACAGTGGTAATTCCATAATGTTGTCTCAGGCTTGTTACTAATCTCCCGAAATCCCGGGTTTCGGGAATTTCCCGTTTAATCCTGTAAAGTCACTCGACTATTAATTGAAGTGTTTGTTTCGGGATTCAGGAAATATTTTAAATAATTAATGAAGGATTAACATTTTGGAAGGGTGCGATAAATACAATGGGGTAAATTAAAAAAGGGTGGTTAAGTCCTGGTAAAAATTATGAAGCAATTTTTTTGTACTTTATTATAAATTTTAGTTTTTAATTCGGCCATTTTTTAAGAGGTTGTTTATGAAATTTTTATTATAAATATACTTTAATAAATAACCTTTTTGTTCGGGACTAGAACATTCCACGGTTTTGTGAATTATGAAAACTAGTCTGAATTATGAAGGTGCGCTAAAACATTTACAGGAAAATAAAATAGCGGAACTACTCTTTTGCAATGATCCGATTGAACTTATAAATATTTTCATACAGAAACTTACTAACTCTATAAATAATAATACTACCACTGTGACAATTCCAAACAAAAGACGAATAATTAAGCCGTGGATAACTCACGGTATATTAAAATGTATAAACAATCGTAATAAAATGCAAAAAACGGTTAAAAGGGATCCCAGCAATGAAATTTTAAAAATTACATTCAATAGATATAGAAATTATTGCAATAACCTCTTAAAAAAATTGAAAAGGAAATATCAAAAGGAATTATTAGCAAACTCTGTAAAAAACAATAAATTACTTTGGAAAAATATAAAAAATGTTACCTATTCTTATAAAACTAAGACCGAAAATACGGAATTATTAAACATAATGCCATCCCCTACAGAATCAGTTAATCATGTCAACAATTTTTTCGTTAACATAGGTAAGGAACTGGCCCAGCAAATACAACCCGACCTAGACTCTGACCCAAAAAACCTAATTGGAAATCAATCTTCCGTATCTCATTCTTTTGTTCTCCACGATACTGACTGTGACGAAGTGGATAGAATTTTAATGAGCCTAAAAACTGATAGTGCCCCCGGCTGGGATAAAGTAACTACTAAATTTCTAAAATATATAAAAATGGTAGCTGTTCCGATCTTAACTCACCTGAGTAACCTGTGCTTTGATAAAGGCGTCTTTCCGGAAGAACTAAAAAGATCTATTATCACACCTGTACACAAGGGAGGGAACAGAGACGATGTCAATAACTATAGACCAATATCAGTCCTACCAGCAATGTCCAAAATAGTAGAAAAACTAATAAATAATAGGCTCATTAACTATCTAAGTAAATACGAATTACTGTCGCCAACACAATTTGGGTTCAGACAAGGAGTATCAACTGAGGATGCAGTGACCGCTCTAACATCACTAGTTGCTGATACTATGGATAGTGGCAAAAAATGTGTTACTGTCTTCTTAGACCTAAAAAAAGCGTAGAAAAATACGGAATAAGAGGAACTCAGCTTTCTCTTATAAAAAACTATCTATGTAATAGGACGCAGAGTGTTGGGATTGGAAAGTATACCAGTGACTACGCGGATGTAACTTACGGCGTACCGCAAGGAAGCGTATTGGGTCCGACTTTGTTTTTGATTTATATCAACGATCTCTGCAATTTAAATATCAAAAACGCCAAAATTTTCTCGTATGCCGATGATACGGCTATTGTCTTTTCTGGTATCTCTTGGGAAGATGTTGAGTACACAGCTGAAATAGGCATGGCTAAGATAGCCAAATGGTTAAAAACAAATTTACTAACATTGAATACATCTAAAACTAATTTCGTGTGTTTCAGTATTAGTGCACGAACTGAACCGACGGATGATTTTAAAATTAAAATACACGATTGTGAGGACTTAAAGAATAAAAATTGTAATTGCCCAAAAATAAATAAAGTAAAGCAAATCAAATATTTAGGGGTAGTAGTAGACCAGAGATTATCTTGGTATCCCCATATCGAACAAGTTGCTAACAGGGTTAGAAAACTGTGTTGGTTATTTAGTGCACTGAGACATATTGTGCCAAAAAATATAATTAGTCGTAATAACACTTCTAGAAATCTCCTTAATGAGATATACGTCGCGTTGGCTCAGTCTGTCTTAGTTTACTGTATTCCCAACTGGGGAGGGTCAACAAAAACTAAATTCATAGAAGTAGAGCGTGCACAACGTGCCTTGATAAAAACTATGTATTTTAAGAAGATGACATATCCCACAGATAGTCTTTATAGCTTAAGCGAATTACTCTCTGTAAGAAAACTATACATAGTTCAAACTATATTAAGGAAACACAAGACCCTACCTTACGATGCATCTAAACTAGCAAAACGTAGAAAGCATGCTGTTGCAGAAGTCCCCCAAACAAAAACTTTGGTTGCCTCCATGCAATTTAATACACGATCTGCTCGGTTATATAATAGAATAAATAAAGAAATATGTATATATAAAAACCAACACCATGAATGCAAAAAAAATATACTGAAATGGATTAAACCACTTACTTATAATGAAACGGAAGAGCTCTTGAAATCCACGACATAACCTACACTCTCACACAGGCACACAAACATACACATACACAAACACGCACATACATACACACGGACACACACACACACACACACACACAAACTATACTTATGCCAATTTTGTCTACTTACCTATGATAAATTATGTTATTAATATTTTTCTTTCTTTTGTTATGGAAGAGCGGAGTCTTCTAATACAGGCATTGTTTGCTTAAAAGAAGACTCCAATCACAAATTAATGACTGTAATCTTGTTGAAGAAAATAAACAATTTTGAATTTGAATTTTGAATTTTGAATTTGAATTTTGTACGAGTTTCAGTATTGTTTTGTGATACAATGGGGGTGCACCTTCCAAGTTCATATTAATTTATGCTACGTATAGGTACTTAAATATGTATTTTCAAGATTTCTATTGAATTTTTTACATCATAATTGGTTACCTTTCTCCATATTAATTTTTCATGAACTATCGATCCCTCTGCAACAGACAATATAAAACTTAAGAGTAAGAAAAAAAAAAGAAGTTTATTTAAACATTTACAGGTAAAGTTAAGTAAGGCACACAATATTCACACAAAAACCAAAAAAAGTGCAGCAAAGAATAAACACCGACATAAAAACAAACATAAAAAGTCTCAATCTGTTTGTTTTCTGGTTTATTTCCCTCTACGTTTTTGCATCTCAAAATTAACATATAATTTTTATACGCTTCAATTAGGTCGGCAAAGCTTGGTGCGGTCCTCAAAACTATTTGTTGCAAGATTTACTCATCGCAAGTCCCTGTGGCACTGTTTAATGAAAAGATGAATGGCGTTGTTTATATCAGTTCTTTTTTCATAAATCCTTTGGTTGAGATTTTGTTTGATGCTCAGGATAAATGTTTATTTTTACTTGCTTTTTAGGGTTCCGTACCTCAAAAGGAAAAAACGGAACCCTTATAGGATCACTCGTGTCTGTCTGTCTGTCTGTCCGTCTGTCACAGCCAATTTGCTCCGAATCTTATGGACCGATTAAGTTGAAATTTGGTACACATATGAATCTCTGTGACCCAAACACAGACGTGTAACGTAAATAAATGAGTTTTGAAAATGGGAGTCATTTTTGAGGGGTAAATAAAATAAAAAAAAAGTTTCGCAATCTGTACCGTGTGACATATCAATGAAAGGGCTTACCGTGAGGATCTCAAATATATTTTATTCATAATTTTAAAGTAAATTGTATTAAAGTTATTTAAGACAATAGACGGACATTTACCATTCCCCCCCGCCCTTATCTCCGAAACTACTGAGCCTAAAATTTTGAAAAAAATACAGAAAATAGTTCTATACCTATAGGTTACAGGAAAATTAATAAGAAGTCTATGATCTTGAAACAACATGGTAGATCTCTCAATATTGTGCGTACAAACTTACATTTTCAGTTGGAATGTATGGGAGAACATGTTTTTCAACTACAATGTTAAGTTTGTTCTTGGGATAAATTCATTCCAACTACGGAACCCTTCATTGTGCGTGATCCGACACGTACTTGGCCGGTTTTTAAATAGCACGAGAATTCTCCCGTGGCTGTCCAGGTTAATACAGAGCTTTTTCATTGTTCGTGGAACTTGCTTGTACGGTGCCTAACTAAAACTACTTCAAATGTTTATGTTACAAATGCACACATACATAAACATGGGTAGGCAGAAACTACATAACGCCACCTGCTACAATCTTTACATACTCCTTTTGCTTCGTGTCAGTTTATGTTACGCTGTTATGAAGAAATGACTTTTTGAAAAAGCCTAAGTAAAAAGTAATAATTCGTAGTTTGTCTCTCGCCTATTTTCTCGTCCAATATTGGACCAATTTTAAAGATATTTCATAAATAGAATAAGAAGGATATAATATACTGTGTCCTATTTTTCCCCTGTGTTGTGTTTGCTGTTTAACATCACGCTAAGAGGCTAGGAGCCGAGAAAAAAGATAAAAAATCAGAAATAACGCTAACTGAAAACGAAGTGATAGCGGGTGATGCGATGCGACGCGGTGGATCAGGAGCAAGAAATTTCACGCGGACGAAGTCGCGGGCAGAAGTTAGTAATAAATATATTATAACATCACGCTTGTAATCGTCGAATGGTTAGGCAGAGGTGTACCTATAGTACACCCACATTTACGCCAGTTATATATTTTAAGTCCCATGTAATACGGGCTCGTGATTAAATAATAACAGCCGCATGAGTCGATCTTCAAGGTTAAGCAACGCTTTTCGGCGCTCGTGGATGGGTGACCATTCAATACTTACAACCCTTCTGTATCGGCTGTCATTTGTAGATCTTTGACAGTCGTTACGGGTAGTGAAAAGTCTCGGTGTTCCTCATGGAATAGTTCAGGCCGAAGGGTGTTGGGTACCGCCGGTTTCGTGGCCTGCTACATGACACCAGTCAGCGAAACACTTCGTGTGTGTTTTATAATGTTGTATGTATTAATAGTATTTTTAAGTTATACTAATATTGTATTGTATGTTTATATGGGCCTTGTGTAATAAATGGATAAATAGATAAATAAAAGCCCAAAAGTCTGACCACCAGTCTTACCAAGGGGTATTGTGTTACCCAGTCACTGGGTTGTAGAGGTATAAAATACTGGTATTCGGCTGGGAAGCCGGCCCTAACATAGTTGGGAAAAGGCTAGGCAGATGATGATGTAATAGGGGCGAGCCTATTGCCATCATCCGGGTACAAATATAGACTCCGGGCTGTTACTGAGAAATTATAATCAACTTTCATAAAAAACACTTTAAAAGCATAAAAATCATTGGACTGTTATTGAGAGGAGCTGTTAGAAATAATCCGTCTGCCGTCTGCTTCAGCGAACATTCTAGATGAAATAACGCTTGGATGGGCTCGACTGATTTTAAACACCCCTAGTACCTATGTTTAATGTTTTATAATTAGGAAGTTTCAGTAAAGTTTCTTTGTTCCGCTTTCACTCTAAAACGGCTGAACGGTTTTAATTATTTATTTATTTATATTTATTACAGCGTGGAAGACTTACCTACAGCTAAAAAAAGAAACAAAAAAGAAGGAAAAGGAAAAAATAGTCGACAGAAGAATTAAATTTGGCACATGGGTAGACCATGACCTGGATTAGGACTTGAAAGAATATTTTTTATCCCGATATTCTCACGGGATCGAAACTTATGCGGGTGAAACCGCTGGGCACAGCTAGTGTGATATATTTTTAGAAAATAATGTTTATGAAGAATCTGAACATCTGCTGAGCGATCAGGTGCATTTTATGAAGAGGCTTTCATGACAGCCTGTAACAGAAGGTCTGTCTCAGTGTTATTTTTATTTTAATTAAATCGTGCTCAATGCTACTAAAGTCCGGCGACATATAAGCAAAGACCACCAACTGAGTTTTGAATGTGGCTTCAGATTGGTCGTTAAACTCCCGTAGTAGACTTTGTCTACAAAATGCACCAATTGAGTTCTGCGAGCACCTACAGGCCTGAGAACCCAGAAGCGAACTCCGAAATGAGATACCTAGGTGACGTAGGATGCAAGAGCGAGTGAAGGACACCCCGAGGTTAGGTTTGGTTAGGTTACTTTAAACCTTTTACACAGAAATAGGAGCACTGCGAAGCGGGGCTAAGTCGATATAGAAAAAAATATTGTTTCAAACTCAAGAGGTTATTTCAAACTAAATCGGTGGATTTTATAAACAAAGTCTACCTACTACAGGAGTTTAACGACCAATCAGAAGCCACGTTCAAAACACGGTGGAATTAGCTTATATGCAGTCTGGCGAAATAATGCGTTCCTGACACATGTCAGTGCTACAATTCTAGAAGCTAATAAAGATCAAATTCGCAACACACGCATTTGTTAATGAAACCGACAGGTGACAAGAACGCATTCTCTATATTCCCGAGGTAGTAGCCTAGATTACTCCTCTTTGAATTATTAACCCTTGTTTTCAGGAATGAAACAAAATCTTCTCTTTTGTTTACCACAGGCTCTTATGGTAGGAACAAAATAAACGCGGATGTTTGGACGAGTTTCGCTTGCGGTGAACACTTTGTTCTAAGATCATACATTTTGTAAACGAACTTTGGATGTGCTTGGTACAAAAATTAACCACCAAGGTATATTTTACTATAGATAGTGCCATCCACCTCTCTTTTCTTCCTAATGTTTTCAGTACAAGTGTGCAATTTTCCGCTAGTGAATTAGTTTTGTGGATACACACTAATTACTTATTAGTGGGTAATGTGTTTCGAAAAAACTAAAACAGTGGAATCAATTAGCGATAGCCACTAACGATTAGGAAGAAGCACTATCTCTACCGTTTGGTCCATAAGCCTGATTAGTACGCCTTCAAAAGTTTGTAATTAGAAAAGACAATATTGAAGCGAAGTGTTCCATTTGTCATAAAACCTATAGAGGTATGAGGAACAGGGTATAAAGTTCACTGGACCTCCATAGAAAAGGGAGGATCCTCCGACTAGACGGGTGTGGTTTCTGGTTGGACGTTGGATTTAAGCTAGTCGTACGGTAACTCTGCCTGCACGATGCAGGATTTTTGCGTGACGTCAGTGTGATGCGTTGTTCGCAAGTGGCGGTGTAGATACCGCTAAATTCACCATTCGAAATTTTTTAAAAGATTATTTTCAAAAACTTGTAATTTTATAATTAGACACACCTACATAACTCCACAAAAAAATGCAAACCAATGAACACTAAAATCTTTTCAATCGCGTTACAATATTCCAACTGTAATAATCCTCTACTAAGCTAATTGTATAAATTATAATAGGATTTATTACAAAAACAGTAGCATCTGGTAAATGGTTCGTTGTTAGCAGATTAGATCAGGACATCTGTGTCCTTTAGATATTTTAAATATTAGAAATTCAGAATTATATGAAAGTAAACTCAGTCTATTTTGCGTCAGTTGATTCAGAAATTTTAACTTATTATAAATTGTCTACTCTGACGAAAGTCCAAGAAATCATAGGCGTTGTGCCTATTGAATTTAATTAACATTAGGGTTAAGCACAGGTGTACCTATAAGTATACCCCATAGAAATGTAAAAAAAAACTTCTTGATATCTATGGTACGCCCATATATCGCCAGTTTTGTTTTGTTGTTTTGCGGCCTATTGCCATCAACCGGGCAGTAATCCAGACTGGGTTGCTACTGAGAAATTTCAGATAAAAACCCAATAACATTTTGCCCGACCTGAAAATCGAAACCAGGACCACAGACTCAGCAGTAGCGATTGCGAACACTAGACCAACCAGACAGTCCAAGGTAAATAGTTAATGGATTTAATTATTTATTAATAAAAAATGCACAGTTGGCAAAAACAATCTCAAAAAATTTAACGACGCCTCTTAGCCTTAATAAGAAGTGTTCATCGTACTATTGGTCTACCATCTTCAGTATCAACATGATTGTGCCGGAATATAGCAGAGGGGCAATTCTCGTAATTTTAAGAACGTTCAAAGTCTGATATCAGTCTCAATCTGTCAAAAATTCCTCTAATTTTTCTACATTTAAGACAAGTTTTTGACATTGATTGTCGCTGAGATGAGATCGCAAGTTTTTAATTATGGAAATTGGCCTTCTGTTCGTCGTGGACGTGGTACGACCGCGGCTCCCCTGACGTCATCTGGAAGACAGCCGCCACGCAACCATCGATAGGACGCTCTGCTAGAGTGACTGTCACCAGCCAGTGTTACTCATATCCAACCTTATTGGTGATTCCAGTAACATCACAACAAAACCAGACGGCGCCACTTATAGCAGCCAAATATCATCATCATCATCTGCCTAGCCTTTTCCCAACTACTGTATACATACCAGTATTTTATATGGAGCAACTGCCTATCTGACCTCCACAACCCAGTTAATGGGTAATATAATACCCCTTGGTAAGACTGGTTGTTGGGCTTCTGATTAGCCGTAACGACTGTCAAAGGTCCACGAATGACTCTAGCTCAGCCAAATATATTGAAAAAAAAAAAATGGGTCTTGTAGCCGAAAAATGGGTAGCTGTGTGCAGACGCCAAAGGAATTTCTAGAAAATATCTTGCTTTAACAGTCAGAACGTATCAGTAGGTACAAACTTTATTTATATTTTTTCAATGAAAATGAAGTAAAATTTCTAAAAACTTGCGATTCAAAATATTTTATGGAATTTTCTATTACATCTTGAAGCTTGACTGTAAACCTTTTGAGCGTAATTCTGAAAGTCACATCTCCATAATATATTAAATATTTTTATAAAATGTGAAAAAGTAGTGCGTTTTTTAGTTTGATTAATATGTACAATGTTTGCAGTTCAAGCGAATAAAGTGCTCCTGAAAGCAATTTTCATGAGTTGCGTTTTTCTTAAAGAAATATTCGTAATATGTTTTTAAGTTATTTTGCTAACCGACTTCAAAAAAGGAGGAGGTTCTCGATTCGAACCCCTGATTTTGTTTTCGCGATTTCAGGTTTGGTCCCATAGTAAAAGTTGTTCATAATGATGAGTACAATCTCCCATTTCAATTTGTCGCATGTTCTTCTATATGTATACCTATATTTTGTTAGGTTTTCTCTCTTCAAAATAATTCATTTCTTTCGTAAGATGTATGCAATATTTAATTACCGGCATACACCTCGAGGGGCTCGTGGCTAAATGATAACACCCGCACGAGTCGATCGAAGGATAAGCTATGCTTGCCGCGGTCGGTTCAAGGATGGGTGACCATCCATTACATAATTATTGCACTTAGTGAGGTGTAGTTTGGTTATAAATGGTTGTGAATTTCTGCGTGTTAGCGTGTATGCACAGAGCGGAGGTGTAGTTTTGGTATACTTCACTGTACCTATCGTTCTCAGCGCTCTGTCTTGGTTTTTTATTTGGTCTGAGAAAATAATATGCTACCTTAAATCGTGCAGCTCAACTCAAAACTTAAGGAGCTCAACGATTTTATTTTATTTAAGTACGTCCGTTAAAATCCTTACACAAACACCTAACATACTCCACCCGGGAACACCATACAGCCATAACTATCAAATGTAAATAAAACTCAAAACGAATCGTGCGTATCTATCCAAACACGTAAAGTCAATCCTAACGAACGTAAACCCTTATATATTTTCACGCCTACACTTCCAAACTCAACCTTAACGTTCTCCAAATAAAGTACAAAATTGTGTGTGGGGTAATTTCTTAGACCTTATTTCTATGTGCCAAATGGGAGCAAGGAAAGAGATCGGTCATTTGGTAGCGAGTCCCGGAATCGTTTGTAACGTAATCGGGTTCGGTTGAGGGTAACATCGTCGGTATTAAGTAGGCTCACTTTTTGAGTTATTGCGGAGAGATATGAATTTTGAAATTATTTTGAGGTCATTGTTAAACAAAGTGACTGTTTAGATAGACAAGGTGTCCACGTTAATTTGGTATACCTACATTAAAAGTACTTCTCTTACTTTTTGCTTGTTTTTTAGAGTTCCGTAACTCAAAAAGGAAAACAGGACCCTTATAAGATCACTTCGTTATCCGTCTTTCAAGACCCTTTTTCTCAGGAACGTGTGGAGTTATTAAGTTGAAATTAATGTCAAATACTCAAGGCTGCAATCCCTTGAAGTAGTAAAAGTAGCGTTTCTGTTCCGTTTATGCCGCATATTTTGACACTCGCAAGGGAATCAAAACATATAGGGTACATCCCGCTGACCTAGAATCATGAAATTTGGCAAGAAGCAATGTAATGTAGCACAAATAAAGGAAATAATCTGAATACCGTTTTGTAGTTACATACCTACAAAATTGTACGGAAACCTAAGTGCGCGAGTCCGACTCGCACTTGACGGATTTTTTTAACCGACTTGAAAAAAAGGAGGAGGTTCTCAATTCGGTTGTTTTTTTTTTTTTTTTTTTGTGTCAGTACGCCGTCATTTATGAATCGATTTGGAAAATTCTTTTTTTATTTGAAAGGACATACTTCCAGATTGGTCCCATTTTTGTCAAAATCTAGTTCTGATGATGGGATCCATGAGGAATTGAGGGAACTCCTCAAATATTGTAGGCATACATATAGAAAGTTTGGTATTTTTATTAACAACTCAAGCATTTGCATTCAGAAAGTATAATTTGGTGAAGTGGAACTGATGATGAAGACCACAGATGGCCATCGGAACTATACTCAATGACAAATATTTCACGGGTAGCGATTCGATTGCTTTAATATGGTTACTACGCAATTTATGTTCGTCACAATGCGTATGGTGAAGCGGAGCTGATGGTGACTTCACCATCAGCTCCAGTTCTCCTGGTTCTTACCAGGAGAACTCCTCAACAATTAACGTCCCAGCATCGGGAAAAGCAATATTTTGTAACAGGTGATGAGCAGTTGACATTAGGGTTTGAAACGGTATGCTCTCGAGGTGGTCCCATTGTCACCAAGTCAGAGTCTGATGAAGGGATCCCATGAAAGTCGAGGAAAATCCTCTTTGGTAGGCATGTACAGTGTGTTAGTTGAACTCTCTCAAATCAAATGATACCTGTAGATGATTCAAGTGTTTGAGTCTGAGAGTCATCACTTACCTATGATTGGATCCATGAGGAATTGAGGGAACTCCTCAAATATTATAAACATACATATAGCAATTTTGGTACTTTCATTAACAACTCAAGTATTTGCATTCAGAAAGTATAATTTGGTGAAGTGGAACTGATGATGAAGACCACAGATGGCCATCGGAACTATACTCAATGACAAATATTTCACGGGTAGCGATTCGATTGCTTTAATATGGGGTCTACGCAATTTATGTTCGTCACAATGCGTATGGTGAACCGAGCTGATGGTGACTTCACCATCAGCTCCAGTTCTCCTGGTTCTTACCAGGAGAACTCCTCAACAATTAATGTCCCAGCATCGGGAAAAGCAATATTTTGTAACAGGTGATGAGCAGTTGACATTAGGGTTTGAAACGGTATGCTCTCGAGGTGGTCCCATTGTCACCAAGTCAGGGTCTGATGAAGAGATCCCATGAAAGTCGAGGAAAATCCTCTTTGGTAGGCATGTACAGTGTGTTAGTTGAACTCTCTCAAATCAAATGAAACCTATAGATGATTCAAGTGTTTGAGTCTGAGAGTCATCACTTACCTATACTCCGACTTTTAATTAGCTGCAGTAAAATGACACTTCTTAATAACTCATTTCGGACTGCATTTAGAGATATGCATGTCAAATAAGTTTCGTTTGTTACACTATTCTGTACTAGAAAAACATGGTTTCGTTGATGGCATGGAATGGATGGAAAACAAAAAGACGCCAATTTTAGTCATTTAAGTTACACATTAAGCTGTCGTTTTACTGCAGCTAATTAAAAGTCCGACTATAATGCTACCGAGCCGTCGATGTAGCCACAGCAGTCCTTAAATGTTAGGAATTAAGAGATACGGCAATATGTCGACAGAAACTACTTAGCAGTTCTTGGATAGACGTGGACTTGAAAACAATCCTCTTCATCATTCCATTTCTCGTAATGATGTAACGATGTGTCGTATGGACGAACAGGTCCCGCATCTGATGATGGTAAGGGCTTGTAATTGTCGAAAGAGCTTCTAATAGGCCTAATTGAATAAAAGTATTTGACTTTCACTTGTCATCAGCTCAGCAGCATGAAGTGATGACTCTCAGACAACACCTATCGGTCCATTAAATTCGGAGAAAATTTTATGTGACAGACGGACAGACAGACAGACACTCGAGTGATCCTATAACAGTTCCGATTTTTCCTTTTAAGGTAAGATACCCTAAAAACTGAAAAATAAAAAACTTTTTTACAAAAAAAAACAACCGACTTCCAACAAAACACTACAAAGTAAAAAATAACTTTAATTTCAGAAGTCGGTGTCAAAAAACGAAAATGCAGAACTAACGACACCGACTTCTGAAATTAAAGTTATTTTTTACTTTGTAGTGTTTTGTTGGAAGTCGGTTGTTTTTTTTTGTAAAAAAGTTTTTTTAAATGGACTGCCTCTTTGGCCCAGTGGTCACAAGCGCTACTGCTGAGCATCAGGTTCTGGATTCGATTATTGAGCTTGCCATCAGGAATTTCTCAGAAGCAGCCTGAAGTCTGGATTTGTGCCCTGTTGACGGCACTAGGCTCATCCCCTATTAGATGGTACTTAAAAACATAACTAGCGAAATGTGGGTTTGCTATAGGTACACCTTTGCTAAACCCCATCGACGAAAACAAGCATGACGCTATTTACTTTAGAAAAAGAAAAATCCTCAAACTATGATATTAGTTCGTCTCCTGGTACAACCTAATTTGCCACAAATATCTGGCGAAACAAATATTATTTTGTCCACGTCACTGCCGCAATTTTACCACCAATGTATTAGTTAGAATGGTTAACAGGAAAACTAGCAATACGGTACATTAAATGAGCAAGACAAGAGTTAGGAAAGAAATTAGATACACCTTGTGCACGCAGCCCTGATATCAACTTGCTAATTGGTTAATCTTTCCACACAATAGGAGCTGTTATCAAATTACCGAAACAACTAGATTGAAGCACTCACTGTACCACCTAAATTGCTACGTTGCCAGCAATATATTCTAACTATACCTATTTTTCTTTTCTGTTTCTACTGATAAAATAGCCAGTCGTGTCCACATACTGTAAAAAATTCTTTTATTTTTCTAATTCAAAATTAATGTATGATCATCATAATTTATAAATCATTTATAAATATAATTTAGTTATTACTTTGTTGTTGCTAAATGTACCTCTTTTTTGAATCAGGAGTCAAGGGTTTGAACTGAAAACCAGCGCTTAGCAACCCAATAACCTGAGCATAATGCTGAAGCTTAAACGTTAATTCCGGTATTATAGTTTTGTGTAGGTATGTACTACTAGCTGTAATAATAGAGACAATAAACGATATTCTATTCTATTCAATATTATTTTTAGTCAAAATAAAGGCAGGATTAAAACTATCCAACCTCTTTGATGGATTTGATACCTACCCATTCGAGTGAGGTTCGCCTGACTGAAAATAGAGTGTGAACTCACGACCTCTAACAAAAAACGCGCTCCCGACGCAAAAATCACTCGCCTGCAAAGTGTACGAAAAAACACGATACAAAAAGAAATATCAACGACCTTTTCCATTTCACGCTTTCGAGTACCACTCATACGTACTACCGAAAAAATCTGAAGACACGTTTGAAAATATTTTGAGCCTAAGACTGATCGGTTTCCACTTCTGCTTTCCTGGTAGCCCGTAGCCAATCAGTAATGAACATACAAAGAAAACGGTACAGTGCTTCTGTAATCTACCGTCAAACAGTCTCATTCGTTCAACAGGCCGATGGCGGCAAATGAATTCGACCTTTTTAAGGCCGTCAAAAGGGTAAGTGCGAAATGAGCACTACACGCTGACTATGACGTAGATTTACTGGAAATGGCAACTCAGATGTAGGAAGCCTACTTGTGTAGCGCAGTTTGTTCCGCCAGTTAGTCAACTGAACCGAGCGCTTGGCGCATCTTGGACAGTCACACCCAAACACTTATTTGACTGGCCAGTTCTTCCCTTGCGGTGGTAGGGCTTGGGGTGGGGGCGCCTGGTTTGCGATCACCCTCCCACCGGAGTCCGGCGTCATGCAGCCTGCTGTGTTTCGTCGATGCGTGGGAGTTCCAGATAATCCATCTTCTGGGCATGCTCATTCCATCATAGACCTCATCCATCGCTTTCCATCAGGCGTGATCGACGTCACGAGCCCATTCAGCAATAAAAAAAGAAAAATCTTCACTTAAATATTTACTCATAGTTTTAATTAATCCTAATTTATTTAAAGAACTTTTATCGTGTGAAAATGCCACACAATAGGACTATTTTAACACTAATACATATTGGGTCAAATTACGTAAAGGTTTCACACAAAACGAAAAAAAAAAAAAAAAAAAAAAAAAAAAAAATCTTGAAGCATGATTTGAGAAAATCACTTATTTTTTGTTTTAACGTGTTTAGTAATCAATATGAGTACAAGTAATCGTGTCACAATTGGCAAGCGCAATTTTACGTCGCTGATGAATTTCATAATTATCGTTATTATTTAGCCACGACTCCCTTTACTGTCTGGAATATTTATCTACTTATCTAAGTTTAGGACATTGTGGTACCTACCAGTAACTTGCCACTTGTCATCATTACTTTAGCGAGAGATGTCGAGTACTGGAAGCTCGCCAACCTCGTATGGAGATGATTCTGCGATAAACTTCATACTTGGCCGGCTTGTGGAGTGATTGTAATATGATGGTGTACACTCTTTTGCAACTTGAAATACGT
The DNA here is from genome assembly GCA_963669345.1 of Gortyna flavago. Classification (NCBI taxonomy): domain Eukaryota; kingdom Metazoa; phylum Arthropoda; class Insecta; order Lepidoptera; family Noctuidae; genus Gortyna; species Gortyna flavago. The sequence goes on along the minus strand of OY770136.1, from coordinate 13,553,725 downwards.
ATTATTGCCCCGTTGGTTTCGTGGTCGCAAGCGGGACTGCTGAGTTTGAGGTCCTGGGTTTAATTCCAGGTCGGGCAAAGTGTTATTGAGTTTTTTCTTTTGCCGCAAATAAACGTATTTTCTTTCTTTCTTTTTTTCTATTAGGAATTTCTTAGCAACAGCCTGGAGTTTGGAAGTTGGCGGCGTGGTACCCACGTGCCTCAGAAAGCACGTTAAGCCGTTGGTCTTACGCCTGATCTCTCTCCGGTCGTCCGGTGCTGTGCATTGCTGTCCCAACGCACTATGAGAGTGAAGGAAGAGAGAGTGCAACATTGTCTGCGCACACACTTGTGCACTATAATATCTCCCGCGCCGAAGGCTAGTCTCTGTTGACACAAGCCGCCATGGGCGAAGTACTGTCTGGAGGAGTATTTTGCAAGGACTGGTTAGAAACTTTTTTTTTGTAAGCAAATATTGAAGTTGAACTGATGTTTTCTACTTTTGTTTTTTTACTGGCTGGTAAACTAAGAAGAAGTACGTAAAAGTGGTGAACATGGTCTTTCACTAGGCGAGAAAGTCTTGAAGAGTTTGTGCTAGTACCTAATCAACAGAAGTACTTTACTTCTCAAATAAATTTGTTACACTGAGCGCTGAACTGGATTAACACTCGAACATGAGTTATTAACTAACTAACACAAAAATGGTTGTAGGTTGATTTTCTGTGCTCCTCACAAACCGAACCGCCACCCTATTTATACAGGTCGATAAAAATCGCAGGTGATTAGTTTATTTTGCATCAAAATGCCGATGTTCATGCGGCGGGTGATTGCCTGGCTGGAGGCCTTAATTCAAGGCATCCACAAGAAAGTCCGGTTAAGCAGTAGCCATCCTCATACAGCGAACGCGAACTGCGAGACGCCATAGTTAAAAAAAAAAAAACGGCGGGTGATTGTCTGCGGCTGAGCATGTTCACGGTCGATTTTAGTCACCTGCCGCATGCGACCGAGTCGAAACTACTCTACTTTGGAACATGCGATTTTAGTCACCTACGACCTAGCCGAATTGCTATTTGCGTCTATTACCTATACCTATACCTGTGAAAAACCCGCATAGTTGTTGGATTTTATAATAATAAATATATGTAGGTTTAGTTTAAGGTATTTTTATAAGGGCCTGCGTCGCCTGAAATAAATAAATAAATCATCATCATCTGCCTAGCCTTTTCCCAACTATGTTGGGGTCAGCTTCCAGTCTAACCGGATGCAGCTGAATACCAGTATTGTACATGGAGCGACTGCCTATCTGACCTCCACAACCCAGTTACTGGGTAATACGATACCCCTTGGTAAGACTGGTTGTCAGACTTTCGGGCTTCTGACTACCCGTAACGACTGTCAAAGATCCACGAATGACAGCCGGGACCAACGACTTGAAATAAATAAATAAATATAAAATAAAAAATACCAGTCACTTCCAGTCTACTCTACCCCTCATTACATCAGTTTATACGTATTAGCACGAACGCCTAACAGCGTCGTGTTTCGAATGTAACAATCAAAGGCCACGTCAGACCCCCGGCAAGTTTGTCGCTCCATTCATCATTCGAGCGACTTCATTTGTTCGTCGTATCGGGATAAGGATCCTGATTGGTTCGCTGATACCTTGCTGAATAATTGGTGTTTGTGATTGGGTATTGTAACTGAGAGAAGCAAGCACTTGGATTCTGATTACGTCTTTAGTAAAGCAGGTGGGTTTTCTTTAACTTTTAGCCATCCTTCAATTGTAATTTAAAAAGTGATTCGAAGACTAAGACTAAATAAAAACAACCGACTTCCAATAAAAGCACTACAAAGTGCAAAATAACTGATTTCGAAAGTCGGTGTCTCTGGTTCTGTATTTTCGTTTTTTGCCATCGACAAGTTTCCGAAGTAAGCCAACACTGCCAGTACAAATTATAGCGTAAAGAAAAATACTTTGGACAGTTTGGGCATTGTGTACCAAAAAATTACCTACTTTAATTTCTTCCATGATCATCGAATTTCATAAGCCATTTTCACCAAAATAATGATATATGACTATGTTTCAATAACCTAAAATCAATACTATCTACGAGAATCTATCTGAAGGTTTTAAAGCAAAAAATAAAAATGTTTCTCCTAGGCTTGTTTAAAAGGATTCAAACTCGTGGAAAACTTTCAGATGTTCAAGTAATAGTTTGGAAAACTAAAGGGAAAGTTTTTACATAACAGCAACTTTCACATCGTTTTTAATAAATTTACATATTATGTATCAAGCATCTTCGGGCAAAAGTTCAAGCGCTGATAAAATGTACATAGTCTTTTTATTCTTCGCTAGATTGTTTTTGAGTTTTAAATTATGGTCTGTTATCCAGACTTATTTAGTGGAATATTATTATAGTCGAGGAATGGAGGGGCGCTCGTGGCTAAATGATAACAACCACACGGGTCAAAATATTATGGTATTCGAGAAGAGGAGGGGTTCGTGGTTAAATGATAACAGCCACAGGGGTCGACCCAAGATTAAGCTACGCTTGCCGCGGTCAGTTCAAGGATGGGTGACCATCTATTACATAATATTATAAGTAAAGCCGACCCTGACGCAGTTGTCAAAGGGGTTTGATTGATTGTTATAGATTGCTCTGTTGCTATCCGTCTTATTTAGTGAAATATCTGTAGTCTAGTGGCCGCAGGTTCAACTGCTAAGCGGTCTACCTGGGTTCAACCCCCGAGTCGGGAAAGGTGTTATTGGGGTTTCCATTGTCAAATTATTGTCAGTAAAGTTGAAGCATGGAGTCAAGATTTGTGCCCGGTATTGGCTTCCGGTGTTTAAGCATAACTGGTTAAATGAGAGTTTTGTTGTGTTGTTCGGAGATTGCAGGCGAAATGACCGGCTTTTCTAAAAAAAATTGAAAAAATCTCAACTACAAACATTATAGGTACCTAATCCCAACCACCAGCAACCCTAATCAGAAAACATCTTTACAAAAACTTAACCGTTTTAAAAAAATATTAAGGATGAAAACGGGAGCCGAAAACAAGACATCAAAAGCCTCTTTTAATTTTCCGCAAACTCTTTTTAAATGCCGTAACAGATAGAAATTAACTTGAAATGAGATAAGCCGGTGATTAAAAGATCTGTGTTGATTTTGTGGGCAAAAAAAATGGAATAAAGACGTCTTAACGGGGAAACTTTTAGGTTTAGGATGAAGTCAAACGTTTGAGGGGCTCGTGGCTAAAAAATAACAGCCGCACGGGCCGATCGCAGGTTAAGCTACGCTTGGCGCGGTCTTTTCGTGGATGGGCGACCATATATTACATATTAAGACCTCTCCGTGTCTCGGAAAGCAAGTTGACAGTCGTTACGGGTAGTCAGAAGGCCGAGAGTCTGACAACCAGTCTTGGTAAGACTATAAGATTCTCAGGGGTAGGTATCGTGTTACCCAATAACTGGGTTGTGGAGGTCAGATAGGCAGTCGCTCCATGTAAAATACTCAATACCAATACTTTTATTGCATTCCACATTTAGGTATTCTGAGGTGGTAAACTTATAATTAGATCATAAGGACCCTGTCGACACAGTAAAATAAGTGAGTTAGAGGTATTCAGCTGCATCCAAATAGACTAAAAGCCGACCCCCACAAAGTTGAGAAAATAATTTTGGAAAGTCTACTTAAGGCCACTAACAGAAGGTGTTTCTGATTCAAAATGCCGGGAACGCCTTAGAAGGACATAGTAATGTTGTCGGCGATGTTCTTAGGAAAGGTCTGGTGTGGTATGAATGAACGTAAACGAAGTAAAAGGATTATGTAAGGATCGTAGCAGGTGGCGTTGTGTTTCTGCCTACCCTCATGAAAAGAAGGTGTGAGTTTATGTATGTATATTAACTAATATATTCTTTTTATAAAAAAAAATGCCTGAGGTTGATTGGTTTTGTTACCAAAAAAATATCAAAGAAAAATATTTTGTGAAAAAACCCTAAAGGTATTTTGATACAGACATTAAAATTTGATACTTAGAAAGCGTCGGTTTTTATTTTATAGCAGCACTGCTTAACCCTTGACGAAGTAAAACGGAAGACTCAAAGATTTGAGAGAATTCTTCTTTGATCCGTTTTCAAGGTGTCCAAGTATTTGTTACTTTGAACCCTGAAGTAATATCTAGAACCTCTTTGTAAGTTCTTCCTACAAACAAGAATGGTTGGAGATTAATCCTCTATGCAACGAAACTGCTTTAACCTACTTGGTTTCATTCCTTATCCAAAGGAATTGAAATGCAATTCTGCGTTCTTTGATTACAAAGTGGAGTGAAAGAATTTCATATAAAATTATATTGTTTTTTTTTACTTCGTAGCGTAGTTTTGAGTTAAGTTTGTGAGAATAGAGCATCATTTTATGGGAGTAGTGAAGATAAAAACAATCTGAAATAGAAGATTAATTTGTTTATAAATAATTATAAGATATTTAGGTATAAAGTATATAGCTTTTTATTTTCCTTCACTTCAATGATATATTACGAATAAGAATATATTGAAAATTATCTATAGGTAACAATAGTACTGTCACATTATTGGTTAATTAATTAAGGTATTTAGCTTCTGCCCCGCGACTTCATCTGCGTGTTTCTTGTTATACAGATCATTCTGAAACACATGCGTGGAAATTTTTCGTAGGTTATAAAAAAAAACTTTTTTTTTATATCCTTTTTTTTGAGATTTACTTGCGGGGTGGTTCAGAATCATGTACTGAATACATGGTAGCAGGTTGCGCGTCGATGTACCTACCACCCAGTATATCCTATGACATTCGGTAATATTGTGCTTGCCATTAGTGAAAGAATTTTGGAATAGGATTAAAATTTCGAAGATTACTATTTCTAAGCAAACTCACCTCTTTATTTTTTATATTATAAAACAAAGTCGGATTAGTCATACCATTTATAACTCCAGAACGGCTAGACCAATTTTTATGATCTTTGATTTGTTGGATTTGTCCCTACCCCGAATAGCAGAATAACTAAGTATTAAAACATGGGAAAAATTCAGAAAAAAATAAAGATAATTCATTTTCTCATACATTTTGTATGGAACGTCTTTTTAGATGATATCTTGAGAACGGATTGTCTGATTTCGATAGATGGCCGTACGAAGTTCGCCGGGTCAGCTAGCATTATTAATAAAACCACATTCTCTGCCAACTGTGGCGATTAAGATGATTTGCTCTCAATCACGTCGCTGGTTATTATTATGATAGCCCATCTTTTTGACATCATCCTTATTAATTTTGTGTCCCATAATCGACGTTAAAAAGACTTATAAACGGAACGTAAACCCTAATCACATTACAAAGTCAGTTTCCCACGACGATTTTCAAGAATGACAAAAAAATAAACTCGACGTCTAAATACGGGATATTTTTTCAATATTGTAAACATGAAAATTCTGAGTGAAAACTAATAAAAAGGTGGGAGGACATAATCAGCCTATAATGTTCATACTGCTGGGACATATGCCTCTCTTTATGAGAGGAATAAAATAAGGTTATAGTTACATTAAAAATAAGCGAAGATAAAATTAAATATTATATTTTCTTTAACCTTTTCTCAGGTAAGCACAAAGTAATATCTAGTTTAATACTATTTCACCCACCTTCGTATCTTCAAAGATAAAGTATATGTATCCGATTTTCGAAACAGTTTCCTATTAAGAATTCTTTTGAAGATAAAGCAAAATGGTATTAGGTTATCTGAAAACTAAGCAAGTAGATTGTGCCAGCACAACCTTCAAGTTATTCCACTGAGTGTATTAGACAGGTCTTTAGATATAAGATAATGTAGGTGCCAAAGAGCTTGGAATCGCTCGTGCCGGCAGCGTCTATAGATGGCAGTAATAAAAAAAATTCGTGGCGCCGAAAGTGCGTGGAGCGCAGAACTTACGTTACGTACCTACGCACCTTTGAACTCAAAATTATAATGATGTCGTATCCCTATATATTTTACTGTGTGTATTAAATTTCAGTCAGCAAAAGGGCTAAGTATGCAGGATCGTCGGATATATGTAGTTGAAGTTTAGTATGAAACCGATGGAAGTTGTCGACTGAAATTTAATTTTATAAATGAGTTGTTTGTTTTCTATTAACAAAATTATACCGCCCTACATAGAAAGTTTAGTACAAAACAAAAGCAGGTTGTGCTAACGTTTTAATATATCTGTGTCATGCGATTATTTCGTTTCTCTTTTGTTATTTTGAAGCGGGAATCTAAATTTGCGACTAGATAATGCATTTTGTGCACAAACAAAATAATGTCAGGCCAATCTATGCTCGTGTTCTCCATTTTGAAGTATTTACTTGAAGGTTTAGAAGATGGGTAAGCAGAATAATGCCTTATTTTCTTTAACCAAAATACCTAGTTCTCTTATGGCTCGTATTGATATTGTTAAGCTTTATGTAATTCTGGGCTACAAACAACGAATCAGTTACTTTTGTTTGCACTACGAATTACCAATACGAAATATCACATCTTAATTGTTGCAGCTCGTATCTATAAACTATTTCGGTAAAGCCATTTCAGCTAAAGCTGACTACAAGTCTGCATGCTTGTATGCAACCATCCTACCAAGCGGGTAAATCTAATCTGAACATCGGTATTCACAATCAACTGTTAATGTATCCTAACACCGATATCGTGATAGGCTTTTAAAACCATCCTACGAACATTGGGACTGATTCTCATTTCAAAATCCCGTTATCAAAGATTTTGCTCTCTGCGTTCTCTGTTAAGTGGATGGTGCAAATTAAGTTGATAAGGAAATGCAGCTATGTAGAGAAATCTTTGACTAAAAACAAAATGGAGGTCGGTGAAGTTGAGCAAGTATTGGATCAGTTACGTTAGTAAGCAAGTAAGCTGATTGATCAAATCTATATACATAATTATACTAATAATAAAGCTGAAGAGTTTGTTTGTTTGTTTGAACGCACTAATCTCTGAAACTGCCGCTCACATTTGTAAAAGTATTTTTGCATTTGATAGCCTAATCTTAAAGGATGTGGCTATTTAACATCACGCTATGACCCTTAGGAAAAGAGCAAAAAAAAAATGATATTCAGCTTCATCCGGTTAGACTAGAAGCTTACCCCTTAGTTCGAAAAACTCTAGGCAGATGTTGAAAAACATAAATTTTCGGTACCACCGGCGCTGAGATAAAAATGTAAAAAATATAAAATCAAAGGAATTTTTGTTGGTAACTATCTTCAAAGCATTCAAGATTATATTTCCAATATCCCTAACTAAGCACTAAACGTTACTTATTCAAATCAAACGCGAAACATTTCATTTACGTTCGACGACTTCAAAGAACTGAAGAAAATTCAGTTCAGGTCTATAAGATTAACGATAATGGCGTATGTGGCGAAATTTGTTCCAAATAAATTGTCTTGGCGAGTGAGTGATTAGGACCGGCCCAACGAGATTACTCTAATTAAATAGATCTATCGGCTGAACCATGGAATAGACAGTTACAGAAGGCCAGCTCTATACAAAGAGCGGAAAAAGGCGGACGCACACATAGACGCGCACGAACGTGGTTTAGTGAGGCGGATCTCATACTACAAAGCTTCACGTGGCGAGGCGCGGGGAATGGAGCTAAAAGCCGCATGGAAACGCGTTTTATTGTATGTGAAAATTTGCGTGCCGTGCGGCCTACTGGGTGGCAGTGGTTTCAAATCCAGTATCATCAGCATCATCTGCCTAGTCTTTCCCAACAATGTTAGGGTCGGCTTCCAGTCTAACCGGATGCAGCTGATTACCAATACTTTACATGGAGCGACTGTCTATCTGACCTCCACAACCCAGTTACTAGACACTGGTCCACTGGTTACAGGTCCAGTTTAAAAAAAATATTAAATATATTTTACTGTCAGGCATTAAGGCCCACAGGGTGTTAGCATTAAATCTTACTTACATTAAGGCGCAGATATACGACTTCTAATGATTTTAAATTCAACATCACGTCTAACCGACCGGACTGATTTCTTTGAAAAAAATAAATGTTATACTAGGCCATTTGCTTCGTAATTTGATATGTGAATATTTGCAATTATATTTTTTTAACATAGTGTAATTAATTTGTAAAGTAATGTCTACCGCGGACATAAAAACGATAATCACGCAAACACTATTGGGTGTATTTTCATAAAACTTTCACCATATAAAAGACAATTTAATTCCCCGAATTTTAGTATACGGTTTTTATTTGTTTGGTGTTTGATAAATCAACAATAGATGATAGTTTCATATTTTGCAATAAATTACCAGCGTTGTGTCATCGCGCTTCTCTTTCTTATCTATGCAGTCCGATAGTGACCGCGTTTTAGGTCATGTAGTTGCCTTAAATCTTAATTAAAAACTGTATTAGTAACATGCAGGAACACTAAAAAATAAAAAGACAATCACAATCACAGGAAGGTTTAACAAGCTTGGTTGCCAACATGTAGCTTGGTAAACCTCAACATTGTAGGCCCATCCAGCCTCTCTGCAAACACCTTCAGAATACAGTCGCTGCTTCCTCTCACTCTGGATATTACTAAGGCAACTTTCATGCTGCATTATGGCACAGTAATCGTCGGTGTGCGGATCAGAGAACATACCTGATGCACTACAGTAAGGTGGAAGCCTCAACAGCGCCCTGAAGGCATCTGCAGGTATCTGGATGTCTTTTTTTTTTTTTATTAAGTATGGGAAATCATCAAATGACCCCTCCCGCTCTGGGTGGAGCGGAAGGGAGTGTCAGACTCTTACTGACTAAAACCCATCCGTGTTCCTTCCTTAGCCTTTTATGTTCCGGGGTAGCGGTAACCGCTTTCGGACAATCCCGCTGCAGGCATCTGGATGTCTGCTTTTACGTTATTGTTATCTCATTTTTTTTTTTTTTTTAACTATGGCATCTCGCAGTTCATCCTTTATGAGGATGGCTACTGCTTAACCGGACTTTCCTGTGGATGCCTCGAATTAAGGCCTCCAGCCAGGGCAAACAATAACTTAAAAACTAAGCGACAGCGCTAAGGGTAACCCCCTGCGGGGTTCGGACCTTGGCTCAGGGCGTCGCTGGAAGAGGACAGCAAGGGACAGGCTGGATCGGTATTATTATTAGTGTTTAGGGGCGAATTTAAAACTACAGGCTCAGCTGCGCGGGCTGGCTCGAGCAAGGGTCGGGGCGGGCACGCTGATGGTGCGGGACGTCGCGACGGGCCTCGGCGGCGAGGACGGAAGGACGGATGTCTGAGCTTGTGTTTGTGTTGTCGTCTGAGAGTACTAGTGGCCTTACTGCTCTCCTGGAGGAGGGTAGTGGCGTCGTCGGGGATAGTGAGGGTATGCCTTGGTCGGCGAATCCTACTTATGCGGGAGGGAGTGTATCGGGAGGCCGCCGCAATCAGGGGATTGGGGTGCTTTATGGCAGAGTCAAAGAAGCGCTTGGAGAGGCGTTTCATGAACTATTGTTATCTCAAAGGTTGCCGGTACATAAGTATAAGCTGGCCTCGTATTCGACTGAAACTGCGTACTACGCTAGGTCAAACTGTTGCCACCGACGCCGTGCGGTCGACTATATAGCGACCTCAAACAAATTCCTGCACTCAATGTACACTAGACGCAAGTGTGAGCGTGCGTTTTGACTTGTTGTTGTCCTTCTGTAAATAACCATTCTGTGACCGAAATTAACTTAATGGTGTTTGTTTCAAGTTTTCTCTGGATCTCATTACAGTATTTATTGTTTTAATTCCGATTGGGATTTTGGGCAAGGGATAGAACAAACAAGTGTTTAATAAAATTAAATGAAGAGTCGTTTACATAAATAGTCGTGACAAGAAATAAATACCTGCGTTTAAACAAAATGTGGTTTCACAGTCTTTGGAGACGTACTACATTAGTTCGTAAACTTAACAAAACTTCGATAGAAAATTCTGCCAGATAAATTTACTGAGACTTATCCACACAAGGTGATAGGACCAAAATAATGACGTGAAAGCTAACAACATTATTAAGTACAGGTAATCAAATATTTCCTCGTGCTTTATAAATAGTCGCAAATACAAAATAAATCAAACACAACACCGACACGGTCGCTGTCAATATCTAAAATAGTGCTCCAAGGCAAAACGTGGAAGGAGCAAATAAGGTAGCTAAATTTAAAAATTGCTTTTTGAGAATTTATCTTATGAAATTGTCCGTGAAATTGTTCGTCGGGGCATGAAGCTGGGCTAAACGTTGTGCTCCATGTATCGTGGATCATCTACTGAGATTGTAATAGATATTAGAGTGCCAAGAAATAAAATATCATACGCGCTGACAGCAATGAATGACAAGAACTTTGTTGCAAAGCCTTTTATATGGACGATTGTGCCCGGGGCTTCGTTCACGTGACTGAGTATTCTATAAGCATCATCATCTGCCTAGCCTTTTCCCAACTATATTGGGGTCGGCTTCCAGTCTAACCGGATGCAGCTGAATACCAGTATTTTACATGGAGCGACTTTCTATCTGACCACCACAACCCAGTTACTGGGTAATACGATACCCCTTAGTAAGACTGGTTGTCAGACTACCCGTAACGACTGTCTAAGATCCACGAATGGCAGCCGGGACCAACGGGTTAACGTGCTTTCCGAGGCACGGAGGGGTCTCGGTATGTAAAAATGGTCACCACCATCCATAAACCAAACGCGGCAAGCGTAGCTTAACCTGATTGATCGATCAGTGCGGCTGTTATTATTTCGCTACGGGCCTTATATCACTTAGCAGTAAGCAGCTACCCAAAACTGTCAAATTTTCCCAATCAACTTTGAACCTTTTTTGAGTCCCTTGTAATAGGGGGCGAGCCTATTGCCATCAACCGGGCACAAATGGAGATACCGGGCTGCTAATGTAAAAAATCAGATATAAAATCCCACTTTGCTCGACCCAGGACCTCATGCTCAACAGTAGCGCTTGCGACCACTATTCCGACGAGGCAAACCAATAAATCATAGTATGTTTATAGTCAGGAGGATGACGATCGCACCGGATTAAGTTTCTGCATAGAAAATGTAGTTTCTAGATGAAGTGTGTACCGTACGTACAACTTGACGGACTGCGGTCCACAAGCAATCGTGTCGGGTTCTTCCATACATACAAATCAGCATAAACTTTGCGAAGGCGATGCAATATAGTTCATGTCATGCATTCTATATATCATCGCATGTTCGTGTGACTCAGGCTTTAAAATTAAATGTACAATACTGACGGAAGACTTCTTAATAGACTGCTGGACGAATCTAAAGAAACATCAAGGTAAGGTAGTCTGCAAGAAATCGCTTTGTCTTAAAGCGGCCTATTGGCCCTATCACCGTTTTTGTAAAGTATTTGTTTTGTCTTTAAACCGGACCGGTTTAGACCCAGTCCATTTTTTTGACACTGGATCGCACTCCACGTGTCTATTTGTTTTTATTTTTTGAGGCTTACTAACATAGTTCTTAAAGGGAACATAAAGGGCTAAGGAAGGAACACGGATGGGTTTTAGTCAGTAAGAGTCTGACACTCCCTTCCGCTCCACCCAGAGCGGGAGGGGTCATTTGATGATTTCCCATCCATAAAAGAAAAAAAAAGTTCAATTTCGTTCAATGTTCAGAAAGAGCACAAAGTGCGTCTAAAGAAGATTTCACTTTAAAAATTTCTGAAGACACACGACAGGCCTATTTGTAATAATAACCATACAAAATTAATCAAGCACAAACAAACAATGCAGCTGAATTCTTAACATAGTAAGAAATAAGAAACAAACAAAATTGGGTCAGTACGAGATTTGCAGGTCCCAAATAAGAAGCCATTCGGATTCCGTTGTAACCCGAACCGTGGGCACGTTGCTATTTATCTTCCGTTTGCTTCTGAAGGCAAATTATCGTAATTTAAAACGTAGAAAATCTAGGCGCAATCTCATCTCGGCGACAAACAAATGTCCAGAATTTTACAAAACGTAGGGAAATTAGAGGTATTTGTGACAGATTGGCACTGAGATCAGACGGTGAACGTTTTTAAAATAACGAGAATTGCCCCTCCGATGTTGTTCTGATTTCAGCGGGATTGTCCGAAACGGTTACCGCTACCCCGGAACATAAACGGCTAAGGAAGGAACACGGATGGGTTTTAGTCAGTAAGAGTCTGACACTCCCTTCCGCCCCACCCAGAGCGGGAGGGGTAATTTGATGATTTCTCAATCTTTAAAATAAAACATCTGATTTCAACTGTTTTTGGTGCTCTATTTCCAATTATAGATGAAGACTGTTTTGTAGAAGACAGACAAAAATTTAAAAGAGTATGTTTAGATAGTTAGGTCATGTTGAGAGGATGAATGAAAGGCGACTAACAAAAGGTATTTAGAAGGCAGATGTTAGTGGAAACCTCGGGATGGGATCCCCTTGAAGGATTTATAGTGACCTTATTGGTGACGTTCTTCAGAATGCTCAGGTGCGTTGTACTTGCAACCGGCGTGCGTGTATAAACGTAAACGAAGCAAAAGGAGTATGTAAGGATCGTAGTAGGTGGCGTTTTGTAGTTTCTACCTACCCCTCATAGGAAGAAGGCGTGAGTATGTATGACTGTTCATCTTTTAACATATTAACAACGTCTCTTTTACTTTAAGTAATGTTTATCAATAAACCCTTTTACTTATCCATACAATCCATACTAATATTATAAATGCGAAAGTGTGTCTGTCTGTCTGTCTGTTACCTCTTCACGCTTAAACCGCTGAACCGATTTAGATGAAATTTGGTATAGAGTCCCGGGAAAGGACATAAGATGCTTTTTATCCCGATATTCCCACAGGATCGAGACTTATGCGGGTGAAACTGCGGGGCGCTGCTATTACCTAATATAACATAACATCATAGGACATACCATTGACTGCTATTTGATAAGAAAAACTCAATAAAACAGAAGTCTGATTTAGGATTCTAGATAAAGATGAATAAAGTCTGCCCAAAGCCACTTAAAAAAAAAAAGAACATTCAAGACTAAACCGCAGCTACCTTATAACCATTTATTCCTGATCTCTGAAAGTTCAAGTTCTAGCAGTTCTAATTGCGCACTAGCAGTTTCAAATTGTGAAACAATTACATTATAATAATATCCGGTTTCTTTGAGAATTTGAAATTATGAGGTTTTTTCTTTCAATTTTATATAGCCCGCCAAAATCAAAATTCCTTAGAATTTTACCGGTTTTTTCTCTACTGGCAATTCTCAAATCGGATACCGGGTACTTTCTTCTTTGCATACTAATCTTTCAAGGAATGCTACCGACGAATCCGAGTATAAAATCGGACACAAAAATCCAAATTCCGACTGCTTCTGAGAAATATTTACTTAATAACGAAATAGTCACAGCAAAGATGCTATTCACATTGTGAAAAATTCTGATGTCGAAAAATTTATACCCATTTTTGTGAGGAAACGATGTATTTTTTAATGTTAATAAAGCCGAAATGCGCTAGTTAGCCGGCAACAAGGGTATCTGGCAACAAATAGAACAGGGTGAGCGGTGGCTTATTCACAAATCCAGCTGACTGCAGGGAAGGGGGTTTTTAGGGTTAACGGTATTGAAACGGTAGAAAATCGATAATGGTTAATATAGTCCTCTTCATCGTATCCGGCGACAGCGACCCAGACTAATTTTCATTCCTTTCGTAAGCTCTCTGATGACTAGCAAAATCAAATGGTGACAGGAGCTTGCTTGAAAGTGGCGTGACTTCAATCCACAAAGCAACTGTATGCTTTGAAATAGATTGTCTTGAAGACCTGGTTGTGATACAAGCAGACAGCATGGCAGATGATTTTGGTAAAGAATGTTTAAGGATTGCATTAAAATAAAATCTATTATTGATACTGATTTAAATAAAGGAGTAAGTACAGTCTTTCCAAAGATGATAAACCATAAATAGTACCTATATATCGGTAGGGGGCCACCCATCGAAAGATAAACATTTTCTATGCCTCTTTTATTTCAAGCTGAAAAATATTCCCCGAAGAGTTAGGCAGTGGTGTACTTATAGTTCAGTTATGTTCAAATCTCATGTAACAGGGGACGAGCCTACTCGTATTACCATCAACCGGGCACAAATCCAGACTCTATGAAAATACCCAATACCACTTTACCTGACCCGGGAATCACCCACCCTGGACCTCATGCTTAGCAGTAACGCTACCAAATTCTACATTAAAAAAAAAAGAAACCTAAATATCGCCAGTCCCAATAGCAACACAGAGTCAGCACCGCAATGCACCACGACGGATTATCAGACTCGACTTTTTTCAATTAACATGCCAAATGAGCCTCGCTAAGAATTATAATCTGAATACTAAAACATTTGTTCACATTTAAAATTGAATTTACGACTATACTTTCAAGTAATTTGTAGTGGAATAGAAAACGAGATTAATTGCATAGTGATAGCTTTTAGTTTGTTGATGGCTTTATTTTTGCCATATTTTCAGCTTTTTATTATGTCTGGATTTGTGCCCCATGTCTCGGAAAGCACGTTAAGCCGTTGGTCCCAGTTGTCATTCCTGGATCTTTGACAGTCGTTACGGGTCGTCAGAAGCCCAAAAGTGTGACAACTAGTCTTACCAAGGGGGTATCGTATTACCCAGTGGCTGGGTTGTGGAGGTCAGATCGGCAGCCGCTCCATGTGAAATACTGGTATTCAGCTGCATCCGGTTAGACTAGAAGGCAGATGAAGTCGATGATATTTCGTCGCTCGCTTGACTAACAGTCCTATCTAATTTTTTTGCTGATTTGAGTTGGTACAACTACATTTTTCTATTCATGATTCTTTACGTTTTGTTGCCTTTGAAATGTTATATTTTGAGATCCAAATAACATAGAGATGCGAAGGTTACCGAAAAATTAATAGAATCACGAATAGAACATGTAGTTGCCCTAACTCAAATTAGCTAAAAAAAAATAATTATAGGACTGTTAGTCATGCGAGCAACGATTTGTGCCCGTTTGATGGCAATAGCCTCGCCAACTATTACCTACATGAGACTTAAACATAACTGGCGAGATGTCTGTGTACCTACTAAGTATAGGTACACCTCTGCTTAACCCTTTAGGGAATATAGGCGTGATGTTATGTGTATTTTTCAGCTTGAAACAGAGTGTTAGCATAGAAAATGTCTATGCACGTTGGATGGCCCACCTATGCATAGACACTTTTCCAAGCCTCTACTTCGAACGCTTTATTCTCCATAAAAAAAATCATTACGGCCGCCGCGCCTATGTGAAAATGTATGAAAAAAACCTTTCTTCTCTCTCATGTATGAGAACAAAATGTGCCTAAACATAACGTATCCTTGAAATTTAACTCTCAATTCTCGTCCAATTATCGTACCGCTGCCTATGAAGTTTCTTTGAGAATAAATAGAAGCGAACGACTTTATTGCTCTCAGGGGCTTTAAACATTTTCGCACTTCCACGAATCGAAATTTACAAGAAAACTTTTCCTCGCCCAATTCTATAAAAACATACGCGAAATTTTCGGTACGTTCAAACTGCAAGCTCTTAACGAAGACAGTGCAAGTAGAGTTCCAATTAATTACACCCAACAGATGTTTCCTTGTCTGAAACTTTTGAAACTGGCTGAAAACGTTAGCTATTCGTTTCGTGCTATTTGTTTCAGATATTAATGTACCGCGTTCATTGCGTCGTTTTTTTTTTGTTTATATAGTCTCTTTGGAAAAAGATGCTTGTTTTGAAAGTGTAGGTCGACAATGTTTTATTGGTTAGTTGCTGAATGTTTCAATGTGACCTTTTTCTACACATTCGAGGCTTAAATATCACACACTCATGCACTCCTAAATTGACCCACTTTGTGCACCACCGTTTACATAAAGGTCTGAAAATATCAAAATGTTGTTAAGTCAAAAAAGTTTTTATGCAGTTTTGTAGTCAACATATTGGCCATTATGTTGGTGTCATCATTGATCAAAATTGGAATTCACGACCATCTAATAAGTTACAGACCCTTTATACTTACACAAAAAAAAAACAGGATGGTTTGATTCAGGTTTTTTAAAGATTTATTTTATAGCTTTTGATTTTAGAGAGTGGGGGTGGGAGAGAGTGTGTATGATAAGTCCCATGTAATTATCACGAACAAAGATCAAGATAAGTACATCGAAGTTTTATTGACGTTAGCAACAAAAACATTTAAACTCCATTACTTTCCATAAATAGAGACAATAATAATACCAAATTGCTATTGGAAAACAAAGTATGAAATCTTAGTTATCGCTTCCATTCTCCATAAGCACAAAATAATAATATCGTTAATGGTTTGAAAATATATTAGTGTTGGCAGTAAATTCAGCCTCGGGCTGCAACCCCCTGTTTTATACTAAAAGATGGGTAAGTGATATTTGGTCAATTTTGAGTGAGATGAAAGAGATACCACAACGAATGCGGTTTCTGGAAGCACAGAATTAGCAGGTGCACATAGAACCAATTACAGTCGAAATAATTCTTTCCTGACACCTGTCAGTGCGACAATTCTAGTCGCTAATAAAGATCAAATTTGGAAAACACGTTTTCGTTTGAAACTGACAGGCTAGAACATACTGGGTGCGGAACGGCGTTGTGGCGCAGCCTGGAAGTGTCCTATGTCCAGCAGTGGACTGCGAGAGGCCGAGTTAATTGATTGAGTACAGAAACTATAGTATCTAACATAGTTTGAATTTACGCTACCTACTTTAAAAATAACGTCTAAAATATTCAATATGTTCTAAAGATATGGTCTACGGAACCGTTTTTATTTTTTAAACCGATTATGTTGGTATTATAACTTAGACCCTTTTACTTGACGCACGGCTACGAACTACCTCAAAATTCTCTCTCGGGAACAAAGCGGGGTGCATTTTGTTTTCTCTCCATAATTCGTTTGGTAATGAATAAGTGGGTATTAAATTGACCACGCTTGTTCTAAATTATGTGTCTCGGCTAGTTTTTTAATGATTTGTATTGTATAATTAGTGAATTGTTTTATTTAGTAAAGCTTGGGTTAAGCGTGCAACTCCAACACATTACAGCGAACGTCATGAAAATCTGTCATTTTTACCAGTATTTGACATTAAGATGTCAAAAAAACAATTTGTATTTTGACAGTCGTTTTTGTGTAACTATTCATCATCGCTTTGATAGTAAACCAAATACACTCGTCGACGGCTGGAGTTGCCTCTGCATTTGACGCGTGTCGCTCGTGTGTATAAGCACTAATGATCAGCCCAAAATTTTACTATCTGGCAACAGAATAGAGTGAACAGAGAGACGCTCGTTAGTCCTGGTTTCGATTCCCAGGTTGGGCAAAGTATTAATGGGTTATCTGGAATTTCTCAATAGCAGCCCGGAGTTTGGATTTGTGCCCGATTCATGACTCGCCCCTTATTACATGGGACTTAAAGTTAACTGTCAAAAAGTAGGTGTAATATAGGTACACCCCTGCCTAACCCTTCCTGGAATACAGGCGTGATATTATGTTATGTAAAGGTCATCAGAAAGTCAGATCTTAAAATGATCGAGAACATAAACAGACATTTCAAGTTCTTGAGTTAAATAAATTAGGCGCAAATTACAAACGTCTCGTCATAAAATAATATTAAAATAAGCAATTTTAAATAAACTAGAACCGTAATTTCTTAGTGACAAGGTTAACGCCACGTCAACCATTTGAAAAAAAACTGAAAAAGACTTTCTCAAATCATGCTTTAATTTGCGAGATAATACAACTCAATATTTTAGTCCGACGAGTTGTTGAACTGGAATAATAAAATAAAAATTGAGTAAACATCGCGTCCTGGTCTGAATAAATATAAAATTGGAATTAGTATGTACTACTACATAGTTTTTTCGCTGTAGGTAACTGTTTTTCTTTTTTCTCAAAATACATAATTATGTTTGTCAATAGTATTTTTTCTAAGATTTTAAGATGGGTCATTTACGTATATTTTATACTTGAAAGTTAAGCACAGTACACATAGCAGCATAATTAGCATATAACGTTTCTAGTCATGGAACACAGGCCTCCTTTCTGTGAGCGGGAAGTGGGTTGGAATTTACCACGTGGGCGCGTGCAGGTTGGACACAATATCTTCGATTTTTTGGCTCCAGGACATGCCGGCTTCCTCACAATGTTTTCCTTCACCCTTTTTTAAAGTAGAACACAATGGCCAGTAAAAATACTCATGTAAATTTATTCAATCAATTATGTTTATGAACTTAGTCGTTATTTAAGTTTCGTTTAGTTGCGAGTCCTGCAACATAAAGGCATGTTACACAAACTTTACTTGACCGATAAAAAACCTGTTTTTGTAAAAAATACCCCCCACTGAGAGGAGGCCTGTGTCCCAGCAGTGGGAACTTTATAGGCTGATTATGTTATGTTATGTTTTTGTAAAAAATATGATGTTGTTGCCATTATACCCGTTGGTCAAAACCTATAATTTGAACCTAATGATTTACTTTGATTGTTAACTGTTGTAGTTGCCTTATGAATAAATTGATAAATTCCAAATAGTATATAAATACAACGAAAACAGGACGGACTAGCAAGGTGTGAAAATAATAAAATAAAAAATAAACTGTAAAAATATTAAGTCAACACCCGCCTTAACTGCGTTCAATCTGAACTTGACTGACGTTTAATGATCGAAGAAATTGTATTTGAATCTTGTATTTGTTACTTCCAATATACAGGGTACCTATATAGCATTTTAATGGAGTGGAGATTTCACAGTGTATGCCCCTTGAGGGTTGACAGAGATAAATTGAACTCGCCTTTTGGCATTTTAGGGTTCTTTGGAAACAACGTTAAAACGCGTTTACGAGTTGGCACTTTGTTGGGGAGAAACTCCTGGCTATTGTTCCCGTGATAAATTCAAATGTTTCTAGAATTGGTCCTTATTAACTTTTTGGGGAGATGCAATGGGTGGTAAAAAACTGATTTACTGAAGTGATTGTTTAGGTACGGATCTCTTGTTGAAGTTTGAAGTTCTGAACACGTACAACATTATTTTTAGTATATGCAAAACCTGAATATAGTTTGTTCAGAATAAGTAACTGAATCTATTTTAATAATTTTTACACCATGTTATATTTTGTGCCAAAAATATGTAATCACTAGTTAATTACAATAAAATTGCCGTACAGTTAGGTACAGAGGCCAGCACATCAACCTACCCCAATCTGTCAAATTTTCCCAATTGAATATGAACCTTATTTGTTTGCGGTAAAGTTGAAAATCTATCAAAGAAATTTGACTGATTGGGGTAGCTTGATGTACTGGCCTCTGTACCTACTGCCAAACTATTATCAATGAGCGTACTATGCTGGAGGAGCATAAAACATGGTCACCCCGCGCCGCGCCGCGTGTTGAGCATGTTTTTGAACGGAAAACCAGGTAACATAACAAGCTTATAACTTTGTGATTTCTCATGATACAGTTTTGGAATTTTGTACATAGATTCTATTAATAAAAATACTAGACACGTGTTTCGGGTTTCGCATATATACGGTACTAAAAATAATGTTGTATAATAGAAAGAGACAGAGAGAGAATGAGATATAGTTTTGTTTTCTTTGTTTTTGAGGGAGCTTAAACCGATGGTGAGGTCAAAATGAAAATCTAAATGCGGGTACTGACCAGTTTTAATACGCATTTTTACTAGTAAATTTTTTGATAGTCGTTAAAGGGACGGAAACGGGCACGTCTTAAAAAGTTTTATTCCTTTTGAATAACTTGAAATGTCGGTTGTTATGTATCATAGTGTCTATTTGCAGTATAATCATAAACGGAACCACTTTATATTTCCTCGTATTTTTTTTCACATTACATCAAACAGACATCCTTCAATTTGTTGCGATACAAACTCGAAAAGTATTCTGGAATCGTCAAAAATAATAAATCAGTGACACGGAATTTAAATTATTTCCTTTGAACACCAATTGCTTTCAAGAAAGTATTCTGATGGTACCTATAATATCCGAGATACACGAGGTAAGTTTCTCAAATCAAATCAGAAGTCATTTTAAATTCAAATAAGCACTCAGCACAGAAAAAAAAAAAACAAAATAAGAATCAGCACTTTTCGAACGTCAAAATTAAAACGTAAGTCAGTCCCTCAAAATGCCCGTCCTTCACCACTTCTTACTAACAAACTCCCCAGCTGTCTGTTCAGTTAGAAAAACTTGATTCTATAAAAAAACCATAAAAGAAAAACTTTGGTAAAGTTATTAACATTACGAGACTCGACATTAAATGAAATTATTTTCCATTATGCCAGCTAGCCACGTCATTATACCAGCAAATACAATCAAGCCAGGAAAGTAAGCTACTGTTAGTAAGCTATCAATCCTTCTTCATTAACTAGAAGAAGAACTAGCTTAAATTCTAGGCTAGAAAGTTAGCGTTTCAAGTTAAGATAGTTCAATTGAATGGGGGTAGATGTGGGCTAGTAGCACCCCCCATCACTGTTTTCACTACCCTAGCTTGTGTATTAGCCTATGTGGCCAGCGAAGATAGTATCTGAATGGCTAGCGTGCAATGACTACGCGTTTTGTTTTTCTGACCACAACCATGCGTGGCACACTTTCCTGCTAGTTTCTTACATAGCACTTTTTATTTGTTTTTTTTTTTTTATCTGATGTCTATGATGTTGTGGAGGTATTCCACTCAGAGCACTGATTTGAACCGTACTTGGACGAACCGCATCTAAGCACTTCCACTAACCGCACCGATTCTGGTCTGTGGTAAATAAATGTATTTTGTTTCTTTCTTGTAGGTAATGTCAGTGCATTACCTACAAGAAAGAAACAAAATATTAGGTATCATGGCATCACGTAAGCAGCACTAGCATGTGCCAAGCCAGGATAGTATACATACATATAGTGTATAGTGTCTAGCTTGAAAACCTAGCCTCGTGAATCTCGAGCATAAGTAACAGTTTCGCGAACTATGGAAGTTGTATAACTTTGTTCGGGCAAAATGTAAATACAAGATGGCGGCTGCGAAATCGGCTCAATCGGCGAATCGCCTTCAGAGCCTTCGAAAACCATAAAAACGACACCCATGACGAAACATTAGAAATTTTTTGTAGCCGCCATCTTGGATTTTAATTTTGACCTCAATCGGCTTCAGTAAACCGTTAAAGAACTTCGTTCCAAAAATTGTCGAATGTTTTCTACTTTATGAAATCGGCAAAATTCTGAAAGAAAATGGAAAAATAACTGGAAAATAAAAAATATTATTTCTTCATGAAACTCTGTTTATATTAACAGGTCACACTTCACTGGTTTTTAATCAAGTACGTTTCAAAAGGCTGTTTTTATTTTTTCGTTTTTATTTATATTCAGTAAATATTAACACGTGTATTGCGTCAAAGGTTGGCGTGGCACGGTGTAGCAGCCGCGTACGATTTTTTAACGTTCATGTAAATACAAGAAAATTTGGTCCTATTACATAATTATATAATGTGAAGACGACGATACGACAATAATTAAAACTTCGTTTATCTAATGATGTTCCAAGTGTGCATACAAAATTTTATTAATAGTTTGTTTGAAAAACTAGTTTTTCAAATTCAATAAACAAGATACTTAAATAGTTTCAAGATCGATATCCGTGTTCAAGTTATCCTATACGCTAGTATTGTCAGTATTTTATTATATTTTTATATTGTCTCCACAGAGATATCGAGAAGAATACAGCTTGGGTGGACGCTCACGCAGGAGGCTGTGTATGGAAGAGAGGGGCACAGAGAGACATGGAGCGTTGCATGCTTGACATAAGGCTTACAGACCGAGTCTCAAACGTCGCCACGGGTGGGGTAAAGCTGTGATCGTCGAGTAGCGAGTGGCGTCCATGGACTGGGAGACGAAGTGGCGGTCGTCCGGCAGCGAGAAGGGCGGACGACATCTGTTACCATCGCGGGTAGAACTTGGATGAGGTTGGCACAAGAGCGTGAGGATTGGCACAAGAAAAGAGAGGCAGCCTATGCACAGCAGTGGGTGAAGTCTGGCTGTGGATGATGATGGTGAAAATATCATCATCTGCCTGCTTTTTCCCAACCATGTTGGGGTCAGCTTCCAGTCTAATCAGATGCAGCTGAATACAAGTATTTCATATGGAGCGACTGCATATCTGACGTCCACAACTCAGTTACTGGGTATATGATCCCCCCGTGATAAGACTGGTTGTCAGATTTTCGGGCTTCTGACTACCCGTAATGACTGTCATAGATCCACGATACTAAAGATTCTTCTTAGAAAATATAATATAAGACCTTCTAGTTTTTTTACAGCATTTACGTAATAAAAAACAACATGTAGCGTTTTCCGAGTGTTTCTATATGTACTTAGAAATTACAGAGAAATTCCTAGCTATGGAAAAACTTTTGAATTAAGTTTTTAAAAAATAATGGAAATCCTATCGAACGCCACCTCAAATAAAAAACAATAAATTTATTATAAATGGCCTAAAGCTTTGAATACACAGAACAGAAACAGCAAAGGTATAATAACCAATTTCCGGGTACTTACAACCCTTATTAAAAGGCCATTCAAATTACACAATGAAAACTCTTAGACAGAGGGTTCTCGGCTGAAAACAGTTAAACAAAGAAGATTTTCTGCCAGAAAACATCTCAGAACCAAACATTCTTATTAGCCTAAAAAGGTTTGTGAAATGAAAACACGAAACCCTTTCTTTCAATAACGTTTACCGACTTTTTACCGAAATATTTTGTTTATGGTACATTTTCCCAATGTTATTGTGTTTAATAATTCTCGTTGCTTTTTTTTTCTGCTTTGTTGCGTCATCTGTGTTGGCCAGTTGGATTGACTTTTAATTATTTTTTTGTTTTATTATTTCGTGTAGGTAGGAAATAATTGAAATGGACTAAAAGGATATTTTAAGGCAGTCGTTTTATTTTGTTGACTTGTTTTAACCTTTTATTTTCCTTTCTTAGTTTTTCTTACCACTCTCAGTAAACCAGTATCCTGTAAGCCTTCCTGCCTTCGAGACATGGAGCTCTAAAGACTGATTATTTCGAGGTACTTATGACGGGACCATAATTGGCAAAATCACAAGAATCTAAAAATTGTTTGTACTTTTTGCCAGTAAAGTACAGTGCCCTCCAAAAGTTAGATGACATTTTTCCACTTTAGCTGTGATGTCACGGGGCCCGTCAGGGCCGAAGCCTGCCGGGGCAGCGGGATTGTCCGAAAGGGTTACCGCTGCCCCGGAATATAAAGGGCTAAGGAAGGAACACGGATGGGTTTTAGTCAGTAAGAGTCTGGCACTCCCTTTGCTCCACCAAGAGCGGGAGGGGCCATTTGATGATTTCCCATCCTTAAAAAAAAAAAGCTGTGATTTCACATTAGAAAAAAAGTAAAAATTTTTATTCTGCACAAACAAAACGCACATTACAAATAAAAAAAAAGACTTAAAATATACACATAAAACGTAGTCAAAGCCTAGTGATCTATCTTAAAATTTTTTGACAATTTTGTCCATTGCTTGATGTCAGGGCCAGGGACCAAAGACAACACACACTAATTTGACATTGACAATTTGAGGTTGACATATGATTTCTAATAAAACATAAAAATATCCAATAATCCTAGGTGACCTATGGGTCATCGCCATAGTCATAGTTGAATCAGTCAATAAAAACGTGAACATTTGAAACTAATATTATTTTATAAAATAAATCATTATTTCTCATTTCAGCTGAAGTGGAAAAATGTCAACTAACTTTTAGAGGGCACTGTATATATCTAGATAGCTGTCAACCAACGTGTGGCCCGTACCATCAATCAACGTTCTAGAGGTGTGTCGACCAATTTCGGGTTCACCTGCCCCATAAATGAGACGATGGCATTCCTTTCACCATGGAGCGATGGAGCATTACATGAGAATAGAGTTCCCATATAATTAATGTACAGGTTTATTGGAAAAACACCAACAACCTCTTAAGGAGTCATTGTACTCATCATTATGGACAACTTTTACTATGGGACCAAATCTGAAATCGCGAAAAAAAATCTGCTGTTATTACATTTATGTTCGTATAACTCCTCAAAATTTAGGGAACAGCTGATTGTTTTTCGCGATTTCATGTTTGGTCTCATAGTAAAAGTTGTCCATAATGATGAGTACAATGACTTCTTAAGAGGTTGTTGGTGTTTTTCCAATAATCCTGTATAACATAGTTGATAAGTTTGAGAAGTGACATCGATTCGTCAAGAGCTGAAATCGAGGCAAGCATAATCAGCCTAAAACATTTCCACTGCTGGAACTGAGGCCTCCTCTCAATGAGAGAGAATGGGCCATAATCCACCACGCGGGACCAGTACGGGTTGGTAGATGTCACTTGTCTTCGAATTTTTGGTTCTAGGACATCCTGAATTCCTGACGACGTTTTTCTTCACCGTTTTTGAGAGCAGTAGTGATGAAATAAATTACACAAAGTAAAGCGCCTGTCTGGATTCGAGCCCATGGCCGCCTACTCGTAAGTCCGTTACCACTGGACCATCACTGATCTAAATAAAAAAAAATATTAACCGACTTTACATGATCATAAAAGTTTTAAAACCGAAATCATGTCATTGTGCGCGTGTCATTTCTAAAGAGACTATAATTACACGGTATCACGATAACAGGGAAGTGAAATGTATGAATTTTTATGAAGACCACAATAACGTTGTTATTACGTGCACGTATTTTCATAAATTTCATGGAAGTGGACGTTCACCGATAACATGGTCAGGTTAGAAATTATAAAAGCGCAAACTGAGATGAAAAAAATCAAATTCTTTTTTACGAATAAGGAACATTCCAGTTGCTAACAAGCAACGTCGATCGCCCAATGACGATACGTTTTTCATTGTTAAGAATAATTAAAATTGAATATTTTCCGTGGGCGTTAAAACGTTGTAATATTCGCCCTCATGCTACAATGTAAACAATGCCCGGCTGAAATGTTTTGCTTATTTTCACTGTCCACATTACTTCGACCGAAAAACGTTGATTGATTTACAGAATATAAATTCGAATTTTTGTTGTTATTGAAATTAGCCTGTTATTCTCCTGTTTTGGGTGCCGGTTATTAAGTATTCAGTAGAGGGTTGTAAAATATACAAATAATGTAAGCCTTTTCACCGACTTATTGTTTTGTTTTAAAACAAAAAGAGAGCTATAACGTTTTGTTCGTGTTTATATAAAATTTGTTGGTTTTTAGTAACCCGAATTTTACACTTAAAAGCTTTTTAACCTAGCCAAATAATTAAAAGTAGGCTCCAAAATGATTGATTAACTTAAGACCGTTTACGCCGTACGGCATTTCATACAAACTTTCAAACCCTTGTTTTTCGAAATAATGAACCGATTTTAATTAAACTTCATACGCATAAGTAGGATACAAAGATCTGAAAAGTTAGTAAAGAACATTTTCGAAATGTCTTATTTAAAAAAAGATAACTGGAAATATCTGTTTCATGGAAAATTTAAAATCGATCTAATTTGGCTGTAACACTATTTTTCGAAAATATTTTTAAGTACCATTTTAGACTTTTGTATCCTGCCTATGTGTACGAATTTCATTAAAATCGGTTCATTCATTTCGAGAAACAAGGGCTTGAAAGTTTGTATGAAATGCCGAACGTCGTAAACGCTCTTAAATAATGGGTATCAGACAAAGAGTGTAGAGTGAGCAGTAGTGGCCCAGTGGTATCGACCTCGACTTACGAGTCTTGTCGTGGGTTCGTTTCCTGGCAGGCACTTTACTTTGTGTATTAAATTTTATCACCACTGCTCTCAAACCGGTGAAGGAAAACATCGTGAGGAAACGTATGTCCTACAACCAAAAATTCGAAGACATGTGACATCCGCTCTGGGCTGGCGTTGTAGATTACGGCCCACTTCGACTCACAGAGAGGAGGCCTGTATCTTAACAAAGAACTTTAGAGCAAAGTTCTTAAATACTAAAATGACAACTTAGAACTAAGCTGTCATGTTTGTATAAAGAACTACATTTCTATACAACTGGGTTCGTAATCCAAGAACTGGTTCGTTGCAGGTTTAAACCTGAAGGCTAATTCCCGTCATTTAAAACTTCAAAAACTTGTCAAAAATGTAGGAAAATTAGAGGTATTTTTCAAAGATTGAGACTGATGTCGGAGGGGCAATTCATGTAATTTTAAGAACGTTCACAGTCTGATCTCAGTCTCAATCTGTCAAAAATATCTGTAATTTGCCTACATTTTGACAAGTTTTTGATATTTGTCTGTCGCTGAAATGAGACTGCGACGAAATTTTGAACTTTTTAAATTACGAGAACAGGGAGTCTACTCCGAAGTGGCACATACGAATGTTCGGAATGATCCGACACACGACCGAACCGAATATTGTTGTCATACTACGAAAAAGGTTCGGATTGGCTCAGTTTGGTCGAGACCATAGTCAATATTCGAAAAGAGTGTCGGACCGAACGAAATGTAGTGCCAGAGGTGAACGTTTTATCGATATGTTTTTATAAGTCAATGAGACTCATTTCGATTTATTTGAACTGTTGAATTACAGAGTAAAATTATTTTTATAGTAAGAAAATAGAACTTTGCTTTTAATTAAATATTTTTACCTAAGAAAATTGTAATATTTCTCGAAAAAACAATATATTTGTAGCTGGCATAAAGATTACTTTGCCGATTGTCAAAAAAAAAAAAGGATAAAAGTCAAAGGATGACAAGCACAGACTTTGGTAATATTATCTATGGCACAGACTACAAATTTTAAATAATGCAAGTAAACAAACAAGGGGAGAGATTGTGATTTTTAATAATGCGAAATTGAGAAAAAGTACTTTAAACTCAAACCAAATCTCATCTGCCGCTATCGCTATAGAGATACCTAATCGTATTTCGGTCGTTTATCGTCAAGTGCTGACTGAAGTGTAGTGTTAAAGTCAAGTTATGAGATGTACTATATCTACAAAAAACAAGTTTAATAAACTACGTAAATTATTCACTTTATCTACGCTTGATAAAGTGCCCCTTGGGCTTATCGTTTTCTCATGTTCGTGTTTTGGAAATTTGGAAATGAAAATTATGAACAAACATTCTGCAAGAAAAGTCACCATGTCCAGACCAACAGCGGCACAAATTGATGCTCTCCTCATCGAGATTTGGCCCAAGGCAACTTGATCGACAGTCGTACGCTGCATCATCGACTGTGGAAAGAAATGTGCACCACGCTGAATTCTGTATTATTTTTAGTTTTACTTGTAACAAATAGAAGATTAGTTCTAGTTTAGGAGGTACGAATTGTAAAAAATATATTTTATTCATCATTTTCTAAGATTGTATTAATCTCCCTCTCTCTTTGTACCCTCTTCAAAGCATCTGTGGCAAATGTAACAGGTTGCTAAGTCACCTGCCGAGAGTTCTCCGATTCAAAAATCATCTTGGGTTAACTCCGGAGCACTCGCTCCGTCCCTTATACATGTATGTATTTACAAAAAAAAAAAGTATATAAGTAGTTTATCAGCCATCTCGTTACCATAACACAAGCATTAGGTTGCTTAGCTTGGGACTAAATGGCGTTGTGTGAAATGTCCAAGGATATTATTATTTTCTTGTTTATATCTCGGGACCATTGAGTCCCGGTCCTTTGGAAGGCGTACGAGGGGCCGAAGCCAACTCGCAGAGGCCCTTTAGGAAAATTTAATGAAATGTGACACCAACCGACGATTATCCCTGTGTGCACTATGCAAGTGCACCTAAGGACAACCCCCGGTTGGTGTAGGACTATTGCAGCATATGGAAAAATATAAAGTTGGACTATGGGTTTGGGTGGCTAAAGTGGACTGGTTGCCAAGAACTATGGAAGAACTATGACCTCTGCCTGATCAATGTTTAATATATACACGGATAAAATAGCAGGGGGTGACTTGCACACTCAATAATGGGCCCCCGGAAACGGTCGCTAGCACATAGTGACGAAGCGACAAGGGGGCAACATGTCCTGAGGTGCTTATGAGAAGTGGAGAGGCATTCCACGGCTATCAGGACAATCCCGGAAGTACGGTCAAGGTCCCTACCAGCATCTTACTGGAATACTTCCTTCCTCCGAGCACGTTTGCCCTTGCGAATCTCCACTCAAGCCAGCCAATATAGGCAAGAATGAGGTGGGAGCTCTGTTCCTCGTCATTGTTCACTCCAGCCGGCCAATAAAGGCAAGCCAGAGGTGAGGTACAAGACTTCTCCCGGGAGATAGGGTCCGTGGGGTCGCTACTGCCCAACAGCTCGCCACATGCTGCCCTGCGGATTTCTGTATCTCTCTTGGTCTGGCTCCTCACCTTAGACCCGTTCCGGCAAAGTAAACTTTTCCGGCACGGGCCTAGAGTTCGGAGCGCGCAAGCCCCACCACGACGTCAACGTTGAGATACGGCGATGGGGTTATTATTATTATTATTATAGGTATTAAGCAAAACACAGCAGGGTAAGATTATTCTGCCTACTTTATCTGCATTCTAGTGCACCTCCCGCGCTGTCAAGACACACCTCCATCAACCCTTGACTATTTCAAATGTGCGTTCATTGGTGGAGAGGGCATGCTGTTTAAAAAAAAAAACGATCAACCTTAAAAAAATTTGGTTGGTACATTTTCCTTACACAATTTTTTTAATATCTTGGGATTGGGTGATCCGATTTACATAAATCCAATTGGGAAATTAGTTTTATACATAACTCTATCATTTGAGACAAATTTATTTCAATAAACTACATAAACAAAAAATCTCATTTTCAAGTTACGTAATTATCTGACAATCCTTACATATTCCAAAAAATGCCTTACAAACTTACTTTAATCAGTGTTATTGAATTAGAATATGGAAAACAATAATAAAACTAAGCTAGATATACTAATTACAAACAGATAGACATCGAACTAAACAAAATCTCTATATATGTATACCTAGTGAGTGGACTGCTGTGGAAAACTTAGATCTTACATCTGCGTTTGTAGCTTTGTAGCAGGCTCAATTGCATGGCTATTACGCTTTCAGGGTGACAGGGGCACTATGTCCTGGCAAAGTGATCAACTGAGTCTGTAACTAGCTACAAACTCAAGGTCGGGCATTAAATTGGTAGTGAAGGAGTCATAAGATCATCTGCAATTCCTTCTACGCTCCAAACGCTCTTCTCTGAGAGCCTCTTCCACCCAAAAGCATACGTACTGTCATTTCGCTACAATTTTAAGTAGTACATTCACTTAAAAAAAATGTAAAACTCAATAAAATTGTAATAATTCATGAAATTCGATAAGTTTACGGTACTCAAATCAATCAATCAATCATTTATTCTGTTAACATAGGTATGATTATAGATAGTATTGTTGTTAAAATTATGTGCACTATGCTTTGCCAATACATATGGAGTACAAAATGAAATAAGCATATACAATAAAATTAAAATTAAAATCAAAAGGTAGCTACTTTGCTGTCGTGTATTTTGACACAAATTTCACGATGTAACTCTTGTCAAACTCAAATTATCGGTCAGTCTTTTCTCGTTCAGAGTAGGGTAACGATACAACAAGTGTCAAAATTAAGTTCAGTCGGATCGGAACCGACCGAACCGAATATAATGAACTTCGTAGTAGGAAATGACCGAACATTCGGCAGATACATGGCCGATACAATAAATTTACCACTTCGGAGTAGACCCCCTGGAGGCCTACCATGATCTATTTAAAAACGATTCAAAAGCAAGACATTTCAGTTTAGGTTCTTAAACTGCATCGTTCACAGTCGTACCATGACGTCCAATACACTCAGCGGCATTTGGATCGTTGAAAGTGAATGAGCGTTAAGAGCTTGTGGTAGGTATCTAGATGGCACGGCCTAAATTGAATCGTTAAACTGACGTCATGGTACGAATTAGCAGAACAGTTCAGTTTAGGTCCTAAAGTGGATCGCGTTAAGAGCTCGTGGTAGGTATGCTGGCCTTCAGACTGTGAACGTTCTTAAAATTATCAGAATTGCGCCTCATATCTAAAAAAAAACCTATTGTTCTCTATCTAGTTCAAAATAATGAGCAAATAACAAATTAAGCATTTATTGTAAGTGCGTTATTACCAAAATAAACTAATTAAGAGCCCATTACCAAAAATGATTCCCCAGACCACTCCAGAGTAATTCCGTTAATAAATAAAATGGTTACTTAGTTCCCTTCTAATTGCCTAAATCCCAATTGTGCCAAATAATTTGGCATGTCAATCCAATTTCCAGTAAATTTTCTATCGAGTTACCTTTAGTTGGTTAGTGGTTGGACTCCTATTTGTGTGGATTGAAAGGTGACCCATTCAATGGGAAAGCTCTAGCTTTAATAGCCTAAACGTTAGCACAGAAATTACAAGGGACTAACCCTCTAGAGCCATTAGCTCTTCACTTTGGCAGCTAAAATGCTGCTGTGAGGCTAACGTGTGGTAGGTAGTACGATAAGTGTTAACTTCTTAAACACGCAACATAATGTACCTAGCGTCAAGAAATTTTAAGTGAATAAATCAATAATTCATTCATTATTTCAAATTCAGAAGGAGTTTTTCCTCCACATTTTTTCACACACAGAATGCCCTTCAGTTATAAGTAGGGCAAAGACACGCTTAAAGTTATAAAATATATTATTTAATCGAAAACATCATCTGCCAAGCTTTCTGTCAACTATGTTGGTATTGACTTCCAGTCTAACCGGATGCAGATGAATACTATTTTTATGCACGAAGCGACTACCTATCTGACCTCCACTACCCATTTACTGGGTAACACGTTATAGAAAGAAAAAACACTCCTTGATAAGACTGGTTGTCAGACTTTTGGGCTTCTGACGACCCGTAACGACTGTCAAAGATCCACGAATGACAACCGGGACCAACGGCTAAACGTGCTTTCCGAGGCACGGAGGTGTCTCTGATCAATCAACCCATGCGATTGTTATTAATTTAATCGAAAACAAACGTAGACAATGTTGGTTTGAAGAAATTGAAAAACCGGGTAAATATTAATAGGTATTTGTTTTGAATAGATATGTCTAGTTTATTCTACCCACGTTCACCGACTATTCAATATACGGCCACTCACCTTTATTATGTACCCGAGTAGGTACCTACTTTTACGATTCTTCCTTTGGTTTACGGGCTAGTGTTTTGTTTCCAACTGTTTTATTTGTCAGTCTGTGTTCGTGATACCTGCGACATGAAATTGAGACAAAAACCCAGACATGAAAGGAAGGGGTACTTTCATAAAACCCACTTTGCTAAGCCTATCTTTATACAAATTGACGTGAACACTGTGATAACCTGCGGAATTATTTTGAATTTTGCACTTTTTCAATGACCACAATTCATTATTGTAACCGATTTTTTGAGATACTGTCTAAATTAATTCCGGTATTCAGCTGTATCCGGTGAGACTGGAAGCCGACCCCAACATAGTTGAGAAAAAGCTAGGCAGATTGATCGACTTTTTAAATTAATTAAAAAAAAATGCTATGAAGAGAATCAATTTTTTTTTAAATAATTTTTCTATAGAGCTATTGTATCCGTGCTAACTACACTTACTTCACAAATGCAACTAAGCCGTCTTATAGTTTTTGACCAAACTTTGTTGTTGTTTGTTCTCGTGTCTACACATGGGATGCAGTGAGCGCCATTTTAGCGCGTTGACGTGTTACTAACTACCGTCGTCAGTCAACCCGGCCGGTCTTAATGATCTGTCCACACAGGATGGATGTCGATAGCTCTATTATTTTTGTTTCTGTTTTGCTAACTTTGACGAATATCCGCTTAATTATTATTTTAGTTGTATTTTGTAGAAAAACTCAACTTAACTTTAAAAAATCAAGTTCTGGATAATATTCCTAACTATTTTATATCTTCACAAAAAACTTAGATTTCTTTTAACATCGACAAATATCCCCTATATTTTGAATTTCGTTGAAAAAAAAAAGAAATAACATTCTTGTTCTGCTAAATATTACTACATTTTTATATCGGCAAGACCTAGATTTATTTTTAATTTGGGTGTCTCGCTAGTCGCTACTGACCCTGATACAATAAAAATACTTAAAGCAGAAAACATTATTACTTACGTCTTTCTGAATGTAAATATAATTTATCTCGTTTTTTAATGTACAGACTCCAGCATATCATGCTACTACAATCTGTCAAATTTCTTTGATAGATTTTCAACTTTATCGCTAAAGCACAAGGTTCAAAGTTGATTGGGAAAATTTGACAGTTTCGGGTAAGTTGATGTGCTAGCGTCTGTACTAGCGAACCACCCCTGCTCTGCACTGTTTTACGACTTGAAAAAACATCGATATTTCTACATTACATGATTAATGTTTTATTTGTTTTGTTGACTGCTCCGTTGGTCTCGTAGTCGCAAGCGACTGCTGAGCGTGGGGTCCTGGGTTCGATTCCCAGGACGGGCAGAGTGTTATTGGGTTTTTCCATTGGGAATGTCTTATTAACAGGGCGGAGTTTGGAAGTTGGTGGTATGATACCCCCGTGCTTCGGAAAGCACGTAAAGCCTGGTCCTACGCCTGATCTCTCCCCGGTCGTGACGAATTGCCGTCCCATCAGACTATGAGAGTTAAGGAACAGAGAGTGCACCTGTGTTTACGCACACACTTTTTCATTATAATATCTCCTGCGTACCTGGCTAAATGGTGGTGAAAACTTAAAATTCGTTGTGTAGTTTAAAAGAATAATGTGGTCACACAGACAGACACGAAAAGCGACTTAAAATACTCCCTTTCTAATAAAAGTTGTATAGCGTCTGTACACAACGCTTTGTCTTCTTCTTTCGATAGTCAAGTTACTGACGACTGAAAGAGAGAAATCAGTGAGTAACTATTCATCTGATATAATACGTTTATTAGTAAGGGGGATCAATATGTATGAATAAACGAACAACTGTCTACCAATACCTTTTCCAATCTTTTAATATCTAAATATTCTAGGACATGAATAATCTCGATAAATAGTGGAAAAAACGTTTTCAGAGGGACCGATTCAACTCCTTGAACGTGAGATATAACTTCGACTTCAGAGAATATTTGATTATCATATATTTTTTTGTTTCTCCCATCCTTTTATTTTTCTCTAGTGATTTTGGGTACGTCTATTTGAATATTGGAAACAGATATTGTAGTCAAATTTATTACATCTACGTATTGTACTGCATAATGTTTGGAATCTTATATATTTTATTTATCGTTCTCGTCTGTAACTTGCTTTTGGGAATTATAGTTTCAATATTTTATCTAGTTTATATTCTTTTTTGTTAGTATGAGCAAATTGGGTTTGCTTTCTCGACCGAGGTCAATGGCTGCTCGATACCCAGCGAAGATATATAATCCCGTGCGATAAGGGTAGGAATAGGGTTGTCAGTTTTACTTTCGAAGGATATAAAGCAAATAGGAGTACGATAGCAAGAACATACGCAGAAAATCGTTTCCGTAACTTTTGGTCTATCATTTAAAAATATTGTTATGTCATTGTTTACTCTGTGTTCCAATTCCGTTAATCAACTATTGAACTTTGTGGTATATCAATGTCATAGATATGTATACACTGTCACATGCACATCAGTAGTGAGGCAGCTGTCACTAATGTCAACTGTCAGTTCATCACGAATGGCGGAAAATAGTGGAAAGTGAAGCGTGCCTACACGAGAGGCTTAGTGTGTTGATAAGCCAGTGTAGTAAAAAATAATCAGCTTAAATACGGGATTAACAGGATTTATAATTCTAGGGTCCACCCATTATAGCAGAGATTTTTATTTCATAATATTATTTTGCATAACAGCGTATAGCAGAAACTTCATTTCGCAGAAAATCATTTGTAATACACTCATTTATCATACATTTAAAACTCATAATTTTGTAAGTCAGAAAGTAGGCATAAATTTCATATCCATAATTATTATAAAGTGGAACCATCATATCGCGTATGGCATACGTGAGCTTGTGCGTAGGGGTCAGAGTTTTAACCTAACCTAACCATTTTTTTTTTTTTGTAATAATTTGTTAGGGTCTAAGTTGGTTTACAAGCAATAAGAACCCCACTTCGCGGGGCCTCTATTTCTGTCTACAGGGTTTAAAGGAACCTAACCTACCCCAAGTCGGAGTGCCCCAAGTCCCGAGATCGCATATAGAAACCATTATTTTTATAGTTCATTCAAATACCATTAAAAAATACACCGAACAAACAATTTTTGTTAAAAAATAATTCTACTATTATCTTCATAGTATGCCAAGTGAAATTATGCTAAATAAAATTCTGCCATCTTAAAAGTATCTATGCCATTGTAAATTTGGAGATATAAACATTCGGCCAAACTATTATTATGTTAAATAATTTTTATGCCTTAAAAATATTCGTTTAAAGAAGATTGTGCAAAGTGGGTATACCAAATAAATTTCTGCCAAAAAAAAAAAAACTGCCAGATAGAGGGAACCCTAATTCTAAGCTACGAATTATATTTTTACTATTTATATTTTCAATCAATAACTTCATCTAACGGAAATCGAAACACTTTCTTTATTTTTCTTCAAATAATACTTGGTACTGTTAGCAGTAGAGATGAGTTCCGTAATTTAATACTTGAAGAAGACAAGATTCGGGTCCAATCAAAATACCAGTACACCGATACTTATTTGTAAATGTCGCAAAACATCATGTTGAGATTTTTTTTTCTGTTTTTGTTTTCATATTACTTTCATTTATTTTTTTTTGATTGACTTTATTTTAGTTTGTGATAAATTGCAATAAATATATTTTATTTCTTTTATCTTTTCTATTCGTACCAAACTCATGCGCTAACAGTTCAGTATATTACATAGGTCATATTTCTCCAAGACTGCACTATGTCTGAAGTATTCCCAAGGAATCTATGATTCCCAAACGCCGTCCTAACCTATATATCAGGGTATACGCGACAGCATTGAGCGATGTCCTAATATCCGCCATGAAATGGTATCGTCAGTAATGCTCCGGGACTCCCGGCCTAGACGAAGATGAGATTCGAAGTTCCGTACGGACTCCGCGACCGTAACGCGGATTTCAGATAGACGCGAATGTCAGATCTAAGCGTAGAAGAATTTATTACGAGACTTCGAAATAGTTGGAATCAATTTGAATTTGAAATATTCAGTGGATCCGAAGCGTTACAAAATATTTTAAAGTTATGCTGTCGAGATGAAATATAGCGGCGTGGAACGATTTAAATCGGTTGGAAACGGTCTTTGAAAAATGCTTTTGGTTTGACTTATTAAAGAGGCGATTGTTTTGTGTGGTTATTTACAAGATTAAGATAATTAACGTACGTACGTAAGGTATATGTAATTTTGATACTTATGTATGTTACCACAGCTAAATCATAAACGAATAACAAATTGCATTGCTTATTACTATTATGGAGTTAGAACTCACAACTGTACGCGTCAGTCTGCGTTTTATTTTTTGGGATAAGATGGTCGTGAATTCAGAGTCGGAACAATGTTGACACCAAATTGGTGACCAAGTATGTCAGCTTCTAAGGCAAAAAACCTTTTCTTTGACTCATCATTATTTTGATGTTTTTAGGCCTTTGTACAGACGCCAGCACATCAAGCTACTACAATCTATCAAATTTCTTTAATAGATTTTCAACTTTATCTCTAAAGCATAAGGTTCAAAGTTGATTGAAAAAAATTGTCAGTTTCGGGTAGCTTGATGTGCTGGAATCTGTACATTACATGGAAATGCACAGTGACTGAACTGATATTCAGTTGCAGGTCGTCTGTGCGATGCAAGTGAAGCAACTAAATGCGGTTCACTCAAAGAGAGAAGATAACGTTTGTAAATCAACACCCTATACCCCCATAGTTACTAGGACGCTATAGCCCATGGACACTGGGTCACTGTGTTTCACACACAAACCAAACGGTCAAATATTTAGATGTGTGCAGACTAATGTTTGAGGATCGTGCGTTTATAGGTTTATTATAGATTTAAAAGATGATGGCTACCGTTATAGGATTATTTCAATTATGGTAAGTATATTTTAAAAGATTAGATTTAGAGTAAATATTGATGATCATTACAATTTTAAAACATCCATTTCTTTTATTTTTAGGGAATCACATATTTTTTAAATCTCGGTTTAAACCTACCTATTGTAGGTAGACTTACGACATTATTGTTGATACTTTAGATTATGATGTCGTTCATAGCGGTCATAAAAGGAATATACTAGATTTATTTGGTCAGGTATACACAATGCCTTGACAAAAAAATCCATAACTAGAGTTATTGCTAAAACACTCAAACTGCCTAGCCTTTTCCTAACTATGTTGGGGTTGGCTTCCAGTCTAAACGGATGTATCTGAATAACAGTACTTTATATGGAGCTATTGTTTGTGCCTGACCTTCAGAACCCAGTTACTGGGTAAGACTATACCCCTTTTTTTTTTTTTTTTTTAAGGTTGGGAAATCATCAAATGACCCCTCCCGCTCTGGGTGGAGCGGAAGGGAGTGTCAGACTCTTACTGACTAAAACCCATCCGTGTTCCTTCCTTAGCCCTTCATGTTCCGGGGCAGCGGTAACCCTTTCGGACAATCCCGCTGCCCCGGCAGGCTTCGGCCCTGACGGGCCCCTCCTTCGATGCTGACATCTCTTTGAGGCGCGCGTGGAACACATACGCGCCGTCCGGCACGGGCCTGGTCCTGATCGGACAGCGAGCTACCCATTACTCGCCGTCCGCAGGCCCGCGCCTACGGTGGCTGGGAGTCGTCACGCGGCTCCCGACGCCCGGAGCGTCTACCGCGGCGGCTGGGACGGGCGGCTCTCTCAGCTCTCTCCCTCGCCCATCCCGTCACCTCCTTCGCTAGCATGACAGCTTCGCAGAAGGAGGTGACTGCCTCCCACTCCCTCTCGCCCCGGACCATGGCTTGGACCAGGGCCGGGCGCGAGAGGTCGCCGCCGCTGCCGATCGCCTCTACGAGGACACGGCGGTGCTCTGCCCAAGCGGGACAGACCTCCACCGTGTGCTCCACCGTGTAGACTGTACCCCTTCGTTAGACTAGTTAGTTAACCCATAATCTCGCATACGATTTTTTATTCCATTCCTAACTCACAAAATATCACCACAATTTGTCGCACCGACAGACGACAATGCTGAACAAGACTTCAGCAAAATGTACATTCACTTTGGACAAACGGCATCGCAATTAGCGTCATTGCAACCGCTACGTTATAGCAAAGCGAATAAACGCTGGCAGAAGTGGCTAAGTGAGATAAATAGAGATTTACATTAAAATAGTGTTGTTGAGATCATTTGGGAGCGAAAGATTGAGGCCGTGATGCTTGATGGTCGTTTTTTGGTTGAACGTGTAAAAAAATGAGTATCTAAGGGGAAGTTTGAAAGTGACGTCAGTGACAGAAAAGTTGAAAAGAAATCGTTTGGCTTTGAATGAGCTTCTGAGCTTCAACTTTTTGACTGACTATTTGAAATAAATGGTTTGACTAAGTTTAAAGCGTGTGATAAAAAGAGTGATAGATATAACCATCCAAGTGTGTGCCTCAGGCATTAATTCCGCCTTTGTACAGTACTTTTTTTACTTGTGCATAAAGTTTTAATAAATAAATACCTAATTTTAAATGTTGATGGATGGAGAGGGAAAAGATTGATTAATAAAAAAAAGGGAGTGAATGATAGCGTGACGGTCGACAGGGAAGAATGGAAGAAGGAAACGTGTTGCGCTGATGATGTGTAGCCAATGCTGAGCTCTTGACTCCACGTGCCAAGGGCATGGATCCAATAATAAAGGGTGTCCCGTAATTAATGGATAACCTCTTAAGGGGTCATTGTACTAATCATAATGAACTAGTTGTTCATAATGGGACATACTATGGGAACTTCTATGTGAGCTACCATTTACCGGGTATTAATATTTATTATCTTTCATTGACTTGAATGTGCCCTGGCGGCTGATAGTATGTCATGCTCACTAAAATGTCTCGCTGACGGTGGCGTGTGTGTTGGATCATTTAGCTCCCTTCAAAATGGTTGAGCTGAATGGTGCTGATCTATGCGTCATGTTCGTGAACGGGCGCCGTCAGTTGGGGCTGGTCATCAATTGGATGCCTCGGCTAATTTAAAAAATTTTTTTTTTTTGGATTGTTGTTTTGTTAAGTTCTATTTGCTGTACTCTGGACGCTCTTGACACGTACGTCTTTTTTATTTTATTACATCGTTCTCACATATAATTATAAATTCAACATTAATGATGTAACTAATATTTTTGTAAAAATATAATTTAAAAGAGTGTCCATGGAGTTTCTTGCCCGTTCTTCTCCATAGGTACCTACGCTTTGGAATGGGCAACTAGCTTCATATTTTCTGACTGACCGACTTCTTGACAATTCAAAAATGCCTGTAAATGGTTTAATTGAAATAAATGCTTTGAGTTTGAGTTTGAACAAAAATAAAATCGCGAAAAAAGAATCAGCTCTTCCCTACATTTTGACGAGTTATGCGAACATACATGTAACTTTGTTTGTGTGTGTGTGTATTTGTGAAAACTGCATCAAAATCCGCCGTGTAGTTAAAAGAACAACGCGATCTCACAAGCGGTTACGAAAAGCGTCTTTGATTTTGTATAATTAATTATAAGGAAAAGCACACCAACAGCACAGTCATTAACAATTCAAATAAAAAAACTAACTAAAATTGGCATTTC
Organism: Gortyna flavago; assembly: GCA_963669345.1. Lineage (NCBI taxonomy): Eukaryota > Metazoa > Arthropoda > Insecta > Lepidoptera > Noctuidae > Gortyna > Gortyna flavago. The sequence continues at coordinate 13,514,865 of OY770136.1, read as the reverse complement.
AGTAACCATAGAAATAACAGAGGGCAATCTCGTATTTTTTTTTTAATTTTCACAGTCTAATCTCGGTCTCAATCTGTCAAAAATACTTCTAATTTACCAAAATTTTTGACAAGTTTTTTTTTGATAGGTGGTTTTGTTTATTTTAGAAAAATGAAAAATGTATTCGATTGGCATAAGCTAGCGAGAATCTTACATTCCTGTTGAGAGTCATTTTTGAAATACAAATGCAACAGTCAAACTGCGTAGCCTTTTGCCCAACTTTGTAGGGGTTGGCTTTCAGTCTAACCGGATAAAGCTGAATACCTATCAGACTGTGCGACTGCCTATCTGACGTCCACAACCCAGCTACTAGGTAACACGATACCCCTTGGTAAGAGGGGTTGTGTGTTGATCTACGAATGACCGTCGGAACCAACAGCTTAACGTGCTTTCCTAAGTCTCGATATTTAATGGACGGTCACCAATCCAAGAATCAACCGCTGCAAGAGTAGTTTAACCTTCGATCGCCCCGTGCAGCAGTTGTTATTTAGAAAGGAGCCCATCATTTAGGCACGAGCCCCTCGACTCAAAGCAACCACATTGCCTAATCAAACTTTTATTTACAACAACAATAATCATATTATTCCACCACTACATCACCGCAAACTCGAGACAGATTAAAGAGAAGAAACTAAAGGCTCCGCAGTGAGGAATGAGCGAACTATAATAAATAATGGCCAAGTACATTTGTACCACTATTTCTCTTTCACTGTCAGAAGAAAATTCATCGTTCACACCGACCGAGCGTTTGTTTTATTTGAACATTGTTTTTTATTTATTATGTTCTTGAATGATTATAGTTTTGTTGTTTGTTGATTTTAAGTGAAAGTGGAAATGGGATAGATGTTATGGTATTTTATGTGTAAGGTCAAACTCAAACTCAACGTATTTATTTTAACTAACCCATTTACAGGCAGTTTTGAATCGTCAAAGAGTCGGTCAGTTAGTTCAGAAAATTGAAGCTAGTTCCATCATCACACTTTTGCCCTTGTACCCACTAATTTGGGGTCGGAACAACATGTCTTTTTCTTCCATACTTCTCTATTAGCCGCCATCTCGGTAGTCATTCCCTTTCTAGATATATCATATTGATCATTTAACACCATCCATCGTTTTTTAGGTCTACTTCTACTCTTATATTATAAAACTTGTAATAATTAATCAATTATTAATCGCACGGGCCCGCGAAAGATGGAAGGAAGCTATTGAAAAAAAAAAAAACATTATTGATTAATTCAAAAAATGAACATGGTTAAAATTTTACTATGAAACGACGAGGTACAGTCATAGATAAAGTACACGTCAAACTTTATGGCAACTCTGAAGTACCTACTCTTCGCTGCGCAGTACCTCACCCCTTACTCCCGCTGTCACATGAATTTCTTATTGCGTAGCAACTCGCCTCATGTTCCGGCACCCCTAAAGTTTGAATCGGGCTGTAATATCAAGTTAAATTTTTTGCCTAGCTTTACCCGGAATGTTTAGCTTTAGTCGTGATCGCCCGCGCCTCTTATGCATGAGGTTGTGGGTTTAAATCCGGACAAGTACCATCGTGACTTTTCCAATTCATAATTATGTACTTTCTGAGTATATCTTGGACATTACTGACATCGGTGAAGGAAAACATTGTGAGGAAACTTGGACTTATTGTTGATATACGTAAGTCTAAAATTGCTAACCCGTCTTGAGCAAGTGTGGCGATCAATATTCGTGCCTTCTCTGTTGTATGTGGGATAATTGGCTGGCATTATTTAGCCAAAATGCTTATTTTTGATTTTCCCGTAATAGCCAATCGTCTGGGTCGATCTTGTTTACTTAGAAGCGATGAGCTAGGACAACGATCTTACTAATCTACATGAGTGCTCTTCTCCCGAGGGAAATCCGCTCAATTTGTCAGCGAATTCCTATTCCCTCACGTTAAATCGAAAATGCGTATAACTGTGACACGTGCTACGTTTTTGTTACCATAAAATATAATCAAAATACCAAGAGTTAGTAAATTTGCCTGACTTTTGAAAAGCCAGACCTGTGTTTATTTGGATATGGCCCTGCTTATTGGCACAATCCTATGCGTCAGATAAATGTTGTTTTTATCATCCTGATTCTAGAATTGAACACATGCGTTTAGTACTAAACATAATTATTTAAATCAGGCAAAAACATTTTTTTATTTTGTAATTTACACAAACAGAATGATGTTTTAAATACCTACTTTTAACGCTGAACGCATTTAGTTATTAGTGGTACAAGCAGGCCTAAAAGTTTGTAATGCAATCTTTGAGAAAATACTCCTATAACCGTCATCAGCGTAAATCAATTAATGTTTCAGTCATTTTTCATAATTATGTGGACACAAGGAAGATCCCATAATTGTCACCAAGTTATTCAGACAGAAGGACGATCTATCTAACCTAGATGGATGGAACCCCTTTACCAAACCCCTGAACTAGGTACTATCCACGATAAAAAGAGGCACATATAAAAAACTATTTTAAGGACCTAAATAACAACACCAATAGAAGTATGCGAGGCTAAAACAAAGCAATAATTACGTTGCTATTACGAGCATTCCGTACAACAAAATATGAGCAAAAAGCCTTTAGTTTTTGTCCCTTTTGTAATTAAGAGCTCGTTGGGCGCGTGCCAAATTTAGCCGCAACTTCCTGCGTTGCTAATAACTTCACTATCAACCGCTTTCAAATGTCTTAGTGCTAATGGGATGTTGTTTTATTGAAATAGAAGTATATTTTATTACATACTTCTACTTATAACATAGTATATTTTAATAAAACGATATCCATTATTTACGTTTTGCGTTCTTTTCCGGATAACTTCATTGATGCTTGAAACTTAAGTGACATAAAATATACATACATTATACAGGGTGTTGTGTTTCAACTCAAAGTCCATTACAATGTTCGTCCAAAACTACATAACTGTAGGTAGCACTTCAAAACTTGTTTATAAATTAAACTCCAGGCGAATTGTAGTTTCAAACGTTGAGTACCTCCCTACATTGTTGAATGAGTCCCTTGAATATAGGTTAGAGCTAGCACTGTTGATCCTTAAACACCCTTTTGGGCTCACATGTCACTTGATATCGTTGAGGACTTCACTTTCAACTTTATTGGGTTATAAAACCTGCTAGTATTTTATTTTACTTTTGGGTCTGGTTGAGATATTTTTGGCTTGGTTATTGTTTGAACTAAAAAGGGTTTTTGTTTTCATAAAACATGTAAAACGGAAATCGATATGTCTACAAAGTTTACTCTCACTAACACACATTATGGTGGTAACGAACACGTAATTTTAGTAATATGTAGGTAATAACATAAATATAATATGGTTTATAAGATGTAGGTATATGATAAATATGTAGTATTCTATTCTATGTTTATGCATACAATAAGTAGCAGAAAACATTCAATTATTATATTTTTATTATAGAACATGTAAATAGTAAATTCGAACAGAAAAAGCAAGAGCCACCTGCGAAACACACAACAGTTTTCCTAATTAAACGCTAGATGGCACTACAAACTATTAGCAACGATTAAAAACTTTCCTACACTTTATTAATAACAAGTGTTGGTCGCAATTTAAATTAATAATCCAGCTCTCAACGGGGCCAAAAGTTTTTTAATAACGCTTCACGATATAATTTGACTCTCATTTTGACTGGGTACTGAATAGCTGGTCTCATGTAGGAGGTTTTTTTTTTAAATAAAATATGGCTTGGCGTAATTTTGTCATGAATTTCCGTGAAAATAACGGTCCAGTGAGTGTCACAAAATTTTTTTACGGTTAGAGTGTAGACAGTGATGTGGACGGTACTTCGACGCCTGAGGACTGATTTTACCAAAGTTAAGATATGTTTTATCAGTGCAATAAAATTGACGTCTGACAGTTCTAGTATGGAGAAACTTAAAAATTCTCAGGTAATTCTCATTGTAAGTATAAAAGTTTGGTGAAATTTGCCCTAAGTGTCCTGTCGTTTGTGTATTCGTTTGTAGTTAGTCATTTAATTTAGTACCTTGTGTGAATAGTTAATAACGTAAAAGTTTAAGAAAAAATTTCATGAATATATTCTACTTAATAAAAATCTATAAAACTTGTGACTGTACATGTACACGCCAGAAGACTGGCGCAATTAAAAACAAAAGACAACCTGATTGGGAGGTTTTCACCGCAGTGATTCCACGTGAAATAAAAAAGCAGACCACATCGACTGAGCACTTGATAGTGAAAGCTTGGTCAGATAATTTAATAAAAACGGGACTTGGCATAACGCCAGGTAAACGTTAGGATAAAAACGATCATGCTCTTGACTGCCCTCTTGGCAATATTAATCGGCTTTCAAGATGCTGCCCGCTGTGCCAGTGGTAAGCAAGGCATGAGCATCTATCATTGATGGGGACTGTCAAAGTGTATTCCATAACCAAGACACATAAAGATGCAGTAGAAACAAGACTTCACTATCTCATTGGTCTAACGCTACAGACTTCTGAAGGCATGAGGTCCTGGGTTCGATTTCCAGGTCAGGCTATGTGTTATTGGGTTTTCTATCAGAGATTACACAGTAGCAGCCCAGAGTCTGGATATGTGCCCGATTGATTGCAGTAGGCGCGATGAGACTTAAACATTACAGGCGAAATGTGGGTGTACTATGTACAGACGTTAGCACATCAAGCTACTACAATCTGTCAAATTTCTTTAACAGATTTTCAATTTTATCGCTAAAGCATATGGTTCAAAGTTAATTGGGAAAATTTATCAGTTTCGGGTAGCTTGATGTGCTGGCGTCTGTACATTTGGCAGCAGGCGTTATGAATCACATTCATGAAATCTTAAGTAGAACACAACAATAGTACCTACTGCTTGACAATAAAATGTTTTTGGCAGTATTAGTTTTCCGGAAAACATTTACCAACTTTTCAGACGTCTCAGAAAACCTTCATAAAGCACCAAAATAATTAAAACCTCGAACAGCCACAATATATTTCGGTTTAAAGATCTTTATCGCTCATGGGACAATGGAATGGCCTTTGTCTTCCATCATTATGGCAACCCACTTCCTTTTCACTGATGGCTTCCGTTCGCTCCTTTTCTCTTTAGCAGCATATGCGAAGTTGTGAGCTAGTAACTTTGTACGACGGATACTTAAAATGTCTGCAAAGAAATTATTATGTTGGTTTGGATAACTGTGAGTTCCGGTAGCGTTAACTCACCACGGAGTAAGGAATTGTCGTGGTAGCAAGGATTAAAATACTTGGATTAGCAAGGATTAACTACTAACTGCACAAAAAAATAAAGTACTATTTAGGAGCAGGTGGTCCAGTGGTAAAGGCTGCTACTTTCGAGTTGTAGGTTTGAACCCAGACAAACGCTTTAATTTGTGGAAATTATTTCATCACCACTGCTCTCAAAACAGTGAAGGAAAATATCGTGAGGAAGCTGGCATGTCCTGGAACCAAAAATTCGACATGTGACATCTATCAACCCGCACTGGGCCCGCGTGGTGGATAACAGCCCACTCCCTCTCACAGAGAGGAGGCCTGTGTCCCAGCAGTGGGGAAATTATAGACCGATTATGCTAACTCACCACTGGAGGTAAGGCATTGTCGTGGAAGTGAGTATAATTATGGATTTGGTAGAAGCTGCACTAAAAACTAAAAGACATTACTTCTTTTACACTAAGTATTTTAAGTGTAAAAAACTCTCAAACTTAAATACTTCTGAAATTAGGGCTGTTTTTCCAACGTCAGATATCTTGATTCAAGAAATATTTTAGAACTTTTCACAAGTTTTCCACACAAAAATTGTTAGACGTCAACTTTATTTCACAGATAAACGTTGTTATCAAACGCTTGAAAAATCAGCCCTAAGTTACAGATAGCACCATCCACGAAGACGCGCCCCACTCTTCTTCCTAATCGCTTACTGTACAAGTGTGCAACATTCTGCTAGTGTTTTAGTTTTGTCGATACACAGTAATAACTTATTAGTGGGTAATTAGTGTGTATCAAAAAAATTAATGATAACCACTAGCGATTACTATGAAGAGTGGAGCGCGTCTTCGTGGTTAGCACTATCTATATTTTGAGTTCTTTGTATATAGTATAATTATTAGGGGGCTTCTGGTTAAGTAATAACAGCCGCACCGGTCGATCGATCAGCTTACGCTACGCTTGTCACGGTTGGTGCGTAGATGGGTGACCATCTTTACATACCGAGACCTCTCCGTGAGTCGGATAGCACGTTAAGCCGTTGGTCCCGGCTATCATTCCTGAATCTTTGGTCAGTGGGTCGTCTTAGGGACGGAGTCGGTCGGTCGGAATCTTTGACAGTCGTCAGAAGCCAGAAAATCTGACAACCAGTCTTATCAAAGGTTATCACATTACCCAGTAACTGGGTTGTGGAAGTCAGATAGGCAGTTGCTTCATGTAAAATACTGGTATAGCTGGAACCGGTTAGATTGGAAACCGACACCAACATAGTTGGGAAAAGGCTAGGCAGATTGATTGATTTGCTTAACATATAATTCTTACTTGAACAAAACATTGCACACTCCTCATTAAATTAATATCACTGGTGAGGCGTGTAAATAGCCTGCACCTTTGAGAAGGTTGTTATAAAAATTTGAAATAAGAATCTATGATAAAAGTGTAATGGCGGACCTCAAAAATATAATCAATTTCCCTATTTATGAATCCTCGAGAAACCAATCCAAAGAATTATTAGCAGCAAAACATGCCCACGTACCTTGGCAATCCAGAGATCCCACTCAGACCCAGGGAGATGGGAAGATACCTCGTTCATGCGGCTCGTAGGTATTGGCTGCCGGCCGGCGAGCAAAATCTTCTTAAATCCACCGGTGGAATGGTTAAAACTCCAAAAATCAACACTGCACTATAAGTCCTCAATGAAGCACAGATGCAGGTCCATTTATTTTACGAGTATCATCAAGGTTTCACCAAAAAGGAATTTTTATAAGGCGAAGTAATGAACACCCGTAATGTCTCCAAGCGGCCGCGGGTAGCTTGCTACATATTAGTAATCTGTGGCCGCGGGAAAGCAAGTGACGTGCCGCTAATGCCATCTATCGGCCAAAGCAAGAAAAACTCAAGAAAGTTTCGAATTGAGACGTTAAAATATCCAATTTGACATATTAACATATAAGGGCGCGTACACATAGCGATCGGTTGTACTGGTCCGTTATTTGATGGCGTATGTAGTTGTATGGGCGAGTTTATTTATTAATTTATTTAGGTTAACCAACAATTGTTTACACTATGTACATTTCTGAATTAATGACTAGAGTAACATTTACAAGTGCAACAATCAGTTACAGGTTAACACCACATGCATAGAAAACGGCTTTACATAACAAATTTATGAATAAAATTATTGAAATTACAAATTTTACATACAATGTATAAGTAATGAAGAAAAATTATCATAACATTCAATGCTGTACCTATACAACATTGAAGAAAAAAAAAAATCGTTGGCATGTGATTGCTTATTCAATTGATTACATTAAGATTAATTTGAATTATGAATAAAGATATCGACCATAAATTGATAAGAAAATAAAATTAAAATAATAAAATAAAAAGAATACATTGAAAAAAAAGAAAAATAAATTGAAATTGAAATTGAGTTCACACACAATACCGTATTCCGGATCCAGTAACCGACAAAATATGCAGCAGTCCGTTCCGTTAAAAAGGATCCTGTAAAAACGGACGTTATATGTGTACGCGCCCTTATACTATTAGAAAAAATCCTAAAATATTATTCTTTAATTTTTTTTAATATTGAGAAAAGCATTGACGCTTCACCAATCACCATTCACTTAATTCCTGTTTACCCAAGATCAGAAGCCGATTGAGGGTGCCAATAGAACCGGACGTCTTACATTATACCTATCAGGAACAGACCGTCAGACAGTTAGCAACTTTATATTTATGTTTTGTACAGCAATAATAAAGAACTGGGGATATTGCTCTAAGGAAATTGGTGGTTGGAATACTGCCAAATCTGGGACCGCGGAGCCTTACGACAGGAACTCATTTTTTTACCGAGTTGGGTTTGATTTACCAGAAGGCCAATTCTCGTAATATAAACGTTCAAAATATGGTCGCAGTTTCATCTCGGCAGCAAAAAACTTGTAAAAAATGTGGTTAAATTAGAGGTACTTTTGACAGATAAACGTAACGTAACGTCTTCTGGTAACTCAACGCCACCATGGTAAAAGAGTAAATTGAGTAAGTTTTTTTGGGAGTCTACGACATCATCATCATCATCATTATACCCAAAAGTCATCCAATGCTGGTGGCAGGACCACCCTCCGCGCTCGCGACCTGATTTAAAATCTAATTGGGTCTAATTGGGCTACAACACTATTTTGCGAAAATGTCCTTTGCTAACTTTTTACCCCTTTGTATCCTGCTAATGTTAATCTAAAGTTTCATTAAAATCGGTTCATTCATTTCGAAAAACAAAGGCTTGAAAGTTTGTATAAAATGCCGTACGTCGTTTTTTGCCAAAAGAACGATGGAATCACCATTATACGCACTAATGAAATAGGTATCGCCGATTTTGACGATAAGTCTGCGAGATATTCTCTATGTCTGCGAGGCTAAAATGGGACTGCCGTCACACACGGGTCACATGCATTAAGACAAATAGGATTGGCCAGAATTGTCACATTGTGAGTGCTTGAAGTTGGGCGTCGTCACCGAGGCAGGCCTAAGAAATGCTGGCGTGACGATATGAAAGCGTTCTTGACCAATTGGCTGGAGAACTTTGCTCAATACCTCTGCATAGAAAAGTTCTGCCCCATCCCTCTTCCGTTAAAAAAAAAGAAAAAGGAATAGTAAATTTTGAGAATAAATAAGGATTTATTACTTTCGAGATTACATAGTAACACAAGAAGTGCAATCTAGTCGACCTGTGGATTTTCAGCTCCAGGGAGCATAATTAACTGTTCAGTTATTTTTTACTGCCCCTACCATTACTTACTGACTTGCATTATAATGTTTCTTAGAGTTAACGTCTAAAACAAATGTGGAGTATAGCTTGCTTGTTTAAACTGTTTAGTAAGATCTAGCGCTCTGTTTATACAGATCTTTGAAAGTCGTTACGGGTAGTCAGGAGCCCGAAAGTCTGACAACCAAGTCTGTACCAAGGAGTATCGTGTTACACAGTAACTGGGTTGTGGAGGTCAGATAGGCAGTCGCTCCATGTAAAATATAGGTATTCAGGTGCATCCAGTTAGATTAGAAACTGAAAATACCCCCAACATAGTTGAAGAAACGCTGATAGAAGAAAGTTAGGAGTGTGATTTTTTGATAGTACGCAAAATATTTTTATTTCTTTGAGATGGCCAGGAGTTTTCCTTTCAATAACATTCGTAATCTGCAGACTACTGTTCCTCTTTATCTTGGTTAAATCCTGTCACATAGACTCATTAATTAATCAATCAACTCCCTATCTCAGACTGCTGGAAATAGGCAGACTCATGCAGAGATAATATCATACATTATTGACATTTATAAATAACTATCTTCTATGATACTCGGCAATACTGTAGCTTCCAATTAGTGAAAGAATTTTCGGAATCGGATCAGCATTTCCGAAGATTACCCCTTAGCTACATACAAACTCACTAATTTTACCTCTTTATGATATTAGTAGATAAAGAAGTTAAAATTTATGATTCCTGTTTGTATATTTTTATAGTCCAGAACTTCCATGCAAACAAACATGAAAATAATTAAGGTTTTAAGTTAGTATAAATTAAATGGGTTCCTACAATTTCGCGGATGAAAAACATTTCGGCAACAAAAATCGTTTCAGAATTTCCTGCGGAGACCGTATCTGATCTAAAAATAACCATCAAGACCAATATCAATCGCTGCACATAACCTCGGTGGTCTCTGTGTGATTGCTCTGTGTTTTCATGGTGGTTTTTCCATTAACAACTCTGGATAGTTGGCTGGTTCCAACGATTTCGGTGAGAAGTTTTATCGTAAAAAGAAAAAAAAAATGTAAAGATGAAATGAGGTGTTTGGGTTGTTAGTTGCTACGTGTGATATTGAAAAAGTTTGTATGGTTATATTAGGTCGGGGAATAAGTTTTTTCGTATTTTATAGGTATAAAGTTGTAGTGAAATCTCTTTTGTTTGCTGTACCTACTGTTTGTATCTGGCTGGTTTTAATACCATTAAATAGATGACATTTTAAAAAAGAAAAATAATAAAAAGTAAAAACGATTTCCGCCACTTTTCAATTGGTTTTCTTTTCGCTAAAATGAGTGAATTTTACAAAAAAAGGGAAAATGCGACACATCCCGCAAAAAAAAAAATTGATTTTTATGGACTTAACGCAGTGTCATTAAGAGTAGCACAAAGTTGGTTCAAGTGTTTTCAGTCCGGGAATTTTGATGTCAAAGATGCAGTTCGCTCTGGTCGCCCTGTTACGGAAAAAGTCGATACCATTTTTGAAAAAGTGGAATAAATCGGCTTATTGGTAGTTACGATATAGCTAAAGAATTAGGGGTTGATCACAAAACAGTTTTGACACAATACGAAAAAGGTCGATATTTGGGTGCCACAAGAGCTCACTGATGAATATTCGCCAAGATTTTTTTTTTTACATTGTTTTCTACGTAGGTAGTTAGATAGGCACAATAAGTACTCTTTATTATGGACTCCATAAAATTACAACCTTTGTCTACCTATAGTGAACTTGAGTTATTATAACCTAGTGTTAAAATATCTATCTTCAATCTTGTACAAAAACATTAAAACATAACTTCATCAAATAAGACAAAATTCAATCGCAGTCCACAAAAACAAGAACGCCTACCCAAACATTTGTACAAACAGACAAACAGCCAAAGCACAAAAGATCCTTTGTGCAATCGAAGAAATTTGTAAGTCCGTTTTAAAAATGAGCACCTAGCAAATTTTCAGAGGAGACGCTTCTAGATGGGGCAGGTTATTGCAATCTGTGGTAAATGCAACGGAGGTAACTCCGGCCAAGTCGTATTATGCCCCTCATTCCGACCGCGCTTATTGCAAATGAGCTCCGTGGCACTTCTAGAGAAATGCATCGGCATGAATGTGGAGACGACAACGGAATTGGAGACCTAATTTCGGAATGAGATTATTGTAATAACAGTTTTAAGGAGGTTGTTCTAGCGGGCTTAAAATCTGCTTTGATGGAGAAAATTTGCATTGAGTTTTATCGTTTTCCATTGTTAGGGTTCCACACCTTTAGAGTTAAAACGAAACCGGATTACTACGTCCATCCGTCCGTCTGTCTGTCACAGGGCGGTATCTCTGGTACCTGCCGAAATAAGAAACTAGTTGTTAGTTATTTATGTATAGTTCTGAGAGAGTGAATGATATCATCGGTGATGCACGATAGAGAAAAATAAAAGACATGAAAATACAAATTATAACAAATTTTTATTTTTGTTCCTTCTCTCTTCTGACGATGACATTATTATGGCACAGACTTATATTAAATATAAATAATATGACTATATAAACTGGAAAAAATAGAAAGCTCATATTTTACCAATTCATTTTATGTACATTCTTTGCATGTAAACCAAGATATTTGGTAAGTACATTTTAATTAGCCTTCTGAACAAATTACAGTACCATGGTTTGGTTTTGACGTAATTTCACGTACCCGGTTTTCTTACTACCCGTTGAGATACGGCAAGTTTCGGTTCCAAAAACCGAGCGGTTCCCGCTGAGTCTGAACGGGTAGAGTAAGAACACCTAAGCCCGAAATCAGGACGTTTGCAAAGTTTTTCGTGAAATTAGACCGATTCTAGTAACTACAACCAATCCAAGGTTTCATCTTGGCCACACTTTACTAAAAATATTATAACCTATCATAAGAATACTTGTTTCTCATACCTAAGTTTCATATAATTAAATTCATAAATGCTTTAATTTTGTTCAAAATGCTCTCAAATGAGTATGTTCTTTTTCATTCTAATATGTATATAAAATCAATAAAAAAAACTACCTAGCTACTATTTACATTAAAGAGTACACATACAGCATTAAAGAATAAAATTTTGTTTCTTCGTTTATAATACGTAGGAGGAGTATTATTTTTGAAATAATACCCCTTTGTAAGTACTCGCTCTGATGGATTTAATAGCTGGATAAAATACTACCTTTTGTAATCCAATCATATTGAAATTCAAACAAAAACTAATGACGGTATTCTTAAAATTAAAAATACTTATTAAAAAATCCGCCGGATCCGCCGATGGTGCCTGGAAATACGAAAAAAAAAAAGAGATTATAACGGATGTTAATTATGGGAGATACTCTACGGTAGCTCGCGTTATTCAAATTTTCTTACGTTTTTTGCAATTTTCAGGTCAATATAGATTACATAATTATTGACACAATTACATACTTACACCTTTATCGACCTGATAATAAATTGCGATTTGAAATTGTTAAGTTAATGTACGTAACGATTTTAATGATTATACAACTCTATAAGTTAGAATTGCCCTCAAATGTCATGATTACATGAAATAGTCTTTAAATTTCCAAGATAATAATATTTAGAGTCTAGATACTATAGTCTTTCAATAGGGTAATTTGCAGTTGAAGATGATTTTAATTTAGAAAAAAACGTGGGGAACCCTGGCGCTTACGCCATAAAACTATTCATCGCGAGGCACGCGCCGCGAATGGTTTACCACGTGCGCTTCTGGCTATAGAGTCTGAGAAGGGACGGAGTGCACACTGTGAGTAGTCGTCGATGCGACAAAGGAGATTGAAGATTTTATATGGAGCCAGGCATATACTGATACGCCATTTTGAAAATGGCGGTCACGCATGTGACCTATATTAATCGATAGCTGACATCAATGCAAACAGAAAACATAATAAGACCAAACCCCGTAAAGTATCACGTTTTCGAGATATTTTGATCACGTGACTTCAAATTTGAACGTGAATGAATAGCGCAAAAGTAGCTATGCCACGGATCAAAACCCTTTAAATAAAATTAAAAACTACAAAAAAATTAAAATCTTTTCGTGGCAGGTGCTAGCTTCGCGATATGTGTACACGGCTTTGTGATTTTTTTTTTTTAATATTGACTTACCTCTTACGTCTTGTAGGTTTAGGTACAGGACCTTTGTATGCTGCCACTTCTACACATAGTACTATAAATTTACTATCACAGGGATAACTGTAACAAAAACAAAAGGGTTTACACAAAGCGATACGCGAGCTTCCTACTTCAACCAAAATAGATAAGCCCCCATACACAACTACATTCCTTTCACAGTTATTTTAGCTCTGACTTAGCATCACTGTCAAAATGACAGTGTCCTTAATTCCTATTACAATAAGGTTGCTGTTGGGTTGCACTTTCAGTGTTCCCAAACTTTCTAATTTTCCGAGAAACTTATCCATTTTTTCTTTCTATAAAAACCTAATTTGGACTATTACCAACATTTCAAAACAAATAATAACCAAGTTGGTCCCGCCGTTCTTATGTCATTTTCGCTTATCAAGAAACAGCATTTCATTAGGTTTTATTTATATGGTAAATCAGCTATAACCAAAACTCATTTTTACAATACTTACACTTCATGGTTTAGTAGTCGATTATTTTCTAATGAAGATGCAGCTCCTCTGTATACTCCAGTGCCACTTCTCCAATTGTTACAATTTTCATTTAGATTCGCAGAGCCAAAACGGTCGTTAGTGGCTCCATGCCACACTGTTTTATTCGGCCTGAAAATAATAGGTAATCAATGTAAATCAAAGAAAACTTAAGTCATTGGAAAGTTTCAAGTTCAAGAAGACTAATAAATAAAAAACGAAATACAAAAATAAAATATAGAAACTGAGATTTATTCCGGTCTGATCCCCTGAGTCCCCCCCTCCTCGATCCCCTGCTAGTTCTTCTTCTGTATACATAGAAGTACTCGCGAATCACAGTAAAAGACAAAAAAGGTGATAGGACCAGGCAGCTTTGCCCTGGATATCATGAAAAACAATAAGTAGCTGCAGTAGTATATATTCCCAAGTGTATGACAACGGAGGTTTAAAAAGTATTATTTCATAATAATACAGGCAATATCCGTCCTCCAAAAGCCGCTGTCCGGGCTGTCATTTATAGATCCTAGACAGTCGTTAGGGGCCGTCAGAATCCCGAAAATCTGACAACCACTCTTACCAATTCAGCAGATTTTGGAGGTCATATAGGAAATCGCTCCATGTAAAATACTGGTATTCAGTGCATCCAGTAGATTGGAACAACATAGGGCATCTAGACCGGCCGTTCTCAGTAGTTCGGTTATTTAGTGCGGTCCCGGACTTTTCGTCTCAACAGTTGACACTTATTATCTGACTGCAGGGCAAAGGTCTCATCTCATATAAAAAAGATATTATCAGCGAGCATTGATCAGGGGGCCTAAAAAGGTCACTTTGGCAGAATCATAAAAAGATAACAATATGAATCATGTTATATGTCGTAAAATGGTCACAACTAACAAATTATAATATTATTTGCGTACAATTCATATCACGCAATTCATCAGTATGACAGTTCTGTATGGAGATTCGTAAAATGCTATAGGTACACTACACCTCTGAATAACCCTTCAGGGATATAATAGGCGTGAAACTGTTAAACTGATGAATTGCGTGATATGAATTGTACGCAAATTAATATTATGAATTGTCAATTTGTGACCATTTTACGGCTTTTATTATGATTCATATTATGTTATCCTTTTATGATTCTGTCAAAGTGGCCTTTTTAGGCCCCCTGCACAATTGGCAATTTTGGACTTGTCTGAATTTTAAACTTTATAAGATAGAAGTAAGAAATATCGTTACATACCAGTTAGAGTCGATCATAACACTTTTGCCGCTGAAACTGAAGATAGCTGCTAAACTAGCAAACTCCGCACTTCTTCCAGCAAATATACTTGCCCAGGACTTGAATAAAATAGACCCGTTTAAATTAACCACTGGAACATTCCAATCAGTCCTCTGAACTAGGCCGATGAGGTCCTGATCACTGAGGAAGAGGGAAAGATTATTTGATTATACTAATGTTTATTTCTGTAAGAAGATCTTTAAGAAACTTTTACACGTCAATATTTTGGTCAATATTTTAAAACTAGATGACACCTGAATTTCCTAGCTGACTGATCCCTGAAAAGAAATCAGAGGTCATGGTCTCTTTATTTGAAGTCCAAACTTTATATTATTAAGATACTATGTGAGTCTAAAACTTGAAGGGCCTTTTGATGAAAGAGCCATTACAACGTAAAGTTGACCTGTCCCGACAGACGGCTTTATTTTTTTTTTCCTTTATTGGCCAACCAATAATTGTTTACACTGTAAATATTTAAATTAACTATACCATAATCTAGGGTTAGTGTAACAATTTCTTACAGGTTAGCATTGCATGCCCCATAAACATATTAGGTCTGCCACATGCACTGTACTTTAAAATTAAAATTGATATCTAATTAACTAAAATTTAAAATTATTACAAGTAAAACAGAAGAATTTAATACATAATCGGCCTATAACTTCTCTTATGCTGGGGCAGAGTCGTCTCGGCTGTGAGAAGGCGAGATATACGTAAGTAAACGCGCGGGCCCAGTGGGGTTTGCAGTTAATTCCGACCCAGCCTATCCGTTGCTGCTCTCTCCCAGCGACGCCCTAAGCCGAGGTCCGTACCCCATAGGGGGTGCTCTTAGCGTGTAGTTGCTTAGTTTTTTAAGCCCTGGCTGGAGACCTTAATTTATTGAGGCATCCACAGGCAAGCCCGGTTAAGCAGACGACAACCTCATAAGTTAAACTGCAAGATGCCATATATAAAAAAAGTGGGGGTGGTGGTGCGGGTAGCAGTGCGGCTTAGTGGATGTCGAATGTCTTTGAATTTTTATTTCTAAGACATGACGGTTTTCTCACAGTGTTTTCCTTCAGTTATGAGAGCCGTATTAATGAAATGAATTGCGCAAAGTAAACTGATCTACCACTCAAAAGTTAGGATATTAAATATTACAAAATTAATATTTCGTGTACCTTATCATGTGAGGTATCGTTGACAGGACTTTAACTTACGAATGATATGAAAGTTACTGTAGTGACTTTTTTAAAAGATTTTTTTTTTTGTTTCATTGATTGTTTTTTTTTTCTACTTTTATATCAGTCTGTCTGTTGTTCATATAGAGAAAATAATAAAGAATATTCTATTGCACACTTTGTCTATGTACCTCGTTGCCAAGAATGGCTTAAAGGTCGCTCTAAGTTTGTTCTTCCTGCCCTGCTCATAACACAGCTGCTCACCACCTTCGCGACCTTTTTTATTATGACTTATTATGTAGCCTGGATATGGACTGTCGAGCGCCGCCATTCGTATCTAGAAAAAGTAGATAATGAAAATATCAGATTTACAGGAACAATTTTTGTTCATCAGAAACAACTTTTAGTATAGGATCAACCTTGCACTCCCAATTGCGTAATACACTTTTAATCACAATCAGGAAGATTTGGATGAAAATTCCTAATTCATTACTTAAATTTTGAAAACTTCGTCTGCTAGTTAAAGTAAATACTTAACGTAATGAATATTGTTGAATTGTCAAATGGAAAGTATTATTAAACTAATTAAGTATAACGTTACAAACAAATCAAAATTACATATTCTGTTTTGTCTTCAATTCTACTTAATTTTATATAGATACTTACAACACCTCTGTTAGTATATCGTCCATGTGTAGTAGTATCAATAATAGGGATAGCGATAATAGGTGTTGGCAGTGGTTGTAACGTAGTGGTAGTAGGTTTTAAAGTAGTGGTAGTCGTGGTGGTGGTACTGGTAGTGGTGGTAGGTGGCGGCGGTGGTGGCTGGTATGTGGTGGTAGGTGGCGGCGGTGGTGACTTGTATGTTGTGGTATCTGGCAGTGACCTCGCGTCCATCATTGAAGACATCTGCAAATAGTTAGACAGAAATGTACTGCGATGACATAAACATCAAACCTGTATCATCCGACCTGGACCCAGGGAGGACGTTGAGCAGGTTACTAGACCAACGATTAGTATGAGATAGCCTTAATTTTGGTAACTATCGCTAGGATGGCTGATTCAGTATTTATCCGTGCAGGTCCCTTCTCTGGTAAAAATGGTGACGGTCTGCCTGCATGCGGCTGGCCAAATTACTATCTGTCGCTGCTAAAAGACGAGTTATGGTTAAAAAAATTAACAGTAACTAGGAATGCTGATTAGTATCTGTGTGAGCAGTAAGAGTAATCAGCCTTCCTGGCGATAGTTACCAAAAATACAGCTATCTCTTGTAATAGATGCTAAGGGAGTAATCAATGTTGATGCTCAGGAATAAGATGTTAATGATAAACTTTTTTTTAGACAAAAATCTATAGATTTTTGACAAAAAAAAAGTTTTAAATTTCTAGATGTGATAAAAATATTTTTATTTGTTTCTTATTAAGGACTCATAAGATATAGGTATAAAAATAATTACAAATAAAATATTTCCAGCAAAAAGTATCTAAACTGCTATTAAAGACTACAAAAATACTCGGCCGAAAGTAACACAGAATAAGGAAAGTATTACAAACGTATTCAGAATCAATAAATGCTATTTACCTCAACATATCGCCAGCCGTTTTCAACCCTGAGAAGCAATATTTTCTCTAGTAAAACGTATGCCAGCGTTCCCAGCTCCGTTTTCTCTGTTCTCTGCAAAAGGAAGCCAATTATGTACATATATTTACCTACTGTTCAGAGTAATGGAACTGTAATTCAGGTAGAAATATTTCGCTTTGAATAGTTTTCCTGTTTTCATATATATCATGCTTGTTTTTAACTGAAGGTTCACTTGGGTTGATGTTTATTGTTTTAATGTTGCTTCGTTGCTACTTTTCGACAATTTTATTATATTGCAACTTATTTATATAAAATAGTAAAAAGAATATTAATTCAATTTTTTGTTTTTTAATCTATATTGTGTCGCTGCTGGGCTAATGCCTCCTCTTTTTTCTTCCAGACATCCTTGACTTGTGTCGTCTCTGGGAATGTTCGCCTTTTCTTATTAATAATAAATAAAAAATTGGATAACCGTAAAATAAAAATCCACTGCCGGACACAAGTTTCTCCTCTCCAGAATAAATTCATAAAAATCTGAGACCATGTTTGCTTTATTAGTAAAATTTCATCATGAAATACTAAATATCAACAAGATTTTACCTTGAGTAACCCTCGTTTCGTTCTAAAAACAACAGTATTGAGTGAGTACCAGTCATCTTCGTCAAACAGATCGTCTGAAAATTATAAATGACTTTAGAAATATTCAAAGCATATTTTATTTGCTTACGTTTTGATCGTTTTTCCTAAAAATATATCTCCACTCTCACCAGTCTCAACAAACCTATATACAACTTA
The DNA here is from genome assembly GCA_963669345.1 of Gortyna flavago. Classification (NCBI taxonomy): domain Eukaryota; kingdom Metazoa; phylum Arthropoda; class Insecta; order Lepidoptera; family Noctuidae; genus Gortyna; species Gortyna flavago. Next base: position 13,496,342 of record OY770136.1, on the reverse strand, counting down.
ATTTAGGAACTGGCATTTCCGAATATGTTTTACTTGGCAATAATGTACATATTTGTAAAACCACAAACGGAATGAATAACATTAATCAACCTGTATTCGTCCACTGTTGGTCAAAGTCTCCAAACCTTTCCACCCTTCCCCGTATACGTTGCATTCACTGGGCAATCCCCTATATAACGCTTTTAGGTCATCACGCCAGCATTTATTAGGTCTCTTTCTCGGGCGATGCCGTATATTTATAGTAATACAGGCCTATTATTGTCCCACGGCAGACCAAATGCCTCTTTTCATACAGATAACGCTTGCTCAAGATGGGTTCGTGATTTCAGACTTACATTAATCACAAGTCCAGAATTACTCACGATGTTTTCCTTCACCGATGTTTTTAATTTTCAAGATGAACTTAGAAATACTTTATATTAAAAACATAATATATCTTACCAAAACTACGTTTTGGCTGTAAGGAAGTTTCCTGTATCATTGCTATTCCTGGTTCTCCCGGTTCTCCCTTTTGTCCAATTAATGATACGCCCGTTTGTCCCGGAGGCCCTGCCAGGCCCGGTGGACCCAAGTCCCCCTTTGGTCCAGTTATAGATTTGCCATTTTTTCCAGGAGGACCTGGTTTTCCTGGTGGTCCAGGTGGTCCTAATATTGGACCTCCACTGGATGCTTCGACACATGTTCCAGGAGGTCCCTGTGGTCCAACTTTTCCTGGCTTACCAGTGTCACCCGTGAGACCTCTGTCTCCTTTAGCGCCCTTTAGCTGTAATAAAAGCTTCAGATCGTATTACATAACCAATTTTTTTTTTCATATAAAATATCTACAATTTTAAATTATATGAAAACTGACCTTGTACAAATCAATTTCAGGTGTACTTCCTTTTTCACCCTTTTCTCCAATCGTGCCATTGTATCCAGAGAGTCCCATGGGTCCCTCGAAAGATGAAAAATTTACTCAAACCAAATAGTTAAGCATGAAAATATTAAAAAAAAATGAAAAACATATCATTTATAAGGAGTTACCATCGCTGTCGGTAGTTTAGTGAATGTCTTAAAAGTGTAAAAATATTTTTAAAATTTTGGATCGAATTAAATATAATGATAAAAGAGTTGATTACTAAAACAATTAGGAATCTTACCACAGGACCGGCAGGACCACGATCTCCTTTTGGTCCTTTGGGACCAACTGGCCCTATTTCTCCTTTTTCTCCTTTACCGCCAGTTGGTCCTGGTTCACCTTTATGTCCCGTATGACCTCTGTCTCCTTTGGCACCCTAAAATAATACACAAATCATACATAAAATATTGAAAATAAAAATGGAATCATAACTTAAATAACAACAACTTTGAGATAATATTGCTTATACAGGTAACAGTGTGAAGTGCAATTAAATATCTGTGACAAAAAAAAACTTCAAACCTTTAATAATGCTATTTTTGATTCAGGAACTTCCCCAACTGGGCCAGGTTCACCCCGATCTCCTTTATGTCCATGCTTTCCCATTGGACCGACTTCACCTTTTTTGCCATGTGTGCCATCTTTGCCATCCTTCCCACTAGGTCCTTGTAAACCAATCGGTCCTAGATCTCCTTTGACACCCTACAAAAAAAATTCTGAATGAGCGTTCTGCATACTGATAATTATTTTAACTTTTTGTAAATTCCAATTCAAGGGTACCTACTTACTACTACTACGAAAAATACCTTCAAAGATTTAATTTATACGAGTTAAGATGAAAAATTAGTGGGTCGTCGCCTAGTCGGTAGAAGCAGTGTTATTTAGTACTGAATTAAATCATGCATAAATCGATTTCATCGTTACGGTAACACGAGTAGATCTAGTTGGTTATTAACTTGAATGGTCGACATAAAAATTAACTGTAAAATTATACCAGAATTCTAAAACAAAAAGTCTTCCCTGATATCAATAGGGGTTAATGAAATACCTTTTCACCTCTTTCTCCTCTTTCTCCTTTGAAGCCTCTCAGCTTTTCCACTACAGCTGCATCTGGAATATTATAATATTATTTTGATATTCATACTACATTTTGAATAAGATTAGGTTGTGTTGCTTTTATACAACGCTACTGTGGAACTTTTTTGCCGTCTCTTCTCCATTAGAACCGTGCATCCAGCATCTGACATTTCATAAGTGCCCATGTAGGTTTATGTGATATACATATTTTTTTAATTTTGATATGATTAGATATTTGCACGATTTGTATTTTCCAGTATGTTTTATCAATGTAATCCATCTTATGATTCCGGAAAATCATTTACTTATAAGTAAATTATGTCTTTAACATTATGACCTAGAAGAAAACTAATAAAATGATTAGATCCTAAAATTTCTGATGCATTATGTTCAACCGAAAAATGACCCGTATACGTACAAACGGATAAGAAAACTCAATCGAGATATACGGTCACTCTGTCCTTTTCACTCCTCTCGTGATAAAAAGGATAGCAACAATAAATACCTACCCAATACCACAATAATACAACAACGTCGAGTCAGGATCAAAGCCAATAGAGCCGATAGTAGCAAAAAATTTTTGGGGATTCAATCTACTTACGTTATTACATTACGTGACCAGAATGCTTTGTTTGATATTGAAATTTATTCAGGTTATATAATGTCCCGAACTACAATGGAAAGGTCTAAATAAACAGTAAATTGATGACTATAATAATATGAGGATATTTTTGTATAACCTATTAAAAAAAATTGAGCGTCATTTAAAATATATACCTACAGGGTGGCACCCCATCGACGCAGTTAAAATGTATGAAAAAGTTTTTTTTTTTTTTGTTATCTGACGATAGGTTTCAGCGCAGGGGGATCCAGATTCCTGAACTGAATCCACGGTAACAGATTGTGTCGTGTCAGTGTCCCTATCACCCTGTATATGTATATTTAGTGTATGTGAATACCATTCCGTCTAGCCCTGATAAAAAAATACAAGACAGCAAGGTTGACTTCTCGTGGTTCGCCGGGAATAAATTATTTAATGTTGCTAATATTTTAAATTCGAGAAGTTACTTACTTTCTGCGTCTAGGACAGATTTTAGAGATGCTGGTAAGCCGGCTAGACCGGGAACACCTTTGTCTCCCCTATCACCTGGAAAAATAATAGCCGTTGTTATTGAATAAATTGAAAACATGTAAAGAATATATTTATCTTTACTAAATAAAAATAAAGAGTTAGGAACTTCATTAAAAGCATAATATAGCAGTTTTTTTTTAATCTATGGCTATTGGTAATCAAAACTAAATCGCTTTTTAGTGTTCCGTAGTTAAGCCAGGAACCTTTATAGTTTCGCCAAATCCGTTTGTCTATCAGTCTGCGGTACTAAATAGCTGTAATTTGGCATGGTTAGGTATACATATTAATCATGGACAAATTTCGTTTTTTTTTTCAACTGGTTTTGCTTGAAGATGCCTCTTAGTAAGCGAGAGTAAAATTATGTAAAAAAATTGCTTGCCTTTTTCGCCCCTGTCTCCTGGCCATCCATGCCTGCCTGGTGTGCCTGGTATTCCATTATTCCCTGCCTCACCAATATCACCTTTTTCACCTCTGGGACCTTGAAGACCTATGTGGCCCTAGAATGTAAAATTATATTTTCAAATACGCACAGTATATGATCAGATCTGAGTTTGTTTTGGTCTTTCATTTCAGACTAATCGGATAGAAAATACTGAACTCATTTAGTTTTAAAACAAGCGTCATTTTAATTTTATCATTTATCAATATTGCCTGCACATTAACATAAGTAGTTGCTGATTCTTACCTTAATCCCCTTTTCTCCTCTTGGACCCATTTCACCTTGCGGACCTTTTTCTCCTTGAACACCTTTTTCCTGTCAAAGTTACTTCTGAGTTTTTTGTTTTGTAACATTTAAGAGTTTGTTTATATGTTTTTTAACAAATATTGTAGTGATCATTTTAGTGCTATTTCTTAGTTGTTTAGGTTATTTTTAGACACATCGTCCTTATTATTTTGACATTGACTGTACATATGTACAGTCACACTGGAAATATGTGCAAAGGAAGTAATCTAGTCGAATTAAATACTTTTTTATACACTGTCGTTGCACACCTATAGCTCAACAGCAATAAAATAGTGAAAACGAACAAATAATCACCCAATGTATTTCACCACGCTCTCCTTTTGGTCCTATAGGTCCTTGTTCACCCTTTGGCCCATCCACGCCATCCTTTCCCGGCTCTCCTTTAGGTCCAATGGCTCCATCTTTACCCGGTGTTCCATCTTCTCCTCTTGCTCCTGTTTCCCCTCTCAAACCTTCTGGTCCTCTGTCGCCTACAGGGCCAGTGTTACCCTAGATTTGAAAATAACAGCAATTAAAGTCTGTAGCTCATCTTTCTGTATTTATTTTCAACTAGCTTCCGCCCGCTGCTTCGCACTCGAGGTATGTCGATAAAAACTATCCTATGTCCTTCCCCGGGATGCAATCTATCTCTCTGCCAAATTTTATCCAAATCCGTTCAGTGGTTTAGGCGTGAAAAGGTAACATACAGACAGACAGACAGAGTTACTTTCGAATTTATAATATTATATATAATATATATAATATCGGTGACATGGAAGTTACTTTCGAATTTATAATATTATATATAATAGTATATGGATTTCAGGGTGTATTTTCTTTGATAGGGTGGGGTGTAGATACTTTTTTATTTTCATGACAACGAAATGAGAGAACATAATAAGTGAAATAAACGTTGTATGCCTGAGTACGTGTCGCAGTTTATGCTCAAACTCAAAGTATTTATTTAAATTAAACTATTTACAGGCACTTTTGAATTACTAAGTAGTCGGTCGGTCCGAAACATAAAGCTTTAAGTTTATTCCAAAGCTTAGTAGATTCCTATGGAGAAAAACTATGGAGAGAAACTTCCTACACACTGTTCAAATATTATTACAAAATATTGGTTACATCTTCCATTTTGAAATTATAGGTACTTATATATTTCGAGAACGATGTAGAAAGACATGCCCGTTAAAAGCGTCCAGAGCAAAAAGTAAAAAAAAAAAACAATTCAAATACTCATTTTAATTACTTAAATACTTACAGTTTCACCAGGCAGACCGGGCGAGCCGTTGTTTCCTGGTGGTCCTCTTTCACCGGCAGGTCCTTTCATTTCTGGCATTGACAGCAACAGACTTGACACAACTTTCGGTGAACATTGACATACCTGTTGAAGACGCTCACAATCAGATTCTGATTTATTTACGTTATTTTATTAATCCCCGATACCAAAGCCAATCACCAAATGGTAGTCATTTGGTGATTGGCGTTAGTAAAGTTATACGTATCGGTGCCATTAGCCAAAGGTACAAGACGGTTGTCTTGAGTAAGATATTGACTCGTACTATTCATTTTAACCTCTCAGGGACGAGCTGGTACAAATTTTTACAGCTTGTGGTAAACATGAGTTAAAAGTTCATCCTAATGAAGTATCTACTTCTAGTTAAAACATTTTTAGCTACTAGGTAATAATTATGACAATCACATTACTAAATTAATACTCTTTAATAACATGAAACTCGAATCTCGAAATAATGAAACTCGACATCAGAGCCGATATCCATTTTTGCAACTTTTCAGGGGACAGTGAAAGTGACTAATTGTTCTATAATTTGAAGATTGAGGAGATAAGGCTATTATTTTTAATCATAATCGGTTTTTTGAACTTTAAAATTGACATAACTCCTAGTTCAAGCAATTTTAGCAAGTAATATTATGCAAATCACATTTGCTTCAAATACATAATAAGAATCAGCACCGCCATACAATTTATGGCAATTCTGCCAGCCTTTTGGGAACTTTTCTTGTTGACAGCGATGCGGACGAATTTGATGCCCTTAAATTCTTTTTCTTCATTAATATTATTTTAAGTCTGTTAGCTAGTAGTTTATGTAAATATTATCTCGTTTGCAACAAAGAATTAAAAATTAACCCCTTTATTTATAAACGTTGTTTAAAGTTAAATAGTGATTAGCGACTGTTTAACCATAATAATATATTGTAGACGTTTAAACGTCACTTAATCATCGCTTATAAATAAACCCCTAAGTAATGCTAAAATAAATTAAATAATATTTAAGTTCTTACTCCTTCAGCTCCTGTTTTGCCAACAGGCCCTTGCGGACCTATTGGTCCTTGCGGTCCCAGATCACCCTGAAATAAGTTTTTACGTATAATAGTCACCAATATTATAATGTCATAGAACTTGATAAAATGCTTTTCTAGTATTTGCATTTAATGTTTTTATTACCCATTGCCATGCAGTGGGACACAATAGGCTTATTATAAACAACACTATACTAATGCTACTACTAACGGGAAGAAAGGCTTGAGTTTATGTATATGTAGTGTGTCATTTTATTTTATTTTTAGCCTGCAGGGCAAAAGCTTCCCTTTCTCCTTCCTACTCCTCTCTATCTTGAGCTAGTGTGGACCAGTCCTGTTTGTAGTCTTCTATGCAATAAAGATTTTTATTTATTTACAATTTAAAAAAAACCTGCTTACTCACCTTTAGGCCCAAATCGCCTTGGTCCCCCTTTTGACCTTTTATGCCTTTAAGACCAGTCACGCCTATTTCTCCTTTCATACCTTTCTCTCCTTTTTCCCCCATTTCCCCTCTCTCCCCTTTTTCGGCCAGTAACGGTTCTGTAAGAGTTCAAGACAAATGTTAATGAAAAGCTTTAAAAAAATTAGACCATTCCTTTCTTCAATTCATCGATGCACGGATATTAATTTTTTGGGAAATGTGTGAACATTTAGAGGAAATGCGATCACGTTTATTTCATACTATCGTATCCCTCTGTTTTCTCTGGTTTATGATACCTAGTCAAAATTTTTTTTTTTTTTACTTTTATATAGTGTAGGTACTAGATTCTGTCCGGGTGGAAGTTTTGGTTCCCCCGACCCGACCTGACGCATCGCGTCTCCTGCTCACGCCATTACTTTGTTTTCGCTTGGCGTAGCGTTCTTTCTGAATTTCCTATGCAAGTATTTACTTGCAAGTTTTTCTGCCCGTATCAGGATCCTTCGAAGCAAAGCCCCGGTTTACAAACGTCGTATGGTAAATACATCTCATCCCAAGGTGGATGTCTTTCTATTGAATTATATCGGTTGTATGGTATCATAAATACTTCGTTCTCCTCTTCATAATTCTGTTGTATGATTGTTCCTAAACTATCTAAAGTTGAGGTAATCTATATTACTAAGAATATCTAAAGCTGAAAAGTTTGTTTGTTTGTTTGAACGCGCTAATCTCGGGAACTACCTGTCAGTATCACTTGAAAACATATTTTTGCATTTGATAGCCCAATTCTTGACGAAGGGTATAGGCTATTTAATATCACGTTACGACTCTAAGGAACCGAGCAAAAAGACAAAAAAGTCAGAAAGAACTTAATAAAACGGGCGAGCGATGCGATGCGACGCGGCGGTTTGAGAGCCGAGAGAGTTTTATAAAAATTTGGCTTTTATTTTAGTATATTGTGTATCTTACGAAGACGCGGGCAGAAGCTAGTTAATTTTATAAATATTTACCTGGTGTCGTCGTAGGAAGCGGGGATTCTCCACGTAGCTGTTGAAAATATAGTAAAATGTAAGATAATTGAGATAATTGACAAATAAGGCGATCTTGGTTATTGGTTATTTTTCTCTACACTAGTTTAACAACAACACTGCAATAAGCGCAAAGATTTATTAAAAAAAGCCAAATCAGTTTGTTAGAATTTTGAGGTGTTAGATAGTTTCACAAGTTTAGTAAATTTTCATAGATGAATTCTTCTTTTTCAAAAAATTTAGGGACTTTTGGAATACAATTTTTTTGCTAGTCGCACTCTCTAATAGTTACGTGGCTTTACTTTAAAAAAAAATACTTCTCTGTCTTCTACTCATACGCATAATCCTAATACATTACATTAAAACCCGGTTGAATACATAACCTCCTTTTTGAAGTCGGTTAAACATGAAATTTTTTTTTTTGCCAAAGCTTTCTAATTCAAATCTAGACTGCTTCTAGCCCTCTTGTAAGTCAAAGTGTTTCTGGGCATATTTCATTCAAACGATTGGCTAAAGGACAATTCTCACTGCGAGCATTCACTTCACGAATTAGTTTTGCAAACATTTGCTGCGCGACCTTTTGTTACGCATCGAACATTCAGTACTCACCCAACTGTTTGTTTCGCGAATGAAGTTTAGGATGGTGTACACTATGCGACTTGTGACTGCGACAGTTCAGCAACCAAATGCAACAAGAGGCTGCGGCCGACATTTTTCAATAAAAATAATATTATATTTTATTTCTCTGCACACTTGGCGGTGAGCTCGAGACGGGACGCATATTTAAACGACAATTCGAATTTCACATTCGAATGCTCGCAGTGAATACTACCCTAAACATTTTTTTTTTTTAACACAAGTTTTTTTTTTGTTACATATTTTTAAATGTTAAAAAACCATGCGCCATAACGCCATTCAAAAAAATAAATATTTCTTTTTTTTTACTACCCTATTAGAAGACTCATTCAAACAAACAACGCACTTACTGAGTCAGTGGTTGATTCCATCTACGAAAGAAATTATTTACGTTAAAAAGTGGTACCACTTCAAACAAAACCGATGTATGTATTAGTTATTTATTTTAATTATTAAACAAATTATAAACTGCCCACAAATACTCACATTACTCAAACACAACTAAACTTAAAGGCCCGCTTGCTCATCATCATCTTCTGCCTAGCCTTTTTCCAACTATGTTGGCTTCCAGTCTAACCGGATGCAGCTGAATACCAGTATTTTACATGGAGCGACTGCCTATCTGACCTCCACAATCCAGTTTCTGAGTAACACGCCCTTGCCTTGCCATTGGTTAGACTAGTTGTCAGACTTTCAAGCTTCTGACTATCCATAACGACTGTCTACAAATAATAGCCGGGACTAACGGCTTGCACATAAAATCACAAAAAAAAGAATTGCGCTAAACATAACTTAAAACATCATTCTGTCTCCGTCATTTACAAGCGATTGACAGAAATAGAACGAGCATTTAAATTTGTTAAACGCTAAATGTTTTTAGTGATGTGTGGTGCAAATGGGCCTATGACGTGTTTAAAAGTATTTCGGTCGCTTCAATACACTCTTAAGTGACAAGGACAGCATGAGATTTAACGGCGCCTTTTTATTGAGTTATGTTTCAGTAGTTGTAGGTAATAAATATGTATCTATATTAACCTAGGTAAGAATTCCTCGTACACTTGTAACCGGTTAATAAAAGAGCGAACTTTGGAATATTTTTGTTAGCGAACAGAACGAAAATTAGAAATACCTAAACAATTTAAATACCCTAACTTATATATGTACATTAAAAGCTAGCCAATTGTTAATTACTACAAGATTTTAAAAGCCAGAACGAATTTACTCCAATTGTTTTAATCGCCGAAATTAAATAAAAATAAATTTTGAAAAATGATGTCTCAAATCCTTTTAACGCTATAAGTTTTAATAAAATATATAAAAACTGCATAAATTATATTGATAATTTAATTTATAAATACTTCGTTTTGTAAAATTCGATAAAGCACGTCACATTATGAGCTGCTTTCGTAAGTAGCTTTAAAAACTACTTACTATTTTTAAGAATCGATTTGCGTTAAAAAGATTCCAAAAAGTTAGAACATCGAGTTTCTACAAGAACAGCAGCAGCAAGCGACAAGAATCTGAATGTATGTAAATATATAATACTAACTATATCTGTAATATCCCTAGCCTGGAATGTCAAAAAAACACATTAAAACGGGCACAAAACAAATGAAATGAGAAAAAAAAATAGATTTCAATAAATTTAAATACGAGTACCTACCTTGTCGCAAACAAACTTTAATGTATCGTCATCAGCATCAGTATGCAAGGTTATTTCTTCAATGAGACCCTGAAACAATACAATAAAATTATTAATGTTTGACAGTTTTGTGTGGAAAAACTCAAACAAAAATTCAAAATTCTTGCTCGGATAAAGATACCTGGTGTTGAAATAAATTGCCCTAAAAGTCTGTTTCTAAAACAACAAAACAAGTAGGTCATTAACCTACCAAGACATTTAAACAAATTGATGAAGTGCCGTCCATTTTATGCACACGGTCTGCTGGACAGCAAGCTAGCTGCAACATAGCAGTATGGATGTATCTGCAATGGCTCCTTATACCTATATTATTCATCAGATGACGTAAAAGTTGCGTCATGCACATCGGCATAATTATTATGTTTGTCCAATTAATTTGTCAATAATTAATTATGTCTCCTGGTAGGTACACATGGCTACACATCAAGCTATAGATTTCCAGTTTTAGCTGACCTCGCATTGTATAGGTTTTTCGTACAATCAGAAGTCAGCTTATACTGGTTATGTATAGCTTGATGTGTATCCGTTTGTACATTACCAGTCGACAGCGATGCGGATGAATTTTTCGACGCTATATTTTAGTTTGTGTATAGTTTTAGTTAAGTTAGGATTTCATTTTGTTATTTTTATTATTAAATAGGTATTAGTTTTTATTTGCTTATTTATTATTACATTTTACAAAAGTATATGTATAGTATATGTATAGTACATTTTACAAAAGTATATACTAGCTATAATTATTGTATCCATGTCCAAAAAGAAACAATAATGAACGCTAAAAACGATAAAAATTAGATTAACTTGATGAGCAAGTCGCTGCACAACACTTTGGCGTTGAGGTGGTCTGGCATAGTAAGGAGTTTTAATAAAATAAGAGGCCAGCTTATACTGACATTGTTCCCACTGACAAACGGCCTAATGCACAGACGCCAGCATATCAGGATTCTGTCAAATTTCCCAATCAATCTTGAACCTAATGCTTTAGCGATAAAGTTAAAAATCTATTAAAGAAATTTGATAGATTATAGTAATTTGATGTGCTGGCGTCTGTACAACTAAATAAACAAATTAACTCATCACACACAGCTCCAAAATAAGATACTTTGTAGAACCATAGATTTCGTGTATAAGGATATTTTCTATGCCAACGCCAGACGTATTGTTCTGCTAGAAGATTAAAAAATATGATGGGAGTCAGTACGCTTTTGTGAGGCGGATGGAGCGAGATTTTAATGAAACTGACGCAGGAAAATGTTCGCTTCCCATCGACACGGGTAGCTTTACGAGATTGAATACTTTTTAGTGAAATGTTCGGCGAATATTGAAGACAGGTGAAATGGAAGTTTTTGGTAAAACTGCAGCTGGATTATTTTGAGGATGTAGTTGAGAAATTGTACTGATTTTTCAAAACATTCCTTTTTATTTTTTTGTTTGGGGATCACTTTGGCAGCAACATTTAGGTATCAGTTTCAATCAGCAAGGAGAAAAACTAAAGTATCGAAATTATTTTATTTGAAATGTAGATTTTATAAACGTTCTTCACAAATCATCTTAAAAACTATCACGTAACTAAACCACGTTGATCCAAATACCAAGCTAGCGAACTGCAGAAGCCATTTCTCATTTAAAAGTTTTCCGTATGATCCTATGTCAGAGCACAATGTTCAACATAGACCACTAATAGTACCTTATGAAGTTATAACTTTTTCTCAAAGAGGGCAAAACGTGGACGCTGTCTGTCAGAATATGACAAGTTTTTACGAGTACTAAAATTAATGTGAAGCAGTTATAACTTAACGTCTCTTATCCGTTTACGGCAGAGTATGAATGGAAAGGTATTAATTTTTAATCTTTATGTATTTCCTTTCTCCAGTACACTGACTAGACTGGTCTACTCAAGTCTGTGTGGTACTTTCCTCAAAAGATCATTTCAGATATCAGTCTATACGGTCCTCACATGATCTGACCAAGATTATGTCTGGATTTTAAAAAAGATTCTGACCTCGTGAGTTTTTTTTTCGGCCTTTCTTCTCAAAGTAGGAGAGAGACACCGACCTCATCTGGCTTAATATTTTTTTTGTAATGTTACGTGCAAAAGTGATTTCGATATTGTATTTACAGAGCAAATAATTTCATTTCAGTCATATTTTTACAAAACCTTGTCCTTTTTGGTATGTCTTTATGACAGCTGTCAAAGATGACAGCTGTCAAATCGTTGTTAGCTATTGCGATAAGCATTGGTAGAACAGTTACGCCAATGTAATTAGCTGTCTAACCCACTGCCAACGATTAGCGAGAAGCGAGTAGAGCTAGCAACTAGAAACAAGTTGGCGAGTAACGAGCAGCGAGTGTAAAGTTCAGAGAGTTTCGTCGCTGGAGTATGAGCGAGTGTGCGAGTTCGACGAGTGAAATGACTTTCCAGTCATTTGCTGGTATGCGTATGTACCAAGCGAGAGTATCTCATTGCAGCGAGTGTTCCATCCGCCAAACGAGTGTCGCTGAGCGACTATTTTCTTTTATGACAGAGCTATTGCCTGTCTGGGTTTGATTTATAGCAGTATTTTTAGCAAATCTCCAAAGTTTTTTTGATAGCAATGAGACCCTTTTACTACGTTTTTAAATACATTTGGCACCATATAAAAACATCTTTCTGTGTCTGTCAATAGTTCAAATATGAGATGATGCGAAATACGCACCATACTGACGATGACGTCACGCAAAATCCAGCATCGCGCAAGCAGAGTTTACCATGTGACTGGGACTGGCGTAAAACGTCCCGACGTCGACAATCGTCGGGCCCACCAGACAAAAGGAGGATCCTCTCTTTTCTATGGAGGATGAGTGAACTTTACACTCTGCTCCTTATACTTCTCTAATGCTTTAAATATGTTAAGCGCTAAACGAATTTAATGATTTGTAGTGCCAGTGGGCCTAAGTGTAATGAGATGAAAATAATCCGTTTATCAGATAAACCATTTTTATCCGTACAATAGATATGTGTGAAGGTAAATTTATTTAATAAAAGAAATAGGAATTTGAGTAACAAAAATTGAAGAAACCCCGGGGGCTTTGCAAGCTTTTATTCAAGGAATAAAATTGGCGTTTAACAGTTTTTGTATGAAATAACTGTCAAAATTTAAAAATATTTCTCTATTAAAGTTATCAGATTATTGAAAAATCAGCCCTTAGTCAATAAAAACGTTATAACAATTCAAACATTTGGATCACTGGAATTTTAAATCATACTACGGTGTGTCACAGCTGAAGTATATAAAATGTCAACTAACTTTTGAAAGCTACTGAATATTCATCTCTTGTGTTGCTTTAACTCCTGTCAACCACGTATTATACAAAGTGATAAACAAGATGTTCTCTGAATAGTACACCTCGTGCCGCTCGAATTAGTTCCCAACTTGCGCTGATGTGTACCGATTGCTGTTACTTGCATGTGACTACAGTTTGATACAAGTTTGTTAGTAACATGGTAATTAATTTCTGATTACAATTTAGACTAAGGATGAGTGTGACTTCAGTTTCATAGAAACATCTGTATTTTTAAGTCGGAATTTATATTTATTTGACATACACACTAGACCTTTATTCCCCGATTTCCCCAGTTGTGTTTGAGTCCCATGTAATAGGGGGCGAGCCTACTGCCATCAACCGGGAACAATTACAAACTCCTGGCTGTTACTGAGAAATTCCTGATGGACAATCCAATACCACTGCACGAACCGGGAATCGAAACCAGGACCTCATGCTCAGCAGTAGCGCTTTCGACCGACACCAACGAGGCAGTCTATATTTTTAATTTGAATAAAAAAACTCCCTAATTCATTAAAACTTGATTAGGTATTTATTAACGCTGTATTATAACAACCTTTCCTTATCATCCACATGTCAATGAAATGAGATGACAATAGTTAGTAGGTAACTCCTGTTAGCTTTAAAACATTTTCGATGGTTAATTTTGAGGATACAGACAAAACATCAAATTAATCTAATTTTGTTATAAATGTTTCATATTTGTTATTTACGACATCAGAAGGCCAATTTTCGTAATTTAAAACGTTCAAAATCTTGTCGCAGTCTCATCTCGGCGACAAACAAATGTCAAAAACTTGTCAAAATTTCGAGATTCGAGGTTTTTTGACAGATTGAGACTGAGATCAGACTGTGAACATACGAGAATTGCCCCTCAGATTTCTAACCCCAAAAATAAACAAGTACTTTAATTATCAATCACTTTTAGGACACAAACAAGAGAGGTATTAAAACTAATTCTTGGCCATTTAAAAAACTCTGGTGCCACCAACAGAGACAGAAAAATAGTTTTCCACAAAATCCTTTATTCAGGTACACTTTGTCTTAAGCTAACCTAACTCGGTTTTCTAAGCAGAACTTAGTACGAGATAATATTTCGATAACCTTTATGAGAATTAATTCCGACATTTCAGCATGTTGATAGAATTTATATAAAGAAATAACATATTCATAAGTATTTAGAAGATTCTATTTGTGTTAGCAGAGTTACTAATTACACATAACAAATGTTTTAAAATAACAACGCCCCATTTATACCTAAAACGCTCAAATAGGTAACTAGGGAAAACAATAATACGACGTGGTTTTCAATGTTTTTGTTTTCTAGGAAAACCTAAAGCCTTTTTAGTCTGCGCTACTTAAATAAATGTGTTTTGGTTATTTCTATTTTTCTGCTACATTATGATTCTATGTATAGCTTGGGTCTTACTTATAAACAGGGTCAGTAAAAATCCGATATTTATAATAAAATAAATATAAAAATATTTGATATTATTATAGGTTTATCGGATATTTTATCGTGTATAAAAAAGGTGCGATTTTTATTCTGTAAGTGGTTTAAATGTTTTTAGTTGTAGAATAATGTGGTTTTTGTTTTAATTTTTGACGTTTTTTATTGCAAAAATAACAACAAAATTAGTTTTTCATGCACAATAATCAGTCATACGTACTTGCACGTTATTTGGTGAATCCCCATAACAGTACTTATAATTAGATTGCCACTTCGGGATAGGTAATTCAAGCTGTTGTTCTTTTTGTCAAGTGTTGCTAGGGTAAATTATGTAACTGCAAATTTTTAAGTTTTGACAGTAAAATATCAATTGATATATAACGGCATAAGATTTATTCCAAATACCAATTGATGTATATCGTGATATACATCATGTTATTATCCACTAATATAATATCAGCGAACCCTGTTTTGAACTAAATATGTATAATGTTTGTTATGGTATTATTTTGTTAAGATGAATTTATTAGTGCG
Source organism: Gortyna flavago (assembly GCA_963669345.1). NCBI lineage: Eukaryota > Metazoa > Arthropoda > Insecta > Lepidoptera > Noctuidae > Gortyna > Gortyna flavago. Next base: position 13,481,094 of record OY770136.1, on the reverse strand, counting down.
TGGATGTCACATTTCTTCAACTTTTAGGTTATAGGACCAGCCGGACATTATGGGGTTTATACATAAACGATGATTAATAAACGTCGAAAATTTATATTTAAACAGCCACTAATCACTACTTTAAGCAGCGTTTATAAATAAAAGGGGCTATGTTAAACATAACTGACGAAATGTGGGTGTATATTATAGGTACAATTCTGTCTAACCCTTTGGAGAATATATGCGTGATGTTACTACATGTATTTCGGGAATTATTCCGAAAAAAATAAGACAAGATATTTTTGGATCTGTCCAAACTTGATCTTGATTTGATCCAAGAAGATTGCAAACATTCGATACATTTTCCAAAGCACTCCTCTTCCTCATTACTCACACTATAGTGAGGTGAAAACAACTTCCTACACTAAACTAGTGCACCTATACACTAATTTTATCACTACAAACAAACTTGAGCGTACCTCTACTACCTACATATATTTACGTCGGTAGTTGCAGCCTGCGACATAGCTAAAGCTGTCTAAATACATTAGCTGGGAACTCGCGCCGCCTCGAAACTGTTTCACCGCAGTTTGATTCCGAACGGATTCTAGGAGCGCACCTCACTTTAGGGAAGGGATGTTACCGGATACGGAGTGACGAAAATTAGTGTGCACGGTATTTAGTTTTGAGTTTAAGATGACAGAAAAAACTGCACAGAGAATGGTAGTTGAAAAATTAATAAGACATCCGTGTAATATTATTTTTTTGGATTAAGCACAAAAAATAAATAACACGTCTTTTTTTGTAACCACTCGGGTACTCACGGGGTTCTGCGACGAAATTGAAGACTTTTTCTCACAATGAAAATTTTTTTATCATCAAAACCCATTCGTTCAAAATAGTAGCAGTCCTATCCACTACCATCACAATATCAATCACAATATCAAATTAGTACTATAAAAGTTATTTAGGTATATAAAAGCTTTATTATAATAGCCACAATAAACCTATCTATTTCAACACGAACGCAATAAATGTCACCATTTACATATTATTGTTTAACCAAAAAACAGGTCATATTTTGCGGTGATTGTGAATGGCAACACAAAAAAATACGGCTCTGTGTCACTCCGTGTCAGAAATAAATGTCAACTGAATGTGACAGATCACTATTCCTCTACTAGTGAGTGATGGACTGTTACTTGTTTACGAGTTTTGGTTGAAACTAAACATAGTTTGCACTTTTTTAGCATTGCCTATGTATTTTTTACCTGTGATGTAGCCTGGAAACATACAAATTAGCTTTTTTTTAATTCAGTTTCAGGTTTGGCACTGATAATGTCGTCAAGCGCGTATCGGCAAGCGTAGTTTGGAACGCCCCTCAGCTAGATGGACGGACAACCTAAATAAAGTGGCTGGGACGGACTGGATGCGAAAGGCGGAGAACAGGGTGTTGTGGCGCAGCCTGGGAGAGGCCTATGTCCAGCAGTGGACTGCAATTGTCTGAGTTGATCGATTGATTGAATGTCGTCAAGTCAACTAACTGAGATACTTACCAAGTAAGTATCTTAGTTAGTTGCATTAGCAAAGAACATGATAGAGAAATAATATATCTACCACAGAGAGCAAGATGAGCAAGATTTTCAAAACTCAAACTCAAAATATTACCTTTACAGACAACACTTGGTCTTTCTTGTCTGAAAAAGGGTCTTTTTGCTGCAACAATTATATGCTGATAATTATTGTGCGGTATTTTAACATAACATCACGCTAGTAATCCCCAAAGGGTTAAGCAGGGGTGTTCCTTTGTACACCCACATTTCACCAGTTATGTTTAAGTCCTATTTAATAAGGGGCGAGCCCATTGCTGGTATTTTAATGAAGATTTAATGACCTATGCTTATAATGTTAAATTAAAATGTCTGCCAAGGGTCAAGCAACGAGTCATGAGATCAATTAATTGGTATTTGCCATGGTCATTGCCTCAATACTTATGTGTGATATACATATTTTACAATTTAGCCTTAACAAAGTTAAACAAAATATTGTTTTTTTCTGCAATTACACTCAAAATTAAGAGGTGGTAGATGATCAATTGAGACAAGTAGGATCAATTGACTAGATGAAGGCAGTGCAAGATTGGTTATTGTAGCAAAGACTTGGCTTCTGTCAACCACATAACGTCTTTATCATCAATGACATCATTCTTAGCCCTTATCCCAGTTTATCTGGGGGCGGTGCAACATGTCTTTTTCCTTCATAGTATTGGTCGTCATGTCGGTAGTCGGGGTGACTATTAATTTCTATTCATACTATCTTTCACATAGTTTATAACAGCATTAAACCTAGATAATAATAATAAACATAAATAATTCATCCTCCCAGCTTCCTAATTCCATGTTTCAAAGGAAGCAGATCCGCAGCAGCTGTGCAGTTATGACGTGGCGGATATTACCTAACCGAACGTCGGGGCACAGTGGCCCATTCATCTTTCTATATCTTTTAGCGGGCTTTTAAACTTCGTATCGTTGTTGGTGTAGGTGTGTCGTGTATGTGTGGCCCTTTTTAGGAGTGTGGTCCAGCCTTAGGTTGTTACTTTAGAGGTATGAGGGACAGGATGGAAGCTTCCTTATTCTCCTTTGAAAAAGGACGATTCTCCTACGAGACGAGTATTGTGTCTGGTGGGCTAATGCTCGATGGTTGGTTGTTGTCGGACTGTTGTAAATTATGTCAATCGTGCGGATAATTCTGCTTGCGCGATGTAGGATTTGCGTGACGTAACGTGTGATGCGTAGTTCGCATGTGGCATTATTGATACAATTTTGGATTTGATACGTTTCGACGAATTGTGGTTACTTTTTAGCGTCTAGATCCTACTATTAAACATGAAGTCATATTAACATAATTTCATACATAGTTGTTCAGTTGTTGGGAATAATAGTAAAAACCGTCACGATTTACAAACTAAATAATCGCAGTAGCTATCAACAGACTATAGACGTTGAACGGTTCGTAGAGTTACCCGTTTCTGCAAACAAAATACCTTTAAATAAATGTTCTGAGGTACCGACCCTATGTGCCTATGTATGTGTGTCCTATGTCTGAGACTCATGTTTAAAATGAATAGGGTAAGCAATGGATAGACAATATATAGTTTTCTGATCGTTCAAAATAAGTTTATATTCAGAGTGCCTAGCCGAATGGAGCTCGTTTTCAAAGCGTTTCAAATTTTTTCAACGACTTTCTACGGGATTGCAAGCAGCTTTTCGGTAGCTGACCACTTTCAAGGCCACTATTCGGCTGTAGTCGTCCTAACAATAAAGTTAAGTCAATCCAATATTGACTATTCCAGCATCGTAAACGCTGACAGAATGTCACTTTGTCTAGTCCCTCTGGTGTAGACAGATAGCAATGCTCACTATTGCAATTATAAAGAGCAAAATTAGGTTCAACATCACAGATATTTAAAACTTAAACGATCAACATAGGTATTTACACAAAAATTGTGATTATAAAGAGCAAAACATACGACTTATAAAAAAAGATGGACTCCGCGCCACGCATATCGAAAGTGAAGCACCGTACCGATCTATGTGTGCGTGAGTGACGATTGACGCTGTCGTGTCACGTAATGGCTGCCGGTCGGCTTACAATGATGTAAATGTGAGCGTGAGGCGTGTTTGTACAAGCGGTCCCGGCATACTTACTGTGCTTCACTTTCGATATGCGTGGCGCGGAGTCCATCTTTTTTTATAAGTCTAAGGAGCAAAATTAGGTTTAACCTCACAGATATTTAAAACGTAAACAATCGAAGTAGGAACACTAAGAAAATGTTCCAAGAAAAGCGACGATTTGTTATAGTTGCACCTCAAGCAACAATGTGCGAGTAAGAAACACAATGATGTTTGAGAGGCGACGCGATGCATCCCATTGTCTACGATGTTACCTTCAGCAGTCTGTTATCTACTACCTACTTGAAGGGGTACACAATCTTTGAATGAGAGGTATACTTTGTATTCACGAAATTGTAAGAAAGAATATGTGGTTTCGTTTTTTTGTGATTCTGTATTGTTTTCGTAATTACTTCAAGTGTGTGTTCAGGATTGGCGGACAGATTCTGCTGTATGTTTCGTTATTCAATTGTTTTCGTAATTTTTTTTCTGAAGGCCAATTCCTGTAATTAAAAACGTTCAAAATCTAGTCGCAATCTCATCTCAGCGACTATCAATGTCAAAAATTTAGGGAAATTAGAGGTATTTTTGACAGATTGAGGCTATACTACTATAATACGAGAATTACCCTCAGAATTGTTTGTATCGCGACCTGTTATCAGTCTTTTGATTAGTTTAGTTACCAATATTCCAGAATGTAATTTGTGAGACTACCGAGATGACGATTAATAGAGAAGTATGGAAGAAGAAATCATGCTGCACCGATCAAAAATAAAAACAATCGACGGTAAATAACAATCGAAGTTAAGTAGGTATAACTTAAAAGTGAAAAATAAAAAAAGCAACCGACTTCCAAAAAAGACACTACAAAGTAAAAAATTACTAATTTCTGAATTCGATGGGAAACAACGAAAATGCGAACCCAACGACACCGACTTCCGAAATTAGAGTTATTTTTCACTTTGTAGTGTCTTTTTTGGAAGTCGGTTGCTTTTTTTATTTTTCACTTTTAAGTTATACCTACTTACCTCATACAAATTCGTATAACACTACTTGATATGTAAATATCAGTGACACGAAGTCATTATAATATCATCAATATAAATTCAGTGGTAAAAATACGTATTATTGGATCTAACTCAAAAACTACTCAAGCTAATTTAATATTTATATGGAACCACCTCTGAGGCATACCCCATCCATTAAAAAGAATTTTTGAAATCCATTTACAATTGCCGGAGATACCGCGTAACAAACATCTAAAAATAAATACAGTCGAATTGAGAACCTCCTCCTTTTTGAAGTCGGTTAAAAATAGTTAGAAGCTCCTGAAAACACAATCTTATCCATTTAATTTCATCGACAGGACGAAGCAAGACTATTTTACCCGAGATTACTCACACAAAAAACATCATCAAACATCTTTGTAGACAAAACAAAAATCTCCCTAAAGCCAATTAGCTACTCACGTACATCTAATTAACCAATATATTTCAAGGATACATTAATAACAAACGTTACTTCATTCATGTGAAATATTAGATTACGTAGAACAATTACTATGTTATTGATGATGTGAGCTCGAATAACTTTTGAATCTATCAGGACTGATCAATAACCTTCTGTAGTGTGGGAGGATTTAATTTTAGATACAAGGATAGTAAACCATAAAATAATAATCATCACGCATGTAACCGCAGAAGGGTTAGACAGTAGTGTACCTGTAGTGCACCTACATTATGCCAGACAAGCTCCTGCCCGCGACTTCGTCCGCGTGAAATATCACCCTCCCCCCGTTCACCCTCTTAGAAGTGGAATTTCGAAAAATTCTTTCTTAATGGATACCTACTCTTCACAAAGAAGACACCCTCCAAATTTCATGTCTCTATAATTATAGGACCAGCGGTTTAGGCTGTGCGTTGATAAGTCAGTCAGTCAGGACTTTGAATTTTATATAATTTAGATATGTTTAAGTCCGATGTAATAGGCATATAGAAGGATTAAGGTAGTATTTTATCCTTCTGGAAGTTATCTCAACAATTTACATAAAAAGACAACCCGAACCCTTGGAACATTCTCCGATAAAACAAACACCTTCAGAGCATTCCTCAAATTGTTCATGATCGATCAATTTGTTACACGTGTTGCCTCCACACATCCCCCACATAGTAATATTCAGACCGACGCCTACAGAAACAAATGCATTACAATGTCTTCAACCCGTGTGAATTATACTGAAAGCGCTTCTCAGTTCAGTGAACGGAGAAAACGCAAGACAAAAGCGATTAATACATATACCTACAGGGAAAGCGGTGAATAACTCGCAAAAGCTTGGAGGCTCATCCGAAATTTTGCATTTCCATTGTACGGAATAAACGGATATAACATAGCCTGTTCCAAAAGTATTTGCTAAAAGTGTAAACAATCCTGTACAGGTTTAACACTTACGCAATCACTCACTAAAATAATTAGTTACACATTCATCTATATTTAGAAGGCTTCAACTTTGTATATTATCACTTTTTCCAACAATAATGGTTTGAATAACGTTATTAAACTGCAATAGAAAAATCATGGTGAAAGTTGAGGTTATAAAATTAACCTCAATTGGCTTTTACTTGGCCAGAGGGTAAGCATTGCCATACAAACGTGGTAATGCTGCCAGTCTTTTGGATACATTACCATGACAGCGATGCGGATGAATTTTTCGATGCTTTTTGATTTAGTTTGTGTATAGTTTTAGTTAAGTTAGGATATAATTTTGTTATTTTTATGAATTAATTAGATATTAGTTGGTATTTATTAAAATTGTTAAATGAAAAACATCTTTAGATGATTTAAAGTTATTTCGGGTCAAATCAAAGTACTCAATTTGTAAGTGGAACTACAAATTAGCATCCACAAGTACGTTTTTTGATCCATTTATTGACTTTTTAATCAGATACTTTTGGGACAGACTATAAGTAAGTCCATTGCTACCTCTGAAAGCCTAAAGCCTCTGCTAATTTGTAAGTAGGGCCTCCACCAGTCGTAAATTTCACGCTTGGAGTTGTAAAGTTTTACAAAAAGAACTGCCATATATTTTAGATATACATCACGGTGGCTGACGTTTGGATACCTCGTTTCTCAAGTGTTGCTTTTCTCGTCCCTTCTACGGGGTGTGGTCTGAAAGATGGCGGGTTCATTTCCTTATATAATATTTTTGTGTTAGTATAGTTTTATGGTAGTGATTTGAGCTTTTACTATATGGTTTATAGGTATACGAAAACTTAGATTAGTATTGCAAACAGCTGCGAAAACGTATATAATGGAAAATGGCCAATTAAAATGGAAAACTTACAAATAAAGTTCTCTGCGTTTGGTGAAAAGAATTACTAGATCTTTTTAGAGAAATCTGCACACTCATCTTTGACAACGCAATACCTTGTGCTTTAGGTTGCACATCATTTGTATCTCGCGGGCCCCGTCCTCCGGTAGGACCATGAGACTGGCCTTGTATTCCTCGAATGGTTGGGCAGTTTGGGGGGGTTAGACCTATAGTACACCTACATACATAGCCAGCTATGTTTAGTTCCAAATGATAGGTGGCGAGTCTGTCGCCATCAACCAACCACAATTCTGGGTTCCGGGCTGCTAGAAAGTTCTAATAGAAAAACCTAATCTGGGATTTGAACCTAGGAACCTCATGCTTATTAGTAGCGCTTGCGAGCACTAGACCAATGAGGCAGTCATGTCTACATTTATTATGTGTTATTTAATATGTACAGTCAACAAAAGAGATAAGTATGCAGGATCGTCGGATATAGTTGTAGTTTAGTAAGAAACCGATGGATGTTGTCGACTGAAATTTAATTTGATAAATGAGCTGTTTGTTTTCTATTAATAAAATTAATTTTATTTGACAACATCTATCGGGTTCTTACTAAAGTTCAGCTATATCCGACGATCCTGCATACTTATCTCTTTTGTTGACTGTACCTAACACACTAGTTTTAAAATATTAATACAGCTATCAAATATATTATCCGTATCATGTTATGCTTATTTATATAATTATTTAACCTGTTTGAATTTTAATGGCGTTTGCTCACATAATTATACAAGTTACGAATAGATACCTACATTAATAAAATTTATATTATTTAAATAAAATATAAATTTTCTGTAGCGGGCTGTTTAATACGGAGGATTCTTAATTGATGTGGTTTTTAATGTGTGAGATAAGATAATAATTTGAAACCTTTGATAAATAAATTATTTAAATTAACAGAACATTAATGTACAGTCGCTAGCACATCAAGCTACGCGAAACTGTAAAATTTTCCCAATCAACTTTGAGCCTAATGCTTTAGCGATAAAGTTGAAAATCTATTAAAGAAATTTGGCAGATTTTAGTAGCATGTACTGGTGTTTGTACCATTCTACTTATTTTTTTTTAAACATACCTATTTATGGTTGTGAATTTACCTAGGTATGCACGGCTGCGTTTATTCCGCGGCGATTTTTTTTCGCACACTGGATTTTCAACGCACTTCTCAGCGCCGAGAGTTTAAAATCCAACAGACAAAGTGTTTTTTGACGCGTTGGGATGTGCTCTGTTGGATTCTTAATGCTCTGATCAACACCGAGAGTTGAAAATCCAATTCGCTATAAAATCCCACCGCGATATTTTTATATTATTGCGAACGTGGGCTTAAATCGCCTGCTTTGACACCGACCTTTTCCCCTGGATTTTTTGAGTACGTTTAAAAAGTTGTTTTTGTCATAACGGAACTTTTTCATATGGCCGCTTTTTTAATTTGCATGTTTTTGGCGAAAAGAGAAGAAATTATTAAAATAATACAAGCCGGAAATCTTTTGTGTAGACGTTTCCATAAGTTATTTTCGGATTATGATAATTTATTTTATCCTGACGCTGTATACGTACCTATTAGATAATGTTTTTTTGTTATTAAATATTCACAGAGAAAACAACACAAAAGAAAACAGCATGCTTAAGAATTAATAATAATAATAATAATAATAATAATAATAATAATTTATTTAATAAAAACGTTTACAAAAAGGTGTACATTTAGCCAAGAGGAGAAAATTTTCCATACAATTATAGTGCTTAAAATAAACTAAACTAAAATGTTTTATTACAGGTGCAGGGAGGATGGTTCGGAATTAGAGTGTTAGGTAGCGACCCACCCGAACTAGGTTTATTCAAACCTGTGTTTCAGGATATTAGAATATTTTCAGCCAGACAAATAAATTGTTTGTCAAATTAACAGTACCCCTTACTAATAAACATATTATTACAGATGAATAGTTACACACCGACTCTCTTTCAGTCGTCGGTAGTTTGACTTTCGAAAGAAGAAGACAAAGCTTTGTGTAACTATACAGATAACGATAAAGATAATTTTATTAGTCAGACGCTATACAACGTTTATTTGTAAGGGGGTTAGTCAATTTACCGTGTTTTAGGCATTTCACAGCATTGGTCATGCTGGTGGAAGGCAGTGATGGCCCAGTGGTACCGGCCGCGGGTTGCAGGTCGTAAGTTCGAACCCAGTCAAGCGCTTTACCTCGTGTAGATGATGTCGTCACCACTGCTCTCAAAATGGTGAAGGAAAATATTGTAAGGAAACCGGCGTGTCCTAGAACCAAAAAATTCGAAGAAATGTGAAATCTACCAACCCGCACTGGGCCCGCGTGATGGATTACGGCCCACTCCCTCTCACTTAGAGTAGGCCTGTGTCCCAGCAATGGGAATATTTTAAGCTGATTATCTGTTATGCAGGCATTTCATACTTACTTTATAACAGATCTGATTTAGGTTGGTAGTTAAATTGATAATCAATTAATTTCCCTCACTTTACTTTGATCACCGTTAGGCGCTTTAGAACGGCTAGGAATTAATCTTATCCGAACTTTCTTCTTAACTCTTTATCCGATGAGAAACAGGTTTTTATTTTTGCACGCTTTACTCAGCCTTCATAATAAACATTAATAAAAAGAACAAAGTACAATTGTGTTAAAAAGTCATTCGTATTTCATTCCAGGGGCAGCCAACATTTAGGTAGCACTATAACGTTGGTGTATTTTTCGTGACGGCACTATTTCATACACGGTCTCTTAACCCGATGTCAACCGCGTCTAGACAGATGAATGGTGTGGCTTATATATTACCGCAGGTTAGTTTATTACGCTTTACAACCCTAGTGTTTATTATGCCTATTCTAGTCTTGCGCAAATTAGGTAATAATACGTAGGTATATGATTTTGAATTCCGAGGAATAGAATAGAATACATAATCAGCCTATAATGTTCCCACTGCTGGGACACAGGCCTCCTCCCTTCTATAGCGGGGCTATAATCTACCACGTGTGCCCAGTGTGGGTTGGTGGATGACATGTCTTCGAATTTTTGCTTCTAGGACACGCCGGTTTCCTCACGATATTTTCCTTCACCGTTTTGAGAGCAGTGTTGAAGAAATAATTTACACAAAGGAAAACGCCTATCTGGGTTCGAACCTGCGACCTACAACTCGTAAGTCGGGCCCGTTACCAATGGGTATGAGAATAGAATAAGTACTCTTTATTGTTGTACACCATATAAATTAAATAATAAATATACTTAGGTGTGAAATTTTACAAAGGGTGACACAATGGGTGGTGTATCATTTACATGACATAATAAAAGTTTTTTTTTTTTTTTTACTTAATTAAGTGATTCCTAAAACACAAATTGTAAGGGCAAGCCCTTACATGTAATGTTGAATGTTAATAAAATAAATGTTAATGTTCAAGAAGTATTTAATGAGAAATTGCACTAAATTAAAGTAGTAGGAAACTAATAACAATTTTATAAAATGCTTGATGTTATACAATACTTGCGTACTTGCGTACGTGACGATACTACATTTTATTATTTAACAATATTTGCAGTATTTTTAACTAGGCCAAAGTACAATGTGCGGTTGCTGACCGTACACAGATGATTTTATTAGCTACATACATTATTTCGAAAAAAGAACTAAGTATATCGAATTATTCAGAAATCAAATTAAAAAAGACAGCCTAATTAAAACATGTAGGTACCTATGTTACTTTTTAATTTTCTTATCTAATTTAGCATTCAAAGCTTAAATTCCGTTCTAATTAACATGCTGTTAAAAAAAAAAAAAACTTAAAGTTTCGCAGTGAGTTTTTATGAGTATTATAGTAGTAGTCTTTACATAGCAATAAAAATCATAATATATTAAAAGGATTAACATAAAAAAAAATAGTAAATTGTATTAAAAACTGCCATAAAGTGTATAAACAAGATTGAAATGAAGCTATTTATACAAAACGTAGCAAACTTTATGACACTTTTTAAGTAGCATTACCTATTCACAAGTCATAAGGAAGGGCAACGCGTATTGTGTCGTTGAAAAAACCTTTAATAATATTATTGGGTACTAATTTAGGTAGTAATTCGTACCGTTTACTAAGAAACACGACGTGAAGTCCCTTAAAAATAATATTAAAAGCTTTTGTATTTGATACTTACTTAAATGAATGATGTCACAGACTATTGAAAATAAGTTATTAAAAATTTAAAAAGGTATGGATTCTATTTTTAACTGATTGTAAGTTGCTCAGTTAGGCGCAAGAGTCAAAACAGTTATTTTACCTATGTAGTATAGCTGACCTTGATAATTCTGAAACTTTACCAAGGTTGAAATTGAAGTTAGCCATCACAATAGACAAATAAACCTTTTCTTATTACATGCAAGTGACATACAACCTATAAGGTGATAAAGCAATTACAAGGTCCACTATAATAATTTTTTTACAACTGATGAGGATGTCACGATTCTGTGTAAGACCTTATTTTTTCCCCTATGTCATGTATTCTATGAAAATAAATAAAATAAAACTTTCACTATGAAACTGTTTTGTTGCAAGTGTGCGCGTGATCGTGGTTTTTTGGCTGTCAAACGGTTTTTAGACTGTGCGCAAACCGAGTCTGTCTGTGTCTTTGTGTGTTGTGTCTCTCAGTTTCTGAATTTCAAATGGCATGAATCTTCATATTTTCGTGTCAATACTTCTCAAATTTTGTCCGACCAGTATTTAGGTACTTGGACAGCTCTATCGTTATATAAAAATGCATAAAATACAATGACACAACAATAGTAGGTACCGATGGATGTTCTCGAATAAAATAAAATTTTATTAATAGAAAACAAAGAGCTCATTTATCAAATTAAATTTCAGTCGACAACATCTATCGGTTTCTTATAAACTTCAACTATATCCGACGATCCTGCATACTTATCTCTTTTGTTGACTGAACCTACCTACTTCACTATTTTTTAGACACACTCCGCACAGCCTAGAGGTATGTTTTACTCGCTTTAGAGGTATATTTTCATAAGAGTTCCTTGTATAGCACTAAGGAAGGATTTTTGAAAATTAATCGCCTAAAGAGGTTAAATTTTGTACGGAACTTCGTAATTTTTTTAAGTTAGAAACGTGGAAGTTGTCTCCTGAGAAGTTGTCAATGGGTAACCCCATTGGGCATACGGGAATTATTACAACTTCATATAAAGACTTTCCGACTTTTTCCTCTCCAAAACTTCGACGATCTCTTAACAAACGACCCTCCTCAAAGTCGATCTCCACGGTAACCCGCAAATCATCGCAAACGGTTTATTTATGCGTTCCATTTTTTTTTTATAAATCGCATCTTGCAGTTGAACCTATGAGGTTGTCGTTTAACCGGGTTTGCTTGTAGATGCTTCGATAAATGAAAGCCTCCAGCCAGGGTTTCATCATCTGCCTAGCCTTTTCCCAACTATGTTGGGGTCAGCTTCCAGTCTAACCGGATGCAGCTGAATACCAGTATTTTACATGGAGCGACTGCCTATCTGACCTCCACAACACAGCTACTGGGTAATACGATACTCCTTGGTAAGACTGGTTGTCAGAATTTCGGGCTTCAGACTACCCGTAACGACTGTCAAAGATCCACGAATGACAGCCGGGACCAACGGCTTAACGTGCTTTCCGAGGCACGGAAGGGTCACGGTATGTAAAGATGGTCACCCATCCACAGACCAACATCGGCAAGCGTAGCTTAACCTGATCGATAGACCTGTGCGGCTGTTATTATTTAGCCACGGGCTCCTCAAAAAACTTAAAAACTTAGCAACTACACGCTAAACAGTCCGTACCCCACAGGGGGTGCCCCTGTGGGGTACGGACTTCGGCTTAGCAATGCTGGGGGATCCAGCCTGTCCCTTGGTGCCCACCGAGGGACAGGCTGGATCGAAATTATTTAGGGGCGAATTTAAAACAACTACATGCTCAGCGCGGGCTGGCTCGAGCGAGGGTCAGGAATATATATGAATATGTTTCTATAGTTTATATTAGAGATTACTCGATAAAAAACGTAGAATTAATAAGAGATTTTAGCTGAACCGATATGCTGCTTGATTAAATATTCAAACATTTCACGAGCGCAGTGCGGTGGTTAAATATGCTCAGAATTCGTGCAAGTTTTGATGTTTATTTATTTGTGTGACTATTTTTTTGCTTTCATGTATTAAATATTGAAAGCAGTAGATCTGTTTGATATTCTGTTTCTATGTGGTAAAGTTTAGCATTTGGAGATTTTTCAAGTATTTTAAATTTTTAAACGGTCACTAGGTATAATAAAACATTGAAGAAGAGTACAGACGCCAGCACATCAACCTACTACAATCTGTCAAATTTCTTTGATAGATTTTAAATTTTATCGCTAAACTATAAGGTTCAAAGTTGATTGGGATAATTTGACAGTTTCGGGTAGGTTGATGTGCTGGCGTCTGTACCTACCATGGCCACCAAAAGAAGAAAAACCTGCCAGCTATCACTGTAAGTTGTACTTCTAAATTAATTACAATTGAAGTACCTACCAGACTAAGAGTCTTACTATGGGCTGATTTGTCCAATGCCAGATAACTTTATCGGAAGAGTAATTTCGAATTTTTGACAGTTCTTTCATACAAAAACTGTCAGACGTTAATTTTATTCCACGAATAAAAAATATCGGTCGATTGAATAATCAGTCTTAACTATTTAAGTAAGTATCTACTTATTAATAATTTGTAAGTGTCCAAGAATAGGAGTTCACTGTAAAGGCAAGCAAACATAAAGACTTAAAACATTCAAGATTAATGCACAACCTTGTTTACGACGAACCGCGTACAAGTATTTAATCTGTACATTATTTTACCCGTAAAACACAATACGTAAACATTGAATTTATTAAATTTGTTCATATGTAGAAAAATGCAAGAAATATTTACCACTTGTTTATTTGTAATAACCACAAGCAGACGACCATAGTCTAATTCTAGTCTTCACAATAAAAATACTATTAGGTACCTAAAAACGATTTGAATAGTGAAAATAGTGTGCAAGTGAGACTGGCACTAACTCACCGTGAAATATGAGAGACGTGCAAGATTATGATAAGGCTTTAACCCAGTAAATCATTGGATTTTCCTCTTCAGAATTGAGGCAAATTTAAGGAGGATCCAGTTTGAACGCGTGCCGAGGTGCCGTTGAAACTCAAATTGTTACGTGATGTGCGAATGAATGTGTTTGATTTTCAGGTATTTAGCACTTTTGATGGCTGTTTGAGTTTGCTAATGAACTTTGAGGGGTTACATTTTAGAGAGATGTTATGGGAAGACGTTGAAACGTCTATAGAGATGAAAATTATCGTATGTATGTGTAATAGAAAATTAATACAACAAGTGATTTGGAATACCATTTCGAATGAGACGCTAAAGGCAAGTCCTAGAACTAAAAAATCGAAGACATGTGACATTTACTAACCCGCACTGGGCGCGCGTGGTACATTACAGCCTCTCACTGAGAGGAGGCCTGTGTTCATTATAGGCTGATTAATAAATAATATAATAATAAGTTTATTTATTATCTCTTCACTTTTAATATATTATTAATTGATTATGCTACAGAAGCTACGGAAAATCATTATGTTCTGCGGTAGCAAACATCACTTTATCTACGATAGTTGACTTAATCTATAGGATGCCACGTCTAAAAGACCTGTTCAACAAAAACATAATCAGCCTATAATGTTCCCAATGCCTGCTGGGACACAGGCCTCCTCTCTGTGAGAGGGAATGAGCCGTAATCCACCACGCGGCCCGCGGGCTCAGTGCGGGTTGGTAGATGTCACACGTCTTTGAATTTTTTTTTGGTTCTAGGACATGCCGGCTTCCTCACGATGTTCAAGTGCCCCAAGTGATGTAGTAGTAAGTAAGACCTGTATCAAGTATGCAACGAACTTTTATATTATTTACAAAACATTCATAAAATTCCCAATTCAAAGTAGTAAAGCTGCGTAAAATCCACTAATTTCTATAGTTTCGCAACCGTCGTGTGTGAACACAACACTAATATTTTTACGCCCATCTCGTTACGAAATGATTTACAACCATCAGATAAATATAATTGCCAGACTATAACCACTCACAATTAATCCCTATAACTCCCACTTAATCATAAAAAAGAGCATAACCATACCACATACGGGCATACTTTATTAGACAAAGTGGACAGTCCCTTTATAAGGCATTAGGAACGGAGGCACGTGCCAATGTGTGTTGAGCCACGTCATTTTTAGCTGTTTTAGTTTGCAAAAGTTTACTGACAAAGTTTTTAAGTCATTGTATTACTAATACTTATGGATTGTGTGTCTGAAAACTAAAATTGACGTGCCTGTTTGCAATCCATACATCTATACAAATAAATAAAGAAGTGTTTGTTTGAAATATTAAAATAACAGATTTTTACTAAATGCATATGCATATGATGAATGAAAGTATATAATATGCTACATATTATAACAAAAAACTCACAAAGTATTTTGTCTGCCTGTTTGTTCCGGCTAATCTCCGAAACGCCTGTACCTATTTTGACGGGACTTTCACTGGCAGATAGCTGAAGTTATGGAGTAACTTAAAGGCTACACATTTTTGCCCCGGTAGCATGTTCCCGTGGGATAATTTCCAACATCCACGCAGGCGATGCCGCGGACAGAAGCTAGTAAAGAATATAATTATAATAACCCTTTATTGCGGAGTATGAAGACATCAAAGAACGGTCTCATTTTTTGTCTCATAAATCTTGATTCGTCGTATCAAAATATTATGTTAGCAGAGAATGAGGTCACGTTTGGCGACTGTACTGAACAGAAACATATTTTTTCAACACCACTAATGGTACTTAACTCTGTCTATGTATTTATGATGATTTATGTCGGTTTTACTTGTGTTCTGTAATGGGTTTCGCACGCGGTTTTGTTTAAAAAATTCTGGCGCCGGCTTTTTAGGGTTAGGATACTACGATAATATTAGCTTTTAATCTCGTTGTGTAGGTAGTAATATGCTGACGTTTACTCAGTCCCTAGTTCGTAAACAACCGACAGAATAGACGTAACCTAACCTCCTAAACTAACCACCCCCCTTATTTTAGATATTTAGCCTGCCGCCCTGCATTTATTCAAAATAAAACTAAAAGTTGTTTGTTTATTTGTAATTCTTCGTGTATTCGAACATTTGGGTTGATAGAAAACCAGCTCAAAAGGAGTTCAGCTAACAATTAAAGGCATTAATTGTCTTGAATTATTAGTAAAAAATTTTTTTGGCTGGCTTTCTTTCAAATGAAATGGTTCACACACGAAAAATTGCAAAAAAGACAAACATCTTTTAGCTTTATTTATTAATTTTGAATGCGGATCTGTCTGATTTATCTAAATATGTCAACATTAGACGTTTACAAATGCATTTGTTATGTTTCTAGCTTTGCAACGTGTTCTCATTCTAATATAATGAAGACATTTGTGACGCATGAGTCTTTTATGTAATCTTAGCCAAGTTTTTCAAAGCGGCGCGCGGCGGCGCCGGCGTCTTGTGTGAGCACTTATCGTTAGGTATGTTTTTTGATGGGAAATTAATTTTATGGTCATGCTCATTATTTGACTAGCATGTGTCTCACACGAAGTATCAAAGTTCATACGTTTAGATTATTTATATCGTAATTATTTAGTTTTTATTTGAATTTTTCCGGAAAACAAACAATTACCTACACATTAAGAATTACAAAAAAAAAAGGATACAGAAATGATACAAATGTGAAATCAACCACCACTTAGCTTATTCAGCCCATAATTTTCCCACTGCTGGGACACAGGCCTCCTCTCTAAGAGAGGGAGTGGGCCGTAATCCACCACGCGGGCCCAGTGCGGGTTGGCGGATGTCACATGTCTTCGAAGTTTTGGTTCTAGGACGTGCCGGTTTTCTCACGATGTTCGCCTTCACCGTATTGAGAGCAGTGGTGAAGAAATCATTTGCACAAAATAACGTGCCTGCTTGGGTTTGAATCCACGACCTACAACTCGTAAATCGCGGCTATTACCACTGGGCCACCACTGCTCATTAAACCATTATTGCTATCAAATTGAAATTTTATAGAAACTACAAATAGAACTTAGCTTATCTCCTTTTCAATAAAAAGTTTCAAACTCTTACAATTGTCTAGAAATACCGTAAAAGAAAACAACACTTCACAAACGAAACGTTAAAGAAACTAATCGTTCTATCGAATTCTATATAAAATCAATTGCTGCTCTTTGTTTAAAGTTTTTCAAAAAGAAAGTTTGCAACAAAAAAGAAATGGACCTCGAGAAGAAACCTCTCAAATTCTTAGCAGAGTCCCAAACCACGGTTTGGTATCTTAGTTTTGTGGTTTGGTGCAATTCAAGAGACCTACCTACACACTAAGCTTATTATGTTTTTGTCTGCTCGGACCATAGACTTAACAGAAGTCTGTATTTTCTGCTTATAGGTACCTTTGATGATCTAAAGAATACAGGACTCCGCAATCAACGTGGCCACCTGAAAACTTGTGAGATTAGTGAGAAGTCCAGGGTGCTACTCTCCAAGTCCGTCAACGAATATGTGGGCTCGTCCGTAAGTAGGTATATGATCCGTCAAAACAAGTGACAAATTCAATTTTTTGGAATGTCAAATGTTATTCAGGTCCAGTTGAAAATCAACGTCAGGCACTAGTTGTCTGGAATTTTTGCTGAACTGGGCCTTTTTGGCGCAGCCGCGAGGCACACTTTCCTGCTAATTTCTTACATCGGACTTGACACTTTTTATTAGAAATTTTACTTGTTTTTATCTGATGTATGTATCTGGTGTTTTGTGTATGATCACGTTGACTGCCAGGCAGCAGACACAATAGAAAATCTATTATAATAATCTATCTACGGCAGTCAATGCCTTAATCTGTGCTAAATAATTGTATTTTCTTTCTTTGTTCTATCTATCCGGAGTAGAGACAGCTGTCAAATCGTGATGTCATTCATTCTATGTTCGGGCCTCGTACTAATCATAAAGTCGGTAAGTGTGACGGTGTCAGAAATGCCCGTGCCATTAGCCGAAAATACGAATTTCGTACTTAGGGAGAAGGACATCAGCACCTGTGTTCTGACTGAATATATACCTATACATAAAACTAGCTGTGCCCCGCGGTTTCACGCGCATAAGTTTCGATGCCGTGAGAATGTCGGGATAAAAACTCCTATCCTATGTCCTTTCCCGGGACTCAAGCTAACTCTCTACCAAATTTCATCTAAATCGGTTCAGCGGTTTAAGCGTGAAGAGGTAAAATTTGTAATATTAGTATGGATTCACCAGTCTGTCCTGACTGACTGATATATCAACGCACAGCCTAAACCGCTGGTCCTAGAGACATGATATTTGGAGGGTGTGTTCTTTGTACAGAGTAGGGATCTAATAAGAAAGGGTTTTTAGAAATTACACCCCTAAGAGGGTGAAAGGGTGGAGGGTGAAATTTCGCGGATATTTTTACGCGAGCGAAGTTGCGGGCAGAAACTAATTAAAATGTATTACAGGTGGCAGACCTGCTACACCAAAGAAGGCGAGGTCCTATCAGCCAAAAACCATTATCAACTAATGTGCTTGTTGTCTTAGTAAAAACCGCCAATGTTGCATTATTTTGCTAGAACTGTAGCTTTACATTTAATGCTCGTAATATAATGATATCATTGAGCAGTGGACACTGACATAAGAAATAATGACGTCACGCGATAAATTTTCGTTCTAACTACAACCGCTGAAATCACCTCCCTTACGCCAATAGTAAACAGTTGAAAGTTTGTAGCTATGTGCTCATTGTTGAGACAGGTAGTGGTCCAAGTTTTTCTGCCTTGCCTGTACGTGGGAGCGGAACTTGCTCTCAATTTGTTAAGTTCAAGATGTGCCCATTAAGCATTCAACCTTGCACCTTCTTTCGTTTGTACTGCGGATGATGAAAGCTAATAATTGGGGTTGTAGTTTCTGTGGTAGTACAGAAAATGTCGACATCATAATGACAGTCTTAAAAAGATGTAAGTATATCAACAATAATTAATTTATTTATAGTCTACAATTTGTTCCCATATTATACTGCTACCATTAAATACCCAATGTGTAGTTTCGTGGCTACTTAATTTATTTATTTATAATTACAACGGCTTGCGCCAATGACAGTAATTAACAGGTAAAACAAAACTAAACATATTACATAATTCAAAAACAAATAACAAATCAGACATCAAACACACATAGCAATAACTTTAAGAAGAGAAATTAAAATAAAATCTAATAAAGTGATTACAACATACAACTTATTTACCTAACAAACATAGCTTTCACAGAACATGAGGCAATTTGACATGATCACCCTGAGTGTGTCATTAAAGATGTCACATTCCGGGACTGTCTCCTTATAGCACCGTGCATGCGACACAATGGGGATTGCGCGCGCGACACAGTGCGGCAATGGGATGTGGCGAACAGTCGATTTCGTCGAGTAGGCCTATGTCGCAGGTTGTCAGGTACATACAGTGTACACAAAGTATTGTGTAGCTCTTGGGAATCTACCATGATCCTTATCTTAACTTATATTATCTTAACCTATATCTTAACTTATCGTTATAGTATTATTAAACAAAGAATGTAGACAATTCAATGAATTCTCATCGATACCTACATCTTTACGAAAGTTACTATCTGAGTTTGTTCTAATATTTTTGCAGATGATCTCCGAAAGTTTGTTATAAAAACAGGTAGTTATCTGACTAAGAAAATGGTAAACTCAAACCATATTTCACCTAGCTCTAGAAAGTGCGCATCATTTAATTGAAAATGACCCAATGTGCGCGTTTACAATTTCTAAAGTGACGATAATATCGTGGTCGTCCACGTCTAATTCCTTAAAATATGTGGAAAAACGTGCACGGTATTACGATATCGTTGTAGGACTAAAACCGTCTTCATCTTTTTCCATACAAGACAACTCCGTACCACATGGCAAAACGTTTTTTAATAAAATAAAGTTATTATTTATTGATAAAGTAGCGATAGCGATATTTTGATATGATGTGTATGTATATACTCGTAATATCAAAATTTCAACTGTCTACCTATTATAATATAGTTCATGAGATACAGCCCGCTGACAGACAGATGGCCGGACGGACGGGCGGACCGACGCACAACGGAGGCTTACTAATAGGGTCCCGTTGGCAACCTTTGTGTACGGAACTCTAAAAAGATCAATCTGATCTTAACAACATCTGAAGAAACGAAACATATTTACGAGTAAATATATATGGTGCACATAATAATGAGTATTCTATTATATTCTATCTATTTAATGCTACACACTATCAAAAACAATATTGCCTTACTCGACTCAAAATAAACAATACCTTGAATTAACTTTTCTGTCTCATCATTCCTTTGTGTAGTTGACAGAGGAGAAAAGAAAATAAATTGATAACTCACAAACTATACGGTACATGCTTGTTATTTTATTATGTTCATTGTTGTCTATTTTGGCGTGAAATTTTTATTGAAGTAATAATGATAGTGAATACGTCTTTTGTCTGTGAAAAGTTTTCTTTGTTAGAAGAATCAGTCTGTTTTTCGCATTTTTATGTTAACTTTATTTTTATTCTGAATTTCTTTCTCATCGTTAAAGTTACAGCAAATTAGGATCGATGCTTGGGAATTGAAGCATTTCTTTGACAACTTTCTTACTTTAAAAAAACGCGCAATGTTAGTATGAAAATCAATATATTAGTCGTGTTTAGCGGCCAAATAAATTACTATGAAAACTCTCGAGTAATAAAAAAATGGAACAAACTTTTACTTTTAAACATGTCAATCAAGGAGGTAACTTATCAAAGGTTTTATTTAAATTTCGAACTGTCTTGAAAATAGTTGTGTGGTGTGTGTAAAAAAGAAACAAATGTACATAATTATTGGCGCTGAATAATTTTTGTTGTTCGTCATTGATTTTGGAATTTATGATTAATTTACTTAGTTTGAATTTCCGCGCATTATTTAAGAAAAGTAGTATTCAAGCCTTGAGTGAGTGATAGAGTATTTTGCAGGCCGCTGCAGTAATCACTACATAGTATAAAGCAAAGTCGCTTCCGTCTGTCGTCGCGTCGCGTCTGTCTGTCCCTATGTATGCTTAAATCTTCAAAACTATCGAACGGATTTTGATGCGGTTTTTTTAATAGATAGAGTGATTCAAGAGGAAGGTTTATATATATAATACATGCATAATATAGTAGAGAAACACTGATAATTTTAGAGGTTTTTAATGTAAGGTCGTAAATAAACACAATTTTTTTGCGCTTACATTGCAAATGCTGGCTGAACCCTACGAGATAGATCAAAATAATGTACTACAGTATTGTACACCTTAAAAAGGTCTACAAAAGAATCCGCGATGGTATATGTCTATCTCTTATGGATAGCCCACAATAACCATTTTTTATCCTTTGCTTATTACTTATTTACATAAAGCGATTTTAAGCAATACAGCATTAATCCTTATACAATTAAGTACCTTACATAAATTGTGCATGTAATATAGATTAGCATGTAATTTAAATGAATATTTTCGAAGGTATTACAGATTTAAAATGCAGGGATGTAGCGGTTGCATCGGCGGCGGCGGTACGGCCGGGGGGCCGGGGGCATACAATAAAAACAAACTTAATTTTGCGGTTCGATCCCTAGACCCGATTACTGTACCAACCGCAAATAATAAGTTTGTCGATTTGATAGTGTACGTAATGACCGTAGGTTATTTTATTACCGCGTAAAAAAATTATAACCCATGAATTTCCGACATCCACGCGGGCGAAGCCGCGGGCAGAAGCTAGTGTACTATAATTTGCTATTGTATTTCAATTATCTTTTGGCGCTCAAATTACCTTGTTAGAGTGACGCTGTTGGTAAACTATTGTGATTTGCCACTTAAAATGTATTAAAAAAAAACAAGATGGCGGCGTTACTTTCAATTTTGTCTAAGCGCCAAAATGGCCTAACATAATTATGTTGTTTGACAGTCCTTCAGCGAATTTTTGTGTTATATAATATTTTAGAAATCCCGTGATGTTTTTCAAATTCGTAACATTGAAAACCAAAACCACATCAAAAAGACAAAAATCCACAATGTTGTTGAGTGATATGGGTAAACTGATCCAGTGAATCGCCCAGATTGTGTGTAATACTGTCCCATTGAAAGCAAGCCACAAATAAGAGGCGGGTCTTACTGGGGAGGGAAAATTGGATTTTCTTTAAGACGGCTGCGCTATAAAATTGAAACTACCCTCTACGGTTTATGTTTTTAATTGTGTGGGTTAGTTTGAGTGTGTGAGAGGGAGTGGTATTTGCGAGGAAGTATAAATATTGTTAAATAGTTCAATTAAGTAATACAAGGCTTACAATTTATACATGCACCTAACCCTTCAGATGTCCTGGAACCAAAAATTGGAAGACATGTGACATCTACCAACCCGCACTTTGCCCGCGTGGTGGATTATGGCACACTCCCTCTCACAGAGAGCCTGTGTCCCAGCAGTGGGAACATTATAACCTGATCAGTGGGAACATTATAAACTGATTATATTAACTCTTTGGAGATTACTGGCATGATGCTATGTTATAATTTATAAATGAGTAAGTTTATGAAAAATTTATAAAATCAGTTTGTCAAAAAGCCAAACTTTAGATGCTACACCAATTTATCCTGTAAATCTAATTCTCATAACATATTAAGTATACTTTCCTAAAGCAAATAGTATTATAAAATTAATTTTTAAAATCGCCCGAGGTTATCCAAAATGACATATTTATCGCGAAGCGTCAGGCAGACTAAAAGTCGAAAGCTTTACGTCCGAACACTAATGTTGTAAAAATGTTATGTCTCTATGTCCATATACTGTTAAAAACTGCACATTTGATGAATGTGATTTTTACAGCTTTTGTTACGTATTTTATGGCTGTGTTATACTGCAATCGTAAAATATCGTCATGATTCTGGGATTTAGCTTGACTCCAGAAGTATAATGTAGGTATGTATTTCTGGAATCAACAAAAAATCGATCAACTTTTGTAAAAGTTAGTTGATTTTTTAACTTCAGCTGTGATTCCAAATTATGATTAAAAAAAAACAGGTAATTCTGAGGGATTACTTGATTATTTTTTATGATAGGTGTTGGGTTGAATTAGTCGAGCTGTGGTATATCACAGATAAAGTGGATATGTAGATTATAATGGCAAAAACATTTTTTTCAATCATTTTGATTCAACAAAAACCTACACAGATTAGCTTCGCTAAATCATAAAATAAACAAACGATTAAAAAATGCTCCAACAAAAAAATCTTTGCACCTCGGTTAACTAATAGACAAACAGGCAAACCTTATCACATAAACCTTTTTTAACAAGCATCTTTTTTTTTATTTACAAAAAGCAAACGTCACGCGTTATACGTCCACAGCGTACTAATTTGGGAGTTTAAACTTTGTTTTAACATTCCGTGGCAGAATTTCATAATTAATTTTCGGGTTTTGATATTCGTTATCAAAAGTAAAGCCGTTTATGTAGGCACGGCTTTAATAACACCCACTCCTGGTTTAAGTACTAATAGGCAGGTACCTTCTATTTTTGAAAATGTGGATGTCACTTAGCGTTTTCTTTTAGGATATTTCATTCTTTAATTGTTATACGAGTGGGTTTTCTATACAAGGTGAAATCGACAGTCTGCATACGAGAATTCAATCAAATATATCCAATAGTTTAGTCACTATAGCTAGTTATAGATTGGCAAAACCCATAGACTAAGTACATAAATAGTAGTGGTGTGCCACAACTACATTCTTTGAAAAAATCACTTTTTTAAATTCGAAGCTTTTAAATTTTGACAGTTCCATTAAAATACTCTTAAGCTAATGCTTACTAATGTATTGTTAATGTTTTCATTCACTGTTGTATTGTTGTCTCCACATTGAATATTAAGTGCCCTCTCTAAGTATGGTATACTAACTTTATACCCCCTTGATTCACGACCATCACCAAGCCGCACAAACAACCTCTAACAACCAAAACATAATCTTTCATAAACATATGCGTCACAAACTTAAAGTCCAATTACACTTGCCTAAATTCTCGTAAATTGAAACCGAATTATACGAAATAGTATAAACAATAATTCAGAAACATGTGTTACGTAGGAAGCACGGTTTAATTAAGTAATAACGCCTGATTTAACATCTAGGTTTTGGCCGCATTAGCAACAGAACTGAGTTTAGCTGCGAATCTGCGATATACAGACGGTTATGTCTAAATTCT
Source organism: Gortyna flavago (assembly GCA_963669345.1). Lineage (NCBI taxonomy): Eukaryota > Metazoa > Arthropoda > Insecta > Lepidoptera > Noctuidae > Gortyna > Gortyna flavago. The sequence goes on along the minus strand of OY770136.1, from coordinate 13,456,671 downwards.
AAACGGCAGCGAAGTTTGTTAGAGTTTCGTACACTGATATCATGTTGAGTGGGTAAATAAGTTAGTATCATGTGTGAAGTAGAATTTAAACTTCTTCTCAAGCCTTCTATTCTCGTCTACCTATTTAAAGCTAAGCTGTAAGAGTCTTGTAAGCTGAGAGAGCAGTGGTGGCCAAATGATAATGGCCGCGACTTACGAGTTGTAGGTCGTAGGTTCGAGCACAGACAGGCGCTTTACTTCGAGTAAAATATTTCGTCACCACTGCTCTCAAAACGGTGAAGCAAAATATTATGAGGATCAAAATTGCAATGCCTTTTATTTTTCAAAATTAATTGCGTTATTTGTGCTGTCGAGCAGACGATATGAAACAATGGATTAGGACTTTCATTCAAAATCCTTCGGAATGTCAACCAATCATTACGTCACGTTGTCGCCGCGTAGATGCTGCACTGTCGTTGCCTAGACATGGTTGTATCGAAGTAAATGTCACGTTGACCTGACTTAAGTAACTGTCGCATAGCACAGGATATACATTCGACGAAGGCTTAAGCTAAATTCGAAGGATGCCTTAAAGTTGCATACTAAGTAGCAGTATGTATGCCTGGAATATTCAATTTGATATTAATATCTGTAAATCTCTATGACAGAGGTGTTTAACGAACTAAACTGCTGTGTGTATTAGAGGGTGTGAACCGTAATTAGGAGCAAATTCAGCTTTGAATCAATATTAATAAGTTTCTGACTAGTAACATTGTACTGATACGACATAATATTATTATATAAAGTTTATTTACTATTAGCACTTAAAAATTGTTTTTACAGGTTCCGGACCCAATATACCTAACAATATAGGTAGACACAATTTTCACGCTCAGAGACATCACAGAAAAACCAATTACACACCAGTACCAACAAAAATTTATTGTATTTAAACTGTCATATTTTGACTGACAGTGTTCAAAAGGTATTGAAGATTTTTGTATGAAGCGTGTGTTTGCATTGATGTAAGCTATCGATTTGTCTATACTCCGACTTTTAATTAGCTGCAGTAAAATGACACTTCTTAATAACTCATTTCGGACTGCATTTAGAGATATGCATGTCAAATAAGTTTCGTTTGTTACACTCTGTACTAGAAAAAAAAGATTTGGTTGATGGCCGCGAAAAAAAAGACGCCAATTTCAGTCATTTTTGTAACACATAAGCTGTCATTTTACTGCAGCTAATTAAAAGTCCGATTGTAAGGTTCATGTGTGGCCGCCATTATTAAAAACAAACAAAATGCCGGCAGTTATGTATGCCACGTACCTTCAAAGGACTATAAACCTGTCGATTAACGTGAATGATTAATTAACAACTAACGAGTCTGAGAATCGGCAGAAGTCATACAGAGGACAATACGTTAAGAGCCCATACTACCTCAGCTAAAATTCACTCTTTGTCTCGCTCGCACGATACTGCTCGCGGACTAAGTGTGAGCGAGACAGAGTGCGGTGCTGGGCGGCAGGCAGCTCCAATAGTTTAGGTTTTTGCTTTTTACGGCGAAAATAATTGTAATAAAAAAATAAAAAAACACATAGTCGCTGCTTTATAGTTAGTTTAGTTATTATACAAAGTTTCCTGATCAAATTTGAAGTATTTTTTAATACCAGCGGTTTATTGTTCAGTTTCGAGGTAACTTTGGATTTTTTTTCTATCGAGAAAGTTTTATGGAATCGTGTTTTCGTCACACATAGTACCTTACATTAATCCTCAACTTTACCATATATTTATTTCAAAATTAATGCTGCAGTATTTTCGACATAACGGAGGATCATGCTAAGCAATTTGAGGTAGTGTAGGCCCTTAAGTGTCACCCTCTAGAATTCCGCCAAAGAACAAGTAAAGTAAAGTTGATGTAGTTTAGAACTTAAAGGCATGTTTAGCGGTGTATTGGGCAGATAAAGTAGTTGCATTAATTTAAAATAAATATTATTATGTCTATATGTAGAACTACTTGTAAGGGGTGAATAAATTAACCATATCATTCGGCATGGTGCTCTCACGTTTATATTTCCATCGTTTTTGGGTTCCGTACCAAAATGGTAAAAGGAACTTATGGTGTGACTCAGTCTGTCTGTCTGTCTGTCACAGCTGGATATTTTAAGAACTACAAATGCTATCAACTTGAAATCTAGAATAGTTTTAAATGACGTTTGCCCAACTATTTTGCAAATAAGAAAGAAATTATTGTTTTTTTTTTTTTGCAAACGGAGACTTTAAGGGTTTCTGAAAAATTCGAAGTGGGGCTACCAGGAGGGCATGTGGGGTATCATATGAAAGAGCTCAGTTTGCACATTCTCACACACTTTTTTTTTATAGTCGTTTAGTTTTCAACTTTGATGAAAAATGTAAAAAAAATACCGTGCCCCGCCCTTTTCTCCGAAGTTTGCATAGAGAAAAATCTGAAATTATTCTATGATAGAATGTTATATAAAGACTACAGGAAAAATAAAACGATGTCTCTAAATAGCACACTTCTTCAGAAATCATCAACAAAAGTTACATTAGTTAAACTATCGGTCAAGAGATGGCGCTGACCTAAAACTGCAATATTCTACACTGCAGCGTGCAGTGTTAAAATTCTCTGATGAATATAGGCCTCGCCGATGAAAATTTAAAAACATGATAGCACGGAACCCTCGGGCCTCGGTGCGCGAGTCCGACTCGCTCTTGCCCGGTTTTTTTCATATAGGTACACTTTAATCGTGATCTCATTCTTCCTTCATAGTTCATTCGATCTTGAAATATTACTTTTGAAAGTACAGTCCGTTCACAGTTATTTTACCTCTGACAGCAGCAACCTTACACCAACCTTATTGTGACGAGAATAAAGATAACTGTGATTTTGACAGTGATATGTGAATGAATCACATTAGATAAACTGTATATGTACCAATGTATTTGTTTCTAACGTTGTTATTATTCGATATAGGTACTTAATAAGAGATAAGTGTTAAAGCCCCCGCAGATAAGCACGACGCGATAGTGCAATCCGACTCCAGTGAAGCAATTTCTATGAAAACTTCATGGTAATTGTTCTATCAGTACTGACCCTTTTGATAGCGTGAAGACATACATAAATTGTAGTTAATAGTACAGCTTAATAGAAACACACTTTAAGAAATAATGGCTAAAAAAAGCTTCTTTTGGCCGGGTCTGTCATCATCATCAACATCATTTCTGCCGACAACGTCCTGTGCTGGACATAGGCCTCCCGCAAGCACCGCCACTTTGCCCGGTTCTGAGCTCTGTGACCGCATTCAGCGGATTCTTGCGGCCTTCACCAGGTCATCGGTCCACCTTGTTGGAGGCCTTCCAACGGTTTCTGCTCAATGCTTAACCCCCTACTGGGAAAACCTGGCTTCACAAAGAGAGCATCAGGTCAAGTGGCAACTGTTGCTTATGAAATTTGAAAGATACCGACACTAAAAACGAAACGAAACTGTCAAATTTTCCCAATCAACCTTGAACCTAATGCTAATAGAGATAAAGTTGAAAATATATTAATGAAATTTGACAGATTGTAGTAGCTTAATGTGCTGGCGTCTGTACCTACATATAAAGTACCTAATTCTAATAGTAAAGTTGATGAATTTCTTCAGATTTTTTTGTTTGTTTGAACGCGCTAATCTCTAGTACTACTCGTCGGAATTAAAAAATCTTTTTGCATTTGATAGCAAATTTTTTTTTTTTAAGCGGCTATTTAACATCACGCTTGCACCATTAGGAGCCGCGTAAAAGGAAAAATAGTTGGAAAAAACGCTAAGCAAAACCGCAGTAGTAGCGCGGGCGGACGATGCAATGCGACGGAAATTTCACGGGGACGATATAGCAGATAAAAGCTCGTATATGATATGACTAGAAAGGGGTCGAATACTGAGATAACGACCAATAAAGAAGTTTGAAAGAAAACATGTTTGCGCCGACCCCAAATAAATTGGGATAAGAGCAGGAGAATGATGATGCGGTGTATGTACAGACACCGCCAGAACATCAAGCTACTACAATCTGTCAAATTTCTTTTAAAGATTTTCAGTTTAATCGCTAAGGCATTAGGTTCAAGATTGATAACTAAAATTTGACAGTTTCGGGTAGCTTGATGTGCTGGCGTCTTTACAAATAAAATAGTAGATAATGAGTATGACCATATTGTTATTTTATTCCCCTTGAAATTATTTCTCATTAATTTTGTTGCAATTTAAAAAATGCAGTTGAGTCATTTCCCTGTGACTTGTCAAGTGACATTGTGTCAGTGGTTTTTATGGTTGCTGCTGTAGATTCTGGCTTATAGGAGGGGGATCTTAGGTGGGAATAATAAATGTTGGGTATGTCCAAAATAAATAATATAGCCCAGTAAACATTGGCAATGGCCAGCGATTTTGAGCGTTATTGCCAAACTTTATAAATATTATTTTGATAACAATTCGTTTGTATAAAAACGGACATTCGCTAAGACTCGGAAAAGCTTTCAAACACGTAAGTACAGGTTGGGAAAGAATGACGCCCCTTGTAGCGTTGGGCTTTATCGATACCCGATTGCCATGATAACGTTACGGCTGATTCACAGTGATCTAGTAGTTTAATCTAGCACTGGAATCAAGTGACATTGGATCAATAAAGAATAGTTGATCCAGTGCCGTGGCTAATCCAGCGTTTGACTGCTCCGTTGGTCTCGTGGTCGCAAGCACAACTGTTGAGAGTGGGGTCCTGGGTTCGATTCCTCAGTCGGGCAAAGTGCTAATGGACTTTTCCATTAAATATTTCATAGTAACAGCCCGGAGTTTAAATTTGGCGGTGCGATACCCCCCGTGCCTCGGAAAGAACGTTAAGCCGTTGGTATTGCGCCTGATCTCTCTTCGGTCGTGTCGGAATAAGTGCCGTCGCATCAGACTATAAGAGTGAGAGCACACTTGTGCGCTACAATATCTCCCGCGCAGAAGGCTAGTCTTTGAGATTGGACACCATGGCCGAAATAAATGAGGTCTGCAGGACTATTAATCCAGCGAAGACACACATCGCCATTATACAGAAAACACCCTAAGAGCTAGAATAAAATTGAACCATCACTCACCTCAAACTTGTACCTCGTCGACGTTGTATAAGCCAATTCAAGTTTCATATCTTTCGTCAGCACCACATTTCTATCTTTCAGCAAAGTCAACTTATCTGGTGCCTTACTACAGTTCACGTACAAATCTGCTGTGTCATCTCTGACAAAAATCACGATTTTGATCCATTGATCTTTGAAGTTCTCATTGAATAAATAAGAAATTGAATCGCTTGGCGAATACAATTCCGTAAGCAGAGTTACTCTTGAAATACGTTGTTCAGCAGGTTGGATGCATAGGCTCATGACTATGCGTTCGTTCTGTGTTATAGAAAACAAACATGATGATTTTCCGTTAATGGATTTAAAAATGGCTGTCACCATGAATGGAGCTGTTAAGTTTAGGCCAACAAGATCTGTGTCACGTGGATCTACGTACACAGGCGTTCCACTGTCAAACTTGTATGACGAACTACCAGGAGTCTGGGCTTCGTCCACTATATCTGTGTCAGGAGGTGGCACAAGTAGTTTATGTTTTACATCTGGAAAAAAAGAGAATTTGAATTAAAAACAGTTTTGTGTGACTTTGAGAAGACTGAGACCACAGATATAGGTATACCTAGATAACGCAAGTATCACGATCTGTATGTAAACCAAGCGTGCCATTTTTTGATTACCTACTATGACGTCCCAAGCACTATTTAGTGATGGGAAAATCAAATCAATTCAAAGATCTTTTTCTCAAAGCTTTTCAGTTTTTTCAGCGGTTAATTTTTTTTGTACGTAAGCTTGTGCGATTTTTGGCTAGCGAAGACTACTTCGCGAGCTCCGCGAGCCGAGTTGCTTTTGCGTTATCTAGGTGTATCTAAATCTGACCCTTTCTACACACACGTTTCTCTTGCCGTGAAAAACTACGATTTATTCGCCGTGTCTAGGCAGTGTAGGCACGGTCGTCATTGTTGTATGGATCACTACTTCTCAGCGGCAATACGACACGGGCATGTCATATACAGTTACACGATTTTGTTCTCCGCGGTTAGCACACCGACCGTGCCTAGTACAAAGGGCCTAAGACAGAGCGTATTTCAAAGTATGGACAGTTTAGTCTGTTGAATACAGAACCGTTTCAACTGCCAATAAACAGTATTTTTTGGATCATGCGCTATAATTAAAAAAATATTTGTATAAGCCCATGCACAGGCGCGTTATTCCCGCGTCGATATTTTTTCGCGCACTGGTATTTCAACTCTCTGCTTAGCGCCGAGAGTTGACACAACTCTCCGTTCGACGCTCGCCGTGGACGGTCGTGCTGCCCGCTCTCGCTCGCTGCACGCCCCCACCGCCTCGCCGCCCCGCCACCGCCCGCTCTCGCTACGCTAGCCGTAACGAGCTCAGTAGTCTCCGGACTACGCCCGCACCCTGTCAATAGCCGCCTTTTTCAAGGCGTGGTTGATAGAAGTTGTTTCTTTAAGAGAGAATCGTCATCACACGTGTCGTCGAGGTTTTTGGCCCCTTCCGGGTAAAAACCACAGTTTCGTGGTCCTTGGTGGATACCTCACGGTGCCAACGAAGCCAAGGGGGTGGTGCCCCAATCTCACCCGCCGAGCCCCATCAGGGCGAGGCTGTCAATTGGAATCGGGAGCTAGAAGCTTGGCCTTGGGGGTGGCTCCTAGTCAGCTCTAGCTTCGTAACTAATCCCTTGTCCACAGCTCGCGTCTAGTACGGTTGGGTGTGTCAACCCCTTCGTACTAGAAGCCGGTCTAGGGTGTCTCTACACCCATCGCACAGACTGGTTAGGGCCCCGTTCGCACAATAAGATCGGCGACGGGTCACAAGCTTAGGGCTCACTTCAGGTACTCACCTCCCTGTCTCACACCCGACAGGGAGGGTAGGATCTCACACCCCCGGGCCCATCCACCCGGGGTGCTAGGTTGTTAGGGATTCACGCCCCCTATGGTTCTTCCCTCTCCCCGCCCCCATCCCGATCATGGCAGACGCGGTCATATTGGCGTTCGTTAAAGAGGTCCTCTTCAAGGACCCCTCTTTCGTTAACCAGTATGCCCAACGTCTTATAAATTTTAGACGCCCTCCCGGTTCGGTCATTGACTTTAGCGACGCGCTAGTCAGCCCCCTCTTTCCGCCAAACTCAGGCGAAATCCCCGAGGCCGCCGCCGCCTCCCCTCCCGCACCCTCCGTGCAAGCCCCCTCGCCTGCACCTTCTGTGCCAGCCGCCGCCCCCAAACCAGCACCTTCCGTGCCAGCCCCCAAACCCGCACCCTCCGTGCCAGCCCCCAAACCCGCACCCCCCGCGTCAGCCCCAAAACCCGCACCCTCCGTGCCAGCCCCAAAACCCGCACCATCCGTGCCAGCCCCTAAACCCGCACCCTCTGTGCCCGCCCCAAAACCCGCACCCTCTGTGCCAGCCCCATCACCCGCTCCCTCCGTGTCCGCCCCGAAACCCGCACCGTCCGTGCCAGTCCCCGATCCCGCACCTTCCGTGCCAGCCGCTACCGCAGCAGATACTCCAGAGAGTATGGACACGTCCGTACCCCAATCTCAATCCGACTCAGAGGAAGCCCTCTCTGACTCTTCGTCCTCCTCGGAAGACGACTATATAGTCGTCGGAAAGGGTGGCAAGAGAAAGAAGAACGCCTCCTCTCACGCCAACAAGGCCAAAAAGTCGGTCGCGGTAATCCCTTCTAACCCCCGCCCCCCCACCCCAACCCCCGCCGCACCGCAGGCCAATCCCGCGTCTAGCCTCTCGGCTACCCCTCCCGCTTCGAACGCAAAGAAGCCACGACCCCCGCCCCCCATCTATGTCCAGGATAAGTCCAAATGGACAGAAATCTCCAAAGCGTGTGTTGATCAAAAGATCAACTACACGAACGCCCGCTCAACCCAACAGGGTATTAAGGTAACGGTCGCCTCGTCCTCGGACTACAGGGACCTTACCCGTCTCCTCCAGTCAAGGGCTTACTCCTTCCATACGTACTCCCTTCCGGAGGAAGTCCCCACCCGCGTAATCATCAGGCGCGTCCCCAAAGAAATCCCCACCGAGGAGATCAAAGAAGACCTTGCTTCACAAGGCATCCCCGTCTCAGCAGTCCATCGCTTGCACAAAGCATGGAAGGGCCTAGTCTACGACATGGTCCTGGTCATCTGCGACCCTACTGAAGGACATCACCCCATCTTCAAGGTGAAGTCAGTCTGCTCCCTCTCGGGTATCTCTATCGAGAAACCCAGGAAGTCCAACCTCATCGGACAATGCCACAGGTGTCAACTGTATGGCCATTCCCAATCCCACTGCTACGCGACACCTAGATGCGTCAAGTGTCTAGGTGCCCACGGCACGTCAGACTGTCCCCGCCCTAAAGACCGCTCTCAGTGCACAGAGCCACCGAGCTGCGTTCTTTGCGGCCAATCCGGGCACCCGGCTAACTACCGTGGCTGCCCCAAGGCTCCCAAGTCTTCTTCTCCCAAACTGACGAAGCGCGCGAGCGACCGTCAGCAAAGGGAAAGCCCCTCTGTGAGGATCCCGATCCCTTCCTCCCAGATGCCCGATAGGCTCAGTCCCCAAAGGCCCTCCCCATGGGCGAACCTCAACCACCTCAAAGCTCCCGCAGCTTCGGTGCCCCCCCCACCCCCGACTATCCCAGCGCTGATGGCAACTGTCATCCCCGCGCCATCAGTAGGCCCCTCGGTCCCAGTAGCCCCACCGGTAGCCCTTCCCGCCGCCGCGCCCAGGGCTCCCGCTGGTCCCAGTAGGTCCCCCCCGACCCCCGCCTCCCGCCCCCAGCCTAGCAGCATGGAGGTAATAATCGGTGCTTACGCAGCTTTTATTGCCCCCGCAAATGCCATGGCAGCGGAAATCCAAGCCTGTAACGGCAATCCTCGGCGCATCGCCGAGATTTTCAATGCGTATCCTCAGATTACGCAAGTCATGCAAACCCTCAACTTCTAAAAGCTCCAATGGCTTTACAAAGAATGAGCGTTACCAAACCCCGATCCCTTAGACTAGGGTTTTTCAATGCAAACGGCATTAAAAAACAACGCGAAGAGATCGCCGCGTTCCTCCGCGATCACCAGCTCGATGTCCTCTTAGTCCAGGAAACCTTCCTGAAGCCCCATCTGCGGAACCCGAGCATTGCCAACTACAAGATAGTTCGCAATGACAGGTCTCGCTGCCACAAGGGCGGTACCCTCATCTACTATAGGAAGTCCCTCCATTGCATCCCGATAGACCCGCCTGCCCTCATCTCTCAGCTAGAGATCTCTATCTGTCGGCTCGGCATGACCGGTCACCCCTCAATCACCATCATCTCCGCTTACATCCCGCCCACCAATGGTGCGGAGGATCCCATCTCTCTCTCTACCGATTTCACTACCCTCTTCGGTATGAGTGACTCCGTCATCATGGCGGGGGATCTCAATGCCAAACATCCCGCTTGGAATAGCAGCACGACCTCTACCAGAGGTAGGATCGTGTTCAAACTAGGCGACTCCCTCAATTTCGATATCATCGCTCCGATGTATCCCACTCATTTCCCGGGCGACCCCGCCCAACGTCCTGACGTTCTCGATGTAGCGCTTCTCAAGAATGTAAACCTCCGTTTGCAGTCTATCGAGACGGTACAAGAGCTCGACTCTGACCATCGCCCGGTCATCTTGCACCTGGCCCCCTATTCGGGCCTCCCGCACGACCCCAACCAGCCCCCCCAGACCAAAATAGTCACCGACTGGAGGAAAGTAAGCGAAAGACTGAAATCCACCACGTCTCCCCACTTAGACTCCATCCCCGAGCAAATTATCTCAGTCGCAGACACGACTGGGGCGATCGACTCGTTCACAGAGCACGTTCAATCCGTACTGACGGATTGCTCACGGGAAGTTCCAGTGATGGAAGACCATCGCTGGAAACTGCCCGATGACGTACGTGAACTGGTGACCGAGAAGAACGCTGCCATTCGTGCCTATGACTCTTTTCCCTGCGACGCGAACAAATCCCACATGCGCCATTTACAGCGTGCTGTAAAGAAACGCATAGGGGAATGGCGCTCCGAGGGATGGGATAAGATGATCGGCGAACTCGAGCCCACCCACCACGCCTTCTGGCAGCTCCAGAGGAAGCTCCGCTCCTCTGAAGAGGCCACAGTTCCTCCCCTCACACGCCCCGACAAAACGGTCGCTTTCGAAAATCTCGAAAAGGCCGAATGCCTAGCCGACAGCCTAGAGGCTCAATGCACTCCCAGCTCTCAACCAGTAGACAGAGCGCACCTCGACGAGGTGAACGCTGAAGTCGAACGGAGAGCCTCCCTCCCGCCAGTCGAAGACCCTGATGATCCTCTGCCTCCCGTCACTCCCGACGAAGTGCAAGACATCATAAAAGGGCTCGCAACCCGCAAAGCCCCCGGTTCGGACGGTATCACCAATAGGGTGTACAAACTCCTCCCCGCCCCCCTCATACTGCTCATGACCGCCATCTTCAATGGCGCCCTGAGCAACAACATCTTCCCCCAAATGTGGAAAGAAGCCACAGTCATAGGCATCCCAAAGCCAGGCAAGCCCAAGTCTGAGCCCTCCAGCTACCGCCCCATCAGTCTGCTCAATGTTTTCGGTAAAGTCTACGAGAGGCTTATTTATAAGCGCCTCAAAGACTATGCCGAAGCAAAGAGCCTCATCCCCCCCGAACAGTTCGGTTTTCGCACGAAGCATTCGTGCATCCACCAGCTCCACCGCATAGTCGAGCACATTAGCGCTGCTTTTCAGCGAGGTGCTTCGACAGGCGTCCTGTTCTTCGATATAGCGAAGGCGTTCGACAAGGTCTGGCACAATGGCTTATTATATAAGCTGTACCTGCTAGGTGTGCCAGACCGTCTCGTGCTCATCTTACGAGATTTTCTGTCGGACCGCACTTTCCGCTACCGTATCGAGGGCGCTCTCTCTCCCCCTCACCCCATCCGCGCCGGAGTCCCCCAGGGTTCCGTTCTGTCTCCCCTCATTTTCACCCTGTTCACTAGTGACATCCCGAACAGTAAAAAGGCACAGTTGGCGCTCTTCGCCGACGACACTGCCATATACTGTTCGGGTGTCAACCAGTCATCCATAGCTCGAAACCTCCAAACCTCCGCAAGCGCCTTGAGCGATTGGTTCCGGAAATGGAGAATCGAGGTCAACCCCGATAAGAGTCAGGCGGTCATCTTCTCGAAACCGCGCAAACTACCCCCCCCCCTCCCGCGCCCGATCTCTATGTATGGCAAGCCGATCCCCTGGGGAAAGCGAGCCAAATACTTAGGTGTCATCCTAGACCACAACCTCACCTTCAACGAGCACATAAAGACGGCGCGTTCGCGCGCCTCTTTCGCTCTCGGTAGGCTCCACTCTATGATAACTGCCCGCAGCAAATTGTCACTCAAGTGCAAATTGCGCCTCTACACCGCGGTCATCCGTCCCATCATGACCTATGCTTGCGTAGTCTTCGCACACGCCAAGCCGCGATTTCTGCATAAAATGCAAACCCTCCAGAACCGTTTCCTCCGAAAGGTCACGGGAGCCCCCTTCTATGTCCGAAATGTGAATCTGCATCTAGATCTCAGACTCCCCACCATCCAGCAGTTCATGAAACGCCTTTCCAAGCGCTTCTTTGACTCTGCCATAAAGCACCCCAATCCCCTGATTGCGGCGGCCTCCCGATACACTCCCTCCCGCATAAGTAGGATTCGCCGACCAAGGCATACCCTCACCATCCCCGACGACGCCACTACCCTCCTCCAGGAGAGCAGTAAGGCCACGAGTACTCTCAGTCGACAACACAAAAACAAGCTCAGACATCCGTCCTTCCGTCCTCGCCGCCGAGGCCCGTCGCGACGCCCCGCACCATCACCGTGCCCCCCCCGACCCTTGCTCGAGCCAGCCCGCGCAGCTGAGCCTGTAGTTTTAAATTCGCCCCTAAACACCAATAATAATACCGATCCAGCCTGTCCCTTGCTGTCCTCTTCCAGCGACGCCCTGAGCCGAGGTCCGAACCCCGCAGGGGGTTACCCTTAGCGCTGTCGCTTAGTTTTTAAGTTATTGTATGCCCTGGCTGGAGGCCTTAATTCGAGGCATCCACAGGAAAGTCCGGTTAAGCAGTAACCATCCTCATAAAGGATGAACTGCGAGATGCCATTGTTAAAAAAAAAAAAAAAAAAAAAAAAGCCGAGAGTTGAAAATCCAATAGTATGTTTTTTGACGCGCTTGGATGCAATCTATTGGATTTTCAATGCTCGGTTCAACACCGAGAGTTGAAAATCCAGTGCGTCTGAGTGAAAGTGGGCTTATATAACATAAGGTTAAAACAAAACTTAAGCTTATAAAATTATAGAGCGGTCGCCTATCCAAAGACATTAGAGACGACAAAATGATGTTTTCTAAAGTATAATCAATCCTCCTTAGTCTACCTACTTGTTTTCTAGGAAGAAAATAATATACAATACCATTTATTTTTAACCGACTTCTAAAAAAGGAGGAGGAGGTTTTTTGTGTTTTTTTGGTTGTTTTTTTTAAATATATATTTGCTTTAGTTCACATAACATAATCAGACTATTATGTTCCCACTGCTGGGACACATGCCTCCTCTCTGTTAGAGGGAGTGGGCCATAATCCACCACGCCAGTGCGGTTTGGTAGATGTCACATGACTTCGAATTTTTGGATCTAGGACTCCCCCCCGGCCTCTGCCCGGCCTCTGGGGCCCGTTTCCTCACGATGTTCATTTAGTTGCTACATTAAAACTTAGAACTTCCAAATGGTTTATACAGGGTCAAATTTAATTAGCTAGTGAAACTCCGCAGGCGTGATAGGTATTGATATCTTAACATGATAAACCAAAGAAAGATTGGTGATAATCAATCAATCAATCAAATCTTTTTAATTTTAATTTTATCCTGTTTAGATTTTGATACCCATCACGTCTACAGAGTTTCGCTAGCTAATTTAATTTGTACAAGTGGTTACATAACCAAAACTAAGGTAGTTACGTTTTAAACCATAAACATCTTAGTTAGCACGAATTTCTTATCTATGACTATTTGTCAAAGTGGAAGCAAACAAATAGCTGAATTAGTAACACCCCATCTACCAGTTGTGCCTCGCTTACACTGATGAGAATAGTCAATCACTAGCTCCAATTTTGTTTGGCCAACTGAGGTACTTAGCGATACATATACTTATATTTTAAGGTCTTGTCTGTTTGGAAGGTAGGTTCTTTTTCAGCGCACACTCTAAGAGAAATTGTGACTCAAATTGCTTATCAATACATATATATGTTTATATGTTACCGGCCAAACCCGATTTTAGGATGGACTAGTTTAGCCTAGGCCAAACCAGTTCTCCCAGTGAAACTCCCAGGCGACGTAGGATGCAAGAGCGAGTGAAGGGCACCCCGAGGTTCGGTTTGGGTAGATGATTACTTTAAACCCTTTACACAGAAATAAGAGCCCCGCAATGCGGGGCTCCGTCGACATGCAAGAGCGAGGGAGAACTGGTTTGGCCTAGGCGAAACCAGTTCATCCTAAAATCGGGATTGGCCGGTAACATATATACATATATCTATATATTATATTATATTTATATACTAATAAAGCTGATAACTTTCTTTGTTTGAACACGGTAGGTAGGTATTCTCTGAAACTACTAGTCAGATTTGAAAAATCCTTTTGCCGAGCAAAAAGAAAAAAAAGTAAGAAAGACCGGTACGCGAAAACAAAGTAATAGCGTGGGCCGGCGATGCGATGCGTCGGGGTGGTCAGGGGAAGATGAAATTTCACGCAGACGAAGTCGCGGGCAGAAGCAAGTATTCATATAAATCGTTTAAACGAGGCACAAAGAAGCTCCCTCAAAGCCGGCTGGCGTTTACACTAATCTTGATCATGAACTAATGGCGACCGTCACGGGAGCTTTTTGGTGCCAATTGGTATAAAATAGTATCTTAACTAACATAAGAATTGTTTCACTTTAATTTACTGACCAGCAGTACAGCGGGTGGGTACTGTTTGGAACAACATGAACGGAATTATAAAGGGTCGCGCACATTTGAGCAGGCTGTACCGCATAGCAGCAGAAATCCTCCTACATATCTCTAGTAAATTTTGTTTGAACGATCGTATACTACACGCGGGCCGCAATGGGCCCCAGCGCAACGCACTGGCGGATCGATCGCCAGGCGTTGTTTTGGGGTAACTTTTTTGCGTTGCAATGCGCCTGTAGTGTGGAATGGTTCGTATAAAATGTACGAAAGTAATCTAGGAGATTTTTTGCAATGCGTAGCGTTGCGGCGTGGTCAGCTCAAGTATGCGCGAGCTTCATTGCACTGGAGTGGAAACAGTTCAAAATCAAATTCGAAATTTGAATCTGAAACAGTTATTCTGTTGCAGTGCGGCTCGTGCTTTGGCGCATTTTTGCAATGCGGCAAACTACGACCCGCCGCGGCTATAATGTGCGCTTAGCTTTATGATCCATCCAACCGCGAGCTTTGTATGCTAGCATTTGACTAGAGCCTACAAAGTTCACTTCACATGCGCTTTGATCCTTTTGGAAACAACAATTGAAATGTTCACATTACTACGATTAAATATTAATAAAAAAAAAATATATTCCGACGAATTGAGAACCTCCTCCTTTTTTTGAAGTCGGTTAAAAAGAGAACTTACCGAATGCGTTAGTAGTACTATAGAAGACCAATGCAGTTATAGCAATATATCTGAAACAAAAGCAAAACAAATATAACATTTAGATACAAAATCTACTATATTACCACCAATAAGGGTTAATTTTTCCAAGATAATTTTATACGAGAAATAATTTTGGATTTTTGACAGTTCTTCCAAACAAAATCTGTCAGACGTCATTTTATTCCACGAATAAAAATTTCCTGTCGATTGAAAAATCAGCCTTAACTTATGTTACTAAACCAATTTTAAAAGCGACCAAGTTTTACGGGTAATGTGCTTATTTTATTATGATTTTCACTCAACTTTATAGAATGTATCCCAGATAATCTATTCTGTAAAAATCTCACCATGTAAACTTAGGTGAAGTGGGCTGTCAATAGTGTCAATGCTAGCATCGGGCGGCATGACAGCTCACTTCACCTAAGTTTTCACAGTGACATTTTTACAGATTAGACCGACTGTTCCCAGTTCATCCCAATTTAAAATAAATAATGATTCCCCAGGAAGCTACTGGCCAAAACACAAATTAAAACAACTGAAGGCCAATTCCCTTAATTAAAAACATTCAAAATCTAGTCGCAATCTCATCTCAGCGACAATCAATGTCAAAAACTTGTCAAAAATGTAGGGAAATTAGCGGTATTTTTGACAGATTGAGACTGAGATCAGAGGGGCAATTCTCTTAATTTTAAGAACGTTCACAGTCTGATCTCAGTCTCAATCTGTCAAAAACTGCCTCTATTTTCCCTACATTTTGACAAGTTTTTGACATTTGTTTGTCGCTGAGATGAGACTGCGACTAGATTTTGAACGTTTTAAATTACGAGAATTGGCCTTCAGAACTGTGAACGTTCTTAAAATTACGAGAATTGCCACTCTGACCATCGCCATACATCGCATCACAGACATACTTACTCATTGAATTAGCTACCATGTATTAATGACCTAACTCTAAACGTTCACACTTAACCTTTTTGTGCGACAGTTGACACTCACTAAAGCTCCTAAAGGAATGAAAAATGAGGGATGAAAACTTTTGGAATTGAAATAGTTTGTGGTTCCAAAGCGATTGCTTGGGTACACTCGATGGCAGTGACATTGGACTAACGTCTTGTGATGCGGGTATTTTGAAATAATTTTGTCTAGTTGTTAATTAAACGTTTATTTTTTTTAGAGAGACGAATATCTAAACCTGTTAAAGTAATGGAAATTTGTCTTGGTTAGTGCTGGCTTGGCTGGCTGTTACTCGTAGATATTTGATAGTCGTTACGAGCAGTCTTGTCAAGGGGTATTGTGTTACCCAGTTACTGGGTTGTGGAGGTCAGCTAAGCAGTAGCTCCATGTGAAATACTGGTATTCAGCTACATCCTGATAGACTGGAAGCTGACCTTAACATAGCATGAAAAAGGCTAGGCAGATGAATAAGATGACTTTAAAAGTATTCTCTAAAATTATACTTTAGCATTTAATTTCCAAAACGTTGATCCATAACAACATCACAATCTAACTGTCCCAGACTGTACTATACAGGGTGTTATATAACAGCTATAAATAAACGTCACAGCACAGCTGACGTGGCCACATAGCCGACTTGCCTAGCGTGTCACGCAAAGGGTTTGGGGGTTTAGACTAAGACAAATGTGTTTATTTCGGCTAAGTACTAGAACAACGCCTCCTTGGTTGTTTGTTAAGACGGACAGTACTTAGAAGGGAATGTGAAGATAAATATGTGGGTTGGTCTACGAAGTTAGGATAAACGTTAAGCTGGTTTTTTAAATTGTTAGGTTGCTGAGGTAGCTCAGCCTATAATGTTTCCACTGCTGGGACACAGGCCTCCTCTCTTTGAGAGGGAGTGAGTTGTAGTCTACCACGCGGGTCCAGTGCGGGTTGGTAGTGTCACGTGTCTTCGAATTTTTGATTCTAGGACATGCCGGTTTCTTCACGATGTTTTCCTTCACCGTTTTGAGAGGAGTGGTGATGAAATTAATTACATAAAGTAGAGCGCCTGCTTGCTGCCACTCGTACGAGTAAGTCAGGGCTGTTACCACTGGACCACCACTGCACTATTGTTAGGTTGCTCAGGGGTATTTGGTCCTAATCTTAGTGTTGTCCCCGGTTGATGGCAATCGCCCCCTATGTTAATTGGGACTTCAATATAACTGGCGAAATGCGGGTGTATGTACTACAAGTAGGTACACAAATGTGCCCAAAGATTGTGACAAGGCGTGATGTTTTGTGTTTTAGTTTTTGTTTTTTCTTGACTTATCATGCTTTTTGCTTACTTTCATTCATTCGAATGAAGAATTTTATTTATATAAATTATATATAAAATTCTATGTCTTGACTGACTGATATATCAACGCACAGCCTAAACCGCTGGTCCTAGAGACATGAAATTTGGAGGGTGTGTTCTTTGTGAAGAGTAGGTATCCACTAAGAAAGGGTTTTTAGAAATTCCACCCCTAAGAGGGTGAAATTTCACGCGGACGAAGTCGCGGGCTAGTTATCATAATAAAACACATAGAAGATTAAGTAACATTTAGAACTTCTACAGACTAAAAACCAATCATGATTGTTTTTTTTTTTTATTTATTTCCTGAGGTCATTCGGACTTGGTTAGATAATGACGTTTAAAATTACTTCAAGTTTAACTTTAAGGATTCAGACTTCTAATTTCACTTTGATGACAACTAGCGGCAGTAAACGCGCGATAAGGCCGCCCATTATATATTTTGTAGTGTTTGATGTATTTGTTAAATAAATAAATAAACATTTATTTTGCTACCCTAAAATATTTATTAAAAATTCCTATTCATCAAAACTCAATGTTATTTCATTGTTTACTTTAAAAAGGCGCCCAAACGACGACGGAGAAAATTAAGTTCACAACGTTAACTTCGTTACTTTGATGGTCTCTTCGCCGTAACGATGTGGTTTTAATGGTAAATTATTGAATTTACTTACAGGTTTATTTAATATAAGGGGTCGTGGCTAAGTACCTAATAACAGCCGCATGGGTCGATTGAAGGTTTAAGCTACGCTTGCCGAGGTCCGTGAATGGGTGACCATCCATATCAAAATCTCTCCAATCTGCGGAAAGCATATTACGCCGTTCAGGGGATCAGATCGGAATAAATCGTTGCTCCTGGCACTCATTCAATAATCTATGACAGTCGTTACGGGTAGTCTGACAATCAGTCTTACCAAAGGGCATCTTATCACCCAGTAACTGGATTGGGGAGGTCAGATAGGCAGTCGCTCCATGTAAATTACTGGTATTCAACTGCATACGGTTAGACTGGAAGCCGATTCCATCATAGTTAGGAAAAGGCTAGGCAGATGATGATTTACTGGTTTATTTAATGACTATTGCTCTCATAACGAAAAACGAATTTACACTAAAAGAGTGATGAAATACATTTTGATGGATGCAAACGGACAGGAAGGTCAAAGAAAAGATGGTTGGATTGTGTGAGGAATGGATATTTAAGAAAAGGGAATCAATGAGAGCGTGACGGTTGATAGGGAAGAATGAGGAAAAGAAAACGTGTTGCGCAGATCCCAAGTAACTTGTGATAAGGACAGTACAATAATGATGACTCTCAAGAACACGAAAAAGTTTTGAATCAAGTGGCTTGGCTGTACGTTCGCGTTGGTAGGCTTAAGTTTGTGCTGCTAAAGTATTCTGGGTGGCCAAAGATACAGCCTAAAACAAGTGAATATACATAGTCACTTGTTTTTGGGATGAAACTTTGGCAAGCTAAGTGCTGCAATGGCATTACTCCCTAGTATTTACTTAAAGGGCCATTCAGGCCTATGTCTTTGAAAGCATTGAGATAGGCCTGTATGAACAAATAAATCAGAAACTATATGACAAGTAGAACATCGAGGAAAAACGTCGCCGATTTTAGGGTTAAGAAAAACTACATTGTATTGGTTACTAGCAACCCGTCCCTGCTTCGCACGTTTTTTACGACTTGACAAAACATCGAGATGTCTCTATTACAAGCAAGTTTAATATAATGTATTAAACACATAAATCTTTCAGAATAAATTATCTAAATTTTATGGAAAACCGCATCAAAATCCGTTGCGGAGTTTAATAGAACAACGCGGTTATACAGACATGGCAGACATGAAAAGCTACTTTAATCCTTATGATTACGTGGTATCTAATATTTACCTCATATTCTGCCTAGCTTTTTGCCAACTATGTTGGGGTCAGCTTCCAGTCTAACCGGATGCAGCTGAATACCATTATTTCACTTGGAGCGACTGCCTATCTGACCTCCACAACCCAGTTACTGGGTAATACGACACCACTTGGTAAGACTGGTTGTTCTGAATACCCGTAACGACTGTTAAAAATCCACGAATGACAGCCGGAACCAACGGCTTAACGTGCTTTCCGAGACACGGAGGGGTCTCGGTATGTAAAGATGATCACCCATTCACAGACCAGTCGCGGCAAGCGTAGCTTAACTTGATCGATCGACCTGTGCGACTGTTATTATTTAGCCATGGGCCCCTATTAACTATTATCTATTTCTTTACGTCGTTTCAGCTCCCACACTGTCCTTA
This sequence comes from Gortyna flavago, assembly GCA_963669345.1. Classification (NCBI taxonomy): domain Eukaryota; kingdom Metazoa; phylum Arthropoda; class Insecta; order Lepidoptera; family Noctuidae; genus Gortyna; species Gortyna flavago. Next base: position 13,437,295 of record OY770136.1, on the reverse strand, counting down.
TTTATCACGCCGTGCACAAAATTAGGATACAGCTTGATACCTCGATAAACTCAATCATGATTTAATACTGCTCTTGCAAAAGCGCTCGCTAGCCGCGGTCAGTTCAATAAGTTACTCGATAAGTGTGCCAACGCCCACCTGTTCAATTGATTTTCAATACAAATAATAATTACCATTCGGATTAGGTTAGCTTACACATAGAAAAAACAAATAAGAAAGCCAACTCGAACCCAGCCGAGCGATAATAGCCTAAATACGTAGGGCTGTCACTTATAGTTTATTCAATTCGTCAAAAATGCATAGTCAATCTCTTTATAAAACAATTTTCCCCTATAGCATCTTTAATACAAAGTTTTTTTTTAATAATTTTTTCTACATAGACCCTGGTCTATGTATTTAAAAAAAACTTTACTTTACTTTACTTTTTAAAAAAAATTTAGTCAGGTCCTGACCTGACTACATTTTTTTCATTACCTACGTCATGTTGGGAGAGATGCGGCATTGAAGTCGGCGGGGTGCGGTTAACAAACCTCCGCTTTGCTGACGACATTGTCGTATTTTCCTCCACGGCGACTGAACTAGAGCTTATGTTAAACCAACTCAGTGATGCAAGCCTTGGGGTTGGACTTGCGATGAACATGTCGAAGACCAAGCTGATGTCAAACACCACTAAATATAGGATCAGAGTAAATGGTGAGGAATTGCAATATGTCCATGAATACATCTACTTGGGCCAGTTAGTCTCTTTCCAGTCCAGACAAGACAAGGAAGTCTTAAGACGAACCGAAAACGCCTGGAAGAGCTACTGGTCCATGAAAGAGCTTATGAAAGGAAATCTGCCTTTTACACTAAAGCGAAAAATTATGGACATGTGCATTCTTCCCATTCTGACCTATGGATCCCAGACTTGGTCTTTGACAAACATACAAAAGTCCAAACTCAAGGTTTGCCAACGTGCAATGGAGCGCAGTATTCTAGGCGTCTAATTGACAGACCATATTCGCAACACCACATTGCGTTCCAAAACACAAATTACTGACGTTGCTCAAAAAGCCGCTAAGCTGAAATGGGACTGGGCTGGCCACGTCTGCCGTATGCCCAATGAGCTGTGGGCCAAAATAACCACCACGTGGAGCCCTGACACAGCTAGAAGACGTCGCGGCAGACCCCGTAAAAGATGGCGGGACGAGCTGGACAAAACAAACGACCAGTGGCCCACTTTAGCCCTGGATCGAAAGAACTGGAAGTCATGGGGAGAGGCCTTTGCCCAGCAGTGGGATGATGCAGGCTAACAGTATCAGTATCAGTACGTCATGTTATCTGTTTAGTTATTTGAAAAATTACGATCGAAATAATTATGATTAAATTAAAACGTGGTTTTACCCGTGGGTTTTACTGAATAATGTATATAATGAAATAAAATAAAATGATTATGTAATTTTATTTTTTACACTATAAAGTATTTTTGACATTTTCATTTACCATGAAAATTATTATCTTTAAATTCGGAAAACTGCTATTGAGACATCCATAAACACTGCAATAATTTCTACAGCTTCATGAATTTGTAGCCATCTTCAAGAATTTGTAGTTGAAGGAGGTAGGTAGGTACCTATACGTACAAATTATTACGAGCAGCAGGGCAGCGGCGGAGCGGGCGCGGGCACGGGCGTTATTACGCGCACCCTTTGGCAGTTGTCCCACCGCCGGCGAGGAAGCGACTAACTATTGGCTATTTTCTCGCTCAAGAAACGTACAATAGATATACATTCTGTGTAAACAATAGAGATGCAAATATTAATAGTTGATTGCTGACTGTTCACACTGCCGGCGAGGACTCGCTCCACTGGTTTGTCGCTAAGCGACAAGAGCTATCAAAAATAATACTCGCTCAGCGTTACTCGCTCAGCGATGCTCGCTTGGCGGTCAGAGTTCACGCCGACAGACCAACCAGACAAACCCCTGTGGGACTAACCGCCCCGAGCGAGTGGTGAAAGTAATCGCTCGTCGCACTTGGAGACTCGCTGCTCGCTGATCGCCAACTCGTTTTCAGTTGCTAGTTCTACTCGCTACTCGTTCATCGCCGGCGGTGGGACCACTGCCTTTAGCAGCGATATATTTTGTCAATGTGTGCGTGCGACGACGCATACGTACGAGCGCGCTCACGTATAAAATAAACCGTGTTCGGTGCGAATGTATGAAGATATCCTACTCATTTGTATTTACTCTGGCTTAGATTTTGAAATTATTATGATTATAAATAAGGTGCTTGCTGAATGGTGGTTGTTTTCTCAGTAGCAGTCGGGTGTTTAGCTTAGTGTATACCAAAGGACCACATTGTATAATATAATGCGGGAATCTCTGGAAGACCTAATCCGATTTTCGGAATCGGATCAGGACTTCCAGAGATTACCTTTTACAAACAAACAATTTTATCTCTTTATGTTATTAATTTTGATTAATTTGAACATAACTGGCGAAATCACTATGTGAGTTTTATAAACACCTCTCCCTAGACCCCTTATGACCGGCGCTCACTGACGGCGTGGCACGGCATGGCACGGCAGGTTGTGCTGTGGTATCCCACGGCGTTCCGTGGCATCCTGCTGAAAGCCCAGCCACTCTGGCATCAATCAGTTTTGCTTCGCGCAGATTCGAAGTTGGTTGTGTCGTTATGGTTGACTGAGAGACAAATAAGAACCTTATTTTAACTAGCTTAGCAATCATAATTCCTCGACACAAAGTGACCCATACGTCTCGCGGGATGCAAAGGCGCGCCGCGGCAACCCGTGGAATGAAACAGCATGACACGTCATGCCGCAGCATCCCGCGGCACGTCGCGTCTTTTCGCGGCATCGTGGTATCGAAATAAAGTAACATGAATTCTAGATTCATGGAAATAAGATTCAAAATAACTTGATTAGTGATTCAATCCTTTGCCATGACACGCCGTGCCGTGCCGGCAGTGAGCGCCGGCCCTTAGACGAAAACTGCCGTAACGTTGTGTTATATTAAAATAGTAGGTATTCATATATTCATTAATTCAACGTTAATTATTTCAGAAGCTTGAAAAAGGAAATCACTTTTTCCCACGATGTACCTAAAGAGGGGGAGTTTAATAATTGAGCAAAGACAAAATAAAATTGAAACTGCTGTACTTACCTAAATAATTATTTAGGTACAGCAGTTTCAAACATTATGAATGAAGTGCCTCTGAAAATTAAGGGCAACTCATAATTATTAATAAAGAAAGCAAGACAATACAGTTACCGACTGCCTTCATAAATAAAACAGTATTCCGATCTAGAATTAGCTTAGATCATAATATTTTTACGAGATAATGTGTGACTGAAAAAATTATCGCAGGAAGCTTTCACCGTTTTTATCTAGACCACTTCGGTCTTCAAAAAATATATACAGCTGCACAGCTGTCAAAATGATATATGACTTTCAGTCAATAAAACAACTGGTCGACTCAATGATTTTTTAGACACAAAATGTTTGTGGAACATGTATATTTTAGGTTGAATGAAACGCTTTTATATATGAATTGTAGATCTTTTCCTAAGTGGTTTATATTACAGGTCATCATCTGCCTAGGTTTTACCAACTGTGTAAACCAACTGTGTGTTGGGGTCGGCTTCCAGTCTAACCGGATGCAACTAAATACCAGTACTTTACATGGAGCGACGGACTATCTAATCTTCTCAACCCAGTTTCTGGGTAATACGATACCCCTTGGTAAGCCTGGTTGTCACACTTTCGGGCTTCTGACTACCACCCGTAACCACTGTCGAAGATCTACATTATGACAACCGGTACCAACGGCTTAACGTGCTTTCCGAGATACAGAGGGTCTCGATATGTTAATGGATGGTCATCCATCCACGGATCCGAACCTTCGATGAATTTTGATACAATTTCATTTAGGTATACCATAACGATAAAACAAGCGTCAGAGCGTGTAGAATGGCAAAAGCAAAGAGCATTTTGTGAAGTCGGAACACATTACGACTTCACAAAATGCTCTTTGCAAAAAAAAAAAAACTAACAAATAAAAAAACAAAGACACAACAAACGCTTTTTGAGTATCGTAACACTTTCCATTGCTAATTTGGTCCAAAACCAATATTTATACATCCTGGAATTTTTTATTACATGTTAAAAAATACTAAAATTACTTTAGTTCAGATTTAGATTAAACCTCATTTACTGTGAATGCCAAATAACAGTTAAATATAAATGAAAAATCAAATTATATCTAAAATAGAGATCCACTATAATCAAACACAAAGTAGGTACCTATATACATAGTAAGTATCATTACAATCTCTGTACCAGGAATACATAAATACCAAGGACATAACGAAAATCACTGCCGTTCCTAACTACGCCCCGCATTCAAATAAGACGTGGTACGAATGTCAAAATTAGTAACACCGTCAACTGTCTTATCTTCAACGAAGTCGTTAGCGTTCAATTTACTCAGTGGTGTAATATTATATTTCTTGACACAGACTAACATATCTTATTCGACACTTCTTGGTACACTGAACATTTTCGCGGAAAAGTCTTTGTGAAATTTTACACTGTGACATTTTCTCAGTCTATTTTACCGACATGTATTGACTTATACATGTGTGCTTATATTTTACATGAAATTGCTTTCATGTTAAATTTAATTAGATATTCGTATGAGCTTTGATGAGGGCTGTGACGGGGCAGGTATTAATTGAGCAGTGTGTAAGTATTTGTATGGATGACGTCACGGCGTACGGTGTTAATTTCGTTTCATGTGCTTTCATAATTATTACAATCATGAGTGAGCTGTATTGTAGCGGTATTTTGGTAACGTGGAGCGATTGAAGTGTTTTGTATTGAACATTATACTTTGATAACGAAACTCTCTTTAATGATAAGTCTAGTAGTCTGTGATGAAAAGGGTACCTATAGGAAAATTATCCTTTGAAGACGTTTTAGTATGGCGATTAAAATTCAATAGCTATTAAATTAAATTTTATATCATATTTTGATATATTAATAGCTGTTAGACAGCTCGCGACAATACGTGCGGTTGCACATTGCCTAAAATGTAACCAGCTTGAGAATGTTTATAAGTAGCTGCGTTAAACTTTTGGGTTGACGTCAACAAACTTATTTAGAAAGTGGATTCATTGATTACGCCTTGATAAAAATGTCAATAATAAATGATTGGAGGACTGTCCCTATAATATTTGAGAGTTTTCTTCGGAAATTCCGCATTTCGTAAAAAATTATTACGGTTAACGGTACCTACTTTCAGAAAACTTGGTTTTTAAAATTTATCCTAATAAAATTTTAATTTCAAAAATGCCTTTTATAACTAATCGTCTGAAAAAATTACATTGTCATACAACTTTCATTGCTAACTTTTCGTTGACTGTTTGGAGTTTCCCGTATCTAGTCGTCAACTCAAATCAAACGCTAGCAGGGTTAACTGTGATGTGCCTATCATATTTATAAAGAATAGCCGAAACAAGCAAATACGTCTTACGCCGTGATGTATTAATAACAGCTTGACAACAGTGATCGAGTTTTCTGAATGATGACATGTCACCTTCTATTTTTGGAAGCCTAAGGCTTCTGATAAGAAAGAGTTTTGTGATTGATGATATTGTCATCTATTTTTGGAAATTTGAGGTCTCTGACCTGAAAATCTACTGTCAAAATGCATGTAAACTATTGGTACAAAGCAGCAACTACCAAACTGTCAATTGGCAAACAGAATGTCGTGTTCCTAAGCTTTTACGACATATTTTTCCATTCTTAACTCTGTAATTAACCATATTACCGTATGACGGCAGAACGTAAGTGTTCACGACTTTACTCATTAGGGCTGTGGCATAAAAACGGCCAATAAAAGTTACTACACCTTGAATGTACATACGCGTACAACAGTATTCATTTACGAGGGCGACTTTATGCGACCGCCATACTACGTCAGAATGTCACTGAAAATATCCCGGTTCCTATTTCGAAAAACGTGTTGTATTTTTCTTGCCCATTGTAAAATGTACGAAATCGAATCTCACTACAATATTTCCGGGTTATTGGTTCGATATTGGTGGGGCAATTCTCTTAATTTAAGAACGTTCACAGTCTGATCTCAGTCTCAATCTATCAAAAATACCTCTGATTTCCCTAAATTTTTGACAAGTTTTTGAAATTTCTTTGTCGCCGCGATGAGACTGCGACTAGATTTTGGACCTTATTGTAAATTACGAGAATTGGCCTTCTGGTCTGTGAATTAATTTTGCTTAAATGATTTTAGAGATAAAACGTGTCATTTTCAACTAAGTATACTTGCCGATAATTTAACCAGGACCAGACGGTAAGCTGAACCAACCGGAAAACCTAATACCGTGTTTTTATTCTGGTTAGGTTACGAGTGGCACCACGGCCAGATCATTTGTAACTGGGTCAGTTTTATTCGCGACCCAGAATAGTTTTCCGCTGTCAGCATTCGCCGAGTACTGGAACCCAACGACTTTGTACGACACGAATGAATGAATGGATTTTTATTTTAGAAGGCCTTTCTGTTTATTCGAACTAGTGGTTTATGAACTTACGCGTCTGTTTTGACAACTATTGCATGAGTGTGAAGGTTTAAAACTTCTTTATTCGCGTTGAGCGATTTTTGGTAGGGGAAAATGTTATGGGGTCGCGTAACTCACATACTAATGTCAACTGTATGTAATATGTAGCTAAAAGGGTTGTTGCATAGTTTTATGTTTTCACTTCTGCCAGCGGTCTCCATTACTGTCTATTTTTTTTTGTTTTAGATGTAGCATGTATTCTATCGGCAAAGCGATCTGAACATTTTTTTGCAAAAATTTTGAGAAGATTGAAATTTGAAAAATAATTAAGAGTCATTGCAATACTTAATTTAAAGTATCGTTGGTCCCGAAGTTAGGACGTTTCCCAATAAATTACAATTCCTTGCCATAATTCCTGAAGTAAGATGATTGTTTTACAAAAGGTAATTTGAAAATGTAGGAAGGGTTGTTCCACTGCGCTACAGTTACCAGTGTGAATTTAAAAATACTTACAAATAAGAGAGAGAGACACAAGATGATAAAGGTCTAAGCCCAGCAGTGTGTGAAGTCAGGCTGTGAATGGGATGGCAAATAAGATGATGATTTCAAATAAGAGGACCGATGCGTGGGTGCAAGGGGTCCTCTCTAAGTCCGTCAACGAAGATACGGGCCTGTCCGAAAGTAGTTGATCAGACAAAGTTAAAGTCAAAGCATTTATTTCAAATAGACGCATAAAAGTGTATAATTATAATAGTCATCATCATTATCTGCCTAGCCTTTCCCCAACTATGTTGGGGTCGGCTTCCAGTCTAACCGGTTGCAGCTGAGTACCAGTATTTTACATGGAGCGACTGCTTATCTGACCTCCGCAACCCAGTTACTAATGTAAATATTATAATAGTATATATAATATAATAACTCACAATTCATTGATTTTGATATTTTCGCGCTGTCGCAATCTAAAGGAGACGTTCATTAAATGTATGGGGCTTGGTACAAAATAATTAAAAAATTAAACAGCCTTATGAGCTATATAGGCTGAATGAGGGTAATTATTTAGATGCCTTTGGGCACTAATTTTCTTTTACTGCCGCCCGTTTTTTTTTAAACATGTGCTGAAAAATAAAATACTTGCATCACTAACTACAAAAATTATTTAATTATATTTTAGGGTTGGCAGTCCTGTGGCAATTAAATGACGTTAGAATCACAATGTCAGTCAGCACTGCTGATTGACATTATCATTCCTATTCATATTGTGTTGTGATTTAAATCTAACTTCTAACTGTTTAGCCATAAAGTTAGAAGTTGGATTGAAAGGTTTAATCTAGGCCTTAGTGTTTACATAGTAATTTTATAAATAATGCCAATTTAGTAACCACTTCGTACCCATCTTTTTAACGCACTGCAAATAATAGAGGTAAACTAAAAAGGTAGATCGTATCGTATCATTAACTTAACCAAGCTTTTCCGTTTCCCACACACCGCTTACAAAATGGCGGCAGCATACACATCACAAACAGTTTCAAAATAGTCCATGTTTAGCAGCAGCGGTTTTAAATGGGATTCTCTAAAAGATTATGTAATTATATGACTTACCGCGTCATATAGTTAGTAACTCGCTCTAAGCTGGTTAGACTGAGCTAGGTAGGTTACTTGTTAGGGAATTATAACGTAGGAAATGTGTATTATGTGCTTAGAAGTATGATTCACTTGATGGGTCTGGATTTAAGTTTAATCGAGGCTCTACGTGGTAAGGAATCTAGCTGCTATGGCTGATTCGTTCGTCTAGCGCTACTGCTGCTCATGCTACAAAGGTGTTGCTTTTTTTTATTGGGTTTTTGTGGGAATTTCTCCCTAGCAGCCTGAAGTCTGGATTAATGCATCAAACATAACTGGGGAAATTTGGATGTCACTTTGCGTAACCCGTCGGAAATCAGGCGGTATGTTATGTGTAGCCATGCAACCTCTAAAACCTCTAAGAAACATTATGTCAATCTGTCAGCCAGGAGAGTCTTACATATGAATAAATAATATCACCAAAGATTATGTGCACCATCGTTCCGCATTTTCACTTACCGTACGATAAAAGTGAGCCTGACATAGGTAATAAAATACATAAAATAATTATTGTTATAAAGAGAAAAGATTTTTTTTTATCTTTGTACGCTATAACGGCTGAATGGATTTGAATGAAATTTAGTACATGGGTAAACCATGACCCAGTATTAGGACATAGAATACTTTTTATCCTGATATTCCACGGGATCGAGACTTAGGGCCGGCGCTGACTGCCATCGCGGCACGGCACGGCAGGGCGTGCTTCGGCAGCTCGCAGGACACTTTGGTATGACGCGGCATGTCGCGGCATGTCGAATCATGCCTGAGCATGCCGCGTCACGTCGTGGTATCTCGCAGAAAGCCCAGCCTGCGAAAACCTTATTTCAATTAGTTTAGCTGTCATATTCCTGTAACCTATGTGGCTCGCGGGACGCGGTGACACGCCGTGGCAATCTTTGGAATGAAACAGCATGCCACGACGTGCCGCAGTATGATTGTAATAAAATAAAGTAATATAAATTCTAAACTCATTGAAATAAGGATAAAAAGAACTTGATCAGAAATAAAATCCTTTACCGTGGCGTGCCGCAACGTCAGTCAGCGCCGGCCCTTATGCGGATGAAACCGCGCGCCGGAGCAAGTAGGTAACACAAATGTTTCTAACTTGTCTAAATGAATATAATCTGACGGTCCACTGTCGCAAAGGCAGAGGAATCGGTTCCATCGCTTTTTTTCTCTCACGGAACAACTATTTACATGGCTCACAGAGTTGTTCTGGGACTGCGTATTTGTATGTAGAATTTGTGTCTGCAAACTGCGATTGACTGCGATGTGAAAGTAAATAAATATTGTGTTTGGAAATGTTTTTTTTAACGACGTTTTATTTTTGACAGGCACTTTGTAGGTACAGCTGTGTTTCTAGGTTTTATAATATGTAAAATGGACGCGCTTATAGCTATTTTAAGAGTTCCAATAACACTTAAGTAGCTCCAGTAGGTAATCGATTCTCGACACTCACAACCTGCGCTTGCGCCCCATAGACCAATGAAGTAGTAATCAATCAAATTAACCAAATGCCTAACAATTTATGATCCTTCAGACCAATCATGTTACCTCTACGCCTCGCTTCGGGCGACACATGAATTAGTTCTAACCGCAACACGTTTTTAGCATAAATGCAATGACAGGTGAATGGCACTTGCACCCTTTCATTAACGCGTCTCCAAGGTATCTTGGACGCAATCGGGCTAGTAATGACAGCCTCTGTCGGCGACATGGAACTTAATCGAATGGAAATCAGGTGTTTTTCATAAATGGACATTCAATAAGGGTCTCCATCTTATGGCTGCTTAACAAATATCAGCTTAAAGTTAAGTGTTATAAGGTATGAAATTCAAAGGCGTTTTGTCAAATGACTTACAGGGCCGGATTAAGAAAGCATTCCCTACATTTCGATCTTAAGATCCAAAAATTTTAAAACTATTACTAGAGATTACTTTCTACAAGATCATAGTAATTTTTGAAAATTAACTTCCAACAAACCGTTGAGTATGTCAAGAAAATTAAGTTTATAGTTTCAGATGCAATTACGACGTATTAAGGCAGGTGTACGGTACTTGATTAAAGCAATTTTGAGCTCGATTGAAAGTATTTTAATCAAATTAAGAGCACACGTTTGAGACAGTTTAGGAAGAAATTATCTTGATTGTTCATCGTGGGTGCTTGTGTGGGGTATGAGCAAGATTATAAGGTAACTTTTTTGGTACAGTGTGTTTAGGTATAATTTCATTACAATTGGATTATGTAGTGGGTGGGACCTAAAAAGTTTTTTGAAGAAAACATCAAGAAAACGTTTGCGGGTTTATGGAATAATTGCCATAGAGATAGAGGATTCATTATTATTTGTATCGTTATCATGACAAAAGTGACTTCAAAAGGAGGACGATAACGTTTTGAAGTTTTTAACCTGGCCTGTTAGCCCAGGAGAGAGTTGAAAAACCAACGGTGTGTTTTTTCGATGCGCTGGGATGCACTCTGTCTGATTCTCAACGCTCGGCTAGCCGAGAGTTGAAAATCCAGTCCGCGTTATTTTTAAGTCCATACGAACGCACATTCAAACACTGTCTTTAGGCAAACTATATGTTCAAAAAAAATTATGCGCTCACTTGCTAAGAAATAGGTTCTTTATGTATTTTAAGGAAATTAGGTAATTGTTTGTCAAGTTGGACTACGTTAATTTGCTGTTTTATAACCATTTCATGCTACTGTCAAAATTGTGGTTTGAATATACGTACGGACAATTAAAGTCACAGAGACTCATGGCTAAGTACCTAATAACAGCCGCCACGGTCGGTCCGTGGATGGGAAAACACGTTAAGCCGTTGGTCCCGGCTATCATTCTAGGATCTTTGACAGTCGTTGCGGGTCATCAGAAGCCCGAAACTCAATTTGATAAACAGTTTAGTTTCCCCTACATACCTACTTATTCAAAACTGTTCTTCTGTATACAACAGACAACATTGAGTACTTAAAGCATAGGTAGTGCAATAAGTTTAACATCATACTACATCTAGATTGTGTTGAATATCGTTTGGTCGATTATTGTAATCACATAGCGACCCACCCCTGCTTCACGGTTTTTACGACTTGACATAAAAATATCGCGATTTCTTTATTCTCTATGTTCTTGTTCGTGTTCTATATCTAAATATTCTAAAGAGAAAAGATTTTTTTTTGTATGTTTGTTTGTTACGCTGTCACGCTAAAACGGCTGAACGGATTTGAATGAAATTTTGAAAATGGGTAGACCATGATCTGGATTAAGACGTAGGATATTCCGATATGCCCACGGCAATATTTTAAGTACACATAAATATTCTAAATGATGGTGAAAATTACATTAAAGTACATAGTTGATCTAAGAGGTCACACGGAAAGACAAAAAAGCGAATTTGGTTTACATTTTTCATAATTTAACTCGTCGCATCGCATCGCCTGCCCGCGCTATTACTACTTTTTAGCTTAGCGTTCTTCCCGATTTTTTTCTTTTTGTTTGGCTCCACCCACCTTTAATTGGGCTATCAAATACAAAAAAAAAAAAACAAATAGTAGGTAGTTTCAGAGATCAGCACAATTTGTAACTAGCAGCACCCAGCATAGCAAACATCCAGCTATGAAAAGAATCAGAAAATCTATTCGGTAGCGTTACATGACACCGTGTCACAAAATCAAAATCAAAATCAAAATATTTTATTTCACATAAACCTACATGGGCACTTATGAAACGTCAGAAGCTAGGTGCACGGTTCCAATTGGTCGTTTCCTATGGAGAAGAACCGGCAAGAAACTCCACGGTTACTCTTTTACATTCACATTCACACACACACACCCTCACACCACACACGCACACCCCACACACACACACACTCACTCACACACCCTCACACACTCACACACACCCTCCCCAGTCACACTTACCCAGACTCTAAAACGAAAGCGATTTAAAAAAAAAAACTTTTTTTATTATTTTTGCTTTTTTTTTAATCTTTTATATTTGTAAACTTACTTCTTAAGGCATGCCATAACTTTAATCTAATTTTTTTGTCTATCGCGCTTCTATATAATATTCTCTGTAAACTGAGAGGCCTGGCTCTTGTGATACAGGACCTCCTAGTACATGAGCCAGGGATACACTGATGTTTGTATCTTGAAGTGAATTAAATAAATTATTATTATTATTATAGCTATCCATCCTGACAAACTTTCGCGTTTATAATATTAATAGGAAGTAGGTATAAACCAATTACAAACACTTTTGAATTGTCAAGGAGTCAGTCAGTCAGAAAGATGAAGTAAGTTACCCATTCCAAAGCGTAGTAGGTTCCAATGGAGAAGAACGGGCAACAATCTCCGCGGGCACTCTTTTAAATCAAAATATTGTTTCAAAATATTGATTAGATCATTCATGTTGAAATTATACGTGTGAGAACGAAGTATGAAGTGACAATAAATGTTTTAGGTAGGTAATATTGGTGTTGACATTAAATAGCTCCATTCCACTATATCAAATTGTACTTGTATTTATAAAAATGTACCTACTCAGTATCAAATGTTTTTAACGCTAAGAAGTTTCAATCAATAATTTATAAATGTGACATGCGACATGATAATAATTAATAGATTGCAAATACAAGAAAAAAAAGATCATCCATTTTCAAAGGGACTTCTAATTAGCAAACATGAGAGTGCCAATTTCTGTTTTCATAATATGAATTCGTTCCCACCCACGACCGTTACTTGTATGTTCAGCTCCTAAGACCGATCCCTACCTACATGAGATATTTGTTAATCATTCATTCATCAAAGCATACCATTTCCTTTGATTACTTGACAACTTTTCGCCTGTGTTCATTACGAAGTTTATTCAACATAGAATTTGTCTTTCAGAGCGCTTATTAAGAAACAAAAGAGAGTGCTCATTAATTTTCGAAATTTTCCATACATAACACCACTTCAATTTTCCTACGCAATTTAATTAATTTCCGACGCTCCGAGTAGGGCCCTGGCACGGCGATCACGAATTAGCAATTTAATATATCAACTTGAACGAACATTATTAAAAATAATAGCCCTTTATAACAACCTATTTACGATTTTGAGACAAGTATAAAGTTCTATAAGGAATGGCTACAGTCCATTTACAGTTATTTTACCTCTGACATCAACCTTATTTTGAAGAGAATAAAGTTCACTTTGATGCAAAATCATAGTTAAAATAAGTGCGGACGGATTTGTACCGTATAAGGTATTATAAGCTTTTATATGTATGACTCGCAATTATGTCATTGATTGAAAGTGGTGGGAATAAGGTTGTCGCTTAAAAGGCGAACCAATAAATTATTTCGAAGAAATCGTGCTTACGAGTATTGTAAACAAAGGACGAGTATATCAATCAATCAGTAAGCTCACTGATTGACATGAGGTTCTCTCAGAAATGAGATCAATCTGTGATCTGATTGACGTACAATACTCGTTCTTTTGCAACAAAGAATACTTAAGCATCTCGCGTTAGCAAATTAAGATTTAGGTTTGACTGTGCTGTCATTAAAATCTACTAGGAATAAGTAATTATTTTAAGCTGATTGTGAAAATCATTTTCTTTTTTACCGTAATTTTCAGTGCAATTATTTGCGAAAATATATTTCATAACAGTGATTCTAATTTAGTTATAAAGATTGGTCAAATCAATTTGATTTTTATGTCGTACTAGCTTCCGCCCGCGGCTTCGCCCGCGAGGTATGTCGATAAAAACTATCCTATGTCCTTCCCCGGGATGCACTCTATCTCTCTGCCAAATTTTATCGAAATCCGTTCAGTGGTTTAGGCGTGAAAAGGTAACATACAGACAGACAGACATACAGAGTTACTTTCGAATTTATAATATTAGTATGGATTATGGATATTATGGATGACAAATGGGCTAAGAGAACCACCGATTGCGTTCCAGAAGCGCACGACGCCATCGCGTTACGCCGAGACGAAGATTGCGGGACATGCTTGACTCCTACCGAAAGCACTGGCAAAAAAAAGAATTGTGTGGAAGAGAGAGAGAGAGGCCTTTGCTCTACAGCGGGACAATACAGGCTAGTTAGATTAGATAGAACACATACATAATATCACGCCTGTATTCACCTATATCAGACCAAAATTTTGCCATTTATGTGAAAGTCCTAAGTAAGGGCAGTGAGTCTATTGCCTTCAATCGGGCACAAAGCCTGGCTGCGGGCTGCTACTGAGAAATTCCAAATGGAAAAAACTAAACTACCTAGTTACTACTCAATTTTATGAACATTCTGTTTATTACCGAGTTACAGTTTTTTTTGCACCAATGACAACCCCATTTTGATGTCCACGCAATCACTGTCCAATCACACCCATTGTTTTGTAGTGTTAAAGGTTTTTTTTTTTGTTATGTGTTTTCTGTTTTATGTATAAACAAACATAGAATGATGTGACAATGTGATGAGACAGCCCTAGCAAATGACGGTGATCAATCAGTCTGGCATGAGTGCAAAAATGTAATGAATGGCGAAAGAATGTTTATAAATGCGTAACCCCAAGGCGGCGCCATTTGTAATGAAGTATAATTGGATTACTTCCGTGTATTTTAAAACTTACCCTCCAGACTATAGCTGTGCTGGCCTAAAGGCATAGGCCGCGACTAACGAGTTGTAAGTTCGTGAGTGCACTTTACTTTGGCAAAATTATTTTCATCACCACTGCCCTTAAAACGGTGAAGAAAAACACCGTGGGGAAACCGGCATGACCTAGAACCAAAACTTCGAACACATGTGACATCTGCCAACCCGCACTGGGCCCGCGTGGTAGATTATAGCCCACTCCCTCTCACAGAGAGGGGGCCTGTGCCCCAGCAGCGGGAACATTAAAGGCTGATTATACCTCCAGACTATTATAAGACTTCGGTATTGAGAGTTATAATCCGAAAGAAGTTATAAGAGGTGATTT
The DNA here is from genome assembly GCA_963669345.1 of Gortyna flavago. NCBI lineage: Eukaryota > Metazoa > Arthropoda > Insecta > Lepidoptera > Noctuidae > Gortyna > Gortyna flavago. The sequence continues at coordinate 13,422,134 of OY770136.1, read as the reverse complement.
TAACATTAAAGGAGGATACATAGAGAATACAAGGCGTGAACAGCGAACAAAGATGAGTAACACTTGCTTGGCCTTTATTCAAAGACAAAATGTTAAGGTGATATTATATTGGAGTAGGCTGTAATCCACCACGCGGGCCCAGTACAGGTTGGTTGCATGTCTTCGAATTTTTGTTTTTAAGACAGGCCGGTTTCCTCACGATGTTTTCCTTTACCGTTTTGTGAGCAGTGGTGATGAAATTATTTACACAAAGTAAGTCCTTACACTAGTACAAGTATCAAATTCATCAATACTTTAAATAAATAAAGCCGGTACTAGTATGCTCTACTTGTTTTTCACACGGGAAAATTGCATTTTGGTTAGCAACATGATTACTTCACTCGAAAACTTTTGTCTGAATTTAATTCTGCGAAAATCCATTTAAAATGCAACCAATTCACTAACCCTACTATTTTTAATGCTCTGTAAATTTATTCAACCTACAAACGTATTTACTAAAGTAGGTAAAACACGATGAATTATACGTTTCACAAGTTTTTTAAGAACGTAATTTTGTACCCACGAGTTATTCGCTCGCTTATTAGAGTCATAACATTTTTCTCCACTTACCAAATGCGTGGGAAAATATATAATTAAAACACATATTATAATTCATTTCGTCGAATGCTTTCACTCATTTTATTATGCTACTTCCTACATACTTATAATTATTATAAATGTGAAAGTTTTATGTTTGAATGTTTGTTTGAATGACACGCAAAAACGCTAAATGGATTTGGATGGCACGCAGGTGGTTTATAACCAGAGGGGCAATTCTCTTAATTTAAGAACGTTCACAGTCTGACCTTAATCTCAATCTGTCAAAAATACCTCCAATTCCCCTACATTTTGAAAAAAAATTGACATTTGTTTGTCGCCGAGATGAGACTGCGACTTTGGACGTTTTAAATTACGAGAATGGTCTAGCTGGATTAATACATAGGACTTTTAATTCGGGTACTATGCCTGTGGGATTTTTTCCGACATCCACGCGTGCTAAGCCGCGGGTAAAAGCTAGGAAGATAATATTTTTGTGGAAACTGTTATAATAGACCATTATGAGATTATTATCTCGTGAGAATTACAAATCGTTTTCGATTTTCATTACCATAGAACTGGAAATCTAATGACTTATCAATTACTAAGGCCGCGTACACAACAAACGTACAGTCAGCCGTTGATTGTGAACGTAGTGTAGGTTCGGTGTGAACGAAAAGTTAAATGTGTATGGTAACGCAGTAAACTGTCTGGTGCACACTCACAGTTGGCGGATGACAACACATTTAGTGTGAACGCAGCTTAACTGTGCAAGCGAGAGCTGTCAATGTTGCAGCTGTTACCTTTCTATCATCTGAAGGCTAATTATCGTAATTAAAAAGGTTCAAAATCTAGTCGCAGGCTCATCTCGGCGACAAACAAATGTTAAAAACTTTATAAAATGTAGGGAAATTAGAGGTATTTTTGACAGATTGAGACTGAGATCAGACTGTGAACGATCTTAAATTAAGAGAATTGTCCCTCTGGTTTCCGCCAGTTGTAATTAATTGTGAGCCATATACAACATCATTTCTTTTCGTGGGTAAACTTAAAAGTGGCTAAGTTTAATAGTTTCATTTGCAATTGTTGGCCGGTAATGATTTGTAAATAAGATGTTTTTTAAACCGGTAGTACCTTCCCGTGCAAAATTTTTGGTAATGATGTAATTTTCCGGAGTCCAACCCGCAGGCAAAAATTATTAAACGTAGTTTTTATACACATTTCTATCGTCAAATTTACTCATTTAATCGGAAACCCATTATTATAATAACTCAGCCATAAACTCTCACCAGAAATACCTCTGAACGAGAAGCAGAATCAAACCCAGTAACGTATCGAAATAAAACATCGAACTTCTTTATACGCAAACGAAATGCACTTTAAAGTCTAAGGATATCGGAAAAACATTAGTCTTGGATGGAAGGAGAGATATGACAATGGGGCTGCGATCCTTTCAGAGCTATCTTTATAGCTTTTTTTTTTTTTTTTTCTTTTTTTTTTGTGCAGAACAGCACAAGAGGAAGCTAGTGAAGTGCGTGCACTATACTTAGTTAGTTTTTTATAATTAAAAAATATGTATGTTTAGGTTAAGGTATTTATCTATGGGCCTGCGTCGCCTGAAATAAATGGATTATTATTATTATTATAGCGATTCCGTACTATTTGAATTATTTGTGTGCAACAAGTTATTATTATTTGAGGCATAGACTGGAGTAAAAGAGGTTGAATGTAATTGTGGTTTGTTGGAGTGTCTCGAAGATTTACTACGACTTCAAAATGTGGCATGTCGAAAGGAAGAAAAAAGTAAGGATTATTTTTTATTTTGTCACAGAAACACGTGCATAGAAAAAGACAACTTGAATACATACTAAATATTATATAAATCCAACAAAGTTTAATTTACTATCATAATTTGACGTCCTCACACTCGCCACCTGTTTATATTCGAAGATTTCATGACCTTACATTGTGATTATAGGAAAATACATTTGAAGCAATGAGGTTCCATAACACTAGTGCCTTGCCTTTTTGCAGTCATTATTTTAAACTTGCAGTGTTCAGCAATCTTGTGAAGGTTTCGTATAAAAAGGAGCCGTAAATGTAATTAAAACGATAAAATATTGGTAGGTGCGTCCCTTCACATCCTTTTGCAAATGAAAATAGATAAAAATCATTATAGCTTATTCAAACGAATACTCGTATTCCTTTACGGTACCCGCCGGGAGGATCGGCAAAGGTTTGTTGAAATAGACATTTGTGATGGATGATGAAGATTATGCAAAATACTCATTCTCGTCCTTAAAGAATTAGCTTGTATCACTGAACACAACGTCATGAAGACAATAAGATAATCACCACGTTTAATTTAATTATTAGCATGCAATTCTAACCAACTAGAGTGATTTAACTTAGTGAGTCCATTTAGCGCGAATTTCACCAATGAAACTGAACACGATCAGAAAGAACATCAGCACATCCAAACCACGTTCAAGAGCTGTCAGTGTCAATATTCCACAACAATGATTGAACGCAGTTTAGAGGCGCTGATCGCGTTTAGTTTTGTTGGCAAATTTCTCCAACAACCCCTTGCTTGACACAGTCTATATGAGAACGCAGTATGAAGTCGTTCTCTAAAGCCAGTGTCTTTTCGCCTGGCCTCCGACAGTCGCTGTCTTTTAGACTTGCATTAAAATGTCAATAAGTCTCACAATTAGTACGTTGACAACAAAATCTCAATACATTATGCATGAGTAATTTTAAGCTAGACTTTGGTTAGTTCTCCAATAGGCGTTTCAAAACCTTACTTATTTATTGCTAAACGATTTATAATGGCAAGCTTAATACGAGAACCATTCGCAATGCTTGTTAGTGCCAGAAGCATAATCATTAGTAGCTACAGCCGTTAGAAAATCATTACATAGAGCATGCAATTACGGAGTGATATACGAGATAAAAGTGGCGCGAGTTTCAAACGATAATGCAGTTTAACACGTTAGCTGTATTGCTGTTCAGACTAGGGTAGGCAGGTTTCTTTGGAATTAAGACATGTGTGATATGTGCGACCTGATTAGGTGAAAACAAATGTATTTCCATTTAATTCTAGTCTAACCGGATGCAGCTGAATACCAGTATGTATTGTACAGGGAGCTACCCATCTGACCTACCTGACCTCCAAAACCTAGTTACTAGGTAACACGATACCCCTTAGTAAGACTGTTTATCAGACTTTTAGGCTTCTGACTACCATTTGAAAGATCTACGAACGACACCGGGACTAAAACGTGCTCTCCTATGCACGGAGGGGGTATCGACATGTAACGGACCCATCCCGCAAATCGACCACGGCAAGCGAGCCGCTGTTATTATTTAGCTATAGACGAGCCCTTCAAGTGTCTTTTTAGTATGGTTTTTTGTTTAGAATGCACAGAATCTCATGAATTTAAATAATCTTTTCTATTTGTAAGCAATTCCTAACGAGAGAAAACAACTCTTTGTTAAGAAAATTACAATCAGAGCCATCTGCCAATGTCTTATTGGCAGATGGGTCTTATGTTTTTCTTTTTTTCTTATTGGCTTTGCAGACCTATGACCTATGATGTCTGTCGTAGAAGCAGACGATGCTTCTTTGGTTGAAGACTGTCAATCGGTAGCAACGTATGAAATTAAGCTAGATGAAGTGACGAACAGAAGAAATCGCCGCACGCAAGCAAGATACAAAAAGCTTTTAAACAGTAAAAATCATGAGAATCATCTAGCCAATAAGACTAGAGCTTGTTGGTTTTGCAGACCCATCCAGCTAAGATGACAGAGGGGTGACCATAATAAATAATCAATAATTTTATTTGTGTAAGTAGATTTGCACAAAAATTTTTACACTCTAATCATATTTTAATAAAAACAAGATGAGGTCAGCGTTTACTATCTCACACTACTCTCAGAAGAAAGGCTGAAACAAACTCACTGGTCACAGTCTCTTTTAAAGTCCAGACATTTGTCAGTTTGTGATATTATAACTATTTGAGGTCTGTCGTAGAACCAAACAAAACTTTGATTGACAACTGTCAATCATTAGCAACGTAAGAAACTAAGTTAGAAGAACCAACAAGCAGAATAAAGCATTTCACGCAAGATACAAATAAGCTTGAAATAGGATTAGAAGCGTAAGAAAGCAACGTAATTAGTTGTGCTGTTCAGTTTTTATAAATTCTACATAATTTGGAAAAAGATTTGCCATTTTTGAATAGACTTAAAAAAAATGGGAGATGCATTCACGGTTTTTTTTTCATGTACCTATGTACACCGATTATACTTTTAAACCTACTTGTAATTTGGGACGAAACAACTTTAATAGTGATAAGGGACAAACTAAGAATTTTTTGAAATATGGGACAAAACATCAGGACGAACAAAAAATAGGTAAATCAATATTTTGCTTGGGTGGTTTCAAAATAATTATAGTATTTAATCCAGTTGGTGTTTGGTTATTTTTTGTAAAAGTATTTTACGCATAAAAATGCATACTTCCATTCAGCATTTCGCTCTAACCGGTAGTAAATACTTCTACACAGCTTCTGCTACGTACTGAGATAATTATGCAGTGGTCCTTTCGAACTTAATACCGCAGTGAATGTGTTAAATCGGAGTGCTAAGTAACGCGAATAGCTGTATGAGCTTCAATTTAGCCTGAATAGGAAGGCTAGATACTGCTGCGAGTAAATTCCATTATTAGAAAAGATATAGGATTATAGCCTCACTTGTTTTAGAGTTGTGTAATCTCAATTAGAGACACTGATTGGAGTTCCGGGTGAATTAGCTGGCTGGGATACAGATTTAGGAAATTTGATTTTCCAAGTAAATTAAATTAGTTGAGGAAATGTAATTAATTAAACTATGGCTTAAGATGTGCTTAGGATTGAAATTTGCATGAAAAAAAGTGGTTCCAGTTTATTTAGATGTTGGTGTATTATTAGATATTGTAATTTGAAAACACACCGAGGGTGCAAAGGAAGTGTTACGTCAGCAATTTTTTTTCATTTATGTATTGAAGTTCACCGCCTCTCGAGGAGACTAGGCCTGTGTCCAGCTGTGGGAACATGTTAGGCTGATTATGTATTTGGTTAGTTGAATTATTTTACTACAATTTACATTTACCATACATATTTGTATGAGAAGAGGCTACTATACTATTGTAGGTAAAAACGCCAACTACTACAATCTGTCAAATTTCTTTAATAGATTTTCAACTTTATCACTATAGCATAAGGTTTAAAATTGATTAGGAAAATTTGACAGTTTCGGGTAGCTTGATGTGCTGGCCTGTACTTTTGCGAATTTTCGTTCTCATTTCCACTTCCAACAAATTTTCATACTACAACAGTATATAAATAATATCACATTACGTGCCTCTCACACTCTAATAGTAAGAAATAATTACATTAATATTTCAAAGGCAGTTAGTTACACACGAATGCACAATCATGGCGGCCCTACGCAGGCATTAGCATAACTGTGGGCCTATCGCGTAATTATCGCATTTGACTTCACGTCTGTGCCGTTAACAAGGTATGGTGGGGCGATTTTTAGTCGCACGTTTTAGACGCACATATTTTTCAGAGTTTATCTGTTGAGTGCTTTTTTAATTGCAAGTGCAGTTGTAATTGGAAATAATGAGTGTTGATAAGGCACTGAGCTATTCCTGATTATTATGGACAGGTAACTTAAGCATCCAGTTTGTCTCGTTTAATTTAATTAAATAAAATATTATAAATCTGATCGATAATATTTCGTGAAATAAATCAAAGAATAAATCTTAAATTTTGCTAAATAATAATAATTGTAGCATTTTTTTTTGAGAGAGTAATATCAGGCTTATTAGCCAAATTATTTAAAAAAGAATTAGAGATTTCTGATCGGATTCATTGTACTGTTTAAATACTAGAACTTATTCTTCGTTTTGGACTTGCTGGTTCAACGAATATACCTACACACATTTTGAAAAATAGCTTTAGTAGAGCACACAACATAAATGAAACTAATTGAATACGGCGTTCCATTCATTTTGACCGTAGAAGAAACGGAAAAGGTTTCATGTTTGTTAATGAAAACAGTATTTTTTTGCAGTATTTTTTTGTGTGCAACACTATACGAATTTTGGTCGTGATTCAATTACGATATCAATTTCAAAATGAATGCTTTGACGAATTTCCCGTGTTCATAGCTCGTACCGTGAAAGCACGGGACGTTTATTAGCAACTTGGAAATTAAAATTAAATGGTGGACAGAAAATGTTCAAGTAGTTTCAGTCTTTGTGAAAGTTTTATTGTGTTTTATTGTATGTATGATTTTTTTTGAGTTTCTTAAGTTTTGAGATGAGCTGCACGTTTATTAACAAATGTGTGCATTGACTGAACAGGTCCACTTAATCTGTGTGGATCTTTTCCCAAAAGACCATTTCACACGTCAATCTACATGGTCTTCACATGATCTGACCAAGATTATGTTTGGACTTTAAAAGAGACTGTGACCTTTGAGTTTGTTTCGGCCTTTCTTCGCAGAATAGTCGCACAATGGTCCATTTGAAGGACGTGAAGTGCGGAAACGAAACCCATAACATGAACATAGTCAGATAGGAAATACGCCGACCTCATCTAGTTTCTAAAATATGATTGTCTCATGTAAATTGTTTGTACAAACCAACTTACAGAAATAAATAATTTATCATTTATAACATAGCTACTTATCAACCAAAGAAAGTTTTATTCCAAAAATGATACATTTTTTTCGAGTGTCTTGTTAAGAAGTTTTGTTTAGAGCGGTTACACTGTTTTCGTGTATGTGACATTTTTTACTTGAGTCTAGATACCTACTTTTTAGTATTCTCTATTTTTAAAGGTATTTTCTTGATTCCTGAAACATTATTTTTGAGTAGTCCGACCATCTGCCTAGCCTTTCCTCAACTATTTATTTATTTTATGTACACACAATCATGTATACAGGCAAATAAAAATAGAACAGAATAACAAAAAAAACAACCGACTTCCAACAAAACACTACAAAGTGAAAAATAACTTTAATTTCGGAAGTCGGTGTCGTTGGTTCTGCATTTTCGTTTTTTGACACCGACTTCTGAAATTAAAGTTATTTTTCACTTTGTAGTGTTTTGTTGGAAGTCGGTTGTTTTTTTTGTTAAAAAGTTTTTATTTTTCACTTTTGAGTTGTGGTACCTACCCCACACCAATTCGTATACCACTACTTGCTAAATATATAACAGTGACAGGAAGTTGTACAGAAAAATTGGAGTCGAATCCCGAGTGATGTTAAGACGTAACATTTCCGTCTCTGAAGGACTCGTGAATGGAGCTATGGGCATAATAAAAAAAATCAAATGGCCGGCCCTAAGGAGAGATCAATTGGAGGATGGGGAACTACCGGAAGCCGTGTACGTAAAATTTGATGACGAAACTATTGGTCTTAGGCTAAAAGATAGTAACGGTTGCATACCCATTCCACCAACAAGCACTACGTTTCAGGCAGTAAGGGGTTACGGAGATGTGGAGCGTCGTATGCTGCCTCTAATATTAAGCTGGGCGGTCACAGTACATAAATTACAGGGTACCAGCCTAGAAAGAGCTGTGATCGACCTTGGTAAAAAAAACTTTGCAAAAGGGCAAATATACGTCGCGCTAAGTCGTGTCAGAAGTTTGGAAGGTATCGTTTTGTCAGATTTGGATGCCAACAAATTATTAAAGCGACCACACGACGACAGATCATTGACGGAAATAATGAGGCTACGAAATCTGTCTTCTGACAATCAAAGCCACACTTAATGTACCTACGACTCAAGGGCGAAGATCTCTTTGGCGTCTTATAAAACAGTCTTCAGCGGTTTCATTTTCGAGCAGTAGCCTTCGAAATAGCTTCTCGTATCACATATCCTGTATCATGTGGTTCGCATTTACTCGATAAGCCCAAACACGGCTAGAATACATTGTTTTATTACGATGCTCCGGTACCTACCTTCCAGCTTCATAAGATCGGTTTGATGGTACCAGTTTCGTCAGAACTATTTATTTAAATTTGCTTCGTCATAGTCGCTTAACTATCTTAATCGAGATATCTTATCTCCACCCATGAAATACTTATAATCATTGAAGAGTTCCTGTGGCTATCTGTAGTCTCCTTCATCAGTTCCACTTCACCAAATTATACTTTCTGAATGCAAATGCTTGAGTTGTCGATGAAAATACCAGAATTGCTATATGTATGCCTATAATATTTGAGGAGTTCCCTTAATTCCTTATGGATCCCATCATCAGAACTGGATTTTGACAAAAATGGGACCAATCTGGAAGTATATCCTTTTAAATAAAAAAAAAATTTCTAAATCGGTTTTGTAACATCATCTGAAATTGTCGTCTTGTTGTTTTTTCGCGGCCATCAACCAAACCTTGTTTTTCTAGTACAGAGTAGTGTAACAAATAAAACTTATTTGACATGCATATCTCTAAATGCAGTCCGAAATGAGTTATTAAGAAGTGTTATTTTACTGCAGCTAATTAAAAGTCGGAGTATAGGTAAGTGATGACTCTCGGACTCAAACACTTGAATCATCAATAGGTTTCATTTGATTTGAGAGAGTTCAACTAACACACTGTACATGCCTACCAAAGAGGATTTTCCTCGACTTTCATGGGATCCCTTCATCAGACTCTGACTTGGTGACAATGGGACCACCTCAAGAGCATACCGTTTCAAACCCTAATGTCAACTGCTCATCACCTGTTACAAAATATTGCTTTTCCCGATGCTGGGACGTTAATTGTTGAGGAGTTCTCTTGGTAAGAACCAGGAGAACTTGAGCTGATGGTGAAGTCACCATCAGCTCCACTTTACCATACGCATTGTGACGATCATAAATTGCTTAGCAACCATATTAAAGCAATCGAATCGCTACCCGTGAAATATTTTTCATTGAGTAGTTTCGATGGCCATCTGTGGTCTTCATCATCAGTTCCACTTCCCCAAATTATACTTTCTGAATGCAAATGCTTGAGTTGTTAATGAAAATACCAAAATTGCTATATGTATGCCTATAATATTTGAGGAGTTCCCTCAATTCCTCATGGATCCCATCATCAGAACTGGAGTTTGACAAAAATGGGACCAATCTGGACATATGTACTTTCAAATAAAAAAAAAAAAAATTAAATCGGTTCATAAATAACGGCGTACTGAGGTAACAAACATAAAAAATAAAAAAAAAAAATAAAAAAAAACATACAACCGAATTGAGAACCTCCTCCTTTTTTTGAAGTCGGTTAAAAATGAGTACAAAGGTTCTTATTTCATATGAAATCTCTTCCAGCATACCTGCGATAGGAAGGAGAAAAAAAAAATCATTAAATCAAAAACAATTTACTTAATAAAACAAAACAAATACCTATGTAAAATGATTTGTATGTACTTACATACATGCTTCTAAAATAAATATCACTAGAATGTTACTAAGTTGCTATGTTGGGATCGGCTTCCAGTCTCAACCGAAAGCAGCTGAATACCAGTATTTTACATGGAGCGACTATCTGCCCTCCACAACCCAGTAACTGGGTAATACGACAACCATTGGTAAGACTATGAGTAGTCCGATAACTACTATACATATATGACTATGCTAATAAGTACGTAACTACCTATAATCACAAGTTAAGCTTACACCCAGATCTCTACTTTTATTTTCTCAATTGTCAATACTCTCATCAAGGAAGTCACGATGAATATTAACAATGAAAGTAAAAGCAGATAAATCTGAGTAGGTATCTATTATAACGATATCTAACCAATCAATCGTCACGACAATCGTGTGTCGTGACACTTTTAACCTACATCTCATATAGTTGTAGGCTTAAGGGCTAGAGAAAGACCAAACAATCATTGCTTAGTCTGTTAAGGCGCTACCTCTAAAATCCTCGAAAACCTACTAAGCGAGCGAAAGTGATGCAATTACTTTTGAAAGGCAAAAGAAGAGAGATGGCTATAATGTGTGTGCGCTCGGAATAAAACGACGTAAGTGTCAAAACGAATTTACGCCTTTGATTAACTATTACTTTGATCAAACTTTGATATAATAATTATCTATGTTTTAATAAATTTCATTGAATAACTCTTAAGCGTTACGCCGTGATGTCGAAAAAAGTAAAAAAAACGATTTAGCTTTGCAATTTTTTTGTATCGAGAAAATATCCATTGAATCGTATATATTACTTTTACACGATACTAGACCAAAGAGTCAAAAAGCATATAGGTGTGATGTTGTGACCAAAATGTTAAATCCCTATTCCACATACTTAACAAGTTACAAGACATAGAAAAGCCACATTTTTTCAAACATATCCCCTTATTATTTTTGTTAACTTTCAATTGAAAACTGCGTTTAGTCAAGGCTGTATTAGACAGAATTTACTGAGGGTATTTCAAGTGTTGGACTGTTGGCCCAAGAATGAAACTACAAAAATTGCAGTAACATACCATCTGAAGTTTTTAACAGACAGTTATTTCAGACTACTTGAATATGATTGTGAAGTGCGCATTACGGAATTTATCTGAAGAGTTATTTATTTACTTAATTTGACTAAGGGCCAATTGTCTGAAAAATAAATATTGCGATTTGACAGCTTTTCTATAGAAAATAATTATGTCAAACTGTCATTATTAATGATAAATGATAAATGATAAATGATAAATGATTTTATTTTGTAAGTAGGTTTGTACAAACACTTTTACACGTCAATCATATTTTTTATAAAAAAAACTAGATGAGGTCGGCGTTTCCTATCTGACTACTCTGAGAAGAAAGGCCGAAACAAACTCAGAGGTCACAGTCTCTTTTAAAGTCCAGACATCATAATCTTGGTCAGGTTATATGAAGACCATGTAGATCGATGTCTGAGATGGTCTTTTGAGGAAAGAACCACACAGATTGAGAGGACCTGTCCAGTCAGTGCACGCATTTGTCAGAAATCGTGTAGCTCAACTCAAAACTTAAGGAGCTCAACGATTCGACGAACAATACCAAAGAAAGGACATTTGGGTAGGCCACATAAATTACTCAAACTGCCAGACCTAGACAAAAACTAACACAACAGAGAGAATAATAAAAATTAAAAAAATGTGACCCACATTGTCTTCACATGCACAATAATTAAAATAATATAATACTTTACAAAGTAAGCAAATGTCATTGTTTAAATAAAATTCATTAATGTCAATGTGTACATAGAAACAAAAAAAAAATAATTAAAACATTCAAAATGTAAAAAAAAAAAAAAAAATTGGAAGCAGCTCAATCCCAAGCCTTTTTGTCCTCAATATAATCTTTAACGGTATAAAAAGCTTTCTGGCACAACTTACGTTTAATGAATGATTTGAATTTATTAAGGCTTAGATCTTGAACGTGGCTTGGTAGTTTATTATAAAAGCGTATACATTGGCATCTGAACGAGCTACCTATTTTCTTGAGCCTTGTTGTAGGGATAACAAATTTGTGTTTGTTCCTAGTATTTATATTATGGACATCACTGTATTTTTTAAACAATTTTATATTTTTATGGGCATATAAAAGATTTTCATAAATATACTGAGAAGGCACAGTCATTACATTAATCTCTTTAAATTTGTCTCTGAGAGAGTGTCTCGGACTTAATTTATAAATTGATCGAACAGCTCGCTTCTGCAAAACAAAGATGGTCTGAATATCGGCGGCATTTCCCCACAATAAAATACCGTACGACATTACACTATGAAAATAGCTAAAGTACACTAAACGGGCAGTCTCTATATCAGTTAAATTACGAATTTTTCTAACCGCGTATGCTGCGGAACTTAGCTTTTTTGACAATTTATCTACATGTGGTCCCCACTGAAGCTTAGCATCCAAAGTTATGCCCAAGAATACTGTGCTGTCTACAGGATTCAATTCCTCGCCCTTTATCAACACATTAGTTTTCACCTGCCTAACGTGAGGTAGCGTAAACTTAATGCATTTGGTTTTTTTCTCGTTTAGAAGCAAATTATTGACATTGAACCAATGGACTACTTTCGAAATCGCGCTATTTACATCGTCAGTAACCAACTGCTGACGTTTAAGTTTAAACAAAAGTGAAGTGTCATCTGCAAACAACACTACATCATGATTATCCTTTATAAGGTACGGCAAGTCATTAATATAAATAAGAAACAAGAAAGGGCCAAGAATTGAACCCTGTGGGACTCCCATTGTTACTATAGATCCGGGTGATCTTTTCCCGTTAACGTCAACTCTCTGAATCCTTTTACTCAAGTATGAAGTAAGAAGATCCAGAGCAGAATTCCGGATCCCGTAGTGGCGGAGTTTCCTGATTAACGTTTCATGAAGAACGCAATCAAATGCCTTGGACAAATCACAAAAGATGCCCAAGGCATCGCATTTATCTTCCCATGCATTATAAATATGTCCTAAAAGTTCAACACCGGCATCAGTAGTTGAACGACCCCTTGTAAAACCGAACTGTTTGCTATGTAATAATTTATGTTTATTAAAAAATCTTTGCATTTGATCTAAAATTAATTTCTCAAAAATTTTACTAAAGGTAGGTAGTACAGAAATAGGTCTATAATTAGTGGGGTCCGATGTACTACCTGATTTAAACAAAGGTATTATTTTACTATTTTTCATAAGGTCAGGAAACTCCCCATTGTCAATACAACTATTAAAGATAAGAGCTAGAGTAGGTGCTACAATGTCAATAATAGACTTAGCAACTTCTACAGAATTACCCCACAGATCTGCTGTCTTTTTTACATTTAAAGTGTGAAAGGTTTTAATTATATCTTTACAGGTAATATATTCAAAATGAAATTCCGAATCGCAAGCATTAACATTTTCCTTAAGCAAAGACTCAGCAACAGAAGGTGATGAGTTTAGGGATTTAGTAGTTGAAACGGGAATATCTGAAAAGAAATTTTCAAATGCCTCGGCGACTTGAGAGTCTGATTTTATTATGTTGTCATTAATAGACAGGCTGTAGTCAGTATTTCGGTTACTAGACCTTCCCGTTTCACTATTAATAATGTTCCAAGTCGTTTTGATTACATTACTGCTGGTTTTAATCTTTGAACCCAAATAACGTGACTTGGCCATATAGCAAACTTTTTTAAATAATTTTGAATAATTTCTAACATACAAATTAAATTCATCAGTTTTAACATAAGTCCTTTCATTGTACAGTTCATAAAGCCGAGTTCTACTTTTATGAATACCAGTGGTAGCCCAATCACTGAACGATGCATTACTATTAACCGAGATAGTCTTGGGAATAAAGGTGGAGTCAAATTGTTTACAGTATATATTAAAAAAATTATCATATAGATGATTAGGATCATCATGAATCGACAAAACTGGTAATTTATTATTTAGTTTAACTTTAAAAGCCTCCAAGCGACTTGCAGTTTTGGGGTTAACAGTGATATCCTTTTTAGCCACTTTTTTGTTTTCTTCTTGAATAGTTATCCTTTGCCCGCAATGATCAGAATCTAGTAAATTTATAATTTCTTTGTGGCTTGGTATAATATCTGTATAAATATTGTCTAAGCATGTGGCACTAGTAGGGGTTATTCTTGTGGGCTCTAAAAATAGGTTTACAAGATTGTAGGACTGGAACAGACTCAATTGTTCAGATAAAAGTTAACAATTATTTAAATAAATGCCTATAATTCATTAATTTGTTGTTGATTCTCTGTTGGATAATGTGTAGGTAGACTGTTATACACTGGGTGTGAAAAAAAACTGTATGTTGACAAACTCCTCTAACTGCTTGCTTCCAGGTACTTACAACCTTTTTTTTCTGTTATAGAAATCTTAGATAGAAATGCAAAATCCGTGTCATTTTGAATACAACCTTTTTAAATATTTAACAACCGGTTGAGTCTTTTTCATCGATTGATCGTATCGAGTATTTTATTACTTCAGATTACCATAATGATCAGGCAGCGGGAGATGATAAGATGCTTAATAATAACTTGTACCTAAGTAAAAACTTGATTACGGTTTTATGTCCGTATACTAATCGGTTATGTCCTCAGCTTTGAGCCGTTTGGGGTCGAAACGCTCGAGTACGCGTTTCCTTTTTAAGGATATTTGTCGCCGGCTGGTCGACATTTCACGTGACTAGAGGGCTGTGTCGTCCTTTAGCCAAATAATTAGCATTGCCATCCAACGTGGCAATGCTGCCAGTCTTCTGGGCTCGTTTCTGGATGACATCGATGCGAAAGAGTACTTTGATGCCTAAGGGCGGTTTCGCACTACGTCTGATCCGAATCCGAGAAATGCCGGTCCCAAGTGACCGAAGTCCTATTTGTATGAGGCGTTGCGCACTAGATCCGAACTCTATTCGTCAGAATTTAGAACATTCCCAATTCGGATTGAAGTCGGATCTTTAATTCTGATTCAGATCGGATTTAGTGCGAAAGTGTCCTTTTGTTTTTGTGTTTATTAGTTATTTAATTTAGTACCTGGTGTAAATAGTCAGCAATAAAAAACTTTTAAAGGTTTCGATATTCGGGTTTGTTTGAATTGGTCGTATGGTGATTCCGAAGCGATCGTATATCGTGATAATATTAAAAACGCTTCTTTAGGATCGGAATCTTTTTTAACTTTCCAGGACCGAGCTATTAAATGTTCGTTGATTTTAGTTTACTCTATTACTTTCTTAAAATCGTAGTACGCTCGTAAAATCGGGTTTTAGCGTAAAAACGATAAACTAACAGTTTAAATGTCATAAGGAGGCTGTGACTTGGTTAGTCATCATATCGTACATTATTAGAATTGAGACCATAGAAATGTAAAACTTCTTTCATATATCTATGGTTAAGAATGTTGAGTTGCGTCGTAAACCTTGAGTAGTGCGGACGTGTTTTGAAAACATACACAGTCAAATGGGAATAGTCACGGGAAAATTATAAAAAATTACTTTTTTATTAGTAACGAAAATGTTACTAACATAGATCTTAAGAATATTGTTACTAATACTTTTACTAAAATAGGACTTAAGAAAATTGTTACTAACACTTTTATGGATTCTGTCCAAAATAAATTACTACTATTATTAAATTAGCTAGTGAAAATCTGCAGACATGATGGGTATCAATATTTAAACACGATAAAACCAAAAAATAAATAAATTGCATAAAAAGGGGTCATCGAAAAAGTCTGAAGTCAGGTGGGAATTACCGTTTTTTTTTTTATAAAAAACGTCCTGTTCTTGAACTATAAATGATAGCTTAACAACATGGGGATATTTCGGGAAGCCCTTCAGTAGAGAATTTTAAAATTAACTTTTTGACGTTGTTTTATAGGCCTTTTATAGATTTAGAAAAAACTCCGTAAGTCATGCAGTGGATTTAATCTAGAGGTCATCATGGAAAAATCGGTAGGGCAACATTGATAACACTACACGTACACAAAACTCTAAAACATTATAGAGAAACATAATAATACCTATCTAGGTTCAATGTTTGTAAATATTCGTATGAACATACTATATAGGTGAGTGATTCTAGGTACTGCACTAGCTACACCAGGGGGCTAGTCAACAGCCTACGATGACAAATTCTGCGTGTCTCTAACTTTACTATTGCAATTTGTACGATGATTGAAATAGTATTCATTGCATTAAAATACCCATACGTATCTTATAATTAAATCTAGATAGGAATGTAGGCATTAAGCCAGCGATACTTACATTAATGTATCACGATCGATTTGTTCTCTTAAGTTAAGTCATGATTTACAATGATAAATGACCTGCTTGCTAATATGCATTGATCTGTGGGAATAGAACCAATAACTCGAAGAACATACGCTTTGCCACTCTATCACTTTTTTTGTGTATCTAAAGGTCAATTTAATGGCAAAGCAGTAATTCTATCTTGTTATCCAAATACGTATAATTGTAATGGTTTCTACCAACATTTGTTTCTTAGTAAATAAGTATTGCATCGTCATTCTCAAGTCTTGCCAATTCCATCCACATAGAAAGGTCGCTTCTCGAAGTTGTGAAGGAGAATGTCTACCTAGGACGCTCTTCAGCTAGATGGAACGACGACTTTCAAAAGGTGGCTTAGACAGACTGGAAGCGGAAGGCGGAGGACAGGGTGTTGTGGTGCAAACTGGGAGGGGCCAATCACTAGCAGTGGCCTACGATATCGCGATAGGCCGAGTTGATTGATTGCATTGCGGTGATAAGGCAATGGCCATAAAGATGACATTGATGTAAGTACCTACCTAGACGAAAAAGTTTGTTATCGAAGTCCTCCGAAACGGCTTGACCGATTTTTATGAATTTTTTTTTGTATATTTGGTAGGTCTGAGAATAGGTCGTAGACTATTTTTTATACCCAAGGTGATAAGGGTGGCCCTCTTCAGAAAGTTTTTGGAATCTCTAAAACTTACGCGGGTGAAACCGCGGGGCACAGCTTGTAATAAAATAAAATTAAATAGGTAATGACTTATGTCACATATTGCAAATATTGTTCATGACCAAAAAGCTTTGGTAATCCGCCTTGAAGGAGGTCGGACACATGGTTATGATAAAACATTTGTTAGCTGTCATAAAATTAATTATGTTTCTTGCATTTGCTAGACTTAAAGATTATCTTTGCCAGTGTTTTGTTGGCTCGCATAAATCGCTGACAAAACTCAAGGAGCTTTTATTATAGACATTGAAATGACGCTGCATTTGTAGGTACTGATGTGCGGTACAAATGCAGCGTCATTTGAATTTCTTGGATGTTTAAAAATTTTGTAATACTGGGACATTTAAAATTTATTAATTTATTTTTATTACGTATGCTTACATTATTGTCATTACCTACTCTTATACTTCACTACTATCCCGTTTGCCTTAGGCATCTTCTGGGCACATTCGTTCCATCATAGACCTCATCCATCGCTCCTCACCCATCAGGGCGTGTTCGAGGTCAAGAGCGGGTTCATTCAGCAATTAAAAAGAAAATATTTTCAAGCAGAATTGACTGGACCTAACTAGGTAATTTCTGTGTTCTCATAATTCAAAACTCTTGACCAAGTGAAGAGCATTGAATGAACAAAGTTTTAAAGTTATTTACTTCCATCGGTCCCCACACTAAGTGTGAGGGCCTGATTCATTCATGACCTGCAGGGACCTCGATGGGCAGCCTGTTACCATGGATATTAGCCGTTTAGTTTACCGCCTGGCCTTTAGAAGTAGTGCTCGCCTCGCTTCGCTCTCTTTGCTCGCACGCAGTTGATCACAGTTCTAACCTAACTTAACCCATTTGGTCGGAGTGCCTTGGCTTAATTACTGCGACCAATTCGGCTCTCGCGTGATTGGTTACAGTTCCAACCTAAACTATAATGTTGAATATCATTCAGGCCGTTAGTTGAACGGCTGCCGTTTATGTAAAAGGCTAGGCGGTTAACTAAACGGCTAATTAAACCAGTTAGCTGCTACAGATATACTGAATATGTTTCCGAAGTAACTACAATAAAAAAAAAATCTGTTCCATACATTTTGACCACGTAGGTATTACACTTTTTTATGAATAGCATTTTTTTTTTTGATAACCGACGTAAAATATCTATGCTTGGTGATCTAGAATTCAGCACATTGGTGCTGAATTCATGGTTTCAGTTTTCGCGTCGATGCCACCCTGTACCTATAGTATTTTTAACCCCCGACAGAAACAGAGGGGTGTTATTACAGATTACCTGACGGGCTTCTGGTAGTCGAAAACACATTAAAGAAAACTGATACTATGCATGGTAACATACAACAAAATATTGAAATCAAAAGCCTTAGTTCCTGCTATATTCATAATCATAATCAGCCTATAATGTCCCCACTACTGGGACACAGGCTTCCTCTTCGTGAGAGGGAGTGGGCCGTAATCCACCACACGGGCCCAGTGCTGGTTGGTAGATGTCACATGTCTTCAAACTTTTGGTTCTAGGACATGCCGGTTTCCTCACGATGTTTTCATTCACCGTTTTGAGAGCAGTGTTCGAACCTACGACCCACAAGTCGTAAGTCGCGGCCGATACCACTGGTCCACCACTGCTCTCATGATATATTAATGATAGGAAATTACGTACATAATTATTGTCCGCGTTATCAACACGTTGTTTATCAACGTTCATATGTTTTATTATTCTATATAATATAATAGATGTCGTAAGGCGCCACAGTTCCGCTACGATTGTCTATTCATAGAATACTCATACATAATTATTTGTAATTATTACTCGTTTTATTGTAAATTGTAGGTAGTGACTACTTAGTGTTGTTTTTATTTCAATTTACGCTACAACTTCAAACATTTTTATAACCTTTTCAATAACTCACTCTTAAATCAACTTAATTCCCATTAAAATAAAGTTGATATTTGTTTAACTTGAAATTATATTAATTTTAAACATTGTTTTGAATAGATTTTACATAATTATGTTGGTGTCGGCTTCCAGTTTGCATGTCCCAAAACTAAATATTCAAAGACGTGTGACATCTACTATCCCGTACCAGTCTACGATGTGGAATAGGTTTCTCTCCGTCTCAGAGAGAGGAGGCTAGATCCCAGCAGTGGGAATAATGATTATAGCTAGCCCAGGGTGCTACATACGTAACAGCCACAGAGAGTGACTGTGTCCGTATGAAGATCATGCGGGCTAATACGGGCCAAACTTTACAAGTACAAATTGTATTGTAAGGTTAGTTTTAAAGCATATTTTTATCCAAAATTACTTAGTTATTAGGTTTATCCATCTAGAATTTCTCAGTAGTACCCCTTTTTTTTTAAGGATGGTAAATCATCTTATGACCCCTCCCGCTCTGGGTGGAGCGGAAGGGAGTGTCAGACTCTTGCTGACTAAAACCCATCCGTGTTCCTTCCTTAGCCCTTTATGTTCCGGGGCAGCGGTAACCCTTTTTTACAATCCCGCTGCCCCGGCAGGCTCCGGCCCTGACGGGCCCCTCCATTGATGCTGACATCTCTTTGAGGCGCGCGTGGAACACATACGCACCGCTTAGTAGTACCCTGGAGTCTGGATTTGTGTCCTGTGGATGGCAATAGGCTCGCCCTCTGTTACATGGGGCTTAAAAATATAACTGGCGAAAGGTGGGTGTACTGTACAGTAGAGATTATGAACTGCATGGTTTGGCATGCAACCTTTTTGGTAATCATAAGATAATGGCATAACGTTATAAGATAAACGCCAACAGGAATTGAGAAGGCAAAAAAAAACAGTAGGCGTAAGATTCGGCTGACAGTTCAAGTGAGAAGGAAAATGTTCTAAAAAAACATGAAACGATCCCGTAATAATTATTTTATCTGAAAGATATTGTTTTATTGATGTGCCTCTCCTACAGTACTGTAGATACACCTCTGCAGGGACTAAAGGCGAGATGTGATGTCATGTGTTTGACAGCTTATCCAAAGTTTTGCCGTACTTAGGTACTTAGTTTAGCACTTGTTTTAATATATTCTTGTACATCTCCCGCCTATACTACACCACTAAGGTGGAGGACATCGTGGAGTACGTGCGCCAGAAGAAGAGGTACACGCCGAGAGTGCAGTTTCAAGTTTCAAGGCGTTTGTGGTGCGCGTACCGAATTGTTATTTGCCCGTCGTCATGGAAGAAGACTTCTAGCCGCAGGACGCGGTGTTCCGTCGCTTCCGCGGACAAATACCACAGAACACAAGAACAAGCTATTAAAAATATGCATAGATAGATAGATAGATAGAAGATAGAATACTCTTTATTATGCACACCATATAAATTACAGACCTAAATATAGAAACTGTACAAAGGGTGACACAATGGGCGGTCTTATCGCTTAGAGCGATCTTTTAAAGACAACCTTTGGATGGATTTAAAAGGGGAAGGACAGACAAATACTGTAGGTAGTCTGTGGTGTACCATTTACATAATACAATAAATACATACATAAAGTATATTAAACTAACCTAAATAAATATATAAATATAATAAAAAGAATGAAACAAAGCATAGAAAATAATTATAATGATGAAGTTTAAGGAGAGAGGAAGTGCTTTTTCATCATAATTTTAAAAGTGGACAAAGATGCATGTTTAGGTTAAGGTCTATGGTAAGGGCCTGCGTCGCCTGAAATAAATCCATACTTAATATTATGCGAAAGTGTGTTTGTCTGTCTGTTACCTCTTCACGCTTAAAGCGCTGAACCGATTTAGATTAAATTTGGTATAGAGATAGTTTCAGTCCCGGGAAAGGAGATGGGACTTTTTATCCCGATATTCCCACGAGATCGAGACTTATGCGGGTGAATTCGCGGGGCGCTGCTTGTATAAATAAATAAAATAAACTTGTCGTTCTGTTCCTATGTGCATGTACATTGGTTTTCCCACGGTGATATAATATTTTATCGTGCTGTGACCATTTGAACTGTCGTAATAATGTTTACAAATAAATGTTAAGATAATATTCCTACCTAATTGACAATTACAGACGAAATTTGGCCAGTCTTAGCTTTATTTTTTTGTTGGCTTACATAAATTGATAATAAATTATAATTTTAAACAAACAAGTTTTTAATTGTCGTGTAACTATGTGGTGGACGTATTTACCGATGGAATTTTATTTGTAAATTATTATCTTTATCATAAACATCTTTCAAAACAAATTGTGTGTTGTTTTTAGTTCATCTGTTTGGCGTCTAAACGCTGAGAGTTTTGATATCAGTCGTGACAAACAATTACTTATTACTAAGTACTTAATTAAAAAATATTTGTTTCTATCTATCTTTGCTTGTCACTTATTTACCTATGTGAATAAAACATTAAGTAATATTTAATCAAGATAATCATACACAAAAATCTCGATGTTTTACATATCGCCACTAACATAAAACAGAGCTGTAATAAAAGTATACATTTTACATAATAATGTTAATACTGTACGAGGATAAAGCACTTATCTTTTTGCAAGTTATGAGATAACCGGGGCGGATAATCGTAATGGTTCCCGTCGGAGATTAACCGGGGAACCCTCGATAGCTATGTACCAATGTATAATGCATGGATGGATAATAAAATAAGCATAAGGATAATCCGCTTATAATGTTCCCACTGCTGGGACACAGGCCTCTTCTCTGTGAGAGGGAGTGGGCCATAATCCGCCACACGGGCCCAGTGCGGGGTGGCGGATGTCACATGTCTTCGAAATTTTGGTTCTAGGACATGTCGGTCTCCATACGATGTTTTCCTTCACCGTTTTGAGAGCAGTGGTGATGAAATAATTTATACAAAGTAAAATGCATGATAAAAATAACTCATTATGTATTTACACTGTGTGAATTCAAATCTTTAAATTATTTATCGTCAATAACAAAAGAGACTGGAGAATCTTTGTAATGGAACATCAATTATTGTTAGATACTAGTTTGGGTTGAACTTTCAGATGCGTTGAGTCTGTTTACAAACTTATAAATTGACGATCTTAATTTTTTTAAGTGAACAACAGTCACTACAGTATTTGTAGACATCATATATATCATCTTGAAGCACTTGCTAAAATAATAATCAACATCATCATCATTTCAGCCGAAAGACGTCCACTGCTGGACATAGGCCTCCCCCAAGCACCTCCACTTCGACCGGTTTTGTGCTTCTCGCATCCAACGGGTTCCTGCGGCCTTCACAAGGTCGTCGGTCCACCTTGTGGAAGGTCTTCCAACGCTACGTCTTCCGGTACGCGGTCGCCACTCCAGAACCTTTCAGCCCCATTGGCCATCTGTTCTGCGAGCAATGTGCCCTGTCCACTGTCACTTAAGTTTGGCAATTTTTCTGTTTTTAATAATAATAATACTAGCCTGATATTATCCCAGTGGCACGTAGCATAAGCCATTGCGTGTTGTCAGAGTTTCTTTTTCATTTACGTCTAGAGTTCTGGAGAAGAACCAGTCCTTAAAGACACAATAAATTATATTGCTGACACATATAATTGGTTCTAAAGCTGCAACATTAATAAATTGCATTTAAATAATAGGGAGATACATTAATTGAAACAGAAAGGTCACTTCCCGGACGCGACCTTGACATCAATCATCTTTTGTTTAGTTTCAAATCAGGAACTGTGAATAGTATATGATAGATACATAATATGCGGCAGCAGGGGCCGAAAGGTTCTGGAGTGGCGACCACGTACCGGGAGAGGTAGCGTTGGAAGGCCTCCCACAAGGTAGACCGATGACCTGATGAAGGCCGCAGGAATCCGCTGGATGCGAGATACACCAAACCGATCAAAATGGCGGTTCTTGGGGGAGGCCCTATGTCCAGCGCTGGACATTTTTCGGTAAAAATTATGATGATGACGA
Source organism: Gortyna flavago (assembly GCA_963669345.1). Lineage (NCBI taxonomy): Eukaryota > Metazoa > Arthropoda > Insecta > Lepidoptera > Noctuidae > Gortyna > Gortyna flavago. The sequence goes on along the minus strand of OY770136.1, from coordinate 13,399,140 downwards.
TGAATATGATGTTTACGCTTAGGAACAGATGAATGAAATATCTTCATACCGTATTAAGAAATCCGCTGGTTGGTATCCCACACTCCGGTCGGTCATTCAAATGATATATAATCATACTAGCGACATTTCCTAATAAACTCAATCAATTTTGTTGGCACATACGGTGATTATTTATTTATTGAACTTCCTTGACATAGGAAAATAACTCATGATCCGGTCAGCCGTGGCCCAATATTGGTGTTAGAACTTAGAGGGCCACTTTCATCATTAATGTTGGTACCAAATATTTGTTATTGGATTAATTTGCATAATTTATGTATGTGGTATTGCTTGCTGGTTACATTAACTTGGTATCTTGTGGTACATACTTTCTCTGTTTAGCCATGCAAGTAGTGCTAGGTGCAAAATACTGCATGGTTTCTAATGCCAATACCCAATGCCAATTAATGCAACTAAGCTTTTACTTGCTAACAAATCTATGTGAAATTTATAATGGTTCAACTGCCAACTACAGTCCAGCCGTCGAGAGAATGCGTTTCTGACACCTGTCAGTGCGACAATTCAAGTAGCTAATAAAGATTAAATTCGCAAAACACGTATTCGTTTGTATGAAACTGACAAGAGTCAAGATCGCATTCGTTGGCCGCACTGTAACATTGAATTTGGTAAGCTAATCACAACAGTTTCCTATATTTTGCTATTCTAGCGACAAAATTATTGATAAAAGCACCAACATCTGTGTTTTGGTATAGAACTTCGGATACCTAGCTGGCAACACTGGATACAAAAAAAGCGGCGCTCCGGGAGTGCCGACAGAAGTGAAAACAAAACACAAACACAATATGCCATCACTCATTGACATATCGGATAAACATTACAACAGAGTACATCCCGAGGACAGCCGAATACATCCGAAGCGGTGTCGGTTACAGTAACAGTGGAGCGAGTTTAATGGTTTTTTCCCATCTCATAAAATGCCCAACGCGCCTAAAGACGTTTTCACTTAAAAATCCGTCATTCGAACTAGGAAAAAACGGAGAAGGTTCTCAAGTCGACGAGTTTATATATAGTATTTTTTTTTTACTAATATTGTGCAACTCTATTATTGTAAAATATAAAAAAAAATCTGTTGCCGTACATTTTCATAGTATTGTACGAAACGGGTGTTTTTATTTAATAACCGAAGAAAAATTTCAACGCTGGTGGTCTAGGATCATCTGAATCCATGATAACACTAGTTCCGTGTTCGTGTCCCCGCCACCCTGTATGTAATTGTATAGTAAACATTTAAAAACCTTGACCAATATTCTTTGTCAACAAAAAATCAGGCATGTTATATTCCAACGATTAAGACCAGTTAAGTTTTTATTATTTTAGATTTAGAACGGTAATAATACTTAATAAACTTGTTGGCTTATTTAATAAGAGAAACCTTCAATTAATGTTGAGGTAGGCAGGTTTTAATGTAATAGTATCACGTAGATGTTTATTTCCATGCAATAAGGATCAAAATCGTTTGAAACGATTATGGTACGTTCACGCCTGTTATGAACTCGTCATCGTAAATTAAAACAGGAACTTTATTTATTGACATGTATATAATTTAAAATGTTACTGAGAATTTTTCGCTTTCATGTTTTTATTACATTAGATCAAGTATATTTTTAGCACTTGGTAACTGATATTATAAATAACTCGGTGACTAGAGTATTTAATTTAGTAGCAACTGTAGCAAATGAAATGAAGAATATTTGAAGAAGGGTTTTATTTCATGAAAAACTAAAAATTATACACGATGTTGAAGTATCCAAAACTGTATAATTTTACTTTTTTTGTCTTGACCTTGATCTCGCCTGGTGGCGATGGTTGCTGTCTACGATGGATCAAGCATGCCCAGAAGATGCCTGTTCACTCTTGCTTTTGAAGGATTATAAATGTGGAAGGGAACATAAAATCAAAATAAAAAATCAATATCACACACAGTCATAAGTCATTTGGGCGTCTCTGTGTTTGACATTGACATTTCTTGATACTTATCTTTGTTCTGACAAATTAAACAGTAGACAAGTCGTAAATTTTAATGATTAGCTTCAATTTGTCACATCTCAGTCCTAATATTTACATTAGTACGTTAAATTAAATGTGTGATATCTCAATGCAATCATACTAAATGTAAACAAAAGCCTATCGCAAAATAAACGCCCTTGACTCTGAATAACTGATTCAAAGCTTTGCCTAATTTTAAAGTTGGGGCAAAGTTCCTCACCGCACGTCTATTTTGCACACATGACGATTGAGAGCAAGACCGAAAAAAGTGCAACATTTTGACCGTTAAGACACTTTGAAAGTGTAACATTATGACCGTAGAAATGTTACACATTTTTCGACAGGGTATCACACGACATCTCTCTACTGATTTTATTTTTTGCAATGTTTCGTATCAACAATGTATGCGTAAGAATCTTGGCAAAGTTTGTCGGTGCTCTGCCCGTAGGCGTTGTAATAAGAATGACAGATTGCAGCCAATTAACCTCTATGGAAGGTCAAGGTTACTATAATCATATTTATTTATGACTCGACAAATAACCTACATATCTAGTATTAAACCGGCAAGTAAGGATCCCTAAAGCTAAGTATATACACTACCTATGTACGGTTAGGTTTTAGGAGTTTTATTTTTTTATGATCGTGTTGGCGTAGCCTTATTAATAAATATGAAACCACGAACTACCAACTTCCAAACTCCGGGCTGTTATTGAGAAATTCCTAATGAAAAAATCCAATACACTTTGCCCGACCTGGGATTCGAAGCAGGACCCCACGCTCAGCAGTCGCGCTTGCGACTACGAGAACAACGGGATAGGTAGTTAGGACAGTCAGCTGTCATAAGATAAAGGCCGTGTTCACGTCAAAATGTCTAGTTGACCTACTGTGAGTGAGCGTCTGGTTCAAAATGTAAGAAAAAGCTACTTCAACCGCCAACTCAGTCAGTCGGTGGCTGATTATACAGGGTGACAGTGACATCGACGCGCAAACGAAAACCATGAATTCAGCATAAGATATAATTCAGCATAAGATATTTAGCATAAGACCTCCGTAGTGTAGAAAATTATCATTGTTTTTATTAACCAGAATCATGTACAGACGCCAGTATATCAAGCTACTACAATGATAGATTTTCAACTTTATTGCTAAAGTGTAAAGTTCAAAATTGATTGGGAACATTTGACAGTTTCGGGTAGCTTGATGTGCTGGCGTCTGTACTTACTGAATCCTTGGTAACAGGTTGCGCGTCGATGTTCCTGCCATCCAGCAGGGTAATTGGGTAACACACTATCTGTAGCAATGGGTTACATTTTGACAGTTGAACAACATTCATTGCGTTGTTTACGTTGTTGAGAAGACACTTTTTTCGAACTTATAAAGCAATGGATTAGCAATATCCTATATGATTCAGATTGTGATTGATAGTGTGTTACGCAATTAGGGCGCTGTATGTGTTGGTCTAAACGAGGCCTAAAGGTGAGTTTACACTGGAGCATTTTCTCGAGCATTTTCAGGTAATTTAATTCGATGCTGTGTTCGACGTACCTAATGCTCACGGCGAGTGAGCATTTACCTGTAACATTTCTTCTACTTTGTCTTCATTGTTAAAATGACAGACCTGTAGGTACCGCTCGTCCGTTTGCTCGATAAAATGTTACACCAATAAGCTCGTTGGTTTTTAAAATCAGGTTGTAACAAAACAGCGTCGTGCTCGAAGTGAGGTTCGATAAAACTTAAAAACGGCGAATGCTCGATGTTTCGTTACAAGTAAATGCTCTAGTCTATACTCAAATTTATATTCTGTCAATTTTACTTACGATATTCTCACGACATTGCTTCAAACTAGAAAATGATTACCAGAGCCATATAGGTTCCATGGTCAGACTAGATACAAATAGTACACTATACAGACGCGGAAATACACAACTATTAGTGGCTCCATTCGCTATTTTTATTAGTAAATTCTTCCTGTTCTTCCACTATAAAGAGTTTAGAGTCTGTAAAAAACTAATGCAGGTCACCTACATTAAATTTTTTATGGTGTTCCGATATTTAGTCTGAGTTTATTTAAATAAAAATGTCTGCTTACTGTCTATGTACGGCTGTTATCGGAAAATAAAATGTGTTTTATATTTCCGGTTCAATTGCTTGTTTAGTATTTTGTTCATTTAAGTCTTATCTAGACTGGTTTTTCAATGAAACAACAACCATCGAATGTTTATTGTTTCTTAATTTTTTTTTAAAGCAAACAGTCTGTTACACTGGTTCTCTCATCGTAAAAACTTAAGAAAAGTAAGCTTAAAATGAGCTGAGCCAATAACTCAATAGTGTCAATCACTGGCATCAAAAGAAAAACTCTCGTAGGTAGGTATTTAAAATCATTAATACTAAAGTCGCAATGTCATCTCAGCGACAATCAATGTCAAAAACGGTGTTTTTGATAGATTGAGATCAGAATGTGAACGTTCTTAAAATTACGGGAATTGCCCTTCAGGTGAAATGATAACTTATTTCACCAACATTTTTACGTGGAGAGTTTTACAGAATAGCACTAATGCTCTAAAAAAATCAACATCAGGAGCATATATTTCAGGGGTTTTAATACTGTGTTTTCGACAAGTTTATTTACCTAGTGCATGTTTACGTTTTTGTTCTTTCATTATTTATTTGTATTATTTAGCATATTATCCTATAATGTTTCCACTGCTGGGGCACAGACCTCCTCTCTATGAGAGGGAGTGGGTCATAAACCATCACGGCGGCCCAGTGCGGGTTTCTCACGATGTTTTCCTTCACCGTTTTGAGAGCAGTGGTGATGAAATAATTTATAAAAAGTATAGTGCCTGCTTGGGTTCTAATTCGAACCAATCTACAACTCGAAAGTCGCGACTTTTACCACTGAGTCACTACTGTGTTTAGTGTGTATTTACTAGGTTTATAATAAGCAATATAGCTTCTACCGACTTACCAACTACACACATCAAAAGTGTCTAGGGATCAACATATATTTTTGCAATAACTTTTCTCCTGATTGATATTAATTAAAATTTTCTTTAAGGATTCATCAAATAAAGTGTTTTCGTTTGTCACAGTAACGATAAACCAAGTCACCTTTGCATTAATAAAGAAATTTGCCATTTTCCTAATAAAGGGATTTTTGACATTTGAACCACTAACACAAAAGTTCGAAAAAAAGACTGAAATAACAGTTTTCTTTAAAATTTTATTGGGTAACTTAAACAATTAATAATCCGTGTTTCTACCGCGAACACTATCAACACAAGAACATCGGTTTGGCATACTCAAAATGAGTTCATCCAAATCACGCTGTGGAATGGCCGCCCATGTTCGTTGCAACAACAAAAAAAGGTCTTCTTGCGACTGGATACCCTCCATATTCGGCAGAGCTCTTCTCTGTAGCATATCCCATGCATGCTCAATCGGGTTCAAGTCTGGCGACTGAGCAGGCCAGGGCAGGACATTGATGTTAGCTGCGGCGAGAGTCTGTCTTACAACTCTTGCGGTGTGCGGTCGTGCATTATCATGCATTAACTGAAATAAGGGACCGATTTGCACTTGTAGAGGAACGATGACGTCTGATACAATCGTCTCAGCATAAATTTGAGCGTTGAGGTTGCCTCTGATCCAAATCAACTCAGTTCTTCCGCCGATCCAAATACCCGCCCATACCATGATGGTTCCACCACTATAAGGATGGACTTCCTGGCAGGATTTCAATCACTGTTGGCGTCCAGGGGTTCTCCAGTGTCGTATACGTCTTGTATCCGGTCTCATACCAAAACGAGACTCATCAGAAAAGCACACGAAACGCCATTGTTCTTCTGCCCAATTTCTGTGTTCAAGAGCCCATTGATATCGAATCCTACGATTGTGCATTGCTATAGGTGGTACCCGTAGCGGTCTTCGGGAATGAAGGTTCACTTCATGCAAGCGGTTTCTGACTGTTTGGTCGCTAATTAAGTTCCCTGAAGAGTGATGAAGCCTCACGGCTAACATCATGGCGGTTATTGTTGGAGCTCTTCGAGTTAAGATTTGAATGTATCGGTCTTGTCTCCGTGTGGTGCAGCGATACCGTCCTCCATGGCGCTCAGCCACGGTACCAGTGCTTCGGTAACGTGTCCAAAGTCGACTGATAACACTCTGACTTGTATTCAGAGCTAAAGCCACAGTACGTTGCCGGGAACCAGCTTCTATCATTCCCACGCCTCTGAGCATTTCTTCCCTGCTTAAATGACGTCGCCGCTCCATAATAACGTTGGTTTTAATCAGTAGTAGGGAAACAGTAGCACTAATAATGTCTTCAATGCGTTGTATGTTTTTATAGGGAAAATATTGACAGCTGATTTTCATCTTTTACTCGAATTTGATTCACAGTTCCTGATTCAAATTATGAAATGCACCAAAAAGGATCCATATAAATTTATAAAATCATAAATTTATTACAAAGCCACATCTCAATCTCAAGAAATCCGCATAAAAATGCTTGATCCCTAGACACTTTTGATGTGTGTATATAGGCTTACGTTTTTTTAAACCCGTTAAAAAAAGTAACCCTTTGTTAACAACACCTTGTAGACTCGTTCGGAACATCAATTTATTATTGGTGATCTTTGCAGTCAGTTAAAACAGACAGATGACTTTTGGAACAGAATCAAAAGGATATGTTCCGCTGTTTTACATGATGGTTTGGCTTGAAAGCAAATTGGTCTCTTAGTTCAGTGATTTGTAAATGTAATGTGCTTTACCAGAGGTTAATGTGTCTGGACCAGTCTAGACGAATTCTGTGTGGTCTTGGCAGTATTGCCAACTCTACCAAACTAAAAAAGAGCAAATCAACCATAAACAGAATAAAACCATAAATAGTCATTTCAGAACTGTTATTCTACTGTCTAACAAAGAAAGAGAAATAAAAAAAAAAAATTAATCCGAAAATGCATACCTTCAGCAAACTTTAAAAAAATGGTTATACAGCAGAATAAGCAGTCGGTAGACCTTGTTTGTATACACACGAAAAGCAAGAAACAAGCCTTTTGTATTTTTTGCTTCAGATGGCTAAAGTAGGTACAAAAAACCGTCGAAATATGGACCAATCAAACATTTTGGATTTTATTCATCAGGTGGCGCCTAAATTACAAAAAAAAAAAAAACAGTAAAAATATTTACCAAAACAGAAAACAAAAACAGTAGACCTACAGTTATAACAGTGCAGTTGGCAACACTGGGTTTTAGCCTAAGAATAGGCACCCTGTTTTCCTGTAGCTGTCATGAGAGGTAACAGAAACATTATTAGCCGGTGATGGATGGCTGAGTAAACACATTACCGGTACTAAATAGGTACCTACCTACAGAAATAGGTTTTCGAAGAGTTTTTCTTTCCGCATGTACAAAACTAGCTTCTGCCTGCGAGTTCGTCCACTTGGAAGCTAATATATACCACACAACTTAATTATTAGATATTATTATGGCACCCGGCATTATTGTGTAGCTTTCTATCAGTGATACTTTTTTTAAAATCTGAGATGTAGGTTCACTTTAAGGTGCTACCTCCTACAAACAAATATTTTTACCTTTTTATAATATTATTTTAGACTAGCTTTTGGACGCGGTTGTGCCCGCGTGGTGTCGGAAAATATCCCATGGGAACGTGCTACCGGGATTATGAATGATCCAGGTTATGAATTATCCTTTATGATGAATTATCTTTCATACGAATCCGTTCAGCCGTTTTTCAGACAGACTCCCAGACAAACGGACGAAAAATTAAAAAAAAATATTTTCGGCATAGCCTTGTAAGTAAATAAAAGTAATAGCACTTTTTTTCAAAAATATTAAATAAATATAGTTTTAACTTCGTTACTATTTTATTATATGTATTAGTTGTAGAGAACACTTTGATTAAGTAAAAGCATGACTGTAATACCTACAATATTTTTAGACTTAATTTCTCAATATAAAATAGTCTTTGAAAATAACCTAAAAAGGGCTCAGAGAAAATAAAACCGAATTGAAAACTAAGCATAAATCAGATGTCACAAAATAAATCTAAATTTCGTATGTGAACTTCAGCAAGAATTTCATATAAGTATTGGAAACAGATTTATAAAATCTTAGACATTTTTTATAATGTTTTTTATTTGATATAAATGTAGTGTGTAAAACATTGATATATTATTATGGTTTCTATCATTTTGGAAATCTGCACTGTAGATATTTTCTACTTTAGTTTTTTTTTACTTTAGTTTTTTTACTTTACTTTAGTTTTTTTTTCAAAACGATGTTTCCTAATGTTACGAAATTTTGAGCGCTTCTCATAGACTGCTTTGTTAAAAAAATCGTTAATAAATAGAAGCAACGAGGCGATACAAAAAGTAAGACTGTTATAACTAATGATCTGTCTCAATGATAAGTTTCTGTTTTTAATACAAAATCGTGCTGCGAACATTTTGTTTCCTGACACTTCTATGGGTGGACTATTTATGATCTACTAAACTATTTTATGATAGCAATAATGCCACAACTGTCACTTGTTTTTTATATTTTTTTTATAAATAAGTTCGCTAATGTGATCTCTGAAATTCAAACCTACATGCTCTGTCGTCGTCATCGTCGTCTGGTGTCATGTGGGTGTACCTACCTTTGGGGAGAACAAGGGTGGTGTCATATTCTGCTTCAAAATCTTGCTTCTTACTCAAATTATTACTTACTATAAGTAGAAAAATCTAAATGTACATTCAACGTGTTACCTTTAAAGTTAAGGTTCGCGAGCACATTCGCAAGAAGCTGGCAGTATCATCACAACGGTAATATTTTCTCATTGTTTGTCTTATTTCTTTTTAGTAAGTATATTCATGTATATGTATATTTATTTGTGCTTATATTTATATGTAATTTGGTGTATATTATATTCATGGTTTTAATAGGTTTATGCGTATCTTTATATTTAAAATATTATTCCTCAATTTTCATGATTGCACCTACCATTGTTTGTCTTTGCATCACTCAAAGGTTGACTGGTAGAAAATGCCTATGGCATTAAGTCCGCCTCTGTACATTTTTGTGCTTGAAGTATTAAATAAATAAACGTGTAAATACTTGTCAAGACCTTAGTCAGCATAGTTTTTCCTTATTGCAATGCTGTCTGTTGTTTTTAAATTATATTAAATCGCTCATCGATGTTAAGATTAAATGATTCTATAATATACGTTACACTAGAATAACATCAATCCAATTGGATATTAACACAATAATGATAGTCTTACTCCTGCATACTAATAATATTGAACAAACAACATAATTATGATAAAATAATAACTATGGAATTCCCTATTCTAAATAGAAATCGATACGTTTGATCACATAGAACTCAATATTGTGATAATATAATAAATAAGCGCCATCGTTCGCCGAAGGCCATTCAATTAATCGTGACATGAACTCTAATGAAATGTCAAAAATAACACAAATTCTTGTAAATTCCAGTTTATATTGGCGCTTGACAAAAATGATCACTATGAAATTGTGACATATCGAATGAAACGTTGGAATGGTGCCAAGTCTTCAATAAACGTAAAAAATATATTCTATTTAATTTATTTATAACGCTCACGTAAGTAGCGTATGGATCAAATTATAATAAATGTGAGACGCTAGGATCTTTGGAGTCATCATTATTTTCTGTATGTCCGTAAGTCAAGAACTTGTTTCCTTGGGGGTTTTCAAAGCTATTTATTTTACCTTTAAAACTTTCCTATCATCTTGAAGTAGTAATTTATTAATCTTAAGATTTCGACACGTTTATCGTAGGTATTTATACTTTTTCTTCTATTATGTCGACATTCGCCAACAAACGTTACGGTTGCAAATAATACAAGGAGCTATGGCATAACAATAATCAAAATAAACAAGTTCTTATTTTCTTATCCGGTATGATACCAATTTGTTCTACTTATATGAAAGTCTTTTCAGTTCCTATTCAGAGGGGCGATCATCCGTTCTAATCTCGAATGTTATCGAGATCGGATTTAGATCGAATAAGGCCAGCATTATCGTACACAACGCGAGCTGCTCCTACCTCTTGTATTTTACTTCCACGAATTCATTCGCAGCATTCTGTAAGGCTTACTTTGTTCCGAATCCAATTTCGGAAATAGCCTTCAGGGGGCAGGTGTAAGTGTTGAATTTATTCGCGAAAGTGAGAATTCACAATTGAGACTAAAATTCCAGCTAAATGAAATAAGACGCCAAAGGGTGATGGGGGCATGGTCAGAATAGCTACTACCTGATTATTGTGAATACCATCTATTTGCATCGCTTGTCAGGAGGTTCTAAGGTGGAAAATACTGGAACATATTAGTTATATTTAGATTCAACAATAAAAATAAGTGACGATAATGCTGGTGCGTTGGCAACACCAGAAGAAATACGTAAAAATAAAATAGTTTCCAATAATTGCAAATTAGAGAATGAAACTAATACAATGCTGCTATTTAAAAAACAATTGCCTGAATAAACCATTAACGTACATACATAATACCAATAAGTAGAAGCTTTACAGATGCTTTACTTTCACTCAGCTCTAAACCGAAAAGCAGTACAAAAAAGGAACATAATACCTACCTACATGCAATTATCCTTTAAAATTTAAAAACAAAAAAAGACTGATGACTTTGACAGCATAATATGCAAGTAAGCCCACACTAACAAGCGAACAGATATTTATAAACAAGAACCTGCATCCCGGTTTGATTGATGACTCACTGAATGCAGAAACAGTTGGCATGGAGTCAAGTAAAGTGAAGCTCCATCAAAGGCTATGGAGGACGAACACAATTGTGGAATATATGTAACTTTTGGGTAATCTACGGCAGTTTATTCATACGGAATGATTAAATAACCGATAATAATGTTGATTAAAACAATACTTAAAATGGATCCAAATAAAAGTATGTTTCATATTATTACAGCCATAAAGAGCCTATAATGTTGCCACTGCGAGGACACAGGCCTCCTCTCTGTGAGAGACAATGGCCACAATCTGCTACGCGGGCCTAGTGCGGGTCAGTGGATGTCACAAGTCTTCGAATTTTTTTGGTTCTACGATATGCCGGTTTCCCCACGATGTTTTCACCGTGTTGAGAGCAGTGGTTTCATATTATATTTGATCAAAAAAGAGATCAGGGCTATTCCATTGAATTAATATAAAAAATCTTTTTAAAAACAGCATCACTGACTACTCCTAATTTTTTTCATATAAACTTGAATGAATAAAAGTATTACTGAATGCCTATGGATAAATTCCCAATATCATTTTGCAATACCCATCTTTCATAGTTCCCTTCCTTTCCAATCGCATAGAATAAAATCTTTAGCTGTGACTGCAGTGGATGGCACCCGCACTCGGGCAAGTTATTGAATGATAGAATTTATATCTTTGCGGTTATCTATAACATCGTGTTCCATTCAATTAACTTCACTCACTGAATAAATTTGTGTCAATATAAATTCTTCGACCATCGGCTATTGAACAGCGTTTGCAACTTTATGTTAATGTTTTCTTTAAATTCCGTGGCTAGCATCTCCCGTTATTTCCTGAATTAGTAATTTGTGGTGATGTAACTCTATGAAGAATTGTCGACGGCATGCATTCACAAATGGCCGTAAACATATTCTGTCTTTTGCATCGTCTGACGAAAGCTATTGATTATGCCGTATTTAACCTCGCCACATGCTGGGCAACCAACAAGAGTATAAGATGTGCTATCGGTTATGAAAGGAAGCGAAAGCTGTATGACTAATATGAAACCTTATGAATTTGGCTTTACTCCATATTTCAGTTATTTGAAATTTACGTACAAGATCCAGCTGCTCATTTATATATATATACCTACTGTACACCAGACCTTAATCCATACTATAATCCTTAGTTCAATATATGGATCTAAAACCTAGCTGACTATATTCACTTATTCAGTGGCACAAAATTCGTTGTCAATGTGGTTCGGTCTTCATGTGAAATTCCTGGCCCGATATTTGTGATTCATATTTTCTGCCTTGATTGAAGAAAGGCTTGTAAATAGTGTGTGTGATATGTATAACTGTTCTGCTAACGAGATTGACGACTTAAAAAAAGAAGCCAAGTGCGAGTCGGAACCGCACACGAATGGTTTCGTACCACAAGGCAAAAAACGCCGAAAAAACACGGTTCTTGTTAAAGGAGACCAGCTTTAATTTTTAACTATATTTTATTTACATCAGGTATCTATTGTTATAGTGGCAATAGATACGAACACACTGTAAAATTTCAACTGTTTACCTATTACGGTTCATGAGATACAGCCCGCTGACGGTCAGACGGACGGACGGATGGAGAGCGAAGGCTTAGTTATAGGGTCCGGTTGGCATCCTTTGGGTGGTCCTAAAAACGATGCAATACTAAATTTAAAATCTACTGAAACATCTTCATCTCTTTTTACAATCGAAACTTGATGTTGACGTTTGCAAGTACAGCTGCCAATATAATTTTAAAAGTAAAATAATCTTGAAATTACATAACAACAAAATAACATACCGATGTCAAGATTAAAGCCGAAGGTAGCCGAGATATAAACCCTACTCAGAGTCACAGAACGTGCATAAATGGTAAATGGAACAAAATATACGTCAGCAAAAAAGTAACAGTAAGACAAAGTTAAATGGCATCCAGTCCTTTAGAGTCCCTGTTACATAAACATCGTAAAGACGCGATAAGACAAGAACTATAAAATGGTTATATAATATAACAGCAGCATCACGCTTTGCATACAAAGTCTTGCATTTAGTTTGTGTTTAAATTTTATATCAGGTGGTGAAACAAGTAATATAAACACAAACTACAGTACGTAAAAATACTTAAGTATACTTACTGTATTCGTCACCAACATTAATTGCAATCCCGATATTAATATAGCTTTGAAACAAGACCAGGCTTCTTTCCTGTATTTCATTTTCCACATCAAATTGAAAACTTGAGTCTGGCTTTCCGTAACCTATTTGCAACGTTTAACGATTGCTTTAACAATTAATTTTGCACGATACAGGTGCAGGCGAGTCTTGCTCGCGGCAGCTGTGATAGTGAAGGGAACGCCTTTCTCAGCGCACACGATTTATATTAACACTACAATGTTACTAAATTTGATTAGAGCTGCATTGATAACAACAATTTCAACAAACATAATTGTTGCAGAGAATTCTTTTTTTTTTTGTTTTTTTTCGTTTTGGACCACCATTCAACCAGTTATGGATATGACACCACGAATTGAAAGTGCTGGATTTTATGCAACCTTTTATCATAAAGTTCTCGATTAGGTATTAAAAGCGACAAATTTTATTTAGGTGACATTTTAATATGAACTTTATTCAAATCGGACTAATGATTATTTAAAAGGTTTTGGGATGGATATGTGTAATTTTTGGGATAACTTATATTGTGGCTCTGAATAAACGTTTCAACAGCAAAATTACAGTCAACCAGTTTTTATTCACAGTAATATTATACCAGTCTAGTAGTGTCCCACTGCATGGCAAAAGCCTTTTCTCATACAGAGAAAGCACAAGCAATTATCACCACGCTTGCTCAAATGGGTTGGCGAGTTCGGGTTTTTCTCACGATATTTTTCCTCCACCTGATGTCAGTATTTTTTATAACTTTTTTTTATTTGGAATTTACACCAATGACCTATTCACTAGAAATATTAACATATGCATTGAGTTATGGTGAATTAGTCAGTTACAGGAGTACACAGCACTTACATAAAAAATAACTAAAATATACAGAGTAATGTCCAAGATAAACTCAGAAAGTGCATGTGAATTGCAAATGTCACATTGGTACTTGCCCAGATTAGAGCGACAACTTCGTGCAAAAGTCGAGGCGTTTTAACCAATGAGCTATTTCAACACTTTAGCAAAATAATAATAATATGGTGTACTTTATTTCTATTACAGTTCCATTAATATTCATGCACTGCCACTGAGTCCACATATTTCTTGGTCTCTATCACTTTATCATTCACTTAGACAAGTCGAGGTACAAGCGGCATCAGTGTATAACTTTCCTTGACACTATCGGAGGCAAAGTGTTGCAATATTTTATAGAGATTCATGACGGTGTATAAATGGTAACAGGTTGTAAGCCTGTAACGAATACTTGATTATCATCTTGTTCATTGCTTATAGAAATATTTACTATTATTGTTTTTTTTTTGGCTTTGTAGACTTGGTTTGAATACTTGCCAGTAACATTTGCGGTACGCACTATTAAAATCCTGCTTTTGTCCAAATTGTAATCTAATATGCATTTTTCTGCTCGTAAATTCTTCAGCACAATAAAAATTTCCCTAAAATGTTCATATCGAAAACCATTATTCAAACGACACTTTCATTTGTCTTCTTCGAAGACGGCCAAGATATATTGGAAACGGTTCTAGTTCAAACGGTTAGGAAGAGTTACTAAGGTGTTCGAGCTCGAAATCTAGGAAAGCGAACAATGACAATGATCTCTCGAAAGAGTACACGGGAAAATAAAGTTTGAACGAAAGTGGTTCTTAAGAGTGAGGGAATAGAATTGGTGTTGGTGCTGTGAGGTATAAAATAAATGTTTGTGTAGCTCTCGACGCTGTACAAGATTGATAGACTAGCCCGTGAATGAACATAGCAAATATTACAGTGCTGATATTTAGCGGGAGATGTCGTAAGAAATGTTTGTATTATTTTCATGTCGACAGTGGCTACAGTTTTTATGAACGTTTCAAAATGAAACGTTCATAAAAACTGTATATTGGCATAATTATTGTTACTGTTGTTCTAGTTAGTAGATTGATTATCAATTTCCTCGAAGTATCTGTTGTATGACTCCGCATGGAAGCGTGCCAAAATTATGCCGTCATCTTATACTTTTATATTTTACTTTCTGTGATTTTTCTTCTAATCTGTTAACTGATTACTTTTAATCGCTTTATTTACATTGCGAAGATTGAGCGCACATATTTAATCAGACTGTACTGATAAAAAATGTTTTTACGATACGGTTCTGTATGGTTTATGCAAGGTGTATTTTTTTCTAACGTGTTGTGCCGACCCCAAGTAACATGGTACAGACGCCAGCACAACATCAAGTTACTACAATCTGTTACATTTCTTTAGGAGATTTCAACTTTATCGCTAAAACATTAGGTTCAAGGTTGATTGGGAAAATTAGACAGTTTCGGGTAGTTTGATGTGCTGGATGCCACCACATCAGACTGATGTTTTTTCTCTAATCCCGAATTACGGTTTAGTGGATATTAAAATTGTATCTGCCCAAATTATGCCAGTATCAGCATAAACTTATTTTCTAAACAAACAATGAAGAGAAAATCAGAAATTCTAATTCAAAGTAAAATAATTTCAAGAAGCCGACACTTTTTTTACGCACTGTTATTATAACAAACATGTTTTGTAATCCTGTACATATTTACTTACAAGCTTCCTCATATTCTGTGATAATAAGGTAAGACATAATTCACACACGGTACCGACTATCATATATACCTAGCTGCTTATTTAGATAGAGATATCAATACCTAAAGCATAATACTGCAATTTTTCTGAGCTAAAAAAACGCATCATTGAACAGCTATTTTATTTATTGTCAGATAGGAAATAAATAATAAAATAACAGAAGTCAGTATTATTGTTTGCAATGCGATCTTATAGACGATCTCATAATATCTATTGCAAAAATATATTGTCACAACGATTAGCTTCTAAATTTTAGACTCGATAGTAATTAATTAGCACATTATGATGGAAGTAACATGACAAACTATTCTAAGATTATGTTTTAACTGAGAGCTGACAAAAGGATTGCTAGGGAAGCTTCTTCTTATATATATATTATTTATATATATATTATAATAATAGCCTGTGATGTCCCACTGCAGGGCAAAGGCCTCCCTACTCTCTATCCATTTCTCTCTGTTTAAACCTTCTAAGGTTATTGTTGAAGGAGTCCAGCTCATCTCGCTATCTCTCTCAGGGCCTGCCGCGATGTCGCTTGCCATTAAGAGGGACCCATTGGTTCGTAAGTTTGGCCCATCGGTCGTCTGACATGCGGCAGATATGTCCAGCCCAATCCCCTTCTTGTGATAGCAATATATATTTAGGGAGGAAGTCGGGGTCGTTGTCGTGGTCTATGTTTCTTGAAGGAAATAACCTGTGTCTTCAAATCTCTAGTAAATAGGTTACCTAAATTCTCCGCTCGCAACTTAGGTAATTACCAAAAATGCAAACAAATTATGTGTATTTGGGATAATAACTTTAAAAACTACACTTATGACTTTTTCAATAAAACCTAGATACTAATTGATTTTAGAATCGCTATAAAATCAACTCAATTACAATATTTCGCATGCATAATGGAACAGTGACCCATTAGTAGATAGGTCAGAATTATTTCCGGATTTTTTTTTACTCATATCTCATCAATAGTTAATTATACGTTCAAAATTCAAGCATTTATTAATTAATCTAATCAACTCCAATCAGTTTTAATTTTATGCGTCAACAAGTAGATCTTCTTTGCGCTTTCCCAAAAATCGTCTGTTTTGAGTTAAGTCAGTATTCCATTAAGCATGCGATTTGTTTAAACGGAATTAGCATCAATTGGACTTGAATAGATATCAGGCAAGCGTGCAGCATCAGCGGCCGCATCATCTGTTACCATCATGTGAGATGATGATCAAACGCGACAAAGAAAAGTGGCTATAGTTTATTAGTTTGCACAACGTGTAAGCTATGCACTTTTAGATGATTAATAAAGTCCATCACTTAAAACAGGTTCCACATCATTAGTATCAAACGCATGCTCCATCTCTTTAATACAAGCCGTATCAGTATGTAGAAATCTAACACCATTTAACGATAATGTTCTAATAAATCAATGTCTTGTTGCTGTACCGATATCTCACTGACCGGTTTTGGTTAATATGAATAGTAGAGAATCTTTACTATAATGGAATTTTACTATATATATTTGAATTTTGTCTCGATAAATGGCTTTGAAAACCTTGCCATAATTTTAAAGCATTTGTAGATGAAATCGGAGGGGAAATTTTCGTAATTTGAAGAACGTTCACAGTCTGAGCTAAGTCTCAATCTGTCAAAAATACCTCTAAATGCCCTACATTTTTGACAAGTTTTTGACATTGATTGTCGCTGAGATGTGATTGCGACTTTGAACGTTTTTACGAGAATTGGCCTTCAGGTTATTATTAGTTTTACATTTAAATTACAAGTAGATCAGTGTTTACAGGAGAAAAGTTGCCACTGAACACTGTTTGCCTACTAAATTAACATTGGTGACAGAAACGATACGTTTTAAAATATGGGAACCGTGATAACGGCTTCGCATTTTTTTATGTTTACTTATGTGTAATATTAGGTGATTAATCAGATAGGAAAAACATTCGTGGTAATAATATCTAGGACAAAGTCGTCATTCAGAGTCATTGAACTGCGATTATCGTGACTGATAACGTTGATATTGGTACTTGGAATGTTTGTCATTGATTAAATCGGCTTTTGATATCTGATCCGCTGTTACGCAGTTTTTTTCTGGAATTTTCTAAAAACTATCCCGATTATTTCCACGATCTTTACTTTCACCGTCTATGAGATAGATCAAAGATTCGGCTTGAGGACATGCTCCTATATTTCTTTCTTATTTTTTGTTAGAATCACTTTTGATAAGCATCTTACCTGATAAGTAAGAGATGATGCGGTCAACGATTTACTTATCAACTCGATACTTGAAGACTCTCTGTCTTCTCTCCCTCTCTTGTCATTGCTAAAGAAACATACTCCGCCAAGGAATTCCGCTCCTATAAGATACGCACCAATAATATTTCTTTAAAAAATGTCTGTCACGTCTTACGCCTTCAATTAGTTGTTAAGATAAAATGCACCTTCGAACATAATTTTAACCGTTCCTTGAAAAGGACCAGTACTCTGGCATCCATTTAGGGGATAAAGACTTGATTTGATTCCCCTGAATTTGCATAAAACTACAGTACTGAGTACTCACAATGTTTTTGTAAAAGCCGAAACGTAACCCGTTTGGGGAGTTTCGGAGACCAATCGGTTTCTCTTTAATACACAATGTAAGGTAAACATAAACAGTCCAATGCTTTTCTTATGCTTTGTCGGTTCTTTAAGACGTAAGTCGGCATTTCTTTCAGACTTAATGTTCCTATTGTTTTCGCTTTAGTTCGTTTTAATATTTGTGGAACAGGTTTTTGAACTGTACTTTTTATTACTAATTATACTGACTGCAACGTTGGTTTGCTGGTCGCAAGTGCTATTGCTGAACATGAGGTGTTGAGTTTCGGGTTTCATTCCCATGTCAGACAAAGTCTCAAAACTATTTAAACACTTTTTTTCTTGGGTTTTTATCTGTTTAGAATTTAAAATAGTTTATATAATTTAAATGTATGAGTGTAAAACTGTGGAATAGCATTTATGTCTGAAATAAATAAAAAATATTATTATTAGTTATTAAACTGTTATTGGGTTTTTCTATCTGGAATTTTTCAGGAGCAACCTGGATTCTGTATATGTGCCCGGTTGATGGCGATAGGCTCGCCAACTATTACATGGGACTTAAACGTAATTGAAAAAATGTAGGTGTAAGTACTGTAAGTACACCTCGCCCAACCCAGGAAACAAGGCGTGATGTTATGTTGTTGTGTGTGTGTTGTTGTTGTTGTGTTGTGTTGTTGTGTGGTGTTGTGATGTATTTTACATTATAGCTGCCGAGTGAAAGTTAACATGTCAGGTTAAAATTATTTCCGTATTCGGAATGCGAGAGGTTATTATCAATTGTATGTTCCCCACCAGTTATAATGGCTCTTATGGCCCCCATGGGACCGATTGCGTGTGCACAATGACCCACGCTTGCCACAGTTCAACATATATCTACCAAAGAGATTTGTAGTTTAATATGCCGCTAGGACTCATTTCAAATCAATTATTGAGGTTAGCCAATGACATGGTGATTGGTAAATGTTAATAATCGCTCAGTTCTATGATTTGTCGTTTTGGGCTTCATGGCATATCTATGGCAATTGGGCTTGAAATTAGTCCAACACACCACATACAGTGACATTTTTTTTTTCTTGAACAGATTGTGTTTGGAAGTGCCGATGGCAGTTGACTAATATTTAGTATCTCTGGGAAATTTAGTTCTCAGAAGTCATCAGACTGTCAATCCAGGGGGTCCACTGCCTTAGCACGAATAGGTACTATAGTTTCGCTTGAAATTACGGGCGTTTCAAACTCAGTACCTAATTACGGAGAAAAGATTAGGCCGGGGCCCGAACTAAGAATGAATGACAACACGCTTTGACAGTTGCTAATGCCGATGTGATTTTTCCCTAAAATATGTTTTGTCATTTGTTTTGACGGATCAACTAATAAATTCCACCCGTATTTTCGTTGACGGACTTAGAGAGTAAACCCCATGATTTTTATACAATTGCCGAGAACCGTAACATTAAAAACATTTAGCCTCATTAGAGTAAGTATTACAGAAGGATTCATTAGCAATCAGAAGGATTCATTAACAATCATAGCAACCTAGGAGCAATAATACCTATAGCTATAGGTCAGTACTGACGAAATCTTATTAAACGTTGTCAACTCTTGTAGCCAGTGGAAAAAATGTCGTGCTGATAAAAAGGAGGTCAATATAAAATAACATAGGTACTATAACTGATTATTTAGACACCCATTACACTAGTGATTAGCATGTCTTGAGGTAATTGCACTGAAGTAACCTGTTTTTCGCAGACATTCTCAACTATCCGCTTCCGTACGTAGATAAGCGTTTTCCTATCTATTTCGATAGTCGGATAGACTTGATAACGTTTTCGTTGATAACGTGCCTTACTTTTAACTTTAAAAATTCTATTGGGAATAGAAAAGGTACCTATTAGTGACACCTTAATACATTTCAAAGGCTACAGAGTTCAGAAGACAATGATTGTTTTGATAAAAAAGACTGCATCGTTAGTCTATTATTAATATGAGGTCTTTGATTTCGATTCAAAACTGTTATTGGGTTTTTCTGTAGTTTTTTTATTACTGCTTAATGGGCCCGCTCTTGAGCTCGATCACGCCTGATGGAAAGCGATGGATGAGGTCTATGATGGAACGAGTGTGCCCAGAAGACGCAACATTGGAACTCCCACGCATCGACGAAACACAGCAGGCTGCTTGGCGCCGGTCTCTGGTGGGAGGGTGGTCTAAATTTCTCAGAAGTAGCCTAGATTTTTGCACGGTTGATGGCAATAGGCTCGCCCGTTTTCGCCGAGGTTACGTTACATTTGAGTCCCATGTGATAGTAGTTGACATGGGACTTAAATATAACATAACCTCTGCTTAACCCTTTGGGAAAACGAGGCGTCCCTCTTCCCTCACTCCCATAGTTCGATGGTACGGCAATCCGACACGACTGGAGAGAGATCAGGTGCAGGACCAACGGCTGTCCGTGCTTTCCGAGACACGGGGGTATCATCACACTGCTAACATCCAAACTCTGGGCTGTTACTAAGAAATTCTTATTGGAAAAACTTCAATAATACTTTGCGGGACCCGAAAATCGAACCCTGGACCCCACGCTCAGAAATCGCGCTTGCGACCACGAGACCAACGGGGCAGTTAGATTAGATTAAAGATAGATTTTAAGTATGTGTAAGCAATAGACAAAGGGCCCAACAGTACCTTAAAAAATATTGAATACAGAGTATCAATGGAGTCAAGATAACGAATGGACAAACGGCATGAAGACGTCAATGGCATTATAAATGACAAACTACAACAAAGTTGTCTAACTGTTCTCCACGATGTGTTTATGAGGGTCTAATTGACAACACACGCACCTCTTACTGTTGTACGATTAACGCCTACCAACAAGTTTTTATGACCTCCAAAGACTAACTTATCTCAATGCGGATTTAGGATTTGACGAAAGTAGAAAGTACTTTTTTGACAGAAATTTGGCAACATGACAATAATTACCTGATTATGTACATAAGTCTTCGATAGCATAAGTCATTCCAATACATTTTTGACTTCTCCATCATCCTTATCGCTAATAGAATGTTACTTTTTCTAGAACCTCTGGACAAGCTTAAAACTAGGCCTATTGGCCAAAGTCGTGCGACAGAGGAAAAACCATCCAATACCAAGTGCTGCGTTTTGCGTGGACTTCAAAATAAAGCAGTCTTATGGGCGGAATTCCGCATAGCTTAATTGCAAAATTCAAGTGGACAGTCGGCCATAGAGAAAACACGTTAAAGATATCCGTGGGCGTGATCTAGTGGACATTTAAGTACTTAAACTATTGTTATCTTAAACTTGACATGCACAGAATTTATGCTAGATTGGATTCCTGTTAGCTTTAACTGGTTTCAATTTAATTTATTATAAATTGTAAATAGGAAGGAGTATGATATCAAAGTCAATCAAACTAGACAGTGTGTTTAGTTTATATACAAGAAATAAACAGTTCATAACCAGAGGCGTGAATATTGCAAGTCTGACTGTTATGCAAACGAAATAATGTATGGTTTTATTTTTAAGTTTCCCTATTTTAGTTATATTGAAATAAATGTTTGGCTCTTTGACTATATACGTAGTTCCTAGTTTGAACTATGTATGTAGTCAAAGAGTCACGCTGCTGTTTTGAATTAACTTTTTCATATATTTGTTTTTATAAAGGAAATGCATGATTTATATTCTCTTAACTGCAGCTAATCACATGCAGTTTAAAGTATGAAAATGGTGTCAAACAAGAATCTCAGCTGGGGTATTGCCATTCCAATTTTCTTTAAACTTTACATTGGCATCAGAAGGCAGGTTGTAGTCACGTTTCATACAGGTAACATTCATAGGTGTCAACATGTGCGATATTGAAAATGTTCGGTGTAACGCGAAAACCTAGTCACGAGGCACATTGCAGAGACGGCAAGCCAACTTTAAAAAAAATTTGGGATCTTTACAAATTTATGATTGTAACAAGGATGTCACCGATATAAAAATATATAAATACCTACTACTAATATTATAAATGTGAAAGTTTGTGGAGATGTTTGGTTTATGGATGAAATTTGTTACACAGATAATTTATAACCAGGATTAACACATAGAATAGTTTTTACCCCGATATTCCCACGGGATCGAAATTAACGCGGGTGAAACCGCGGGGCGCTGCTAGTTATTATAATTATATTGTAATAGACCCTCTTGGGACTTAAACAGAACTGGCGAAATTTGAGTATATTAATGGTACGCCTTTGCTTAACCCTTCAGAGAAAACAGGCGACCACGAGACAGGATCATCCCGTAAACCCCAATTGCTGAAGACAGGCTTCCAGGACTCTCAACTGTCAAAATCTAAACTATCTCGAATCGATCACAATGGGTAATAAGTTTATTCGGTAATCTCTACGTGTTGTGACCACGGATATCGAGGGATATATCTTGGAGGCGTGGCACATGTCGCCTCCATGTGGCTAAACTGACCAGTGCGTAGTGCTGAGATATGAATATCGATTGCAAGTTGTTCTAAATACGAAACTATATGAAGAACCTGTTTTACAAAAAATTATACATTTTATTTCAGTTTCCCGAAAGATACAATAAATAAAAATAAATGGATACATGCTGCAGGGAAAATAATTGGTTTCCGTAAAACCAAAGTGTAATTTATTCTTCCTTCTTTCAACCGCGAAGACGCATGTTTTTTGAGTGGACTGTACCTACACTCAAATTATAATACATATTTGAAATTAATATATGTATAAGGCAAACCTGTTGTCTTATCTTATCAGATATCTATGGTTATGACTTACTAACAAATCCAAGAGACGATTCTGTTTTTTTTTTTTTATTTAACTTTGTCAGTAATCTGCACATCAAAAATTCCCGGGCCAGGATATTTTCAGCAACACTTTAGCTAGCATTACTTCACACGGTCTCATACTAATAATGTCAGCAGACTGTTATATGCAAGAATGTCTCTGACAATAAACCCCGGGCATTCCATATGGTGGATACTAATACTAAATCGACAGATGACTGGGAATTTCTGTGTCACAAATGTTATTATAATTTGCTAACCATCCGTGTGATTCTAGGATTATAGTCGTTCATTCGCGTGCATTTCAGAAAACAAAATGCGCGGAACCATTATTATTTTTCTAAAATAAAAGTAGCCTAAGTTACTCCATATAATATCAGGTATCTGACAGTGAAAGTCCCGTTAAAATCGGTCCAGCCGTTTCGGATATTACAAACAGACAGACAGACAAGAAAATTGTTTATTGTTATAAGTACCGTATACACTTTTATATTCATTTAGTAAAAAGTTGTTACTTTAACACTATAAACAGACATTTCAATTGTATATATTTGTATAGATATAAATCAAATACGCCACAATAATAATAGGGAAAATATCAAAAAACTAAAAATGTTTAGATAATTACTTTGATCGTTTCAGGAAAATAATAAACTGATTAATAATAAAATAAGTAGGTTAATAAAAATATCGTATTGTTTTTGTTAACATTATCTTAACTACAATTTTTGATAATAGAGGTATCTGATATTAATATGTACATAATTAGTACCTAATTATTCATTTGTTTTTACTTTATAGTGTTAGGAGGTCAGAAGGCAAAAAAAAATATTATTAGTTCAAAATCTAGTCGCAGTCTCGTCTCGGCGACAAACAAATGTCAAAAACTTGTCAAAATGTAGGGAAATACCTCTAGTATTTTTGACAGATTGAGACTGAGATCAGACTGTGAACGTTCTTAAAATTACGAGAATTGCCCCTCTGATCTACTGTGTAGCTTTGATATCACATTGGATTTAAGTACTGTATAATCAAGCTACATAAAATGTTCCCACTGCTGGTAGACAGGCTTCCTCTCTGTGAGAGGGAGTGGGCTATAATCTACCAGGCGCGCCCAGTGCGGGTTGGTAGATGTCAGATGACTCACATGTCTTCGAATTTTCGGTTCGAGGACATGCCGGTTTCGTAACAGTCGGTCGGTTTTGCAATGTTTAGGTACTGTGTTTCACAGATACGATATGATAATACGATAATATTCTGTTCTTATGTACCTACCTAACTCTATGAGGTCTTTTTTTTTTTTAAGGATGGGTAATCATCAAATTACCCCTCCCGCTCTGGGTGGAGCGGAAGGGAGTGTCAGACTCTTACTGACTAAAACCCATCCGTGTTCCTTCCTTAGCCCTTTATGTTCCGGGGCAGCGGTAACCCTTTCGGACAATCCCGCTGCCCATTCTATGAGGTCTTACGTATCAATTATCAGATTTATGGTTCCACAAAGTGGCACGTGCCAATAATCAATATACAGTAAGCAGTATGATGGACTATAATTATGGACCCGCGTGGAGAATTATCGCCTACTCCCCACCGAGAGGAGGCCTGTGTCCCAGCAGTGGGAACAATATAGGCTTATTATGCTTATGCTAGCAGTTTTATAAAGTTATTTTAGAAAAAAAAAATTAAATTGTCATCCCTGATTTACGATAAAGAAAACCTGTTTGAGGAAAATTAAACTTGTAAATCTCCTATCGCCGATATTCAGTGAGTAAGCGTGGCTTTCAATGACGTTCGATATCCTAATAAGATGTGTCTGGAGTCCCGCAATCGGACAGTTACAAGGCCAGTTATACAGACAGGGTAAGTGTTAAGATAAATAAAGCAAAACAAGTTGATTGACATATCAGTAATACAGACTGGTTTTGAAGAAGTCATGGCTGTCGACTAGTAATTAACGTACAAAAATATAAATAATTTAGGTAAAGGTATTTCCGTTAGGTATAATTATTATGATGTAATGGATGTCTATTTTTAGTTCTACCTGGGAAACACATGTGACTTTGACTAATTAATACGTAGCGTATTTCTCCTATCATAATTTTCCGTACATTGAGTTACAAAAGTAGTTTTGTCGGGGGAAATTTTGTCCTCCCGGTTTTTCTAACAGTTTCATCATTCGTTACATCAAACACTGTTTTCCCTCTCATTTTTTGTATAATTGTAGGATATATCCTATAATTTTCCCCGCATTCTAAAAATAGTAGATCGGTAAGATACACACATCAAAAGTGTCTAGGGATCAACATATATTTTTGCAATAACTTTTCTCCTGATTGATATTAATTAAAATTTTCTTTAAGGATTCATCAAATAAAGTGTTTTCGTTTGTCACAGTAACGATAAACCAAGTCACCTTTGCATTAATAAAGAAATTTGCCATTTTCCTAATAAAGGGATTTTTGACATTTGAACCACTAACACAAAAGTTCGAAAAAAAGACTGAAATAACAGTTTTCTTTAAAAATTTATTGGGTAACTTAAACAATTAATAATCCGTGTTTCTACCGCGAACACTAACAACACAAGAACATCGGTTTGGCATACTCAAAATGAGTTCATCCAAATCACGCTGTGGAATGGCCGCCCATGTTCGTTGCAACAACAAAAAAAGGTCTTCTTGCGACTGGATACCCTCCATATTCGGCAGAGCTCTTCTCTGTAGCATATCCCATGCATGCTCAATCGGGTTCAAGTCTGGCGACTGAGCAGGCCAGGGCAGGACATTGATGTTAGCTGCGGCGAGAGTCTGTCTTACAACTCTTGCGGTGTGCGGTCGTGCATTATCATGCATTAACTGAAATAAGGGACCGATTTGCACTTGTAGAGGAACGATTACGTCTGATACAATCGTCTCAGCATAAATTTGAGCGTTGAGGTTGCCTCTGATCCAAATCAACTCAGTTCTTCCGCCGATCCAAATACCCGCCCATACCATGATGGTTCCACCACTATAAGGATGGACTTCCTGGCAGGATTTTAATCGCTGTTGGCGTCCAGGGGTTCTCCAGTGTCGTATACGTCTTGTATCCGGTCTCATACCAAAACGAGACTCATCAGAAAAGCACACGAAACGCCATTGTTCTTCTGCCCAATTTCTGTGTTCAAGAGCCCATTTATATCGAATCCTACGATTGTGCATTGCTATAGGTGGTACCCGTAGCGGTCTTCGGGAATGAAGGTTCACTTCATGCAAGCGGTTTCTGACTGTTTGGTCGCTAATTAAGTTCCCTGAAGAGTGATGAAGCCTCACGGCTAACATCATGGCGGTTATTGTTGGAGCTCTTTGAGTTAAGATTTGAATGTATCGGTCTTGTCTCCGTGTGGTGCAGCGATACCGTCCTCCATGGCGCTCAGCCACGGTACCAGTGCTTCGGTAACGTGTCCAAAGTCGACTGATAACACTCTGACTTGTATTCAGAGCTAAAGCCACAGTACGTTGCCGGGAACCAGCTTCTATCATTCCCACGGCTCTGAGCATTTCTTCCCTGCTTAAATGACGTCGCCGCTCCATAATAACGTTGGTTTTAATCAGTAGTAGGGAAACAGTAGCACTAATAATGTCTTCAATGCGTTGTATGTTTTTATAGGGAAAATATTCACAGCTGATTTTCATCTTTTACTCGAATTTGATTCACAGTTCCTGATTCAAATTATGAAATGCACCAAAAAGGATCCATATAAATTTATAAAATCATAAATTTATTACAAAGCCACATCTCAATCTCAAGAAATCCGCATAAAAATGCTTGATCCCTAGACACTTTTGATGTGTGTATTAAAATAAAGATCAAATGCAATATTTTTATAGGAAAACACACTAGAACGTTGTCCCAAGTCAAATTTTACAGTGCTGTAAAGAGTTTATAGTTGACGATAGGGAATTTTAAGGAGATAATGTAAGGACCCAATGAACTCATGTTAGACCTTCCTAGTAATTAAACAAACACTAAACCGTATGACGTCATAAAGTCCAACATCTCCAACGTCTGAAGGAACAATCTAATACAAAACAAACGACAAATTTTATTCAGCACCCAAACACATTATAGTTAAACTCGGATTTTACGAGCTTACCAAGTCAGGAAAGGCGATTTAAAAACGGTAAAGACGGTTACGGGTTTTCGTTTACGCCCTTTAAAATTTCCTCAACGAGGACTGGCTAAGGGTAATAAAAACTCTGCTGAAATTGCCCATTTTGAGATTAAAGAAAATTTGCTGAAGGGTTCTTGTCAGTGGCTTTGATTTTTAAAAAAAACACAGCCAGACAAAGGTTAAGGTAAAAACATCTAAGAATTCTGGATTGAAATTGATGAGTGGAACCAGAGATCACGATACATTTGGGAATGAGTTTAGACAGGGTCAAATTAAATTATTATAGCAAAACTGCGCAGACATGATCGGTATTGATATCCGATTACCATAAAATAAACATATTAAACATTTGGTGATTTTTTTTGGGAGCCAACTACCGCTGGGAGTTTTGTTACTTCAAGTATGAGTTGAGAAAATCTGTTTTCTTTTGTTTTATCGTGTTTGTATACTTCTGTGAAGACTACACATAAAAAAACATATTTTAAAACTGATGTTTCCAGTGACTACACTAATTGCGGTCGATGACCGCCGAAAAAAAAATCAAATAGGTATTTTATATTTTTACTGTATCGTTTTTAGAAATCGATATCCATCGCGTCTGCAGAGTTTTGTTAGCTAATTTAATTTGACCCTGTATAAGTACTGTCTGCCAAAAATGCAGTAGAAGATAAAAACATGAACCATGACTTTCGCTTGATTCGTAGGTATCAACCTAGCGGTAATTGCGTAACACACAATCAGTAGCAATGGGTTCCATTTTGACAGTTCAACAGCATACATTGCGTTATTTACTTTGTTGTGCAGACTCATTTTTTGAACATATAAAGCAATGGATTAGAAATATCCTGCAAACTGATTCAGATTGAGATTGATAGAGTGTTATACAAGTAGGGTGCAGGGCCTAAACAAATGATAATCGCTTTCAAAGCGTTTCGTATTTACAACGACTTTCAACAGGATTGACAAAAGTTTTTCGGTCGCTGATAGAAGGTCACACAAACAGCTCAAAATGACCATCAGCTTAAATTGTTCGCGTAATTCAAATCACAACTATTCATTTTCGATGGTCATAATGATGTCATTACACTGCGTCAAGTTGCCGTGCCACAGACATGTGTCTATGACACGGCAACTTGACGCAGTGTGTCATTCTGTCCAACAATTAACTTCCCAGACTGATATTAAAGTGACACCCGACGCGGAGACTATTTTATTATATAATATAAAATAACTGTCAGAAAGAGGAAAACTCCTCTTAATTTATATCAAGCAAATTACGACAATTTATCTGCGTAGGTGCATCATATCAATCAGCATTAACAAATATCAAAATTACACCCAAGGCAAGTTCGACGAACTTTGGGACCGTATGTTCGTCTTAACTTTAAGCCTTCTATTCCATCTTGTCACGTAACTTCAGGAGTTCAGGAGATTTTAATGTAACACAAACAGTGATGTTGGCGGCTGTGCAAAATTTGGCAAGTGTCGTGAAAATTAGACATGTAATCACACGGTGACGCCAATTTTCTTTTAACACACTGACGTGTAAAAAATAATATTGGTGTCGCCATTTGATTGCTTTGCTGTCGTAATTTTATTATGCTCGGACTGGTATCGATGATACAAATTTTTCATGCGAATAATATTTACGAATAGTCGTGCGATGTTCGTTTAGAAGTCTCTTTTTGCACTTAAGTTCCTTAATAAACGATATACTATACTCTGTACACTTGGAATATGAGAGCTAAACCGAAAAAAGTGTAAAATTAAACCCTTGGAGCGAAAGGCACTTCATTCCAACCGGGTGTCCCGTCGTGTCGGACCCGTTAAATACTTATTATTGAGTAGCTCCGATGGCCATCTGTGGTCTTCATCATCAGTTCCACTTCACGAAATGGTGCTTTCCGAGAGCAAATGCACGAGTTCCTATAAAAATACCCAATTCGCTATAGGTGTGCCTATAATATTTGAAGAATTCCTGTGATTTCTCCAGGATCCCATCATCAGATCTTGACCTGATGACAATGGGATCTGGAAAGTATACCCATTCAAACAAAAATTTAATTTTTCTAATGGGTATAGCCGTCTTCGAGTGATCGGGGAACATACATAATAAAAAAAAGATTCCGACGAACTGATATCCTCCTTCTTTATTTTAATTCGGTTAAAAAATCATTGGTTTATGAATTTATGATCTATAACCATAAAGAAAACAGGTGGAAGCGTTTCTATGGAGAAACGACCACCACCATTTCCTCTTAATTAATACTTATAGCGGGATACTGAAGTACCCACCTTGGTTGGGCAAGTATAATTGTCCCACTACAGACCAAATGCCTCTTCTTATTATGAGGAGGCATGCTCATTTACCACGCTTGCTCAAGACGGATTGGTGATTTCAGACTCATTGTTAATAGGTAATACGGGCTGGTGTCAGCAACTCCATGTCAATGCGCGTATTTTGCAGACTTATATTAAATAGAAGTCCAGATTTCCTTACGATGTTTTTACTTCTTCGATGTCAGTAATGGTCCAAGATAAACTCAGAAAGGAAGAACTGTCACATTGATACTTGGCAGGATTTAAACCCACAACACGTATAAAACGTTGCAATAGTTCTTATGCGGCTAAGGCTTAATGTTATTCATTTTATGAGAAAGATACATAAACTGTGTTTTTTATTTCTTAATTTACATGAAAATACCATTTCATTTATAGGAAAATAACTTTTACGACTTTTAAATAAATAAAACAATAAACTGGTTTGCAGTACGCAACATGCATCCCAAAAATTATATGCAAATATAAAATATAGGTATGTATGCAATTTAAAATCAAAATACGCTTTTTATGCAAATATTTTATAATAATTGTGCCAGCTTTGTGTTCTGGATTACAAATGATTAAAATTAGTACCTATTATATGCAAATCTCGTAATGCTTTAATATCGAAAATGATTGACGCTTGAATAGTTTTTAAAATGTCGAAACGAAGTTCCTTAACGTGGCTTGCGGCAGGAATAGGCCAGTAGAAATCATAACCATACGATCTTTATTAATCTCGGGGGGCTTGTGGCTAAGTAATAACAAGTGCACGGGTCGATCGATCAGGTTAAGCTACGCTTGCCGCGGTTGGTCCGTGGATGGGTGACCATCTTTACATACCCAGACCCCTCCGTGCCTCGGAAAGCACGTTAAGCCGTTGGTCCCGTCTGTCATTCGTGGATCTATGACAGTCGTTATGGTAGTCAGAAGCCGGAAAGTCTGACAACCAGTCTTAAGGGGTTTCGTATGACCCAGTAACGGGGTTGTGGAGGTCACATAAAAAAAAATGATCCATGTATATTGGTATTCAGCTGCATCCGGTTAGACTGGAAGCCGAAAAAGGCTAGGCAGATGATGAGGTACCTACTATTGAAGTTTTGTATGGAACAGTTTTTTTCATAAAAAAAATTTTTACTGACTTTTTCCATATTTCTGTTCTCACTCAAATAGATTGATGTAGATCAATGAAACTGATTTTATTCGGCGTTGTGAATACTCTAAAGTGGAATGAGTCACTCTGTTTATTTATCTTTACGATCTGTGGGTCATGTTCATGGCCGAGCAAACATTGTATAATAAAGAGAATCTATTGCTTTTCTGTTCTTAATTGTTTTATTTTTATTTTCGGTGGCAGTGATGAAGAGCGCTTAAGAAATCAAATGTTTATTTAAGTAAGTAGATCTTTCAAGACCCTTTTACACGTCAATATTTTGTTGGTCAATATTTAAAAAAACTGGAAGGTATTTTTTAACTGACTGATCCATGAGAAGAAATGCCGAACCAAGCCCAGAGGTTATGGTCATTTTTTAAGTCCAATCATTAGATATATTATTTGGATTGTATGTGAGTCAAACAAGACTCGTATGCGATTTTTAGAAGACGATTTGTTGTTTTTAAAATCTACCTTCTAAGGATTGAAGTGATACATTCTTGAACTTGCTTCCTTACGCAAACGTCAGTTGTCAACGACAGAGAATGCCTAAGGCATTGAGTCCATCTTTGTATCTTCTTTGCGTGTGAGAAGTTTTAATAAATAAATATTGTATTTAGTTTAAAATCGCATTAAAATATTGCCTAGAGGCACCTTACATTGTATGTGTTTCTACAGCCGCAATTGTAAAACGAAAAACAAAAGGCGCGATTTACATCGTTTTTTAAGACTTGTAGTCGTCAAGAGATGGACTGGATCGTCTGGATCCCTTCACTACACACTATACCTAATTAAAACAGTATGTTTCTTCATATTATTATGAAAGATACATAGGAATCTACATTGTACACGCCCAGTTCTCTACAAAACCAAAGTTTAGTGATAAAACTACGATAAAGAAGAAGATATATGGTTGCAAGGCTTTGAATTGATTTACTTTGGTACTGTCAGCGTAACTCTATTCCCATGTTTGTAGTGAGAAGTGCACTTGTATTGCTAGATATAGATACAGGTTGAAATTGAATACATGCGACAAATCGAAATGGGAGATTGTACTCATCATTATAAACAACTTTTACTATGGGACCAAACCTGAAATCGCGATAAATAATGATAAGTACAATCTGAGTTCGAAACCACAACCTGCAATTGGCAAGTCGGGGACATTACCACGGGGCTTGGTAAAATACCTAAATAGGTACCTGTCGAAAGCGTAAGACCAAATGATCAAAGTACTACATAAAATTGAGCAATATGTTCAGTTAATGATATTGTAAGTTGGTTGGTATCCATCTATTTCTGACACCTAATATTATCAGTTGAGCAGCAATATTGATCGATGATATCAAATAAATGTACTTATTTAAGTCTAGGTAAGTACTATACTGTAATTTTACTTCTAGTTCAGTTTAATAACCTAAACTTAATGAACTCTACAGTTAATGTTGTTCTTTTGTTTATCGTATATGGAGGTTTTATTAGTTTTTATCTCCATTTAAGATTATTTAAGCAATTTAGACATATGGCATAAACAGACCTCAGAAATAATTGTCATTATCTCCCTTTGCACGTAGCTGTAATGTTATTGTCTCCTTGCAAATAGTTTTTATTATATTATGCAGTAATGATGTTAGTCTGAGTCACATTTATCTTACAATTCTATATACTAATGCCACATGATGGGCGCAACGCATGTTTTTAGAAAAATTATACTTTATTATTATGTAGCTCCCTTCTCATTTCCACTTCTCTCTGTCTTGAGCTAGTGATAGGACCAATCCTGTCTGTAGGCGTCAAGCTCGTCCCGCCATCTTCTCTCGGGTGTGCCTCAACGTCGCCAGACGTTTTTTGGGCCCCACATTGTGGTAGATTTGGCCCATGACTCATTAGACAGATAACAGTTTGATATAGGTACGTCTTTTGGTTGTTTATTCTCTTGGTAATACTAAACTACTTGAATATCAAAGAATTATTTAGCTCATTCAAAACGGAAAATATTCGTTTGAAACATTTTTTTTTAAATAGAATATTTTACTCATATTTTTCTAGGACTATTGTTATGTTTTTCAAAACGAAGAAGGAAGTTTAAAGAAAATTATTTATAGCTTACATGCAATGATTTTAGATAAAGAAGTTACGCGAGCCAAAAAAATAGGACACAATATACTATAATTCTTAAAGTTACACCATATAACAGAATTAATAAAACTATCAAAATCTACGAACGTAAGAAATCCGCAAAACCCGCGAAACAAGTTTCATTTATATAATATATTATGGAGATGAAACCAATAAAATAAAATATAAAAATACTCACAAAATAATTTTCATGTTGAACTTTTAAATTCCAATTAATCACTATTAAAAAACACAACACTAATTTAATAAAAACATAATCACCATCACCGAATTATAATAAATTAATTTATAAAACTTTGTATCACATTTTTCATAAAAAATATCGTAATTTCGAATTAATGGCACTTTTGGAAGCGCCCGCGCATCTATGCGTTGGCGCGGGAAGTCTGAGACTGGCTTAGCGCCTGCGCCAGAGATAGCCGTGCGACAAAATGAAATGAAAATATACAGAAGGCCCACTTTGCGCAATGATGTTAAAAGAAGTGTAAAGGTGTGGTCACACTATATACAGAGGGGTAAGGAATATTCAATAATGTAAATGTGTTATAATACAAAAGTTTATGTTATTTATTATAATAAAAATAAAATAAATCTTTATGCTCTCGTATTTTATTGTTTATTAACCGACTTCCGAAAATAATCTACTAGACAAGACGATTGTGTCAAAAATCGATTCAATCACTGCTGCTCCCGATTCAGAATCTCTGAATTATTGATTTGGAGTTCGACTCGCTATTTGTTTTTTTTAAATCATATTACATAATAAGGCAGTTGTAACGATTTTGTGACTGATGATAAATTGTAGGAGTTACTATTATTACTAATATGTAATATTGTTATGACTATTTCTCAGTAGAAACCAGAGTCTGGATTTATGCCCGTTTGATGGCAATAGGCTCGCCTCCTGTTACATGGGACTTAAACATAGCTGGCGGAATGTGGGTGTACTATAAGTACACCTCTGCTTAACCCTTCGGGGAATATCGGCGTGATGTTGTTATGTAAAGGCGCTCCTTCAGCGGCTGCATTCGTCTGTAAAGTTACAGTTCAGATTCGGGCATTACACCAGTTAGTGAGGAGAACCGAGGTATTGGTAATATAGTAATGCTCAAAATCGAATCTTGAGATTGTTACATTACAAGCGAATGCTCCCGGTGAAGGAGTGCCTTTATGTTCACTATGACACGAAAACTCTTAATCAGATTAGCGCTGAAAAAAGGTACCTATGCCATTTTTTTATTTTTGCATATTTTATGGCGTGAACCTTTTGTCCTTTTATGTGGAGACAACGTCGTGAGCTTATGACTAAGAAGCTGCGGTAGATAAACGGTCGTGCGTGCTGACTACTATTCTAATAATGTATGGTCCCGTAGGTTTTACTATAATTTAAGTTACAGTACTATACATAAATGTGAAAGTAGTGCTACTGTTTTAAATAGCATGCAATGCAGGCTGCTGGTTGCCTAGGAAGGTTCTGCTGACATTCTTTATAGGTTTCCATCTATTTTACATAAAGCATGAGTTACACTAGAAAAACACCAGTTACCTAGTCTTTCTTTCCTCACCATCGAAACATGGAAGAACAGACTAATTCTAATACTGCATGGTTT
Organism: Gortyna flavago; assembly: GCA_963669345.1. Lineage (NCBI taxonomy): Eukaryota > Metazoa > Arthropoda > Insecta > Lepidoptera > Noctuidae > Gortyna > Gortyna flavago. The sequence goes on along the minus strand of OY770136.1, from coordinate 13,364,765 downwards.
CACTGACGCTATAGGCGACACCAAATTTAATGCTTAATAAAAACGCGCTATAACATTTTCAACGTTCGGCTTAGCGCTGAAAGTAGAAAATACAACAGCAGACTCTTTAGGCATTCATGTAGATTGTGGGTGTCATCTAGTGTTAGTGAAAACTGGAATTAAAACCTCGTCCATACTACACTTAACTAATCCTCACACATATCTAGGTCACAATAAGAAAACTGTGCCATCCTGTAGGTACTTATGTACCTATCTGTCAGTTTGAAACAGTTTGGGCATTAGGCCTCGGCATAATTTATTCATTTCAGTAAAGAATCGGATTCCTAGAAGAGGGTTTGCCGTCATAAAATAACTGCCTTTACGAAAATCTGTAATTTTTAACAGTGTATTTGTCATTAAGGTGTCAAAAAACGCTTTGTATATTAACTGCCTTTATAGTGTGACCGTTCAACGCTTTCTTAGGAAACCAACGCTTAATTTTTTCAGAAATGTGTAGATGGTTTTGGAGTTAGTGTGAACAAGGCTCTAACGAAGGATAAGAGCATATGGAGACCTATAATTAGCCCTCATCAGATGATCTGCTTAGCCTTTTCCCAACTATGTTGGGGTCAGCTTCCAGTCTAACCAGATGCAGCTGAATATTGGTATTTTACATGAAGCGACTGCCTATCTAACCTCCAAAACTCAGTTACTGGGTAATACGATACCCCTTGTTAAGATTGGTTGTCAGACTTTCGGGTTTCTGACGACTGTCAAAGATCCACGAATGACACGAACACGAAGCGGTCTCGGTATGTAAAGATGGTCACCCATCCACAGACCAAACGCGGCAAGCGTAGCTTAACCTGATAGATCGACCTTTAATGACTATCAACTGAAAAACCCAATTTTTCTATTTCCTGCATCTGATAGCTGCATTATTTTTTATGCAAGCAGAACCGGATAACTTGCGTTTTTTTTATTTGATAACGCTTATTAGGTAGCTGTATTATTTTTATATCAGCTAATCGTATCACAAGCAGAAATATAAAAACGGGTTTTTATTTGATACCCATAGCTAGGTACATTCATTATTAAATATTTTCCTTATAATTAAAATATCCATCTAGTACTTACTGAAGTAGATCAATCTTTATTATTAATTTTAAGGATTAAATTAGGTTCCTTTTTCCTTTCTTCAGGCGGGATAATGGTAGGCAATTCCAATTTAATTTAATTTTGCCTAATGGCTTTTGAAATATTCAAATATTATTAATTCTCTACGTCATTAAGTAGATACCAACCTATTAATCCAGTCATAAGGAATTTTGCTACTTGACAAACCTATTCAAAATACCAAATTATCTGATAATGGAACAAAATGTTTTGTGCTGTTGACCATCTAAACTCCTATAAGTACCTAAGGTACATAATTACAAATACGTATTATTTACTTTCATGATAAAAAAAAATTGCAATATATTTTTTTTATAAAATGATGTACGTGTGTACCATAATGATTATGTGTTTTTGCGTAATCTTGCGGATCTCTAATTGTAGATCTAGAATCGGACACAACCACGTGCGCGAGCGACGGTCGTCCATAACATATGTCAAAGCTAACGAGGGATATGTAAAAATGATTTATAATTATTTGCAAATCGCGTGAACTTAAAAGTAAACTGCCTCTAGGTTCGATTTTATCTGCGACTATTTTTTTATTAGAATGATTTAATAATATATAGATCTGGTTCATAAAAAATGTAGAAGACAATAAATTATAGTAATATTTGAAATAGTTTTTATTTAACTATTAATTAAGCTATTAGTATACAATAATTAGTAGGCTTAATTTACACATAATTAAATAAATGTCTTGTTCAAGTTTTTTCATTATAAACTGCGTGGGACGACATTTTTAATAATAGAAAAGTTCTTAGAACGAACACATCATAGAATTTAAATTGCTCACTGGCCCACACATGTAGAGATAGTTAACCAAAAGAAATGATTAGTAATTTGATTTCCCTTTAAATTGTACCAGTTGACAGATTAATGGACTGGTGTAAATAATGTCGTGGTGTGACGTTTGTTTTTTTAAATAATCGTTTGATATTATTTGATTGGAATTTCGCAGCCCAGAGTCCAGATTTGTACCCTGTTGATGGCAATAGGCTCGCCCCCTAATAAATGAGACTTAAACATAACTTGTGAAATGTGAGTGTACTCTTTAGTACACCCACATTTACGTGAGGTGTACCCATGTGCACCTCTGTATTACCCTTTGGGGATTGCAGTTATGATCTTTTCTTTGATATTAAATTACTTTCTGAACTGTAACATCATCGACAAAAATATAAAAAAATCGTCACCTAGTTGTGCGCGCCCGCGAATAATAGAAACATAACTCCTGCGCAGATTTATCACGATTGCTGACAGACTCCACACAAAGATTCGCGATGGTTCACGAACTATTTTTGTAACTTAATTGATATTAGTGTGTTATTCAATTCTAATCTTGTAAAACTGTATTTTAAAGATAGTCTAAATAACTAACATATTAATCTATATACATTGTAGGTTGTTCAGAATATTTTCATAACCCATAGAAAAGGAAATTCAACACGTAAAATATCATCATGCCTCTACTTTTCTCGAAGGGAAGGACAGAGGTGTACCTATAGAGTACACCCACATTTCGTTATGTTTAATTCTTTTTTTATTGCTGAATGGGCTCTCTCTTCACCTTGATCACGCCTCATGGACAGCGACGGATGAGGTCTATGATGGAACGTGCATGCCCAGAAGATGCCTAAGGCATTCTCACGTAATAGGGGCCGAGCTCATTGGCATGAACCGGGCACAAATTCAGACTCCGGGCAAAGAAAACGGAAGAAGGAGAATCAAATGTAAAATAAAAATCAAATGGAAGGAAATTCCAGTGATTTCAGAGACAGTGGTCAATAATATTAGGAATAGCAAATTAATACAAAATGTAGAAGACAATACAACAATACAATATCTAATGAAGTTTCCAGTCCGCATACGAAAATTTATAAATACATATATCCAATAATTTAGTCACTATGGCTAGTCAATTATTAGTTACTTACCATTTACTTTGTTAAATCACGTTTTTAATTTCGAAGCTAGGATTTCTTTGATAGTTCCATTATACTCTTAGCCATTAGTATTGCCAGTGTTTTCATTTGTTTTAGTATTTTTGTCTCAACATTGTACAACATATAGTTATAAAGTGTTTACGTTATCTCTCAAAAGCTATAAATTTAAACATAATCGAATGGTCATTGCTACTTAATAAGCGCCGAAGTGTCATTAGGTCAAAATGGCCGATACAACTTATCGAAAACCTGTCACTGGCTTTAAATGTTATTAGTTCGTTATACTTAGGTAATAATTATATTGGTATTATTGGTAGTAAAATTTCATTGCTCGATAAAGTGCGTTCGCCAGAAACTCTAGTTGGTACATTTTTATTTGTTTTACAGCTACAACGCGGGCCGAGCTGTGCAGTTGCGAAAAGTACTAAATCATGTACCTAACGATCTACCTAATGATAATATCGCCGCTATTCAATTTCTAGCATAAAATATATGGCGGACTATAGTCTTGGAGAAGTGTTTATAGCGAGTTGTCTAGAGATGATTTCAATTCTATAGTTCTATGAGATATTATCGCTTGCATGTGCCATCAGCATCATTTTCGTAGTTTCGAATTTGAAAGCTTCCGTTTTTTATTTGAAAAAAAATGGACCACTTATGAACAAATAAGTGGCCAAGATTAAAAGGTATCCAATCAACGGTTGTCATTAAATCAGCCCATTTTTTTTTTTTATTAAAAACGGAAGCTTTCAAATTCGAAACTACGAAAATTTTAATACTTATTGTAAATTAAGTTTATTTCTGACAATGTTCTTATCATCATCAACTTTCAGACAAACGACGTGCACTGCTTGACATAAGCATTCATAATCAGCCTATAATGTTCCCATTGCTGGGACACAGCAACACAGGCCTCATCTTTGTGAGAGGGAGTGGGCCGTAATCCACCACGCGGGCCCTGTGCGGGTTGGTAGATGTCACATGTCTTCGGTTTTTCGTTCTAGGATATGCCGGTTTCCTCACGATGTTTTCCTTCACCGTTTTGGGAGCAGTGGTGATGAAGTTATTTACACAAAGTAAAGCGCCTGAGAGGGTTCGAACCCACGACCTACAACTTGTAAGTGGGAGCCGTTCCCACTGGACTACCACTGCTCGCTGTAGACATAAGCCTTGCTACATTTAAATTTTCTACCTATTTTCTTGTCTATTTTTTTTCCTTTTTTTGTTAATTATTCTTTTTGTATTGATGTTCTTTTTGTGTTGATGTTCTTTTTCTGCATCATGTTCTCTTTTTCTTTCTTTTTAGTCGGATGTCATATATTTTATACCTCTAATTTCTGATACCAATTCATATACAACAATCTGGTTTCTCAAGAAAAGCCAACAAGAACGGACTGCACACGGGCGGGCGCTCTGATTGGATGGTGCGCGACTCCCTCACCCCGCCTACCGCTGCGGCCGTTATAAGAGGGAGCGATTTTCAGTGCCAAAAACACCACGAGTAAAAGCGCGCGCCCGCGCACATTCCGTTTTAATAGTGTGAACTTAAAGTTTCGTGTTTTTCTTTTCTTCTTTCGATTTTCTCACCACGAACCACTACCTAGCAGCTACAAAGCTGGTCCTTCGAGCCGGATTGTTTAGTAGTGAGAAACAAAACCTGTGTCGCAGGGATGTCGTTGTTCCACACGCCGCGTGTGATGAAAACACGTGCACAAAAGAAAAAGGAGCAACTGACTAACGAAGAAGAAAAACAACTTGAAGTCAAATCAGAACTGCTGCATAGCAGTACGGATGCAGTGAAAAAAGTCGGAAAAGTGCAGTCAGATATTGGTGTACGCCAACGTGCTAATTCGAGCTTGAACTTGAAGCAACAAGATGGCGGCGAGTGCAAAAGTTCTCGCAACTCACGCGCGTCGTCGTCAGCAATACGGCGGCAGCAACTGGAATACGAAGCCGCTCAAGTCAAAGCCAAGATCGAAATGGAAGAAATCCAAACAAAGGCTCGCATCGAAAAAGAATTGGTCGACAAAAAATTGGCCATGGACTTAGCAGAGTTGGAATCGAATCAATCTTCATCAGCTTCCTACAAAAGTAAAGTGGAGAATTGGCTAGAAAAGTCTGTTGCTGAACCCGGCACGTCGCACGATCGCAACAAAGCCACTGTCGGGAGCGGTGAGTGCCACCGCAACATTGACGGCGACGAGATGCCTATGCCACCTGCTACCGCGCTAAGTACACATCGCGCCATCGAGGAGCTGACCAACGCGATTAAGAAGGCTGTCGACTCATCCAATTCTAATACGGGCAATACGGTGCTGTTGTCTAGGCTGGCCACCTCGAAGGATCTGCCTTTGTACTTTGGGGATCCGTTGGAATGGATACAATTTCGGGAAGCATTTTATGAATCGTCACGGGTATGTAAGTACAGTGATACTGAAAATGTGTGGCGTCTACGGAAGTGTTTGCGCGGCGATGCAAAAGATGCAGCCGCTGCATTACTGATGGGAGCGAGCTCGCCCCACGATATCATTGAAACGCTCGAACTGAGGTTCGGCAGACCAGAAAACGTCATGCGGCAAGTTATATCACAACTGAAAAAGTTATCACCACTACCACACTCATACCACGCCGAAATTGTGAAATTCGCCATAAAAATAAAAAATTACGTCACCGCCGTAACTACTTTGAAACAAATAGATTATTTGAAAAGTCCAGAGTTGTCGACAATCATAGTATCCAAATTGCCTACAGGACTCGTTAACAAATGGGTAGAATACCTATACGAAAACCGAGTACACACTGAAACGCCTAAATTGGAACTACTTTCCAAATTCCTATATGAGGAAGCGCAAAAGGTTGCAGAGTCGGGAGTTAGTCACATACAATACCAGAATGAATTTAACAATAATAAACAACACCATAAAAAGCATAACGATCATCATTCCGTGCTAACATCTGTTAAGGACAATGACCCCGACACTGCCAGCAAGTGCAAGTTTTGCAAAAGAAACAAGCATGCGTTGCCAGACTGTAGTCAATTTAAGCGAGCAATGAGAAAGGATAGATGGCGATTTGCTCGAGCAAACAAGTTATGCTTCAAATGTCTCGGTGCTCGGCACCCGGATAAGAACGAGTGTACTGCGGAAAACTGCAACGTCGAGGCCTGTGGTGGGGCTCATCACCAGATGCTGCACTGGACGAAGCCAGAAGTGGCGCGCCATGAAACTTCCGCGCCACCCAACGATGTCGCGAAGTCTGACTCCGCTAGCGCCGCCGCTAGTGAGCTCGTCTCACACGCCAGCACCCGCGCCGCGCAGTGTCACGAAGTGTCAGTGATAAAACCAAAGACAAATGTAGTACTTAAAATAGTGCCGGTCACTATTCATGGACCCAGGTCAAGTGTGGCCACGCACGCGCTTCTTGACGACGGCGCAACAGTGACTCTCATCGCGGCCGACCTTGCCGATAAGGTCGGACTGCACGGGGAAAGTGTCACAATGCGTGCTTCAGGTGCATGGGACTCCGAGTTATTGTGCGAGACTGAGATAATTAAATGTAAAATAAGTAACAGTGACGGTAACAAATTCGACTTGCGTGCTCGCAAACTCAAAGAACTTAATTTGCCCTTGCAGTTATTCACCTCTAATGTAAACTATTGTGAAAACATTTCTAGTAATAACCCCATTATATGTGACAGCAATGTTAAACCTAAACTGTTAATTGGTCAGGACAATTATGATTTAATTGCACCTATCTTATGTAAAAGGTATAAGCCGGGCGGACCATACATCACGCAAACTTTATTAGGATGGTGTGTGCACGGAGCTTGGCATGCTGATTTTACTGGTAAGCGCGCCGAGCACGTCAACAACGTCGGCAGCATTGGCAGCACCGGCGGTGAGCCAGACGCGGCGACATCGTGCACACTCAATCACCCAGGTAAGCCTGCCCCGCACGCGCTCCGCGACTCGTCTGCGAGGAACGGAAGCGCGGGCGCGAGCGGGACTTCATGTTTTGATTTTATTACATGCGTAGATAAACCATTGTGTCAGTCAGCTGTCGTTAAAGATACCTTCGAATATAGTACAGACATTGATTTAAGCCAATTACACGATTTAATTCGCTGTTCATTTTCACTCGATTCAATTGGTATCAGTAACAAACCACGTCAAAATATTGAAGAATTACGAGCTGTAAACATCATTAACGAGTCAGCTGAGTTAGTTAACGGTCAATGGTCGGTCAAGCTTCCATGGAAGCACGATCAATTTGTTATGCCGGACTCTTATCCCGTAGCATTAAAAAGATTACACTCGGTAGAACGAAAAATGTCTTCTAATTTAGAATATGAAATTAGATACCGCGAACGTATCGTACAACGCCTAGCTGATTTATTTTGGTCCAGATGGCTCAGAGAAGTATTGCCTACACTAGCGCCCCGTAAGAAATGGGACCGCGAGGGTGCACAGTTAAAGGTAGGTGACCTGGTTGTTGTAGTAGACCCCGCTTCCCCTCGGAATGTTTGGCCAAAGGGAATCATTCATCAAGTGTATCCGGGAGCTGATGGACGGGTAAGAACCGTAGATATTAAAACAAAAACAGGCATTTTGAAACGTCCCGCAACACGAATTGCTTTACTCATGAGTTTTGAGTGTCGCAATGACGACACTAAGGGGCAGGATGTTGATGACAACGTCACGGTCCGCCCGTCTTTTTATTAAATTAAGAAATTGTAATATTTTAGGCATAAAAGTACGTTTTCTATTACATTAGTTTATAATTAGTTTGTATTTTATTGAATTAAAAGCCAACAAGAACGGACTGCACACGGGCGGGCGCTCTGATTGGATGGTGCGCGACTCCCTCACCCCGCCTACCGCTGCGGCCGTTATAAGAGGGAGCGATTTTCAGTGCCAAAAACACCACGAGTAAAAGCGCGCGCCCGCGCACATTCCGTTTTAATAGTGTGAACTTAAAGTTTCGTGTTTTTCTTTTCTTCTTTCGATTTTCTCACCACGAACCACTACCTAGCAGCTACAGTACCTATTAGGAAACTTAACACTTGTTACTAACCGGTACTATAATATAAATTACCTCGATGTGACTTCCCGCTGTTTTCGTTTGACAAATTGACCTCATAATGTTAGCACGGTAATATTACCAAACTTTCCATGTTAACCGTCTCGGTTATTAGTAAATAAATATCAAGGTTTGTAAATTTCTTAATTTGATGTTGATTTTCCCACACGGTGAAATTTTTTATGTACTTATGTAACGACGTAGGATAGCCTTTACAAGAAGTGGTCATAGTATTAGTGGTTCAATACCTTGAATATCATCAGGATTGTGCAGGAATATTATAGCAGTTCGTCGTGGACGTGGTACGACAGCGGCTACCCTGACATCATCTGGCATCAGAAGACAGCCGCCACGCAACCATCGACGCGACGCTCTGCTAGAATGACAGTCATCAGCCAGCGTCACTCTAGTCAAACCTTTTCGATGATTTCCGCTAGTGAAAGAATTTCCGAAATTGGATAATCACCCTATTTGCGTAACTCACTATCAATCTCAATCTGAATCATTTTGAAGTATATTGCTAATCTATTTCTTCATATGTTAGAAAAATTTGTCTGCTCAACAACGTAAATACCGCAATGAATGATTTATTCCGGTCTGATCCCCTGAGTCCCCCCCCTCCACCCCCCTCCTGGATCCCCTGCTAGTTCTTCTTCTGTTTTGAAATCTTTCTTATCCAATTTATCTACGTTTCTCTTTATGACAGGTGAGTACAGTCAAGAGAAAATAAACTATTAAAACTATAAATTCATATCTTACAAAATTAAAAACCGTTTTTTTTTTAAATGTCCGGGTACCATGAAGTGAAACCCATTGCTACTGATAGGGTGTTACCCAATTACCCCGTAATTCTCCCAGAGATTACTTCCTACATCCAAACTAACAAACTTTACCTCATTATAATATTAGTGCACATACTCGCAGATGTAGATTTAACTGTCAAACAAAAAGTTTTATTACGTTTTAATCTATGTATTTTCAAGAGGTCACTTTTAATAGCTGTTTGAACTATGTAGATTTATGTCTAATATAATTTGTCATCAGCAAGTTGGTTTACGACTGGCGCTATCCTTTGGAAGATAACAGCGATAACAGCAGCTATAAAAGTAATTATAACATTTAATCTAGTGACAGTATGTAGTAATAATCAGTTGTATTTGGTTCCCCTATACGTCATTCCATTGATATTATCTATAGGTCAGTTAATCAAAACAATAACATTGTATGCAAATAAAATTTATGTCAACGTGTGTTATGTTATAGAAATTCGATACGTTATGACCTTTAGAGTGTACAGCTATAGGTGGCATTGTTTACAAGTAGCTAGTTTACGTAACTACTGTATAAACCTACCTAAAAAGTTGTTCATTTATTTTTTTTGCCTATATATCCCACAGCGGTTTCAAACCTAGGGAAGTTAGGAAGGAAAAAGCCTTTGCCCCAGACAGGACCCTTGGACGATGTCTGGTCATGTTGACCCTGCAAACCTTATCAGATCGAACACCACCTTCGCCGTGGTCTACCTCGATTTCCTCCCTAACTAATTCTTAAATTTTAGATTTAATGAAGACACTATGTAGAAAAGTAGCGAAGCTTCACATGAGTTGATAGTGAGTGAGAGTGGTCTTCCCTTACCAGGCGCTTTGTTCTGAAGTCTATTTCAGCCAAGCACTTCTTGACTTCGGCTCACCCTTGGCACTATCTGCGCAGTCGCAAAAGTCGTATCTGCTTATAGGTACCAACATTAATAACATCGCCCTCCAAAAATCGTGTTTGTCGGTCGCTAATGGCTGCACGACCGTATTTTGTAGGCAAAGTTGATCGCGGCAATAAACAATAGATAACATCGATCCAATGGTATTGGGCGGGTCACATCAGCCGCATGCACGATGACCACTGGGCTAAAGTCTTCACATAATGGGTGCCTGAAGATGGGCGGCGCCGCCGATGCCCATAAAAAGATGGCAAGATGACCTGGATGCATACCGCGAAGGCTGGTTCGAGGTGGTGTGGGATAAGAGTTAGTTACCTTTAAGGTTAATAGGAACAAGATTAAACAAACCATAGTCTTATGACACGTGATCTATGGTTTACTAATGTAAAGTCAAGGAAATTAATTGCTGAGCAAATTGTCAACCAACTTTAATTATTGTTCGTGTATTCAAATCACAACTGCCACTCTTTGACAGTTGTATGAAATAGCTATTAACACGACACATTGACATAGGGTGTATAATAGCTTCACAATTAATTTCCTTAACTATATAGTGATTATTTTGTAGCAGGTAGCGTTGGGGGGAGGCGGATAGCATATTATGTGTTTATACTTGGCTAGATGGACCGACGACCTTTAAAAGGTGGGATAGAATAGATGGAGGAGACGGAGAACAGGGTATTGTGGCGAAGACTGGGAGCGAGCCATGTGCAGCAGTTGACTGCGATAGGCTGTTTATTAATACATATATTGAAAATATGCGTTAACTTTTCATTTGCTGGCTCAAAATTAACACTCACGCAAGCTACCTAAACAGCAGTAGGTACCACTTTCAGTTATGCTTGCATACTAGGTACCACACTGTAAACACTTTCCTACCTTCGTTTTAATAACGTATCGAACTACACTCAACGATTAAATTTTCCCGTATAATTACCAATATCGATACCGAAGCCTCGTATATCCAATATAGCTAACATTCAATTAACAATCCACACGCTAAGATTAAAGTTCCGTTATGACATTTTAATTAATTACACAATGTACATGATGTGAAAATTTCGTAAACACGCCATGATTTTGAGATGGGATTACTTTAGTAATGAATGTCGTAATAATTGTCAGTTGGTGTCGAAATTTTGTCATCCGATAATTTAATTGTGTGAATTATGTGCGTAAGTGGACATGACAGGTCAGTTTTCGCAGTCAAAGTGGTGTTAATAATAAAATTTAAACTGATTGGTCTGGTCCGTCTATGTTATGTTCGGTAAACATAACCTACTTATGATATGAGAGGCGACTGGAGGCTCCCACTGAAGTTTTAATAGAAATATTAGCTGTGGTAGCCCGGTGGCAACAGCAACGCATGTCTATGAAATCTGGGGGAACTTCGGCTTCTAAGATACAGGCTTCTTGAATAGTTTAGGAGTCAGATGTTTTCGACCTTAAGCTGTGTACATCATTGCTGTACAAATTAATCCTAAGACTTCTCCTTGTACTATATGGTTTTGTGTGTGTACAAATAAACAATTTTATTATTTATAACGACTGACGATTTGTATAGACGCCAGCACATCAAGCTACCCGAAACTGTTAAATTTTCCCAATCAACCTTGAACCTTATGCTTTAGTGATAAAGTTGAAAATCTATTAAAGAAATTTGACAGATTGTAGTATCTTTGTGTGCTGGCGTCTGTACGTCGTGGGTTCTGGAAGACATGTGACATGATGATATCTAAACTCTGATTTTTATTAGTTAGTAAATATTAGCTGTCGTTTTGTTCTAGCAAATTATAAATTTGAGTTTACCTACCCGCACTGGGGTCGCGTGGTCGATTACGGCCCACTCCCTCTCAAAGAGAGGAGGCCCGTGTGAACAAACATCACAGCGGGAATATTATAGGCTGATTGTTTCACGGAAATTGTTCTACTAGAGTCGCGTTGTAATTCTGCCTTAAGAATTCAAAAGCATAATACAAATGTACCTACGTGATAGTATATGCAATACTAGAGACATCGCAAATATTTATTTATTTAGGTAGGTAGGCAACTATTAAATATTATTAAATTAAAATAACATTATTTTGTTATTTAGCAGCTTCGATTAATAATATTTCTTGATCGAAGTTTAGCAGACCAGACTTTGAAACCCCATCCTTTTAACAAAACCTCTTATTAGCCTATTTCCGACACCCATACAATAAATGAGAGCAGAGGTGGTCCAGTAGTAACGACCCCGACTTACGAGTTGTACCTCGTAGGTTCAAACCCAGGCAATACTTGATACTATATACTTTGTGCAATTTATTTCAGCACCCCTGCTCTCAAAACGGTGAAGGAAAACATCGTGAGACCTGTGTCCCAGCAGGGCTATTGGCTGATTATGTAAAAGTACAATAAATACCTCGTGTCAAAAATTATTTGAAACTCCCAGTCCATTTCCACGCTATAAATCCTTTATCCAACAGTAGTCCCTGCTTACGTCACGCGAGAATTCGTCTACAACCTCAATTTTGAGCGCATTAATAGGAACCAATGACCCTTGCTTCCGTGCCGAGTCGATCCCGACTCGGTCTATCGAACCTAGTTAGTGATAATTGTGACGTATTAATTATTGAATAGATTAAGGTGTGGAATGGTTATTGTTGGGAATGGGGTCAATGACAATAACATGAAGGATTACTTGATAGGGTTCAGTAGGTCCCTAAAGGCGGAGACTGACTTGCAACGTTTGTTTGTAATATATCGAGTTTTTGTAACGCGTTCTAGTAGTCAGTGCAACCAGCCAAGCCGCGCGATTTGAGCGCCAGATCCTCTACTCGACTGTCGGCGTTTTCGTGAATTCCTTTGAAACGCGATGGAGCACGCTTGAGTCAAGTTCTCGAAGCAAGCGTTCGCCACGTTTAGTGTATCGCAGTTTTGTAACCAAGCTCGCCTTGAATGAAACATTAAAAACAAACGTTGCGGAACCATGATGATGAGACTTCGTTAGCAAACTGTTTTTCCAGTGACTACTGGCTATTGACTTTCAAATGAATTACAGTAAAGAGTGTGTAAAAATTTTATATCACATTTGATCGCAAAATTTTGAAGGACCAAAGTAATTCAAAAGGCCGCAAAGTTTTTCGAGTTCAATAATTTCAACGCCCATTGAGTGACTTCCGGGAAACGATGGACCTTTAAGGCGCAACGCGATGATGCGACGCGATTCTGATAGGAGAATTTCTATGAAGTTTTCATAGAAACTCATCGCGCTGTACGAGTATATCGCGTCGCGTCAGATGATGCGACGCGATTCTGATAGGAGAATTTCTATGAAGTTTTCATAGAAACTCATCGCGCTGTACGAGTATATCGCGTCGCGTCAGTTTGCCCGCCTGGTTCGCCTTTTGAAAGGATTTCCTCATCCAAAAAAGGTAGGATGTATGCTGTGAAATTCAGTTTCATGCACAAAAGGATTTCATACAGTCGATTTATTTATCTAATCTTGCAATGGAATTTACGTCAGGCGCTGATTAATTTGACAGGACTAAACAAAAATTTTTCTTGTGTCCCTTTCTTAATGAAATAGAAATTAAAAGATGCACTGAACTTAAATTTAGTTTAGTTTGTGAACAAAACAATCGGCACCAATGGCTCCCTTCAAACATGATCCCGATAATTAATAGAAAAAAACCGCACTCCCAGGGTTTACAAAGCCTTGACCTGTTTCTATTAAAAAAATAATTCATCAAGTGTCGAGTTCTAATTACAGCTGCAATCAACGTCAAAAAATTGGGCCGTGTAATTGACATGACATGTCTTCATTAAAATTTTGCACGTACGACAAATCCTCGCTCGACACTAGGGCTGTCGACATTTTGTTTTTTGACAAAGACGTAGGTAGGGACATTTTAAATGGGTCAAGATGTCAAAGACAGCAACACTTTTGACAGTTTCCGATGGGAATAATGTTTCTTTTTTCTGAATTCAAATGCATGGTTTATAGAGTAGTGTGATCAATTATATTTTATCGTGGTTAAAAACTAGAAAGTTTTATAAAATTACTACTACTTTTTGATAAAAATACATTCTATATTTGTTTTATACATTCTATATTGTGATAAGTAGCTAGGCATTTGAATGCGCGTTTGACGTAATGGCTAAGCAGTTAGAGTTGCGGGTTCGAAAAACTACCAAAAAAAAAGTTGCCCACAGATGTTTGTTCCATGATTTAATGTTTGTCATTGTAAGATTTGTGACTTTACGCACACATAATTTAGGAGACAATTCTGGTAAAGGGCAACGTCAATTATTTTTAAACGCCCTTAGCGACTCGTATACCTACTATTAATATCTAATAATTAATAGCGTGTGAGAATGGCATCAGGATAATGTCCACACGCTAAACACGGTCGCATTGCAAGGAGGGGTGTTCTTCCTGTTAGGGGTTCCTACCTACTCCTGTCTTCTTAATTAAGTATAGGATGTAAGTATCATTTTAGAGGTATTTTTTTTGTGTTTCAAAGATTTAAATCGTTAGATTCGCCTTACCACGTTGGAGATGTTCGCGGTTCTATTTCGTTTAGACACACACTATGACGTAGTGGTGGACTTGATGGTCATGGAAACGCCATTATTATTGTGCATGCTCACTGGACACTTTCGCGCGACCAAGTACATTGAGGGATCTAACGATTAAAATATTAGATTTTTAGAGTTCTGTATTCAACAAGGAACCCTTATAGTTTCATCTTATCCGTCCGTCTGCCTGTCTGCCTGTCTGTCCGCGGTTTAGCTCAGAAACTCTTAGTACTATAAAACTGGAAATTATGTAGGTATACATAATTATTAATCACGCCGACAAAGTGGTAAAATAAATAAATTGAAAAAATAAATCTTGACAAAAAAGTTAATATTTTGATCCAACCGTCGCGTCGTCGCGTCAGGAGACGGCTAATGAAAATTGGAGTGGGAATTAAAAGGATGTTTTCCAACTATGTACTATTTAATTTTGTTCTTGTGATAAATCCATCGCATTGTGTTTTTTTATCCTTGTATTGTTTTGGGCTTGTACCATGATAATTTATTTATTTAGGTATTTATTTTTTTAAAAGCTTACCGTCTAATATCCATAAAGGTAAGTAAATGGCAATTGTGAGCGGTAATTGTACACACGTCGACATATTAACCTATACATTTCCAGTATAAGCTGACTTCTCACTGTACGAAAAGCCTATATAATGCGAGGTCAGCTAAAACTGGAAACGTGGTGTGGAAGCTTGACATTTAGTTGTGACATGATTTCTTTATAGCACTGCAAGACGTCACGCTTTTCTGTCACTTAGGTAGTCAATTTTTACACAGAAAAGCATGATTTAAGTGAGGGTTTAGGTCACACAAACTATATAATAGTATACGATACGTGTGACTTACAATACGGCCTTTAGCAATTGCACGCCGTGCATTAATGGACTACTTCAGTCACAAATATCGTAATGTACAATTTTTTCACTCTTGCTATACCAAGAGTGAATAAATAGCAACCATAGATTATGATAATACACTGGTTAGCCATAATGCTGTCCCTATCCCTAATAATGGAGGACATACAGCAATGTAGGATAAAGGATAATGTCAATAAATGGCGCCATGACATAATCACACGTAGGTATTTGCAACTGCGGTGTCTCGTCACGTTTTGATGATGTAATTTTTGGTGATTGTCATTATGTCTATTTTTGTTTTATGACCATATTATTGAGTAATTGTTCTTTGGAACTATTGTTTTCGTATTTAATTTTATAGCCTTTAAAACGTAGTAAACTGTTTATGATTCACCGTGGAAGTCACCAGTGATTTTGTTTGAATTTTAAATTGACATCAATAGTGCCGAAAACAAGGAAAATGTTAGATTCTACAGATATCTTAACTATATTAGGACGAGCTGGTACACATGTGTACTAGAAGCGGTACCATTTTTCTATCAGCTCGTCTCTGAGAGGTGCCCATTTGTCAGATTAAGTAGGATTATCAGTCCACGCGGTCCTAAAGGTGAAAGTAGGCAGTTCCCTGTAGAAAAGTCTGAATTCATAGTTTAATTTCCTCAAGGTTTTTGCTATTAAGCCTGGTGTCAGGTGTTTCATCTATTTGTAAACTTTTTTCTACCTCACTACTGGATAGAGATTCTCCCATAGTTTGAGGCTAAGATAACGCTAGTGCGACGATAATCCGTTTATGGAAGATTGGCCGGAGAAGACAACGTCTAGGGAACTTGTAAACTTTTTTTTGAAATGAAAACTTCTTTAGGCACGTTGGGCATTTTTTGAGGTGGGAAAGATCCATTGAACTCGCGATACTGTTACCGATCCTGTTTTACATTCGGACGTGTTCGGCTGTCCTCGGGATGTACTAAATCCGATATGTCAGTTGTTGGCAAAGTAATGTTTTGTTTTCACTTCGTCACTCTCGGATTTTTTTGTTGGACTTTATTGTCCCACTGCTGGGCAAAGGCCTAACCAAAATCTTTCCAGGAGGTAAGCGTCCAGGTCTCCTCACCATCTATTTCTGGGCGCCGTCCATCAGGCACCCATTGCGTGGAGAGTTTTGCTCAGCGGTCATCGTGTGTGCGGCTGATGTAACCCGCCCAATCTCATTTAAGCCTGGCAGCCTTCTTTCCTACATCCAGTATACACATTTTTAAACGCAACGTGGTGTTCCGAATTCTATCCTGTCTTTTTACACCCAGAATGCTGCGTTCCATCTTTGGATAACTCCATGGTGGAACTTTTGCGATTCAGTGAGCGACCGTCTGAGCACCGTAGGTTAAGACGGGCAGGGCAGAGATCGGCAGATTACCCTTGATTAGCATCTTCATAGATCAGTGCAGTCATGCTTATCCAGGCGAAAACTTTAGACTGAAAAATTTAAAAAGTACTATTTGTCATTTTCATAAAAGTATCTACCTACCACTAAATATTATATTGAGACAACCATAATAAAGTGGACAAAGATAAATGAGAAATTATGTCTTTAGTTTTTTGTTCCAAATAACGGACTCTCAATGGCAATTAACCAATTTGGTAGACGGTTGGCATTTAACATCTGTTCTAATACATGTTTTGACGTTAGCACTTAATTCTTGAGCTATTAGAAAACAAACAATTTTGAACTGACCCACATTTTTTTTTCTTTCTTGTATAGTGGTCGTAAGTGCTACTACTGGGTATGATGTTCTGGGTTTGATTCCCAGGTCGGTTGAATTATTGGGTTTTTCCATCAGAATTTCTCAGTAACAGTTCGAAGTCTCGAATTGGGCTCGGTTGATGGCAATAGGAACAGCAAAAATAATAATAATTTGTAACTTCTTATAATCTTCACTAATTTTTAATAGTTAATCTTCGGTAGTGGTACAGGTGTTTTATGCTACCTACATAATTAAAGGAAACATGGCTTTCATAAATAAACATAAAACTATGATGACTGCCCAATTATAGAGATATAACTAATTGAGAAATCGTTATTGAATCTCGTGATGATAATAGTGGTGTCAATTAAAATCATTAGGTTCGTGCGAAACAATAAAAAAAAAATTAATGATGTTGAAAAAAATATACTTCGGTGGGCATGTAAAGATTGAGATGGTAGGTTGGCAAATGTATTATTTTTATGTGTTTACTTTTCTTTTATTTCAGATAGAAATATAGAAAAAAAAAACTAGAACAAACACCAAACTACTACATTTGGTCCCTAAAAAACAAATTAATTCTAATCGTTCCAATTTTGCGGTTGTCATCGGATATTAAAACTAATAATCAAAATTATTTCAGACCTGACCGAATTACATTTTTCTGCGAAGTTTTTAACTTTTATTAAAGTTGACAGCTTTGGCGGCTTTAATGGCACAGCGGGAGACCTAGATATCTCGGAAACATGCCGTCAAATGCCATTTAGAAATAATAAATTCTATTTTTAGGTTATATTAACGTTTCGGTTCTCGTGGGAAAAAATCTTGTTCTCCAAGAACGGTTTCTTATGAAGTCAAAAGATTGACTAAATTATCTGAGAAAAAAAACTTAAGGAAATAGAAGTAGGTACAGACGCCAGCACATTAAGCTACCCGAAACTGTCAAATTTTCCCAATCAACTTTGAACCTTATGCTTTAGTGATAAAGTTGAAATCTATTAAAGAAATTTGACAGATTGTAGTAGATGGATGTCCTGGCGTCTGTACTTAGTAAGGATATAAATAGTACTTACTTTTAAGTGATCTGAAATAGAGTAAGTTTTACGAAAGAAGTTTTGCAGACGCAGCGCTACGCCTTTTCCGACGGAGACATAAATAATTATTTATATTATTTATCTCAAAATCATATTACAGGCACTGGTTAATAAAATGCGCAATCTTAAATATGGAAAGGTGTGTGCGGTAAGAGGGTTGTTGTAGAAATGTTGCTAACCATGTATAATATTGTATACCTAATAAAAATTTGTTCAACTTATTGCCGCGGGCTTCGATCACTTCTTTCGTGAGACGGACTCTAACCAACCGCGTTCAAGAGCTGTCAGTGTCAATATTCCACCACAATTATGACACTGACAGCTCTTGAAAGCGGTACAGATGTGCTGAAATCGTTCATTGGTGAAATTCGCCCTTCATCATTCAATCACTAAGAGAATTGAAGATTTTTATGTGGAGCCTGGCATACCTACAGTGTCCGCCATTTAGTATTTTTTTTTTCAAAACCTGGTGCTTAACTGCATTTAGTCCTTTTATGTTTTGTGATTGCATTGGTGTCAGATGTCGATTTATAAAGTTTCATGCGTGGCCGCCATTTTGAAAAAAAAAAACAGTAGGTATGGCGGACAAATAGTATGGAACGGACCTTCAAAGCTTTATTTTCGATATTTTATGGTTATTCATAAGCGGACCAACATACTCAACCAGCAAAACTATTCATGCCTACACATGGAGGTCTTCATTAAACTTCTAAACACAATCTTGTAAGTTTAAAAAACTTGTCTCATTGATATTCACTAAATACGGCGTATTTAAATGATTTAAGCCTATTTATGCAAAACTCATATAATTTTAAGTACGTATAATAGTAACTTATTTTATGGCTCAAGAACTTACGGAATCCTAAATACTATTGGTAATAAGATTATTTTATAGAATACAAGTCTAAAAATTCCAATTGGCATAATCAACCTATTATGTTCCCAATGCTGGGACACTGGCTTCCTCCTCTTCGACAGGTATAATCTAGAGCCCAGTGCGGATTGGTAGATGTCAGGTCTTCGAATTTTGGTTCCAGTACATGCCTATTTCGTTACGATGTTTACCTTCACCGTTTTGAGAGCAGTGGTGATAAAATTATTAAATAAAGCGCCTGCCTGGGTTCGAACCCACGACCTACAAATCGTAAGTCGGGGCAATTTCGACTGGGCCACCACTGCTCTAAAATTGCAAATTGGCATATTTTCAAAACTATGCAAAAAAATACCAATTCATAGATACTAAAATGTTGTTGGTTATGTTTAAAGAATTGAAGATAAGCAAATCCTCTTGTCGAGATGAGGAGTATTAAGTGATGGCCAAGATGATATTTCAATCTGCCGACACGACTGCAGGCTCAGATTTAGCGATCTTATTTAGATTATGCAGACACAAGGCACATTAACATTTCAACGTATAGGCGTCAAGGCGTCAGTGACAGACATGTCATAACTTTCATCTGTATCTATAAGGCATCTGTTCAATCGCCGCCGATTAACGAGAAGCGAGTAGAGCTTGCAACTAAAAACGAGTTGTCGAGCAACGAGTAGCGAGTTCGCGACGGTGACGAGCGATTACTCGCGGGTATGCATATGTACCAAACGTGAGTCTCACAGCGACTGCTCTGACTGTAAAATAGAAAATACTCAGTTCCATTTGAATATTTAATTAATAATAAAATTACACAGAGATGTACACTTCATAGACGTAGTAAATCACATGCGCACCGCTAAGGACTGCCCAACCAAAAACAAACCACACGCATAGAGCGGGGATACAAGTTTCGATTCCCGCTCAGAGTAGTGTTGCACCATACACGACGTTTTTTCTTCCTAATATCAAACGAGCGTCGCTGAGCGATACTCTCTTTTTAGCTCTTGTCAATACGATAAACGAGCACTTGCCCGCGGTGTGAACAGTCAACGTTCAACTTTTAATATTATCTATCTCTTTTACTTCCACGGTACCTACAATCTGAGCGAGAAAATCGTGGATAGCTAGTTAATTGCTTCTTCGTCAGCGGTAGGAAAGGTCTCTAATAAACCTCAACCTTCATCGACACCTTAGGGAATATAGCCAACAAAAGATTCCATACTAACAGCAATCACTACAAACATCGCTAAAACACTACTAAACTGTGTACTACACACTCGACATCGAACGCATAATATAGGCAAGCTATTTCATTACTGAAGTGATTTCCTCTAGCTAACAAAGCGTAGGCACGTTACGTCTATCGCAAGTGATCTAGCTGACACTGTTGCGTGACTGGAACGGAATATAAATAGAGCGGTGAGAGCAGAAGGTTCAGAATAAGGGCCCTTTCAATTTAGACGTTTCGTGTGTCGGACCGGTGCGGTGCCGAAGCGGTGCGTTTGTCGTATTGCGCACTGACGGTCGTTTGTTTTCATACAAAGCGCGCTGTGCGGCAGCAGTGCGGCGTCGTCTGTACTGCGAACGCTCGACAACCCGCACCGCTATCTAAATTGAAAGCGCTCTAAAACCGATCCAGCCTGTCCATTGCTGCCCTCTCCCAGCGAAGCCCTTAGCTAAGGTACGTACCCCTCAGGCCCTTAGCTAAAAATAGGTTACGAAATAAAAGCGAAGTGCGTGCCGAATAAAATGTGGTCACCAAGATATTCACACGCTCACCAAGTGTGCGCTGAAAGCAAAGATTGAGTTGGTTGCATTTGTTTTATTACACAGAAAATAATTTAACGACCACCTCATGAATACGGTTCTCAATATTTTTATGAGACCAACTGCGTGTGCATCATTAGAAGCCCAAAAAGTTTTAGAGGTTCTTTAATTTTAAAAAGCGCCCATCATTAGAAGGTCACTAAGTTTTCAGAGGACCAGTTTCATATTTCCCAAATAAAAGTTCGACGTGCTTTTTGTTTGGAGTGGACCTTCCCACAGTTCCTTTCTGCTGTGATAAACATAAGTAAATAGATAGAGCTGTTTAGTTGCGTGTGAGATTTGCGGGGGAAAATAATTGTTGGGAGCAAAAGATTAATACGTGGGATAGTGATTTGGTTTTCCTCGTTAGTTGTACACAGCAATCAAGTAAATTGCTCGAAGAAGATTAAGTTACGTTTCCTTAACGAAAGTGTATTCAAGACATCAGTATATCGTGATTCATCTAACACGACAACATTTTAAATGGTTGGCAAATATTTTTAAGTTGAGTATTATGATTCATTGATTGTATGTTGTAAATTAACTGAAAAGAAATATAAGGAGATTGAGATGAAAAAAAGCGCCAGTTTTTTTTTTAAACCTTTTAATATGTATTCCTATTGAATTGCTATTTTATGAAGTATCAATCAATAGGATTATGAGAGCTAAGAAAAGTTTATTGATGATTTTAATGATTATAATTCTGTAAAGTCATATTTGTAACGCTCGCGAATCATATTTTATTCAATTTAACATGATATATGATATATCTTCATTTAACATGATACTTAATTTTGTAAAACATTTTAAAAGAGTAACGGTGGAGTTTCTTGCCTATTCTTCTCCATACGAAAACTACCTTTTGGAAGGAACGACTAGAATCAATTCTATTTTATTGTAATTTTTGACGTTCAAAAGTGCCTTTTATGTGCCTATTTGAAGTAAATTCTTTGACTTTGAATTTGATACCGACCTGAAAATTGCAAAAAAAAATTAATTTAGGGCGCAATGGAGGATGCGCAATTCAAATTTTTTTATGTATATCAAGAACTTTATAGACATCGCCACTAATTTCATCATCAGGGTCATTGGTAAAATTATAGGCAAAGTGCATTGATCTTATTAACTTTTTGATTACGCACATGTATTTTTTCGTCTTTCAAATATCGTATTTTAACCTAATGTTCTTTGAGCCGGTGCCAGCAATGCGTTTACATCGCACTAAGTCCTGTTATCTTAATTTTATTGCATTTTTATTCCTACATAAAACTTTTGAAAAAATACCTAATAGACAAATACTAAGAAAATTCTATCTGCAAGCATTTTGTCAGATTTGATCAATTTTGCTTTTGATTGTGATTTGTGGTTAGAGAATCGTAACTTTCAGGCTATTAAGCCATGAATGAGGAAAGAAGAAACTATGCCTTTGTGCTGCTGTGGGACAACATAATAAATAAATAAAATTCGATTAATTCAAGTAACAAGAGTCATATACAAACAGATACATTAAAGAATACAGACAGGATAACAAGCACAGACAAAAACGAACACTCACAAGATAACAGTATTTCTGCAGCAGCATTGCCGGATATAGGTACCTATGGCAATCCAGTCTGTTGGCGATCATCGCCAGGACGGTGTTGGCGCTTATTCACAGGCTGAAAATATATACCTAATATTGACGCTGTTGCCGATAGAACAGAAATGACAAGTTCTGCAAGGAATCTAAGCCCCAATATTAAAAATATTTCCTACCAAAAATACTTGCACTATACGAGTACTCTGCATAGTTTGGTGGATCCACTCCCTATTATTATGAAGAGAAAAGATTTAATTTTTGTATGTTTGTTTGTTACGCTTTCACGCTAAATTGGCTGATCGGATTTAGATGAAGTTTGGTACATAGGTAAACCATAACCTGGAGAAAGACTTCGGTTACTTTTCATCCTGAATCGCAAACAAAGTCTCGGGCAACAGCTAGTATTCTACAAAACTAACATCAATAACATTAACTGGTTCGCATTCACAACTCGATGATGTTCGAAACCTTATACCCGTTTTCACTTAGATACACTAGACTCTTTGGATACCTAAATCAAAGCATCTTATTGGATTTTCGACTTTCAATTTAGAGCCGAAAGTTGAAAATTCAGCAGCGCGCTTTTATTAAGGCGACTACATGACCTAAAGCGCGATGACACAACGCTGGTAATTTATTGCAAAATATGAAACATGTATTTACAAACTACTTAATAGTAAATATTCCATCAGCAATTAATGGTATATTTTTACTTGTTAATGAAGGGATAAACTGCTTTTAAAGAAATGTCAGAGTTGTATTTGAAGATGTTTAATTGTGATTTGAGTTCCATCACTGTTTTAAAATATGACTTGGAAATATGACAATTTTTTTTTGGTCAAAATTATTTACGATTTAAGACATACACTGCTTTAAAAACCAACTTTTTGACTATTTTCAAGAAACCTGCGCCTTAAGGCCCTGGCCTTAAGGCGCAGGTTTCTTGAAAAAATTATTTCAAAGTTGTATGCTCGTTTTGGCCCTGGCCAAAACGAGCATACAACTTTGAAATAATTTTACGATCACCAACTGGCTTGACATTTACATTTTCCAGGACAGCAGGAAATAATTCTACGCAAAGTGTCACAGTTAAATGAAATGTCATTAGGCACCTTATACACGGCATGCTGTAAATTTTTTTTTTTTTTGTTGAAAATGTCCTTCTTTATCTCCCTATTTCGTTTGTTCCACGACTTTTTGGTCACCCTGTATAGATTAATAAGCCTGTATTTTTAATTAAATCACCAACTAAAGTCGGATTCACGTTACGAAACAATTCGAAAATCTACTGAAAAGACGACTCGAAAAGAAGACGTGTAAATACTACTTATCTATTTACACGTGAAACTATCAATGAAAAACTAAATGTGCGCGTTTTGTAATGTAAATCCGGCTTAATAGGCAGTCGAATCTGAATTTAATATGAAGCGTGTCTTGACCTTTGACCTGTCTATATTTAATAATCTCATCATCTAGTCATTTATTTCCATGTAATTAGTAACAATAGCAAAAAATAGTGACGTGACGTGATTCACGTAATATCAGTCCTATTAGCTAAAACGGCTGAGTTTCACAGTAATTAGTCATAACAATGTTGTAATGTATTGAGATCATTCATGTTTCCTGCATTCATTATAGTTGCAGTTTACTTCCATTCAACTTGATAGTGGGCTGTGATTCATAAATAGGTACCGTATATACCAATGGATACAGTAATAAAGTAGATAAATACCTACTTGTTACTTACTATCTGCATATCGCTCACCTAGTAATATATTGGCACATCTACGTTTTTCACATTTTACAGAAACGAGGATCAAAGATTTTATATAAAATGTTAAAAATTTATTTATGGGTTTATATTACGTTTTTTTACTGATTTTATGGGTTTGATTACTAGTATAGCGTTGTGCCGTTTTACCACTTTTTTAAATGATGCACTTTTGAACACTTATACGGTAAAAACTCAATTTTAAATTTTTTGTAGATGTGCCGATATATTACTAGGTGAGCGATATATATTATACAGGTTGAAATTGAATACATGCGACAAATCGAAATGGGAGATTATACTCATCATTATGAACAACTTTTACTATGGGACCAAACCTGAAATCGCGAAAAAAACCAGTTTTCCTTACATTTTGACGAGTTATGCGAACATAAATGTAGGAAACAGCTGATTTTTTTTTCCATATTAAAAGTTGTGAAGTGTCCCTTTCTTTTTACAATAAAAACCATACCAATATGCATTTAATCATTCTGATTTTTTTGTCAGATTATTCTACAAGCAACATACTAAAGCACTAGTGTTTTAATTTTGTTTGTCCAATGAATAGATTTTTTTTAAATAGATAATTGCTTCATGTTTTGCAATAAATTACCAGCGTTTTGTCATCGCGCTTCACTTTCTTTTCTATGCAGTCCGACAGTGACCGCGCTTTAGGTCATGTAGTCCCATACCAGCCCGAATGCGCTTTATTGAAAAATTCATTTCTCAGGCTTCTTGATGACACCGGGGTTTTTCTTTACGACGTCAAAAAACTCTCTCTAGAAAAACACACCATCATAAATAACGTTTTAGTGACGTTAATCGTCGGTAAATTGCGGACGCTATGTGTTGGCCACCGCAATCTTAAGAAACGAAGCTTTATCGAAAGTTACGATTGATGAACACGTTTCCTCATTGCGGATTGATGATTCCAGATCAAAAGGAAAGTTTAATAAACAAATAATGTATGCCACATTTATTTACGATTACTAGTTTTAGTAGTAAAAGTACAACTACTTTTATTACGACTTTAGACACCAGCAGTGGCGTCTTTGATTAATAATAATAAACATTTAATTCAGACCAGGTCCATATTTTGTTAGTAACAATGTAAGTACTTAAAACTAATGTTAGTATTAACAACAAAATTAAATAACAACATGAAGCCGCACCCACCTTTGCAGCATGGGGGACTCCCACCGATCAGTAAAAACACCCAGTATAGTGTTGGTACTGCCACGAACGCGAGCGAGTAGGGAGGCGATTAACCACGCAGAAAAATACAATTAATACAACTTTTAAACCATCTATATTTCTTTTCGCGTCGACAGAACTTTAATTTGACTTTTGTTATACTGTTTTAGCCCAGTAGATAGCCACGTTATCTAGCACTCGGTAACGCGGAGTCTAGTTGACCAATCTTAACACCACGATGGTACAGTCACGAGCATAAATAACTTAAAGTTACGCAACGTTTAAAGCCCTTTCTCCTAAAGTATTCATTAGAATGTTACGAATTTAATATTAACAAAACCATACTAACATGAGTAAGCTGTTATTCTAACTGTTATGTATTAGGGATTGACACTATTGACAGTTCACTTCAATCTTACTTCACTACCTTCGAATAGACCTTCTTTTCACCAAGTTCACGAGAAAATCATTTCTTAACGTCGCGTAAGTATAAGGTAGGTACTTATACTCGTGACTGAATACTCAAAACCGCTGCTTACAGGCTGAGTTAATTGATTAATTGACTTTATTATATCAATCAATTAATCAACTCAGCCTATCGCAGTCCAGTGCTGGACATAGGCATCTCCCAGACTGTGCCACTACACCCTGTCTTCCGCCTTCCGCATCCAGTCTTCCCTAGCTGCCTTCTTTAGATCTAGCTGGGGGGCGTCCCACACTACGCTTGCCGATACGCGGTATGCACTCCAGGACTCGTCTGCTCCACCGGCTATCGGTCCTTCAACAAACATGGCCAGCCCACTGCCACTTCAGTTTGCTTACTCTGCAAGCTATGTCGGTAACTCCGGTACTTTTCCGGATAATTTAATTGCTGATTTTATCCTTCAAAAACGCGCTTCAAATATATAAATAACCCCTATTTTACCTTGTCCCCTTAATAATGACTACGTTGTTTGTAATTAAATAGGATGTGGAAACTACTAAGCACATTATTGGCATTATAAATGCCGATAGTGTGTAGCTAATCTCTGCGTAACAACATGCAGCCGACATCGAGTTTAATTAGCTACTAGATTTGTAATTAAAACTTTAATGCACGATCTTACGAATCGTTAATCAAAATAAGGTAATCATGCGCTTTTAGTACCGACATATTTGGATATAACGATGCTATTCGATTTTAGAATTTAATGTCGAAATATTAAAGGCACCTTTTCAATTTATTTGTCCTACAAGAGGGATATCGATATGCGACAGGATACCATGAAAAGCCCACCTCATAAATGCCTCGATCCTTAAATAACTCAAGTTAGAGAAAGTACAACTACTCACTCTCTCTCTCTCTCTCTACTACTCTCTGTGTCTTTAACCTGCCTGCAACGTGTCGTGAGATACTTCGGCCACATTGCCAGTAGAGGTGGACATGGAACGTTTATGTTGACTGGAACAATAAAGGGCAAAAGACCTAGAGGCCGAAGACTAAAATGGTGGTTGGATCAAGTTAATATCCTCGCAATTGGATGAGTTTATTATAAATGAAACTGTAATATTTAGAGTAGTGTCTAGATAGGTGTCCACATCGTGTGTACAATACAATGTATAGGTGTAAAAGTTACATTCAGATCATATTTTGGAAGGAGCAGTCGTCATAGATAGCCACTGCATTCTGCTACAATCAATCTGCCAAGCCTTATCCAAAATATGTTGGGGTCGGCTTCCAGTCTAATAGAATGCAGTTGAATACCAGTATTTTACATGTAGCGACTGCCTATCTGACCTCCATAACTCAGTTACTGGGTAACGATACCCCTTGGTAAGACTAGTTGTCAGATTTTTGGGTTTCTGACGACCCGTAACGATTGTCAAAAATCTATGAATGACAGCCGGGATCAACGATTTAACGTGCTTTCCGAGGTACGGAGATGTGTGATGGATGGTCACCCATCCACGAACTGACCGCGGTAAGCGTAGCTTAACCTTCGATTGACCTGTGCAGCTGTTATTATTTAGCCACAAGCCCCTGTACCTACCTACATATCAGTATATATTAATTGACTTTTGATTGCGTCACACATTACCCGCTACATAATTTTGCGTCGATTTCTATCGCAATTGAAGCTCATATTGGACAAATTGTTATTCTCTACGATAATTACACTATTGAACGATTATAATACGCGGCTTAAAAGCCTATACAATTTACATAATGGCAACTGTAATTAAAATATAGCCCATATTCATTAATGAAGCGATTAAAGAGATTTGGATAGTAATTATTTAGGGTTACTAAGATCAAGTTGGTAGATTATTGTGAGATATTATTTTGAATAATCAGAAACTGCTAAAATCATACATATAACAAGGCAATAGGTTTGATTTTAGAGCGTAACATTTTGGCAATATCAAGCACGGAATGTCACTTTGTGTAGGTGCAACAAGCTAAACCAAAATTGCTTGTAATGGTTACTTTTGGTACTACCAGAATGATTTACAGATTCGTTTATGTGGTAATGTCTGTACTGTTAACTCGTTAGTTTTATGAGAGAACGTTTGTAATAAAACTTCAGCACGAGAATACTAAAGTTAAGGAGCTGTTGCAATGGTTTATTCTTGAGGTGTGAGTAATTATTATAAATAGGTTTGCTGTCTGTTAAGAAATGTGTTGAGTTAAGAGCCATTTCACAAAAGTTTGACGCTCGAGTTTAGGTAAAAGACGGCAGCATTGTGTATGTGTGCGTAGCTATCCACACATACACAATGCAAACAGTGTAGCGCGAGTGTCGAGACGGACTAAACAATCTTGAGCCGTCATGATTGTAATGCACCTTTGCTAGAGACTTATGAAAAAAAGTGATTTTATTTATTCAGTCTACTAACTTGCTAGACTAATAAAAAAACACAAATATATGTTATGTATAAGTGTATAATAAAATTGAACAGGTAAACAATCAGACATTATATATTAATATATTTATAACATAATAATTATTTTTGTAAGAGCGTTTTCCCCAACAAGCATCCGCTTCGATCGCTATCATCGCCACGAGATACTGCCGCTTTAATTTATTGTTTGGCATCATTTAACATTGTCATTTCAGCAGCAGTTTTCCACATGTCGGAAATAGCATCATGTGTTTGACTGTATAATCGAAGTGGCATTGTTGGCAAATCCATCGATGCACTGATCTCATTTAAGTTTGAGAGACCAATTCCCGTAATGACTGCACCTGATACCGCTCCTGCATTAAGGTCGAGTCTTGATCGTTCAGTTGTTTCAGTCTCCGTAGTTTATAGAACAAAGCTAGATCCACACATCATACACTTGAAGTCAAATTTAGACATGGGACCCAACTGTTTCTCTTTTTCTATTTTCAAATAGTTCAATTGCAGCAGAACTTCTCTCTGTGTTCACTTAAATTTATTAATTGATTCCAAAAGTATTGAAAATCAATTATAATGTGATCGTTCTAAAAACAAAAGGAACATTAAAACATCTAATTGAAATTTAAAGAAATATAATAAGTAAGTACTAAAAATATTTACGATCGAGTCTGAATAAAAATAAATAAATACAATTTCTATTGTCGAATCTGATTTTTCACTTGTACCCGGCACGTCGTCTCTTCTAAAGGTACTATCCTCCTCTACTCGATTCACACGATTTCTCATTCTAAAATGAAAACAAAATAGCTGTCAAGTTTCGATATCTACAATTACTTAAATATTTTTTTTATTCAATAATAATTAAATGATTATTAAAATAATCAATATTGTTTTTAGAATTATTAAAATTGATAGAAGAAATAGTTCTATAGTCCATTTCGATAATGTGATCGATTACTGTGTATATGAGTTACAAATAAAAATAAAATATCTACCTCGCTTTTGTTGCTTTCTCTAAGGCTGCAGAATTTTTATTTTTCCTTTTTTTGACACAATGGTATACACATTCTTTACGCCCCATTGCTAAAACTAATAACACAAAAATATATTATAATTATTCTACAAAGTACTAAAGTAACACTTTAATTGATAATAAACAAAACACCAACCTTATGAAAAAAAAAATGCGAAGAGGATCAAAATGTTGTACTCGTAGTATAATAATGCGTTCACGATAAGTGCGCTCGAAAATCGGGACGCGGGAAAAATTGGCATAGGTCCTTCGTCGATGGGCGCTCGCGCCGTACTAATCGGTGCCCGCCGATGCATTGTAATTTATTCTAAATAGAGTGATGTCAATAACGATATTATGTCTAATTAAATGAAGGGATTTTAATAAAATTTCAGAATTAGTTTTTTTAAAGAACATACTTTATTTTGACATGATTTTTTAAATGTAATTACGCCTTATTCAAACCAAAAAACCTAGACAAAATAGCAATATAAAACGTAAAAATTGCCCTTAGACTTTATTTTTTTACTAATTAGTGTTATTAGTAATCGATATTCTATTACATTATGTGTCGACAAAATTATATGTCTGATGCTTTCTGTATTTTTTTTTGTCAAATATATAAATATTAATGATAGATATAGGAATCTGAAGTTGACTCTGCGATGATTTTTCAGTAAACTAGTTGTGGGAGATTAATCACCACAAAGTAAACAAATAAGTTTTTGTAAATGTGTTACATGAAGTATCAATACGAAAGATTGGTCTTTTTTTTACATGTGTTCAACAATGTCAGAGTATTACCTAAGACGGTAAATTAGGCGACTAAAATCTTGGAAATTCGCGCGAAAACGTGAAATGGCTCTTAATAGTTAGACCAAGGAGTGCAAATTGCCACCATCGCGGAGGCAGTTTCGATTCTGCACAGTATACGCAAGAGGAGTGCCCTGCGTGACTTCTGAAAGACGAGTCCTGGTCGCCACGATCGCGCGAGATTTGCCTCTACCAGCAGTAGTTGGGTCTATGCTGGTGGAATCGGAGAACTAGCGGTCTATTTTGCAAAAATATCAGCGTGACAACTTAGGTGAAGTGAGTTTATATTCTACCTGATGCTGGAAATCAAACGGACACTTTACTTAAGATTTCACGTTGAGATTGCAGAATAGCACTGCTGGTGGGAAATGGTGTCTTTCTGTGAGACTGTGATGGTCCAGAAGCTGGCGGCCGAGCGGGATCGTGAGAGGGTGGTTTTAGAGAGTTAAAACTCCCTTGTTTTATTCCCAAAGACCGGGCGCCTTTTGAACGCCCAACGAAAGAGAAGGATTAATAGCTAATACTCGTTTAAATAGGTGGATATTGAAATAGCCTTTAAGAGTTGCGATACTTAGGTAAATGTATTCTAGAATCCGCTGGATATGGTTAGATCAGAACCAGTCGAAGTGGCGGTAATGTCAGGATGCTTATGTCCAGCAGTGGACGTCTTTCGGTTGAAATTATGATGAAAATGGTACCCGACCAAACCAGAGCAGTCAGTTTTGCTACCATCTTACTGGTTTGCTCATAGTGGGCTAGTATTTTTAATACTGTATGATCCATTTGAGCATAGAGCTGCACTGGAGAAGATGTAGATCGAACAAATGTATCAGTTTATTCCTCTCACTGTTTCTGGAGTAATTACTAAGCTAGAGTGTGGGGAGAAATTTAATAATTTTGTTTGTCAAGTTCCACCATCTTAGGTTACAAAAATATGAGGATTTGAGAAATCCATGAAATCACCGAAGATGTCGTGAATTCAATGTTTCGATTTGTGACATATTTGATGGCTTAGCAAAGCTCCGAAATCTTTGTCAAAAGGAAACCAACAGTTTGAATCTCAACCAGTCATGACGAGGTTTGAAGGTATTCGATTTACATATACCATATTATATTTGACAAATTTTCGTTTTGAATTTTTAAATATTTGAGTGAATTCGTGGTGTCTCTAGAGATTTCATGAAATCCTTCATTTGTCTGAAACAGATGTAAACATAACAGATATAACTAACCGGATGCAGCTGAGTACCAGTATTTTACATGGAGCGACTGCCTATCTGACCTCCACAACCCAGTTTCTGGGTAATACAATACCCCTTGGTAAGACTGGTTGTCAGACTTTCGGGCTTCTGACGACCCGTAATGACTGTCAAAGATCCACGAATGACAGCCGGGACCAACGGCTTAACGTGGTTTCCGATACACGTATACGTCACGTACGTGAAGATGCTCACCCATCCACGGACCAACAGCGGCAAGAGTAGCTTAACCTGATAGATCGACCAATGCGGCTGTTATTACTTAGCCACAAGCCTGTCGTATGTAGTGTCTAGATCTATGATTATTCAATTCTATTTGTTCTGTATTCGTGTGTATTTCTTTTGTTTTGTATTTTTGCGTTTTATAATTTCTGCCTGTCCTTAAGAAAAGAAGCCGTGAGTTTATATATGTGTACATTATCATACAAAACATGTTATTTAGTACTTTACCTTACCTGTTTTATTCATGTGATTGTTTATAGAACTAGTCATATCTTGGTGATGCCAATAATTATTTTCCTTATAAGTTACCTGCTTTATAAATAGGTATATTATTTCTAGTTCAACACTTTAGAGCAGAAATACTGGTTGGTTATAAACTGTGTTACATTGTAGGTACGTATACCTAAATATAATCAGCCTGTATTACAAACCAAAAGCAAAGACCTCTTTCCTTTTTCCACTCAACTCGACCCTGAGTCAGTATGGACCAGTCCAGATATAGGTATGAAGTTTCTCGCATCTACGCCTGGGTCTTGCCCGATGCCCTTGGACGTTTTCAAGAACCCATGTTGTGATGGTCGATTTACATTTTTCATCATATTCCAACTTGATGACAATGGGACCACCTCGAGAGTATACACTATCACGCAAAAAAATATTAAAATAGATCGACATTGATGGAGAAATCGGTGAACCTACATAAAGTCGAACATATTATTATAACCTCCTCCTTTTTGGAAGTCGGTTAAAAAATAAGATTTAAATTAATGACGCCTGCTCGTTTAATTTGATCGAGTTTCACGGCCAAGGGTACAGCGGTTAAAATTGATCTTCCACTGTACCATCAAGGGTACACAGGAAAAATAGGGAATGCGTTCGACATGCGGGAAACATGTCCGACCGAGTTCCAGTTGAGCTTGGTTGCTTATTGGGTGGCGACTGTAATTTATGTCTTAGAGCGCAGTATCGTGTTCCGTATCCGGTCAATAAGCCGAACTCGAATAAAACCTCGAACCTGGTCCTCTGCTGAACTATACCTAACTTAGCTATAAATAATTACATACCACTTGCGTTTGATATTCTGAATATATTTTCATTTGGGAAATCCCAATAAAACGCTTTGAGGCATAACATGCGGAAAAAATATCAAAATTTGAAATAAATGTACAGACGCCAGCACCCCGAAACTGTCAAATTTTCCCAATCAACTTTGAACCTTATGCTTTAGCGATAAAGTTGAAAATCTATTAAAGAAATTTTACAGATTGTAGTAGCTTGATGTGCAGCTCCTGGCGTCTGTAC
Organism: Gortyna flavago; assembly: GCA_963669345.1. Taxonomy (NCBI): domain Eukaryota; kingdom Metazoa; phylum Arthropoda; class Insecta; order Lepidoptera; family Noctuidae; genus Gortyna; species Gortyna flavago. Next base: position 13,331,900 of record OY770136.1, on the reverse strand, counting down.
ATTGTTGCTGTGAAGGTAACATCGTTTCATCGTTTTCATGATCATCTCTGAGGACTTATAATACTAATACTATTTGTATTTGCTCGCGGATTCGCCTGCGTGGAACTCATAAATTATCCCACAGAGGCGCTTTGTCCTGACCTAGGTATAGTCTACCTGTGTGCCAGATTTCATCGAAATCCGTTCAGACGTTAAGGCGTATAAATATTACAGAATTAGTGTCGCATTAATAATTTATTAGTAGGGTAGGATAGATTATTGCCGAATCAGAAGAATATACCAGTACTTCTCCTACGTCCAATATCACGTTACGAAAAATAACTGTAAATTCATCCTCGATCGAAATTGAAAAGACCTAAAACAAACTCGACCAAAGTCACGTGTAAAAGTATTACAATATATTGGAATTGAAACTAGTTCAGGTTTTATGTCCCGCCCACGTGAACATTTAGCTTAGCCTTGGTAGGAGTAGTTAGACGGCAATAAATTAACGTATTTTGTGAAGTACTGCTAAAATGTTTATGAAACGCTTGTCAATAAGTACTGGTAAATGGGCTATTTGATTAGTAATGGCTAATTTTGATAAGGTTGTATGAATTCTTGGAACTATGATTGATGTGATAAGTTTTCGACTTACGAGTGTTAGATTGTGGATTCGAAGCCAAGCAGGATTTTTTTTCGTATTTTTTTTTTACTTCGTGTAAATTATTTCATCACCACTGTTCTCAAAACAGTGAAGGAAAACATCATGAGAAAACCGGCATGTCCTAGAACCAAAAATTCGAAGACATGTGACATCTACCAACCCGCACTGGCCCGCGTGGTGGATTACAGCACACTCCGTCTCACAGAGAGGAGGCCTGTGTCCCAGCAGTGGGAACAACATGCCTATATTGTTCCCACTACTGGGACACAGGCCATAATCTGGGAACATAATCTGCCTAGATTATGTTATGCTTATGCATTGGTGGGAAGGTGTAGGTTTTATCGTAAACGTAAGGTTGGACGTCCTCAGGCTAGATGGAGCGACGATCTTCGCAGGGTAACAATTGGATTAGAGTTGTCGAGAATCCAGCTGAATAGCATACAATTCGGGAGGCCTATATGCAGCATCAGGATAGGACTTCATTCGACTAAACAATAGTCGTCATCAGCATTATTATGAGGTGGGAATTGCTGGTAGATAGTGCTTGATGTGCGATATTATGTCAGATTTTAAATAATCAACAAAGTTTCTGAAGTGAAAATTTCTGCGCACTTTACACTCTTTCTGAACAGTGAACAAAACTCAACCACTCGTATCGGTGACGTTGAATCGGGTATACTCGGATTTAGATGGTCAGTGAAGCTAAATCGCGAATACTCGGCTCCAGTCGCTCGGTGGGGCTGAATCGCTTATTAAATACTCGGCGCTGACTCACTTACACTTGGCTCCAGTTGTAAGTTTTCAGTTCTATCGTGTGGCCATACACACCCTCTTTTTTAATTTTAAATCTTAATGCCTTAATAAGTTTTTTTTTTCTTCCGCCCTGCCATTGTCAATCAATTACGTTACGTTACGTTACCTATATTTTCCAGCAAAATTTGCAATATGGTAAACCAGAGGTGCTGCATTGATGAAACTGTTATCGACAGAATATTTTTTTACAAAAAAACAGGATATAAAAATAAAATAAAAATCAAGTTATCAAAATACAAAAGTAAAACTGAAACGGTATCCGCAAAATTTTAACAGACTTTTTATAGGCTTTAGGAACTTTTATGGAACGTATGTGTCTGCTATGACCAGTTCTAACATTTTTTTTTCTTTTAAAAATAAACTTTTATTTTATTTTTCAATGTAGTAAACATTTAACGGGAAAATGTTTCTACCATCCTTTTCTCTATTTACAGGAAAAATATTTAACCAGTGGGCAAACTGCAACCAAGAATTCAGCATAATTGTAGAACCCTAGCGCAGAAATAATTCGTAAGGTTAAAAAAAAATTGTTCCATACATTTTGACCGCGTAGTTATTGCACTTTTCTACGAAACAGCATAATTATTTATTTTTTGATAACAGTCGGAAAATTTCGTCATCAAATCACGTCAACCAATATGCCTAGACCTTTTCCAACTATATTGGGGTCGGCTTTCAGTCTAACCAGATGCAGTTGAATATCAATATTTTACTTGGAGCGACTGCCCATCTGAACTCTACAACCGTTACTGGATAACAAGACACCCCTTGTCAATCATTTAGACTTCTGACTACCCGTATAAAATCACGTGATGTCCGATTATACATTTTATTTTTTGGGAAAAATTTGATACCGCATGTAAAAACAACCAGAAAAATTCGTACACTAATGTCTGAGATAACAAGAACACAAAAGTCTATTTAAGAACCTCCTTTATGGCAATCGGTTAAAACCGCCATTTCTACCTTAAAATGCAAACATTATTTGTTCACTTTGTGTTTAACGTGCCTGAATCAAGTAAAAGTGACTCATTTCAGAGACCGTATCACCCGAAGGTATTAAATATGAATGAATCTTCTTTAGGTCAGGTCAACGACTTGAAACAGCTGTTACACACGACTTTTGGGAGCGACTTTCATTCAAAAACTGATTTTTATGATTTTTGAGTTAAGGTTGGAAATTCAGTGTAAGTTTTCTTCAGGTAATGGCTCAGTTCAAATCAGTTTTCTTACTTAGTATCGTCAAGTTTATTGTTCCGGAAGATTGCGTGCGTGTGAAATATCTTATTGAATGCATTTTTAATTTCGACGAACGCTTTTTCTTTGTAGGAAATTGAGGAAAACAGCCTTAAAAATTGCGGAAATTATTTAATATAAAATTTATCATGCTCTTGAATCTATGTATAAACTCAAGTGTGTAGTCTCACAGATACTTCGTAATTTCATAAATCTTTTTTAAAATTAATAAACTTGGTAATAAAAAGTATGTTCTTTGATAACGTTGTAATAAAAATGTGCATAACTTTATTAAAGAATTAGGTAATGGAAAATTATGTGAGAATAATGATATAATAACAAGAACGACTACTTTCAAAAAAAGGCCCGGTCGATTAATTATCGAACACATTAATTGGGGTTGGGTTTAAAAACTGAAGATGAAAACAAGATATCCATTTTATATGTAGGTACTTGATATTTTTTTAGTTTTTTTTTAGATTAGATTTTTTAAATAATGATGAGCGTATTCGAACTAATGCTTGGTTCAATTGTAGCATTTTTTTTTGCCAAACTGGGCATATAAATACATTCGTAAGCTATTTTTACCTGTGATAGCTAATAATAAGATGATCTAATAAAATAATAATATAATTAATAAAAATATAATAATTAAAATAATAATATAATTAATAAAAATATAATAATTAAAATAATAATATAATTAATAAAAATATAATAATTAAAATAATAATATAATTAATAAAAATATAATAATTAAAATAATAATATAATTATTGCTAATATATAGGATGATCTACTACGCAAAGCTATGAGGTGCTTCATTATTGGTTAACATACAAGAGTCTTAATATTAACTAATAACGGTCCGTAAATTATAGGAATTAGCCATAAGTCTAAACTAATATTATAAAGAGAAAAGTTTTGGTTTTTTGTATGTTTTTTTGTTACGCTTGGCGGTGCTTTGTCGCTAAATTGGCTGACATTTGGCACATGGATAGACTGTGACCTAGAGAAGGACATAAGCTAATTTTCATCCTGGATCGCAGACGAAGTTGCAGACAACAGCTTTTATTTACCAAATTAATTTCGACAACCCTAACTCCAATGCACTAAATTCTCAAAGAGACTAACTGCTGTTTTTCACCAAAACGAGCAACGAATCTTTATCAGAATCACAAAGACCAATTGTCTAATTCTAGAATCATTAATAACAATGTAGCTTAAGTTATAAAATAACCAGCTGTCCGCCCAGTCATTTGTTTATATCGTTAAGTGGAGAAATGGTTATAAAGTGTTATTTAAAGAAATTTTAATTAACTTGTAAACGATTATTTTATTTAAGCTGACCGCTGAGAATGCACTCGGAATCTACGTACGTAAATATTTTTAACGGGCAGCAGCTAAGTTATGTGTATTAGGTACCTGACCGACAGCCATAAAGTATTTTATTTAAATTAAACCCGCTACAGGAACTGTGAAGGATTCAATAATCAGCATCATCATCAGCCTACAACAGTTCAACGCTGGACATAGACCTCTCCAATTGCACGCCATTCAACTCTGTTCTCGGCAACTCTCATCCAGCTACTGCCAGCTATCCTGCGAATATCGTCGCTCCACCTATTTTGAGGGCCTCACGTTTAACAATTTGCAGTCTCTCCTCTCAAGGACACGTCTACCCCAGCGGCTATCGATTCTTCGGCTAATTTGGCCGGCCCATTACCATTTCAGCTTGCTTATTCTGTAAACTATGTCGACAAGGAGTCGGTTAATTAGTTACAAAGTTGAAGATTGTTTTCCGTTCCAAAACGTAGATTTCTGTGGAGGGGAACGAGCAGGGAACTACATGGACTATGGGCTGATAACTGTGCTCCATCTATAGGTATATATAAAATTCAAAGTCCTGAGGGTTTGTACACAAAACTGCGATGCGATGTCGCATCGCAAAAACCTGCGAGCTTTCGCAGCAATTCGTATTGCAATTTTCTACTTTGCGAATTCGCATCGCGTCGCATCGCACCTTTGTGTACAAGCCCTGACTGACTGATATGTCAACGCACAGCCTAGACCGCTGGTCCTAGAGACATGAAATTGGGAGGGTGTGTTCTTTGTGAAGAGTAGGTAGTTATCCACTAAGAAAGGGTTTTTCGAAATTCGACCCCTAAGAGGGTGAATGGGGGAGAGCGAAATTTCACGCGAACGAAGTCGCAGGCAGAAGCTAGTGGACTAATAAGCCTAAAATGTCGCCACTACTGGTCGGGTCACTACGAAAGCCTAACAGAGAGGCTTGAATTTAATGAGATAATGTTATTGCACAAAAATAAAATTTGTTCCAGTCTGATCCCCCAACCCCCCTCCACCCCCTCCTCGATCCCCTGCTAGTTCTTCTTTTATTTTAATCTCTGTCTGATCCACTTTATTTAAGTTACTCTTTTTGACAGGTAAGTACCAGTCAGGAGAAAATAAACGTGTCATGTTTTACAAAATTAATTATACCGAACTGCCTCTTTCGTGTAGTGGTTTCAAGCGCTACTGCTGAACAAGAGGCCCTAAGTTTGATTCCCAGGTCAGGCAAAATGTTATTAGGATTTCAGCCCGGATAATAGCAATAGGCTCGCCCTCTATTAGAATAGAAAACTTTTATTTCAGACGCGTTCGAGTTAAGGATAGTAACAAATTTATGTGTTAATAGGTGCACACACAGATTAAAATACAATTACTATTACATGGAACTTAATCATAACTGGCGAAGTGACGGTGTACTGAAGGTACAGACGCCAGCACATGAAGCTACTACAATCTGTCAAATTTCTTTAATAGATTTTCAACTTTATCACTAATCTATAAGGTTCAAAGTTGATTGGGAAAATTTGACAGTTTCGGGTAGTTTGATGCGCTGGCGTCTGTACATCTCTGGCTGGCCGTTCGGGGCATGTAGACGTGATGTTATGTTTATTTCTAAGATTTAGGAAAAAAACTGGTTCTTTTTGCCGAAAGCGTGCAGCTTAGATCTGGCTATTGTGATACGAGAAAACCTTTGTTCGATAATAAATATGATGTGTTATTGTTTGGATCACAACATACATTAATGATAGAAATAGCTTTTATGACAGCTCTTAAAATTTTCAAGACAATTCAAGTTTGTTTATTTTACTTATCTTAACAACCACGATTCAATCTTTAGTGTTATTACAGAGTCGTAACTTATAATTGAAAATGTATACTAATTTATTTTTAATGCTTTTGATGACTATATCCACTCATAACTTATGGTTTTTTTTACTATAAATAATCAGTTTTTTTTTTTGAATGGACTCGCTCTTGACCTCGGTTACGCCTGATGGAAAACGATGGATTAGGTCTATAATGGAACAACCGTGCCCAGAAGATGCCTAAGGCACTGGAACTCCCACGCATCGACGAAACACAGCAGGCTGCTTGACGCCGGGAGGACGGTCCGGTGGGAGGAAGGTCGCAAACCAGGCGGGCGTCAGCCATACCACGGCGAGGGAAGAATTGGCCAGTCAAATAAGGTGTTACGTGTGTGTGTCCAGGATGCGCCGAGCACTCGGTTCAGTTGAGTAACTGGCGGAACAAACTGAGCTACACGAATAGGTTTCTTCATGCTTCCCAAAAAATAAAAAACATGTCGTCACACGAGATTTCTCAGCATCATCTTCATTCTCCTGGCTTATCCCGATTTGTTTAGGGTCGGCGCAACATATGATGATGATGTGTGTGTGTGATGTGTGGCGAGATTTATCTGCATGTGACATAAGTATTTTATACAAACATATGGTTACCTTAAATTTTTTTTTATTACTTAAATTCCACAATAACTCAAGATAGGGAGGAGTGAAAAAAAGAGAGGTCTTTGCTCTGCAGTGGGACAATATAGGTGATGAATAGAATAATAACATAACTTCAACAAATAAACCTGCTTTTTTATGGAAAATGCAACAGTATATCTAGTGTCCCACTGTTGTTCATGATCACTGCTCTCGAAACGGTGAAGGAAAACATCGTGAGGAAACCGGCAACCGGCGGTGTCCTAGAATAAAAAAATCTAAGACATGTGACGTCTATCAACTCGTACTGGGCCCGCGTGGTGGCTTACAGCCCACTCCCTCTCACAGAGAGGAGGCCTGTGTCTCAGCAGTCGGGGGAACATTATGGGCTGATTATGCTGTTATGCTTCCGCGCTTCTCTATTAGTTATCTTTTCCGGCCAATCTATTTCGAACACTTCGATAAATAAACTAATACATTTAATCTTTGATCCTGTAAAAAGATAAGACTAAACCTAGATTATTTCCTGGATCTAGATTAATTATTTCTCCCAATATTTCAGTTTAACTGGATGTTAACTGAACTTCATCGTGCTTCAGCTGCTTATAAATCAGAAAGCGCTGTAGGTACTACATCTAAATCAAGCGCTTAGGAAGGATCGTGAAATAATTATATTATCGGCTGCATCGCCAATATCTCTAATAGTTTAAATAACTGTGAAACTGTACATATTATGAAGAATAATAAAGAAGACTAATAAAAATCAGGATTCCTCACAAAAAAGGCGAACTAAGGCTACTATTACTTTAGTTATTCTATATAACATTAGCTATCTGCCAGTGAAAGTCCCGTCAATCGGTCCAACCCTTTCAGAGATAACCCGGAACAAACGCACAGACAGAAAAACAGAAAAATAAATGCTTCCATATGAATTTAGTAATAAGCTGTTATTTTGACATTACAAACAAACTTTTCAGTTTTATTTATAGGCTGTCTAATTTCACAATCAATTAACAGGTATTCCTCAATAGTATTCCTCAATACATTTAACCACAAAGTACCCACATACAACTCAAAAATTATACAACTTTATAATTCAACAAAACAATATTATAAAACGCTTCGACTTCCTGAAACTGCTCCAGCGAATAAGATCAAAGAGAAAGGTGTAAACAGAACAAAGTTTATCTATACAAAGGCGCCGAAGTTTGTTACATAGTAACTTGTAGTGTGATGTAATTTTGTCAAAGGCAAAGTACGAATATTTCGGGAGGAACAACTTGAGGGTTGTCTTCAGATCTGAGGGAAGGATTGAGTGCTGAGCTACGGGGAATAATTTACTGAAACAAGCAGTTCTTATGTTCTTCTAGGAATCTCTTACCTTATCAACCATGAATACGCAAGTGTGATTGAGGGATTTCAAATTTCCCCAAAAAAAAAAACACCAGAAAGTGAAAAATAACTTTAATTTCGGAAGTCGGTGTCGTTGGTACCGCAATTTTGTTTTATGGCACCGACTTCTAAAATTAAAGTTATTTTTCACATTATTCTGTTTTTATTTTATCCGGTTAGACTAGAAGCCGACCCTAAAATAGTAGGGAAAAGGCTAGGCAGATCATGACGAGTGTTTTTTTTGTTTTTTTGTACTGTAATTCATTTAACACTACTTGCTATGTAAACAGTCAGTGACAGGAAGTTGTTAAAATATCATCAATATGAACTAAGTGGAAAAAATTGTATTATTAAAGCTAACACAAAGACTACCCCAGAACAGTTAAATATTGCGCCACCCCCGAGTCATAAAAAAATTTGCAAATCCGTTCATCTTGTAGCGGTATCTACAACGCCACATGCGAACAACGCGCCATACTGACGTCACGCAAAATCCTGCATCTCGCAAGTAGAGTTTACCGCGCAACTAGCATAGATCCAACGGCCCGAAAGGAGCCATCGGGCAGTTGCTGTTTAATGGTTTATCAGTCAGGCTGTGGCGTCATGTCACCTCACTGTGATTTGTTTTCCGTACGACGTTTTCGGGTGACCACTGAAAACCAGCGCTGTGCTGTGTTCCTAGCATAGCAATATGCTGAGGGAAAGCCTTCTGGTCACAGTTACGACGTGCAGCTGCCGACTATTTCTGTTCTGTGCTCGTAATTATAGATTCGACAGATAGTAGGATACTCTTTATTAAATACACCTTAAGCATTACAGATGTATGTAGGCTTAAAGGTAGGTACTTTTTTACTTTTGAGGGTTGGAAGTCATCAAATGACTCCTCCCGTTCTGGGTGGAGTGGAAGGGAGTATCAGACTCTTACTGACTAAAACCCATCCATGTTCGTTTCTTAGCCCTTTATGTTCCGGGGCAGCGGTAACCCTTTCGGACAATACCGCTGACCTTTCGGATAATCCCGCTGGCCATAAGGGCTGGCGTAAGGGCTGATTCTACCGAAGTGAGATATCTTTTATCCGTGGAATAAAACACACTAGTACCAGGTACTTTCCATGTTTCACATGGACACTTATGAAATGTCAGAAGCTAGCTGGTCCACGGTTAAAAAAAAAAAAAATGGCTTTGACGATGTTTTCAAATTACAGTGTTAACAGATAAAGGTATCGAGTACCGCTCATTACTAGTTACAAAAACTTGCCATGTCGAAATTTAACAAAGGTGCAAACACAAACAAAAACAATCAAATCTACTGAAGTGGTGGCGATTTACGTGGCAGGTTTACTAAAACACTTACTATCTAAAGTGATCCTTTAGTAAACGAACCGTCCAGTCCACATTTCAGTCCTTCCAAAAACATTAAAGTAGAACAAACTCAGTAATGGCATATTGTGTTGTACTATTATCACTCGACAAACTTTAGTTTGCAAAATTAAATGTGCGGGCGAAGCAAATAACGTGAAACTCCAGAGCACCGGAAGTGATAATGCATTAATGGCGGTTGCTATTAGCTTCCTGTTGTGAGTTTGATATATTAGAACGGTTTTCTCTTACGTAATGAGATTGTGAATTGAGCTGGTTTTTTTTTCTTTAAGCCTGTGTTGTCTCACTGCAGGGCAAAGGCCTCCCTTTCTTCTTTTCACTTTTCCTGGTCTACTGCGATTGTGGGCCAATCCTTTAAGAAGGAGTCCAGCTCATACCGCCATCTCTTTCTGGGCCTGCTGCGCAGTCATTTCCTGCATTGCTACTAAGCTGGGATAGGTAGGTTTTACTCGTCTCATATTTATACAGAGTGGCAGGGACATCGAATCAACCTGTTACTCTAGCTTCACATGATTCCGAACAAATCCGCGTAAAAAAATTCGCCAGTTAATAAAAAAAAATGCTGTTTCACGCATTTTGACCGTGAAGGAATTGCACTTTTCTATGAAACAGCTGATTTTAGACGAAAAATTTCTACACAGAAATCATGTGCTGAATTCATGGTTTACAGTTTGCGCATCGATGCCACTCTGTATATTTTACGATTCTGTAAATTGTTAAGCTACCATCTACATGTAGCCGTTATTTCTTTAGAGCTAATAAACAATTGAATTGTGTTTTAAAATTGAATTATGGCTGCATTTTATGACTTCGCCTCAACCGACAGAACTGAGATCACTTTTATATTATATCTAGCCTTGGTTGGGTAAAGCATCGACAGTATTTTATAGACTATTCTCTTCGAAGGATAGAAAGGCTTACCTATAGTATTCTGAGAATTAGGTGACATTCTTCTTTCGTAGTTTTTACGTCCGAATGAAGATCCAATCTCACTGGAAATATAAGAATATGTGAGACATAATGATAACCTTATAGAGAGAAAACTTCATGCAAACTCTCGATGATAGGTGCACAACAGACCACAAAGAGGTAATGCTTCTAACAAATGCTTTGCCTCTGTGGGGAAGTTACTCTGTGGCGCCACGTTCGTGCTAATTCGGAAACACGAAGATTACCGAAGCACTTACTTCTTAAGGTATAACCACTTGGGCAGCGGGATTGTCCGAAAGGGTTACCGCTGCCCCGGAACATAAAGGGCTAAGGAAGGAACACGGATGGGTTTTAGTCAGTAAGAGTCTGACACTCCCTTCCGCTCCACCCAGAGCGGGAGGGGTCTTTTATAGTATAATTATTAAATAATTAAGGAAATAAAGTCTTTAAATTTATTTACACTGTGTAATTTTTATTGCCAGTGGCCATAGTTTGAAAAAAACAAAGTAATTTTGTTGTTTCAATTTGTTTGTGTGCCACAGGCAAGAAACATCGTGTAAATGGCACTTTATTTACAAACGTAAACCACAAAAAGGTTCCAGTGAGTCAAACATAAGAATGTGACGAAGTTATTATTTTCATGACATCATGTTTGTTAAATTGTTTATGGTAGGTAAATATACCCATGAAATTGATGCGGTCATCAATTATTTAACGGTAATTTAGGTAATAAATAGATGTTAAGACTAGAACTTAGGTACGGTTAGCAGAGATAGGACACGTGTTTAAATCAGAATATGAATGACGCGATGCACTGTGGTTTAGATTTAGGAAAATGAGGACAAAAAATAATTATTGTTTTAAAGTTTGCTGAATTTTATGTATGACTTAAAAAAAAAAATTGTATTACTTTTTCTTCTTTTATTGCTGATTTTAATCATATAATTAAATAAATATAATAAAAAATGTAATAGGTACTGCAGCGAAAACAAAATTTCGCGGAAAATCACATTCAATAAAAACGTTAATTTTATTTATCGTCAAAATTGAACTGCAGAACATTTACGAAATAATACGAAATGATTTATGCGAATCAGAATTTCATTTATCACAGTTTATAGAAAATGACGATTCCTTTCTGCAAAACATTTTGCAGTCAAATAAAAAATTGGGTCAATCGGAAATACGTTAAAATGAATAAGCCACATGAAAAAAAAAAGAAACGTGTAAAAGATTTAAAAAATACAAATTCAGGGTTAAATTAATTCATATTTTGTTCTATGTAAGTAGTATTGAGTTCATCAGTCAAGCGATGACAGTTCCTATAAACATGTGATGTCATGATAAATATCTTTAACAGTAATCAAGTTAAACGTCAACATTGTTATTGCAACCTAAATATTTTGATTAGTTTATTTATAATTTAAATGTCTGACTGTATCCAGATTATTCTTAAAATTGATGACGCATGGATGGCGTAGATTTCTTTGTAAGATGGCGGTACAATAATATATTATAAACTAAGAAGGATCCTAAATCAATCTGTCTAGCCTTTTGTCAACCGTGTTGGTTTGAGTTATTCCGCTCTGATCCCCTGAACCCCTTCACGCTCACCCCCTGGATGCTAGCTTTTCTTCTGTTTTAATTTCTGTATTATCTACTATAAACTTTCTCTTTCCGGTCTGATTCCCTTTTTCTTTGTCGCTTTACATTCTAACCGAATGCAGTTGAATACCAGAATTTTAAATGAAGCTTCTGCCTATCTGACTCCCACAACAAGTTATTGGATAACACAATACTCCTTGGTAAGACTGGTTGTCAGACTTATCGGCTTATGAGTACCCGTTTTGACTGTAAAAGATCTACGAATGAGAGCCAGGACCACCGGCATATCCTGCTTTCTGCACGATGATCACAAATCCACGAATCGGTTGAATGGATGATCACAAATCCACGAATCCGCGACAAGCGTAGCTTAACCATCAATCGACCCAAGCGGCTATTATCATTTAGCTACGAGCCCCTATTTAAGGATACATCAATTTTAAACGAAAGATACAATGTTACCTAAATTACAAATGAAAGAACAACAAATTATGGAAGGAAAACCGATAAATTATTTGCATTTTGAATAGGTGCCAATTAATTTGCCAATACTCACCTAATCGAAAAATTTAGGTCAACTGAATATTATCAGCTTGTTTTTGACAAACGTGATTGCTCTAGGTATGTCAAGGTTGTAATCTATTTCGATTTTGAAGTAGGAAGTTATAGGTAGAGGTACCTATTTGTTTTTGGGTAACTTCCATTTATTTATTTTAATTTTATTTTATTAAGATCTCCAACTAAGAATACACCTTACAGGGTATATTATAAAGGACAAGAACCTGATCAAAACGGTGTTCTTAAAACTTTTTGTTTCTTGTAATCGATTTTAATCATAGCTATATATATCTATAACATATTTGAAAAACTACGAATCGGATAAGGCAAGACAAGTGTGCCATTTGGTTATTTCTGGAGATCCCCTTTTAACAACTCTTGGTGAAATATCTAAGTTATTAATTTTTTCAAGTTATTCAAGTTATTTATTTATTTCATAACAAAAATACATTTGTGTCGAAATATTTGCACAGCACGTACACACGAATAAGCACACAAATAATTATAATGTAAGTCTATCCAAATTAAAAATACCAACCCTACAAATATTACCATTCTTATTAAAAAGCTACAAAAACACAAATACATTTAATGTCAAAATATGAAGTTAATAAAAATAAATAAAATGAAGCAACAATTATAAACAAAGTCAAAGGGCAATGGGTGCACATCATTTAATTTAAGTTTAATTTAATACTAGTTTTTAAGATTTTCTGTCATTACAATATTCGTCAATGCTGTAATAGGCTTTATTGATTAGCAAAGCTATGAGTTTAGTTTTAAATATGTTCACATTCTGAATACTCTTTAATTCTGCTGGTAATTTATTAAACAGATTAACAGACTGTACGCGTGACGAGTGTTTGACAACATTAAGCTTTGCCTGCATGACACTAGGAAGATCTTTTCTGCGTGTATGTACTCTATTTTTTCTTTCATTGTCTGTTTCAAACTTTTTGTTTAAATAAGTAAGGAGAACCAAAATATAAAGACATGGTACCGTTAAAATTTTAAGTTTAATAAAGTAGTTTAGTAAAGCTTTGCTTCTTCTATGTTTAAGGGGACTACATGACCTAAAGCGCTGTCACTGTCGGACTGCATAGAAAAGAAAGAGAAGCGCGATGACACAACGCTGGTAATTTATTGCAAAATATGACGCAATTATCTATTTACAAAAATCTATTGTTTGGACTAAAAAATTAAAACAGTGCTATAATATGTTGCTTGTAGAATAATCTGACAAAAAATCATAATGATTGTAATAGTATATTAGTATGGTTTTTATTGTAAAAATAAAGTTTTTAGAGGTTTCTTCATGATTTTTAGGGTTCCGTACATCAAAAGGAAAAAACGGAACCCTTATAGGATCACTCGTGTGTCTGTCTGTCTGTCCGTCTGTCACAGCCAATTTGCTCCGAATCTTATGGACCGATTAAGTTGAAATTCGGTACACATATGAATCTTTGTGACCCAAACACACGTGTAACGTAAATAAATGAGTTTTGAAAATGGGAGTAATTTTTGGGGGGTAAATAGACAATTTAAAAAAAAAGTTTCGCAATTTGTACCGTGTGACATATCAAATGAAAGGGCTTACCGTGAGGATCTCAAATATTTTTTTTTTCATAATTTTAAAATAAATTGTAGACGGAAATTTACCATCCCCCCCCCCCCCCTTATCTCCGAAACTACTGAACCTAAAATTTTGAAAAAAATACAGAAAATAGTTCTATACCTATAAATTACAGGAAAATTAATAAGAAGTCTATGATCTTGAAACAACATGGTAAATCTCTCAATATTGTGTGTACAAACTTACATTTTCAGTTGGAATGTATGCGAGAACATGTTTTTCAACTACAATGTTAAGTTTGTTGTTGGGATAAATTCATTCCAACTACGGAACCCTTCATTGTGCGTGGTCCGACACGTACTCGGCAGGTTTTTTTTTATTGTGTCAAATTAGTTGTATTATGTTTTCAACACACTATCTACCATATATTTTTTTGATTTTGTTTACTGTAGTCGATCATATACTTTAATTATTTCTAAAAATTGCGTTTTTTGCGTTTAGGTCCGTTTATTGCGTTAATATTGTTCTAATTACGTTCACATTTATTTTGGCACATACTGTCTCACTGCTGGGCAAAGGCCTCGCCGAAGTCCTTCCAGGAACTCTTTTCCCGCGCCACCTCGAACAAACCTGCGCAGTAGGCGTCCAGGTCATTTAGTCACCTCTTTCCAGGCTCGCCTGCGGCGCCATCCACCTTTAGGTACTCATTGTATGGAAACTTTTGCCAGGCCTCCTCTCCTCGGTTTGAGGGAGTGGGCCGTAATCCACCATGCGGTCCTAGTACGGGTTGGTAGATGTCACATGTATTCGAATTTTTTATTCTAGGACATGCCGGTTTCCTCAAAATATTTTTGTTCTCTGTTTGCAAATTTTTCAAGTGGCTGATGTGACCGGCCTCATCCCATTTGAGCCTTATGTTCACATAAGAATAAAAAATGTTCTAACTTATAATTTAAGCAATAGAAATGAGCGAGTACATCAAACAATATTTCGAGAACATAACAGTGGCGAGTCCTACCATATTCCCCAAAATATTCCACGTTATTCCACCCGCGATGTTTCAACATAAAGTTTTATTGCTTATGCTAATTTTCAGGTGTGTTGGGTACGCCAGTAAAACAGTTCGTATATTCGTTAAGTGCTAACACGAAGGTACATTTATATGGATTTCTAGAATTCCAGCGTAGGGTATAAATTGTGTGACGTCAGAAGGTGGACGGTTACCGAAATTTAGTTCTCACAAAGTCTGTAAGACTAGGTCAGATTCGTATGCAAGGCACCTTGTGTGGTTCACAGAATTAGAAGTGACGTAGAGGTGATAAAATAATTATTTTCCATGGAGTATAATAAGGTACAGATTATTTGTGATAATTATGACGGGTTTTTAAAATTCGTGAAATTAATAAAATTTATAAGGGACCAGTCCAGCCACTATCCATTAAAAAAATAATTTTGAAATCGATTTACTATTGCCGGAGATATATCGAACAACAATAAAAAAAAACAATTTCGTTTACTTGAATTTTTACCAGTAATTTTGGTTAAAACATCAAATAACTGAACCGATTCTGAGACCATACCTACTTTCAAATAAAAAAATAATTTTACAAATCGGCTTATATATAGGTAACGGAGTTCTGAGGTAACAAACATTAAAAAAATAAATATTCAACCGAATTGATAACCTCCTCATTTTTTTCGAAGTCGGTTAAAAACGTTCAAATGTCAATCTCATCTTAGCGACAATCAATGTCAAAAACTTGTAAAACATGTAAAATTAGAGGTATTTTTGACAGATTGAGACTGAGATCAGAAAGCCAATTCTCGTAATTTAAAAAGTTTTCTCGGCGACAAACAAATGTCAAAAACTTGTCAAAATGTGGGGAAATTAGAGATATTTTTGACAGATTGAGACTGAGAACGTTCTTAAAATTACGAGAATTGCCCGTATGATCACTGTCAAAGCAGTGATGGAAAACATCATGAAGAAAGCGGACATGTCCTAGTACCAAAAATTTGAACACATGTGACATCTGCCAACCGGACCCGCGTGGTGGACTATGGCCCACTCCCTTTCTCAGATAGGAGGCCTGTGTCCCAGTAGTGGGAACATAGTAGGCTGATTACATACCTACATGGTATTATTCAAGGAACTTACTTGTATACGGGGGCTCACTTGAGCCCCCATCATCCCCTTCGTATTCGTACAGAAAAAAGTTCACATGCTTCAAAAAAGTTAAAAGACATTTTTCTATGATACAATTCAATTAGTCCACAAGCATTTGTAACTATACCGCTATAAATACTAAAATAAATAAATTGGAAATGATGTCAGTAGATCCAGTGATTTAATCATAGAAACATCAATCAAGTTGACAGTGAACTCAATGCACATTCACCATAAAAGCTACAAAATTACTTACAAAATGTTGTTATAACTCACTCGACGTATGTTACACTGAATTTCATGATTTATTGATTGAACGGTCTTAATCATTATTGTGAAAGTGGTGAGTTCAATAAACTTAGTGTACTAACTTTGAGTACCTACATTATTCACATACTGCAGAAAATTATTGCAGCGGGGGGTGGGGGGGTGAATAAAAAAACCCTCTCTGTAACTGTAGCTTAAGGTGGTTGTCGTGATGGCCCCGCTGGTTAAGACCTCACCTCTCATGCGAAAGGGGTTCAGATCCAGGCAAACACTAAGGTTCTTTTTTAAATTAATTTATGTACTTTCTACTATGTGTGGAAACCTGAAGTTATAACTAACTAGCGAGACTCACCCCTGTTATGCGCAGTTTCTACAACTTGACAAAACATCTAGATTTTTTTAGTATGTATTGATGTAATATAATATACAGGTACAGACGGGTGTTGTGTCTGGTGGGCAACTGCCGGACGATTGATGTCGGGATGGTGTATTATGCTAGTTGTACAGTAAACTTTGCTTGCGCGATGCAGGATTTTGCGTGACGTCAGTGTGATGCGTAGTTCACATGTGGCGATGTAGATGCCGTTACAAAATCACCTGCAGGATAGTTTAGTAATCTAGGGTTAATATAATGAAGTGAAGTTGTAATATGATTTATGATTTCACGCTTAATTACTACGCTGTTACTGCCCTTCGACTAATTTGTTTTGTACCTACCAATAGTTATAATATCACGACTAAACACGATGTTAGTGGACGCAACATGTTGTACAGCTTCAATAAAATGTCGAAAATTACATGGCCTTACTACGATTGGTCTATAAATTAATCAGCATTGAAGAGCTGTCTCGTCTGCTTTTATACAGTACGCCGCACGTACTTACGTGCGGTGTACTGTATAAAAAAAGACATACTTGTTGTCAAAACCTGTATAAGCTGGCCTCTGATTCTATTGAAATTCCGTACTACGCTAGGTCAGCTGCAGTGCCCAGCGACAGCAGTGGTGACCCTGTGGTAACGACTGCGACTTACGAGTTATAGGTCGTAGGTTCGAACCCAGACAGGCATTTTGTAAATTATTTCATCACCACTGCTCTCACGACGGTGAAGGAAAACATCGTGGAGAAACCGGCATGTCCTAGAACCAAAAATTCGAAGACATGTAACATCTACCAACCCACACTGGCCCTGTGTGGTGGATTGCGGCCCACTCTCTCT
The DNA here is from genome assembly GCA_963669345.1 of Gortyna flavago. Classification (NCBI taxonomy): domain Eukaryota; kingdom Metazoa; phylum Arthropoda; class Insecta; order Lepidoptera; family Noctuidae; genus Gortyna; species Gortyna flavago. The sequence goes on along the minus strand of OY770136.1, from coordinate 13,314,324 downwards.
CACAGAGAGGAGGCCTTTGTCCGGCCGGCTGTCCATCATTCGAGTTGAATTATACCTACCTCTTGTACAGACGCCAGGATATCAAGCTACTACTGTCTGCCAAATTTCTTTATTAGATTTTCAACTTTATCGCTAAAACATAAGTTCAAAGATGATTGGGAAAATTTTACAGTTTCGGGTAGCTTGATGTAGTGGCGTCTGTACCTTGTTTTCAAATTGAAAACAATGAATTAACGCCCACCTAAAACTTGAAATCAAATTGTTTTGATACTGAGACATAGATTTTAAGAATAAAGTGGCCGCTTAAAAATTAATAATAGTTTGTAAGATCGATCGCAAAATAATCAAAATCATTTCTCGAGCCACACGCAGTGGTACCGCCCCCCGAGAGAGCTACGAAAAATAGGTAGGTATCTAATTGTTTCTCACTAACTTATATTCGATAGAAAACCACAATTTGAGGACGACAATGGGATAAAAAATTAAAACACTGGCAATTTACTTGTACGAGATAGAAGTGTTTTGAAACTATGAAATACCTTAACCTAAATATCGAAATTATAAAATATGTTTTGAACAATTTAAACGATTTATTCCGGACAGATCCCCTGATCTGATCCTCAACCGACTAGCTATGATCTACAGTTGGACATAGGCCTCTCCTATTGCACGCCGTTCGACTCGATATTCGGCAACTCTCATCCAGCTGCTACCAGCCATCCTGCGAAGTTTGTCGCTCCACCTAGCCCGAGGGCGTCTCCCACCTTACGTTTACCGATTCGCGGTCTCCACTCAAGAACACTTCTACCCCAACAGTCATCGGTTCTACGGCTAATATGGCTGGCCCATTGCCACTTCAGCTTGCTTATTCTGTGAGCTATGTCGACAGTTTTGGTTCTCTGCCGAATCATCTCGTTGCGGTTTCGATCCCTCAGAGAGACTCCAAGCATAGCCCATTCCATAGTTCGTTGAGCGACCTTGAATTTATGGACTAGCCTTACCTTGAGTGTCACATTCGGCTCCGTAAGTCATAACAGGCAGGACGCACTGATTGAAGATCTTAGTCTCTAGGCTCTGTGGAATACGCGATGAGAAGACTCAACGAAACTTCCCAAACGCTGACCAGCCCAGCTGAATTCTTCTGTTAGCCTCCCTCTCAAAGTTGTTCTGCTGTCCGCCCTGTCTGCCTGTTGTCCACCCTGTATGTGGCGAAGATATAAATTGTGATGATGTTCATAAAAGCTGGCGATTAACTACAGTAAAGTTACAGTTTCCTAGAAGAGCGGTGGTAGCCATATAACGGCTTCAGTGATGACTGTCATGAAATTGATGGCACTGGGGTTTGTCTTTACGATGTCAAAAAACGCTCTTTAGGAAACACACCAACTTTGGTAAGAAATAAAATTTCTCAAAAAGAACATCCTTCACGTAAATATGAGAAACTTAACAAAATATCTAAAGTAATAAACATAATCGTCGTTCGATCTATTGAGTACACTCAGTGAGTACTCGTACATATTGATTTGTTATTGTTGGTTAGCCAAATACTTTAACTTATTTTTGAAAATGTTCACTGATGAAGAGTCTCTTATTTCTTTCGGTAACTTATTATAAAGCTGCGCCCTCAACTTACTTTCGTAAATGACGCTTTAGTGACGTCATTCGGCGATAAATTTCGGATGCTATATTGTCTTAAGAAACCTTAGCTTATGTCACCACCTTGGTTGAGCTCACAGACTGTATAAGTCTGTGGTTGAGCTACAGTTTTGCGCATTATGACTTGACCGAAAAAAAAAAAGACCATACATTAAATAAAACACCAGATGGGTACATGGCCTAGCTCTTGTAAGTCTATAAATTAATCAACGTGTAGATCTGTGACATTTGTGCTCGTACATCTTAAGAGTCCAATACCTCTAATGGTTTCTAAATGGTTCTAAATTACTATTCAGGACGCCGGCACTTTGATAGTTTTTCTTTGTAATTGCCATTCGCCTTAGTATATAGGTGCAATTCAAGAGTTTATAGATGTGGCTGGATTTAATGTTATTGGAGCAATTGTTAATGATGAAAGTTTAATTGATAACATTGCGACTATTGTTTTAATGGGGATTGATTGTAAGATAAAATTTCGGAATATCGACAAGCATAATCAGCCTATAATGTTCCCGCTGTTGGGACACAGGCCTCCTCTCTTTTTGAGAGGGACTGAGCCGCAATCCACCACGCGGGCCTAATGTGCTGGTTGGTAGATGTCATGTCTTCGATTTTTTTGGTTCTTGGGCATGCCGGTTACCTCACGATACTTTCTTTCACCGTTTTGAGAGCAGTGGTGATAAAATTATTTACACAAAGTATAACGCCAGCTTAGGTTCGATCCCACGACCTCCAACTTGTAAGTCGGGGGGGGGGGGGGGGCGTTACCACTGGATCACCACTACTCTTTGAGAATACCGATTAACCGCTTGGTAATAGTGCAAAGCTACATACAACTAATTATTGCATTGAATATTTCAAACGATGTGCTACTAAAAATCTTAGCTTCTTTTATTTTTTTGTCTCAAATACATTTGTATAAAAAGCAGTCTACTAATGGAGTGTGTAATTATCTTTTTGTATGCACGTGTTTCTATGAAAAATAAACTTATTTTTCTTTATTTTTTTTTTTATTTCATGGTAAAAAGTCTAGTGCAATAAAAATTTCATAACCCCATGAACATTTTATTGCACTACGACTTTTTTATGTTACCATGTGGGAGAAATTTTGAGGAACATTAAGGTGGTTATGGAAAGGAATTTCTGGTACCTATAGACCTGCAAAACCAAGAACGTGCCCAATTCGCTGTCACATTCGGAAATAAAACTAAAGTGCCGTGTGTAACACCTTTAATTTTGCCAACATTCCTACCTTCAACACACAAAACAACGCTACTTAACAAAATTAATTATTTTGACTTGAAATTTATAATTATAAAAACATTAGTTAATAATCATAATATTTGCACGGCATACTAGGTATGTGGCAAAAATGTCTGATGCTTTATTTTTTATTTTAGAGGAGTGAGGAACAGGGTGTAAAGTTCACTCATCCTCCATAGAAAAGGGAGGATCTTCCGACTAGACTGGTGTTGTCTGGCGGGCAACTGCCCGATGATTCGTGTCGGGCCGTTGAATCAATGCTAGATGCGCGGTAAACTCTGCTTGCGAGATGCAGGATTTTGCGATTTTTGTATGTGTACACGTTTGTGCAAATACACACATCAAAAGTGTCTAGGGAACAACATATATTTTTGCAATAACTTTTCTCCTGATTGATATTAATTAAAATTTTCTTTAAGGATTCATCAAATAAAGTGTTTTCGTTTGTCACAGTAACGATAAACCAAGTCACCTTTGCATTAATAAAGAAATTTGCCATTTTCCTAATAAAGGGATTTTTGACATTTGAACCACTAACACAAAAGTTCGAAAAAAAGACTGAAATAACAGTTTTCTTTAAAAATTTATTGGGTAACTTAAACAATGAATAATCCGTGTTTCTACCGCGAACACTAACAACACAAGAACATCGGTTTGGCATACTCAAAATGAGTTCATCCAAATCACGCTGTGGAATGGCCGCCCATGTTCGTTGCAACAACAAAAAAAGGTCTTCTTGCGACTGGATACCCTCCATATTCGGCAGAGCTCTTCTCTGTAGCATATCCCATGCATGCTCAATCGGGTTCAAGTCTGGCGACTGAGCAGGCCAGGGCAGGACATTGATGTTAGCTGCGGCGAGAGTCTGTCGTACAACTCTTGCGGTGTGCGGTCGTGCATTATCATGCATTAACTGAAATAAGGGACCGATTTGCACTTGTAGAGGAACGATGACGTCTGATACAATCGTCTCGGCATAAATTTGAGCGTTGAGGTTGCCTCTGATCCAAATCAACTCAGTTCTTCCGCCGATCCAAATACCCGCCCATACCATGATGGTTCCACCACTATAAGGATGGACTTCCTGGCAGGATTTTAATCGCTGTTGGCGTCCAGGGGTTCTCCAGTGTCGTATACGTCTTGTATCCGGTCTCATACCAAAACGAGAATCATCAGAAAAGCACACGAAACGCCATTGTTCTTCTGCCCAATTTCTGTGTTCAAGAGCCCATTGATATCGAATCCTACGATTGTGCATTGCTATAGGTGGTACCCGTAGCGGTCTTCGGGAATGAAGGTTCACTTCATGCAAGCGGTTTCTGACTGTTTGGTCGCTAATTAAGTTCCCTGAAGAGTGATGAAGCCTCACGGCCAACATCATGGCGGTTATTGTTGGAGCTCTTCGAGTTAAGATTTGAATGTATCGGTCTTGTCTCCGTGTGGTGCAGCGATACCGTCCTCCATGGCGCTCAGCCACGGTACCAGTGCTTCGGTAACGTGTCCAAAGTCGACTGATAACACTCTTGACTTGTATTCAGAGCTAAAGCCACAGTACGTTGCCGGGAACCAGCTTCTATCATTCCCACGGCTCTGAGCATTTCTTCCCTGCTTAAATGACGTCGCCGCTCCATAATAACGTTGGTTTTAATCAGTAGTAGGGAAACAGTAGCACTAATAATGTCTTCAATGCGTTGTATGTTTTTATAGGGAAAATATTGACAGCTGATTTTCATCTTTTACTCGAATTTGATTCACAGTTCCTGATTCAAATTATGAAATGCACCAAAAAGGATCCATATAAATTTATAAAATCATAAATTTATTACAAAGCCACATCTCAATCTCAAGAAATCCGCATAAAAATGCTTGATCCCTAGACACTTTTGATGTGTGTACATATTATCTTATACCTACTACCTTTAAAAGCAAAACACTACATAATTTTACAAACCATACAAATAAAGTTATCGAAAGGTAATAAATCAGATATACAATAAGAAAATTTTATCCATAAAGGCACTCGCCAAATAACACAAATGAACCATAAAGTACATAATAATATATCATCTATAACAAGCTCCATCATTAATTCAATCATAATGCTTATTTTGGTCGCCGTAGTTGAACGAACACGCCAGTCAGTGACATGTGGGCACAAAATGGTGCCAATTTCTACAATAAACAGTCAAATTTATGTGAGAATTGTCCATTTTCGGCTTTTAATTGACTTTAGTTCGTTAGCTTAATATTAAATATAAGCTGTGTCTATAAACAGCTTTTATTTATTAAGAGAATGTGTTCTTTATTTTAGAATTTGTATGGTATATAATATCTATAAATGTTTTAAAATAAAGTAGTTTTTCGTGTCTGTCTGTGTTGTTCTTCTAAAGTACACAATATTGTGTTTTGATGCGGTTTTCACCGTAATTTAGAGAATTTATACCGGAAGGTTTATGTGCACAACGTACATTTATTAAACAAAATGTAGATGTTTTTGAAGTCGTTAAAACAGTAAGTGAGTAAACAGCAGGGGTGCTAGCAGATGTATAATTAAGATTGGGTGTGTGTATTAAGTTACATTTGTAATTTTTATGCCACATTACAAAACATAAATTGACATTTACAAGTCTACGTTTCTTCAGCTATGTTTTAGTCCTATATGTACATACTAGCTTCTACCCGCGGCTTCGCCCGCGAGTTATGTCGATAAAAACTATCCTATGTCCTTCCCCGGGACACAATCTATCACTCTGTCCAATTTTATCGAAATTTGTTCAGTGGTTTAGGCGTGAAAAGGTAACATACAGACAGACAGACAGAGTTACTTTCGAATTTATAATATTAGTATGGATTAGGAACGAGCCTTTTGCCATAACCCGCGCGGGATAATTGCTCAACACACTAACAGTAGTAATGGCTTCCATTTTGACAGTTCAACAACTTTCATTGCGTTTTTTACGTTGTTGACCGGACAAATTGTAAGCAATGGATTAGCAATATCCTTCCTTCTTTTCTTCCTTCTCTATAGCACAGCATCATGCTGAGTGGAAGCCTTTCTGTCACAGTCATGACGTGCAGTCGTCAACTATCCTGCTTTGTGCTCGTAAAAGGCTCGTAGTGATAGATAGTATATATTTTGTTGTTATTTATTTATTAGAATTAATTTTATCTTTTTGTGTGCACGTGTTTCTGTGACAAATAAACCTATTTTTCTTTCTTTCTTCAAAATGATTCAGATTGAGATTAATAGTGTGTTACGCAATTAGGAGACTGGGCACAAGTCTAGGTTCCGGGATCCTACTGATTTCCTGAAGATAAAACCCAATAACACTTTCCCGACCTGGGCCATATCCCCACGCTCGGGAGGCAGTAATGTTTGTGACCACCAACGGGGCAGTCACAATTACGGATGTATAAATTATGATGAATAGATATTGATGAAAGTTTGAATAGTGGCCAATTAATATTATAAATAAATAAAAGCGTGGGATGTTGTTTGATTTACAACTTGACCTTTTTTTTTTAAACCTTCAAAAGGCACCCGACCTCCGGGGGGAGGTCGAGAGTGTGGGATTTTTACTTCACTAAAACCACCTCTGTGATCACTATCAGCACATAGGGGTGGTCCCGGTTTCTCTAAAAGACCAATTCCAGAACTCCCCCGTGCAACTCCTGTAAGGCACATCCCTGGGGAGCATGAACCTCGCTATGCACGGCAGCACACAGATTTTGTTAGACAGATTTTAGTGGGTGTAGAAGTCATAGACCGTAAGGTCTAACCACCTCAAAATAAATAATAATCAATAGGCATTATTTTATTGTTCTAAATGTTTTTTATAAATAAATAAATAAATGTTTATTACTTCTGCTTCTGTTATTCGTTTTATAACTATCACTTTTAAGAGTGATGTCTTTCCAACGATTTCTGTTAATACACCATATAATATTCAGTTGCTAATCTAATCTTATAATATAAAAAAAATCTTGTGTGTTTGTTATCGAACTCCTCCGAAACGGCTTGATCTATTTTTATGAAATTTTTTGTGTATATTTGGTAGGTCTGAGAATAGGTCGTAGGCTTTTTTTTTGCAAAACAACGTTTGCGGAGTCAGCTAGTGAAACCATAAATAGTGATTCAGAAAGTGTGGCCACTGGTACACCGGATTTATTGAACTTCGAGGCAATGAGATACGTTCAGTGCAACGGAAAAAGTTTTGCTACGAAATGTCCATATGTAGGATGTGCACGTAGATTTTTTTTACAAGCAACGCGTTCGTGCGTATCGTACCCATGGGTCACAGTAGACGATTCCACCTAATCTGCATTCGCGACTTAATTGCCAAAAACGTAAACAAATATGAGTTTTTGGAAAAAATACTTTAATTTCTACACAATAGAGTGCAGTTTACGCTAAAACTTCAAACATTTTTGTAACTTTTCAATAGTGCTAGTCACTCTGAAATCAATTTAATTGCCATTAAGATAAAGTTGATATTTGCTTGACATGAAATAACATAAATTTGAATAGACTACACTTTTATACGAAACGAAACTGAGTACCCGAGCGTAGCTTATCAACTGTGGAGCGGCGCCTTTCTGATTTAATTGCTATACCAGGGTGGCAGGGTCTATGACGCGCAAATTGAAACCATAAACGCACATGATTCTACCGTAGAAACAATTTGCCGGTTATCACAAAAAAAAACAGCTGTTTCATAGGAAAGTGCAATATCTACCTACGCGGTCAAAATGTATGGAAATATCAATTAAAAAAAATTGTTCCATACATTTTAGCCAGCGAAAATTTAAAAATTATGTAGGTATGGAAATCCATGGTAATAGGTGGCGCTTCCTGCCACCCTGTATACCTACCTAATCGTGCTATGTATAAAAAACCGGCCAACCATACAATATTTAACACTACATATGAAATAACGGCAAAAAATCACGTTTGTTGTATGGGAGCCCCCCTTAAACATTTATTTTATTCTGTTTTAACATTTGTTGTTATAGCGGCAACAGAAATACATATTCTGTGAAAATTTCAACTGTCTAGCTATCACGGCTCATGAGATAAAGCCTGGTGACAGACAGAGAGACAAACGGATAGTGGAGTCTTTTTTTTTTATTTGAAATGTGTTTGCTCTTGACTCTAGTCTAGGTCAGAGGTGACAGAGACAGAGTCGACGATGGAGTGAACTTACCCAGAAGAAGGGTCCCGTTTTTACGAGTTTTTCTTTGAGTAGAATGGGCGTCGCGTGGTTAAGCATTTGATACATTCCTTGATAACACAATCTAACAATAATTTAACAGTTTGAATGTTTACGTGACACGTTTATAAAAAAAGATCGTTTTGAAAAAAAAAGTGTAAACAGTTGAAATTGGCAATATACATGCGGAAACCGTAATAGTTAAGTAACCTTGGCGTGTGTGGCATTTGTATCGATAATATTGTATAATATCTTTATTTTATTATTATTTAACTAAGAACTAGTGTTTTGCCCGCGACTCTAGTTACAAAGTAGGATAGCATAGGATAGGAAGTAGTATAAGATAATGTTCACAAGCAAAATATAGGTTGAAATATCTAAGGATTAAAATATTATTATTATTTTGGCACGCACGTAAAAAAATTACACCGCTATAAAATGTTTACTAAATTTCAAAGTGTCCTTGGGTTATTATAATTGATGTGTAAAGCTTAATATAAGTTAAGAATTATCGTACAGTAGTTCCGAATAGTTCCGAAGTTCCCTCTACAAAAAAACTCAAAAAAATTCCCTCTTATAACATTGGTTTAGATGTACGAGTAAACCTTTTAAGTAAAGGTTGGATAATATGTTCATGTATTTATGTGGAAACTCTATCAGTAGCAAAACAGCGCCAAACACCTTAAAAAATACGACTTTTCAAAAACGTGTAGCCGTTGGAGTATGAATAAGAAAAGCTTAACAGCGTAAAAGCTAAACACAATTATTTTTTCTATCATTCCCATTGCAATTTTATATATTTTGTAGATCCCCAGGTCTAAATAAACTAGTCATATAATTAATACTCTAATGCCAGGTGTATAATTTTATCAAGTAGCTAACGGGGCGTTTCTTAATTTGATTGTTGTTTTTTTATTTATATCTAATCGTATGCTGCCACGTCAACGCCGGCTGTCGCTGGAAACCAGCGCTAGGGCTGTCTCGTATAGGGTCTAGCATTGTGCTGAGCGAAGGCCGTTTTGCGTGGATGTAACGCAATTTTTCCTCCGACATGTTTTTTTGAGTTTTTGTTCTTGTGTGTCGTATGTTTACCGCAAGTAAACGTATTTTCTATCTTTTCGTTCTTTTTTTTTTCTATACAAGAGTTATCGTTTTCAAAGCGGTTCGTATTTTTACAACGATGTTCAATAGGATTCACATAAGCTTTTCGGTAGATAGTCAATCCAATACATTTTGGACTTTTCAATGATCGTTATTGTTGAAAGAATGTCACTTCATCTAGACCCTCAGACGGTCTATTCTGCAAAAAATCTCACCATGAAAAAGTAGGTGAAGTTAGCTTGAAGTGTGCTATCATTCCACCAGATGCTAGGTATTGACAATATTGACAGCTCACTTCAAGCTCGACGGTGAGATGATTGCAGTATAGACCGGTAGGACATTGTATGCGCTTTATAGCTGCTATTTTATTGATACGCCAAGGGTTTGACTTATCCCTGGTAAGCCAATGCGTGAGTAATATATGGGATTTCAAAAGCTCTAGTAGTCATGAAGAGGTAGTAAAAACATAATTTTATGGGTAAGTATAAGGAAGGTGACAGACAAAGGAACTTTTGTATCTCTTTAGAACTCAAAACTGTATTATTTACCTAGTTACCTACTTCCTTACCTTTTGCATTTTTTTGTTTAATCTAAACTTGAAGTTACTGGGTTATAAACATTGAATAAAATGAGAAATCACAACAAGGATCACTTGTCAGACTGCTTCGTTGATATATTGAAAGAGAAAAAGAAATTATTCCCGGAATTTGTTCCCAGTTGATGGCAATAGGCTCGCCTCTTACATGGTATTGGCGAAATATGGGTGTACTATACGCTTGCCGCGGTTGGTCTGTGGATGGGTGACCATCTTTACATAACGAGACCCCTCCGTGCCTCGGAAAGCACGTTAAGCTGTTGGTCCCGACTGTGATACAGATCTTTGACAGTCGTTACGGGTAGTCAGAAGCCCGAAAGTCTGACAACCAGTCTTACCAAGGGTTATCGTATTACACAGTTACTGGGTTATGGAGGTCAGATAGGCAGTCGCTCCATGTAAAATATTGGTGTGCAGCTGCATCCGGTTAGACTGGAAGGCGACCCCAACATAGTTGGGAAAAGGCTAGGCAGATGATGATGGGTGTACTGTAGGTTCACCTCTGCCCAACACGTCGGGGAAACAAAGCATGGTATTATGATCACTTATCACTCTTCACAAATAAAAAAAAAACTGGCTGCGGAAAACGTCAAGCGGCGAAAATATAATAACCTTATCGGAAATTATATTTTAGATCCGTTTGGGGTTCAAACCCTCGGGCCGTGTGGTCCGAGTGCTCGTGTTCTTTTTAAGGAAATTTCGAAACAGCTGGTTGACACTTCCCGTGACCTAAGGGCTGGCTTTTACCTTGTCCAGAGGCTAAGCATTGCCATACAACGAGGTGATGCCACCGGTCTCTTGGGTACATTACCAGTCGACAGCGATGCGGATGAATTTTTCGACGCTATATTTTAGTTTGTGAATAGTTTTAGTTACCTAAGTTAGGATTCAATTTTGTTATTTTTATTAATTAATTAGGTATTAGTTAGTTATTATTTGCTTACTTATTATTTTAATTTACAACAGTAAAGACCCCCTGTAGCAAATAAAATTATAAATTCTCATTAATATAGTTGAACAATGATCATCATTTTCATGGGCATTTGAAACTCGTTTAGAAACATTACAAAATCTGCCTATTTCATAAAAATATCTAAAGTAATGTCCGGTCACCAAAGAAGATAAGTAACCAGGCCCGTCGGATATGGTTGAAGTTTAGTAAGAAGCCGATGCACGTTTTCGAATGTAATTTAATTAAATTAATAGAATACAAAAAGTTCATTTACCAAATTAAATCTCATTCGAAAACACCCAGCAGTTTCTTACTAAACTTCAACTTTATCCGACGACCCTGGATACCTTTTAAAAGTTACCTAGTCATACGTCAGTTATAATTTAGACATTTGACAGGTTGCTCGGCCGCCTGTCTGTCTATTGCAAAGTATGCCGCCAATATTGGTGCAAATATTCGTCCAAAGTAGTCCTGTATGGACTTGGGATTGGCGTTGGCGATATGCATATTCGATTTTTAGTTGCAGCTTTGGCTTTTAAATAACAGTAATTAACTAGCAAAACTTAACAGACGTAACGTTTCTATATTTAGGTCTGTAATTTATATGGTGTGCATAATAAAGAGTATTCTATCTAACTAAACCGTAATAACAATATTTTTCATTCTTTCTTTCTTAACTGATATGATGACAAAACAAAAAAGAAGAGTTTTGAAGTCATAATTACTTAGTTACTTTGAAAAGTCGCATTGGAGCTTCGCCGGATTTGAACCCACAGTCATCATAAGAGGCGAGCCCACTGGGCCATCACGACTCTGAGTTTATAGTGTACATGACTTTAGTATTGTCAAAGATGAGAGTGTGATTGAAATCGGTGAAGGAAAAAACTCTCGAGGAAACCTGAGAAAACGAAATTGTCACCTATGAAAAGATTTGTTAATCAATGATTTTTGGCTATTATGGTTGAAGCACCTTTGCCAATGTAATGGGAGTGCTTTAATTTAGACATTCTATAGAAATTCAGGAGACAAAAACTAGGAGTCGACCTTCTGTTTCTATCTGATTTATGACACATACTACGAGTACACACGAGGACAATTATTAATTAGACGAACAGTTTCGGCCTGTAGTTTCAAACTACATGCCTTATTAATACGAGCAAGTTATGCACCTCTAGCAAACTAACTTTTGACGATATTACGTTGTGATACCGTGTCGGACATGGCAAAGGACCGACAGAAATGGTAAGTATGAAGATTAGGTAACATACGGATGTAAAGTATGGTGTGTTCGTGTATTACATACTGCGTGGTTAAGACTTGTCAAAGTCAGGGTGGTGTACGAGTTTTCCGTATTTGACGAAACATTGTTTAACGTTATCTTATTAGTACGCAGAAGGTTTAGTGATGCTGTCTATTCGTGTGCCTATATATATATATTTTTAAACATATTATATTGTTTAAAAATTGGCACTGCCCGTGAGGCACAAATACTATTTTAAACTTTTACAGCTTTTTTTTGTCAATGTTATAATGATCTTTACCCTCGTTACAATAAGGTTGTTTTTAGATTGATGCTGTCCGAGGTTAATTATCTGTGAACGGAATATAACAATCCTCTGTTAACGTTATTTGACCGTCGAAACGTCCTTGTTGCTGTGTACTGTAAATCCTATCACCGCTACTTTACCCTCTCCATAAACACAAAACAGATACGATACTTCCAAAACAAACACCTAAAAACCACAGAAGCAAAACCTTCTTTAACAGAGCAGACAAAATAAATTCCCCGTCGGTTTGTCCTTTACACGAAGTTCTAAACTCGGTAAGTTGAAGTTGAAGAAACTGACCACATACACGTGCATCCTGAAACTCCTTTGGGAAACTCTCACTTGGAATAAAGGGGCGGATTAAACTTAGCCTAGCTCGGTTTATATTGTGTAATTAGAGGATTAGTATCACCAGACTTGGTACCTACTGCTGACGTGGTTTGCTGTTTGTTTTGCTGTGAATTCCACTGTTATATTTGGTAGTGGTCAGTTATAATACGATATATATATCTACTTTATAACAAAACAACACACACAAATCTTTGTTTAATTCATAACACTGTAAAAATTAGCTGTAAGTTTCATAAATAGAATAATATAAAATAAATTAATAAATAGTAGTTATAGATAGGTAACTAGCAGCGCCCTACGGTTTTACCCGCATATGTCTAGATCCCTTAGGAATATCGGGATAAAAACTATCTTATGTCCTTTCCCGGGACTCAAACTATCTCTATAGCTAATTTCATTTAAATCGGTTCGACGGTTTAAGTGTGAAGACTTAACATACGTACAGACAAACAGACAGACACACTTTTGTATTTATAATTATTAATATAGTACCTATTAGTATAGTATGGATAGTTGAGAATCAAGGGTGGGAAGTTTTACAAAACATACAAGGCTATATTAAAAATTGCTGTTTGCAAAAAACAATATAAAATAAAATATGTGGAATAAAAATTGCTAATAATATTCAGTGTAATGCTGTGATGCAAAATGGTTATAAACAAATCAAATTATAGTCTGGGATTGGTAGTAAAAAATAAGGTAAAACTTTAAAGCGCCAGATATTTTCATATTTTCTTTAAATATTAATAATATTTTTCCAGCAATTTTTGGACGTAGACTCTTTCAAAAACGAAACCGATCAGTCTCCGACAACTAACTTTCTCATGACATTTTGTCCAGTCCTCTTCAGTAACAAGTTTTACTACTAGTTTAGTAAGCACATCCTTACCAAGGTTTATTATGTCCCTTAATGTTATATCTTGTACATGTATAAGTTCGCAAACAACTGAAACTCATCTATCTCTATTTTCTGAAGTGTATTTATTATAAATGGCTTAATTCTGAGGTCATTGACTTTACACACAATAAGAAGGCACTGTCTAATCTTGACAATAGAATAATTATCTGATTTTGATTAAACGAAGGTTTTATTCGGTGTGCATCAGCTTTTTCTTTAACACACCCATACACACACACATTGTGTTTATACAGACAAGTTAAAAAAAGTGGTTTTTGACATTTTCAATCTCAAATAGCAGACGAGGGGTTAATTGTAGACATTCGCTGTAATTTAAAAAAATGCTCAAGATGTTATTTCCCGTAAGAAAATTGTATTTTTTTTCTGACCAACACTAAAATCTTCGACTCTTAAATGATGTTAAACATATTAAAAGTCCCTATCAATTTCGTTTTCTAAAAACAGAAAATTAAATTTTTTACAGCGCAAGTTTCTCAATAACCTTAAGTTAGCGAATTTCTTTTTAAATACACAGTTATTTATCACCTATTTATCGAGTAAGTCTACGAATTTAAATTCGTTCTAAGACTCTTAATGTTCTTTAGAAATTTACGCGTATTAAAGTTTGCTATGAAAATTACGCGATAACCGCGTGTAAATTGGTGCTATGAAAATTACGTAACGTTATTTCAGCCTTCTGATCATAGGTAGGTAATTTAAAAGCATTGCAGACGTAAACACATTGAACTTTCCGTCGCGTAATTTTGGCAGATGTGTTGTGACGCTAGTAAGTACTCTTGACTTTTTATACGTCCGAATCAATATCAGATGCATTTCGGGCTTATTAGTCGATTCGCAAGAATATACTCACACGAAATTGGGCGAATCGTCACTTTAAAATAATTGACACATTTTTAATTAAATGCAAAAAGTATAGAAAATTAAGACACTAAGACACAGAAGTGATCATCATCTGCCTAGCCTTTTTCCAACTATGTTGGGGTCGGCTTCCAGTCTAACCGGATGCAGCTGAATACCAGGATTTTACACAGAAGTGATATGAGTTAAATATTATAAAACGTGTAATTTATCCTAACTTCCTAAAATTCAAAATGTGCCAATTGCTATATTTCTGGATTTGTCGACTTGCCCACAAATAAATTAACTTCGAGAGAGTCGCCTATAGAAAAATTGTGAATTAGGTATTACTTAAAAGTGACGATTCGCCCGTTTCGGGCGAGGAAAATCGTGCAAATCGAGAAATAAGCCAAGTTTAAACGACGTCTAGTGTGAATTAAAGAAACTTTTGCGTTATAAAAGATGCTCTGTTGATTTGCCATTTTAATAAAGTTTTTTAAATGCATTTGATTTTTATTTTTATTTTTTATTTATTTTACCATTTATGTACACACGGCTACACATCAAGCTATACATTTCCAGTTTTAACTGACTTCGCATTGTATAGGTTTTTCGTACAATCAGAAGTCAGCTTAAGCTTATACTGGTTATGTATAGCCGTGTGTACACACATATAAAACAGACAAGACAGCATACCTGCGATAGGATTTATTGGATTTTATTGTTATTGTGCTGTATTTATTTTGTGATCTGCATTAACTATCACTATGTTTTTAGCATCAAATGAGAGGAATTTTACGCTCAAAAGAGAAAATAAACACGGCAGTTGATTTTTATATACCTACCTATATATTATGTAGACTAGCTTCTGCCCGCGACTTCGTCTGCGGGAAATTTCTTGTAGGTTTCCCCTTCGCACCGCATCACCTGCTCGCGCTTTTCGTTTCTGACTTTTTTTTATTTTCGCTCGGCTCCTAGGGGTCACAGCGTGATGTTAAGTAACCTATAGCCTTCCTCAAGAATTGTACTATCAAATACAAAAAGATTTTTTTGAATCCGTCTACGACCGGTACTTTCGGAGATTAGCGCGTTCAAGCAAACAAACTCTTCAGCTTTATTTTTTGCATAGATTAACAGTAGAAAATTATTAAAAACCGACGCCTTTGAATCATCAGTTTTCATTAATTTCAGATAAAAATAATAGCACCATTTTATAAACCGTCTCAAGAGCTGGATTTCTTGGAAGATTTATTTAAGTTAAAACCAAATGAAAATGAATTCGTAGACGTACCTAGAACCTCATCTTCAATAAATTAATTTTCATTTAAATAGTATTATCGTCTTACAAAAGAGCCACGTTTCTGCAAAGGCCGATTAAATAAAAGATTTCACGGACCAAACTAAAAAAAAATATTACATTTTAACTTTTTTGGAGAAAAAGTATTACCTACTTCATTTTCATTGTAGGTACCATTGCAGTGCCGGCTTAAGGGGGGGCGACCTGGGCGGCAGCCCGGGGCGCCAGGTACTGCAGGGCGCCGCGCGCGCCAGCTCAACCACTTAATATGAGTACCTATTTTTATCGATCTAAAGGAAAACTAGACTCAGCGTATTAACTTTCATAGACTTATCTCGTAGGAGTGAGTATGAGTATTCTATGTCTAACAAACACGAGCTGTCATTTTGTCAAGTATCTCCGCTAGGAGTATATGTGTTCTATGCGTATTTCTCACTAAATATGTCGAACGAAATAGAGGCAACTGGCGAGAAATATTGCAACTCGTATTAGGTCCCCTACATTAAACATACTTTTTTTCTTTGCTTTTTACATAGGTTCGCGAAAAACCAGTTTAGAAAACCTGTACGTTATTATTATCTTACCTACGAATTATTTATTTATGTACAAATTCAAAATAAGTTTTTTAATTGTAACGAAAAAAGTATAGGTACCTAAAAGGGCGCCAAAAACATGACTTGCCCAGGGCGCCTAAATGGCTAAGGCCGGCCCTGGGTAGTATGCTTAGTGCAAACTAACTAATGTGTACAATTTATTTGAAATGCCTTTTTAATCTTAACAGCAAATATACACAGGGGCCTCTCAAGATTTATAATACCGTGTTTTCAAGATAAACTTCGGATTTTCTTTCAAAACAATTTCAATAAGAAATAAAAATTAGATTGAACTTTTCTTTCATTGCTAAAAAGTACAAAAGTTAACATTTGAGAGGCTAAAAAGAAATTGTGAAACGATAAACTAAATCTTATCTTTATGTGCCAATTGATTGATTTAACTCGTTGTACATTTTAGTTTCTTTCAAAAGATTAAAGGATGTCGTTTTTTTTCATAAACTTGATAAAGCATTGAAGATTACAAAAACCGATTTTCCCTTCAGGTAAATATCAAAGAAATAAAAATTGCAGTTTGCCTAGTGAACGAATGTCGTTGACTGAGTTTGCTACGTCATAATTATTTTCAATTCAATAGCTGTCCGATTGATCAGATTCTGACATTGTCAACATCCATCTGACATTTGCGGATTTGAGCATGCACGTTTGATATTGCATCATCATGATAATCAATTTTTTGTTTTAATTGCATGGAGTTGCAGCTAGAATTATAATAAAAACAAAAAGCATTTAATAGAAACGGCAACTTCATTTTATGAATTATTTTACATAAAATCGAATAAATAAACGCAACGTGCGTTTTGTTTTTACTGATTATTATGTTTTTTTATTTTTCAAAAAGTGTGCCAAAAACGTCATACTTAATTATATTCGAGTAGCTTATTAAATAAGCCTTCTGATTAGGTATAATATCACATATTCATCATTCTTCAGCCCTTATCCCAATTTATTTGGGGTCGGTACAACATATTTTTTTCTTCCATAATTCTCTTTTAGTCGTCATCACGGTAGTCACCACATTTGTAACCATAATTATCATCATACTCACAGTCCATCCATCGCTGCTTTAGTCTGCCCCTACATTTATAGCCATCGACATTCATACTCAAAAATTTTCTCTCGACGTTTTCCTCATCCCCCGTATCACATGCCCATACCAGGACAACTAGGTTAGGTAGGATTTCCACACAACTAGGTTTTTATCACATTCGTGTAAAAATTTTTTCGGAATAAAGTGCCACTTTCGACCTCGCCTTTATTAATTTGCAACGTTAAAACTTCAACTTCAGTCTCTGACGAACGTTACTAGACTGTTGGTGTAGGTAACTTTGCAAAAGTATGATCATCAAAGCGATGAAGCTGCTGCTGAAAAGTTGTATATATTTTTTTACTTTGACAAAAACGTCTTTCGTAGATATTTTTAACCGACTTCGAAAAATGAGGAGGTTCTCAATTCGTCTGTTATTTAATAAACGTGTGGGGTCGGGGTCCCACGGCAGGAACGAAGGTCAAATTAATGAAAATCCAAGATTACGGCTGCGAAATTTGAAAATATTCGCAGCCGCCATCTTGGATTTTCATTTTGACCTCACTATTGGCTTCAGCTTCCTCGAAAACCATGAAAACGATACCTATAATGAAAAAATAGAAAATGTTCGCAGCCGCCATTTTGGATTTTCATTTTGAACTTACTATCGGCTTCAGCACCCTCTAAGACCATGAAACTATCTCTCGCTCTCTCTGACTCACTCTATTATATTTTTTTAATAAAAACTCGCATGGCGGGGCATAACGCTTTTTCGTTACGTGACGATTTCTCCCAGTTTACTCCTACAGCAAGCACCGTTAGAGTACTTCGTTCCAAAAAAAATCGGGCATAACTCTCATTCTTTTTGTTTGAAAGGGCATACTCCTCGAGTTAGTTCAATATAAAGATCAAGCTCTGATGACTTGTTTTTGAGTTACGCTTCAATAATACGTATTTCACCAAATCAGCTGTTTTTGCGCCAATCGAGAAAATACATCCATAAAAATTAACAAAAATCTAAAAATTATGTTTTCAGCATCATTCAAAAAGATTTAATGAACAGTTTTGGCTTTTACCTACAATATTATTATATGAAAGATACATAGATCATGGTGTTAAATGATGTGTCAAACCTGAAGTGGTAATCGCCTTTAAACTAACTTGTTTTAATCCTCAAAAGTTAAAGTTTTCAAAAAACCAGCCATCAACATTCCCGCAACGTCCCAACACAAGTACAGAAGAAGTCCGCCTAACCAGCGCCACTCGTTGGTTGTCTTTAGTACTAATTAACTAACAAAAAACAAACTTCTCGAAGTTTCCTCTACCTTCGGCTAGTTAGTGACCGCGGACGGTTGGATTAATGAAATAAGTACCGTCCGTTACTGTTACGTCACAAGGGGGAGAGGGCAGGGTGATAGTGCCAAAATAGGGAGAGTTTTTAATTGAGTTTTGAATTTTGTCTCCAAAACGACTGCTAGACGAGTTGATTTGGTTGCGTGGGTGCATATACCTAGAGAATGCTTGAAGGGTAATGATAATTTGGTTTGAGGAAAAGAACATATCATACACTAGGCAAAAAAATTGTTTTAGAAGCCTTTTTCAGTTTCAAAGGTCAGCCAGAAAGAGTTGTTGGGACGGTACTTAAAGGGTTTACTGTCCGTGAAGTAGTTAAACAATCAACATAATTATACTATTAAGGCTCCCCCCGCAGACAGGCGCAACGCGGCGGCGGTGCAATGCAATTCTAGTATAACAATTTCCATAAAGTTTTCATAGAAATTATTCTACTTGAGTTGCGTCGCGCTGTCGCGTCGTGTCTGCGGGGGCCTTTCTGGTGGTCTGTAAGAAAGTTAGTATATCCAATGCAGGGCAGACACTTGTCTACAATTCAGTAAAAGCAAACCATGTACAGCTCAAGCTAATTTAAATATGGAATAAGATGAAGAATCAAATCATCCTTTATACCGAAATATTATGTACGTCCACTGCGGAACAAAAACCTCGGTTCGGTGTTTCTCGAATCCAGCGGATTCCTGCGGCGTCCACCAGGTCATTAGATCACCTTGTGGGATGCTTTCCAAAACTAGGTCATCCAGCACGCGGTTGCCACTCCAAAACGAGAATCAAATGAACGAATGAGTGTTGTCAGTCAGGGGCTTAATGCTACTAATTTAAAAACGTTGCAATGGTCTCTCCAGTTGGAACGTACTTCTCGGGTGTTATAATCGCATACATAAATATAATACCTACCTATATAAGGGTCGCCGTTATCGGAATTGTTAAGGAGGTGGTTATGTTTAAGTCCCAGATAATAGGGGATAATTAAAAAAAACCGGTGAAAAGTGAGTCGGACTCGCGCACCGAGGGTTCTGTACAAATTTGTAGGTATGTAAATAGTATATCACGTTTTTTTTTTTATGTAACTACAATATACTGTTTTCGGATTTTTCATTTATTTGTGCTATACATGACCTTGCTTTTTGCCAAATTTCATAGTTCTAGGTCAACTGGAAGAACCCTATACATTTTGATTCCCTTGCGAGTGTCGAAATATACGTTCATTGCGGCATAATCGGCCGTATCTTTCTATTAAGCTAACTTAGAAGTTTTATTTTTCCTCAACTTCATGGGACCGCAGACCTGAGTATATGGTTTTAATTTCAACTCGATACCTCTACGCGTTCCTGAGATAAATGATCTTGACAGACAGACGGACGGACAACAAAATGATCCTATAAGGGTTCCGTTTTTCCTTTTGAGGTACGAAACCCTAAAAATAACACTTTGCCTGACCCGGGAATTGAACTCAGCAGTAGCGCTTGCGACCAATAGACCAACGAGGCACCAAAAGTAATTACTTACGTCATAATTATCTGAGGGGCAAATTCTCGTAATGAACGTTCACAGTCTGATCTCAGTCCCAATCTGTCAAAAATAACTCTCATTTCCCTAAATATTTGACAAGTTTTTGACATTGATTGTCGCCGAGATGAGATTGCGATTGGATTTTGAACGTTTGAAATTACGGGAATTGGCCTTCAGAAATAGTTGGTAATTCATCACTTAATAATTGATGTAACAGGCATTATTAATATGTATGTCTTAATCTAAAGGGGTCTTTTATAAGACTAATATAAAGATGGTTGTGTAGTTTAAAATATTGCCGTCAATTAACGTCATACTTTTGCAGATAATGTTGATTAAGAAAATTGTTTTTAGCTGTTGTACTAATTCCATCTTTATTACAAGGCCATTATGAACTCTATTTGTATAGCAGAATATAAAGTTTATGACGCCCTTGATATTCTAAGAACACTAAGGGTTAAAAAGCAATAGAAGTAATTGTTGGTATTTAATTTAACGTTATGACCTTAGGCTCTGTACAGACTGTGAACATTTGTCTATTACGGGTTTTTATTTAGACTTTATGTTATTTAGACTTTAGATGATCTTTTTAGGAATGAATGATTTTTTTGAATGAGGAAAATGTCGTGAGGAAAGTTTTGACTATGAATGTTGACTTTAAGAGTGGAGGAAGACCAAAGAAACGATGGATGGACTGTGTGAAAGATGATATGGCTGGAAGGTGACTACCGAGAAGACGATTAAGGGGATAATGTTGAAAAAAATTGTGGTTTTTCTATTTCGTGTAAGTATGTGGAATAGGGATTTAACATTTTGCATATGTATTTGACTATTTGTTCTAGTATCATGTAAAAGGAATACACGATTCAATGAATTTTTCTCGATACACAAAGCAAATTGCAAAGTTAAAATTCTTTTGACTTTTTTCGACATCATGGCGTAACGCTTAAGAGTTATTCAATGGAATTTACTTTGAAACAGAGAATTTTCATATTAAAGTTTACTCAAAGTACTCGTAGTTTTAAATTGAATTCATTTACATATTTTGTTAAAAATGGAGTAAATTCGTTTTGGCACATACGTCGTTTTATTCCGAGCACACGCACATTATAGCCACCTCTCTTCTTTTGCGTTTCAAAAGTAATTGCATCACTTTCGTTCGCTTAGTAGGTTTTCGAGGATTTTAGAATTTCGAGGTAGCGCCTTAATAGTGAAGTATATCAGAAAAAGACATGTTGCACCGCCCCAAAAAAAATTAAATAACGTCAGGAGAATGATGATGACTTTAGGCGGTCTATCGCCATCACTTCAATCCGGCCAAACAGTTGCCGACATCACAAATCATATTTTGATACTAGAAATTTGCAAAAATCGTTTGGATTACGCGACCCTGGACTTTTCGCCTAGTTATTAATGATGCAAGCAAACCAAGTGTTAGGGCACTGTGAAAAAAGTCTTGCATGGTACGTGTCAAGTTTTTTATCCATCCATACTATCCATACTAATATTATAAATTCAAAAGTAACTCAGTCTGTCTGTCTGTATGTTACCTTTTCACGCCTAAGCCACTGAACGAATTTCGATAAAATTTGGCAGAGAGATATATACGTAGGATAGTTTTTATAGACATACCTCGCGGGCGAAGCTGCGGGCGGAAGCTAGTAGATACTATAATAATATTATAAATGCGAAAGTGTGTCTGTCTGTCTCTACCTCTTCAAGCATAAACCACTAAACCGATTTAGATGCAATTTGGAATAGAGATAGTTTGAGTCTCAGAAAAGGACATTGGATAGTTTTTATTCCAGAAATCATCCTTTAAGGGTGTGAAAACCCGGCCCTGGTAAAAACCCGGCCCTGGTCCAAGCCATGGTCCGGGGCGAGAGGGAGTGGGAGGCAGTCACCTCCTTCTGCGAAGCTGTCATGCTAGCGAAGGAGGTGGCGGGATGGGCGAGGGAGAGAGCTGAGAGAGCCGCCCGTCCCAGCCGCCGCGGTAGACGCTCCGGGCGTCGGGAGCCGCGTGACGACTCCCGGCCACCGTAGGCGCGGGCCTGCGGACGGCGAGTAATGGGTAGCTCGCCGTCCGATCAGGACCAGGCCCGTGCCGGACGGCGCGTATGTGTTCCACGCGCGCCTCAAAGAGATGTCAGCATTGAACGGAGGGGCCCGTCAGGGCCGAAGCCTGCCGGGGCAGCGGGATTGTCCGAAAGGGTTACCGCTGCCCCGGAATATAAAGGGCTAAGGAAGGAACACGGATGGGTTTTAGTCAGTAAGAGTCTGACACTCCCTTCCGCTCCACCCAGAGCGGGAGGGGTCATTTGATGATTTCCCATCCTTAAAAAAAAAAAAAAAAAAAAAAAAAAAAAAAAAGGGTGTGAAAAAAGGTGTGGAAGTTTGTATGGGGAATCATTAAAAGAGAAAAATCAAGAAACGACCAAGAGCGAGTCGGCCTCATAGAATATATGGGGTTACGAATTAAACTATAAACTTAGCAAGACTGAGTATTCTGTGGAATGGTCGCTGGCTTGCCGCAATGACTGTATTGAGCATAATTAATAAACCTGCGCTAGCTCCGATATAAATTATAGGTACGTCTTAATGACATATCGTCTAATCTAACTAGCCTGTACTGTCCCACTGCTGGGCAAAGGCCTCCCTTTTCCTTTTCCACTCAATTCTGTCTTTTGCGAGTGTCGGCCAGTCCCTGCGGTAGGAGTCAAGCTCGTCCCGCCATCTTCGTCTTGGCCTGCCGCGATGGCATCGTGCGTTTAGTGGGACTCATCGGTGGAAAAAAATGTGGAAAAAAAAATCTTGTAGACAGAAATACGACATGAAAAAATAGACCTTCGAAAGTACGCACCTGTTATTGTTTTTTGATGTACAGCAACTTCTTTCACGGGCACCTGAATCGAGCCCCCTGTATATTTTTGTAACAGATCTCTCTATCTTATGAAATATTGGTAGTAGAAAGAAAAAAAAATACTTTGTTTTGAAGCCAGTCACTCACTATCGTATCCGTTTGTCATTATTCCGAATTTAAAATCGAAAACGGCTTTCGAAATTTCATCCTTTTAGCATCTACCTATCCACAGATATTTGTAGTTCTCGTCATCTTGTTCCCACCTAATACAACATACATTAATATTGACCCCTCAAATAAACCGACGTAACGGATTACCATAGAAACACACAAGGTACTCGTATAACCTTGTAATACATCCCAGATCTGTCAGTTAATTATTCAGTGTAGGACAATCCCTAATCAGCTAAGCACTAGGTCACGACCCTCGGGTTCATGATAGTCAATAGAGCTATTGTGGTCGACTGCCCCGTACATAAGCTTATTGGGTAGCTTTGTGCGTGAGGTTAATCGTATATAACTATTAACACTGGGTACTAAATTAAGAGCGTTTACGACGTACGGCATTTCATACAAACTTTCAAGCCCTTATTTTTCGAAATGAATGAACCAATTTTGATGATACAAAGATCTAAAAAGTTAGAACATTTTCAAAAATAAAGGTCATCAGCATCTGCCTAGCCTTGTCCCAACTATGTTGGGGTCGGCTTCCAGTATAACCGGATGCAGCTGAATACCAGTATTTTACATGGAGCGACTGCTTATTTAACCTCCACAACCCAGTTATTGGGTAATACGATACCCCTTGGTAAGAATGGTTGTCAGACTTTCGGGCTTCGGACTACCCGTAACGACTGTCAAAGATCCACGAATGACAGCCGGGACCAACGGCTTAACGTGCTTTCCGAGGCACGGAGGGGTCACGGTATGCAAAAACAAAGGTGACACGACAAAAAAAAAACAAAACCACAAATCTAAACAGAAACAAAACAAATCCAATATAATCCTATTCAGCTGCCGACCGCGTCTACAAGTTGGTCGCAAAATAAGCAATTAGAGAAATAAAGCTCGTTACTCGACTAATATAGTTTTATGGAGCCATTAATTGCTCAAGCAGTCACGTGTAGACCCCTTGTTTTCGTGTCAACTATTAGCATTTAGTGTTGGGCGTTGTATCGATTGTGGTGTATTTGTAACGAGTTATCGACTAGTTGCAATCAATCGACAAAATGTGATAAGCCCTTAGCACATTTCAAACGATTCTCTGAATCAGAACTAAAAATTATTCATTATGTTTGTGTCTAACAACCAGTCTTACCAAGGGGTTACGTATTACCCAGTAACTGGGTTGTGAAAGTCAGATAGGTAGTCGCTCCATGTAAAATACTGGTACTCAGGTGCATCCGGTTAGACTGAAAGCCGACATTTGGGAAAAGAGGAGAGTCACATATGTGTGTGTTTGTAACTCAAAGCAAAAGTTCTATAGATGTTTTGGGAGAAGGAGAATATACGCAAATCAAGAAGTCGATGTAGTTAGTTGTCAATCTTTTTTGTATTACTTGTTAAATACTCTTAGGCGCCTTGGTGGGCAAAATAATTATGATATTTTTGCAATCACGCTCAGTGCATGGTGTATTTTTTTTTTATTAACCATTATGTCAAACTGATATTGAATTCTCAAATCTCCGCTGATAAATGATACCAGCTCGCACTGGGCCCACGTTATAGATTACAGCCCAATCCCTTTCGAAAAGAAGAGGCCTCTGTATTATAGGCTGATTATGCTAAATGACACCGCCTCACTACAAATTCACACATTAACACAACTATCGATAGATCGACACACCACTATCGCATGTGCTCAGCGGCACATATTGCGTCAGGGTTGCCACGTAGGAAAATGCGCCGGCGACACCGAAATTGCAATATGGCTCGCACCGTAAGCATGTGATTACATGAGGCTTGTAACAAAGAGGTAATGTTTAACTGGAAATGTTCCTTTTGTACCGTGCCACCCCTTGGGAATATTTAGAAAGAAAACATACGTGTGTATAAAAGTGTATACATACATGTGACTCTTTCCTCTTTAACGTGTTGACGTCTACGACATGAATGTAATTTCAGGGGTGAAATCTTGTCACCCGATGTATTCACATGATGTTGAGTATTTGTAAATTTGAACATGTCTTGAAAATGACGATATACCTATTAGTTATTATTTGCTTATTTTACTGTTGTTTTTCGTTAATTGTACTTTGAGGTTGTTGACATTAAGGGTGAATTTCATGAAACTTTTAGCTCGTTCATACAGTTTTGATTTAAAGCTTACAAATAAATATTTTTATTTAATGAATAATGAGAGATCTTGTTAGGGTTTATATAAAATCACCTTCGTTGTTGTTAGGGTTTGTAGACCCACATTTTTAAATTAAATTACCCATTTATTATTGCATTAAAATTGTTATATTTTTCGATTATAAATTATTGTAGTATAACATGTGCTATTGCCCAATTGCTGTTGTATACCTATGTTCTAATTTCGCGGATATCTCAGCTTGCGCGATGTACGATTTGTATGATGTCAGGTGTGATGCGTAGTTTGTGTGTCGCGTTGTAGATGTCGCTAGTGTTTTTAATTGCACGTTTTAAGAAATAGTATGTTGTAGTACAGACCATGATCAAACAATTTGGATTTTTCAAGTATTTATGTTTCTATTAATATTAATTGACGACTCAATTCACAATTAAGAAAATTGAATAATAACTAAAACACCAGCTAAGATGTTTGGGTCAGCAAGTTGGTATAATCAAACAAATGTGACAAGATATAGCCATATACCTATCATTAAATAATAATGAAAAAAAAAAACTACCAATTTATCGGTAGTAATAATTACCTTTTTACAGCTTGAAACCGAATCTAGACCAAATGGCTAGACCAATCTAGACAAATTGAAACTAATAGGATTCGTCTGATTGCCTAAATGTTTTGCTATTGTTTAGGTAACACAAGACTATGAAAGAAACGAATAGATTCTAGTTCAGACACACCTAACTTTAAATTAAGTCAAAATAAAAAAGAAAATATACAGAGTTGTCAAAAAGTCGTGGATCAAACGAAATAGCCAACGCCTTTAAAATGTGAAAAAAATTTTGGTAACGCTTCAAAATTTTTGGAAAAAATATAATTGCTCTTGAAATTTGGTACATTACCTAGTTATAATATAACACCGTTTGATTCATTGTTTTGTTTCACTTTTTTTTTTTATTAGTCTCTATAAACTCGGTAAACAAAAATATTCATAACTTTTAGGGCAATTGACACGTTGAATTTTGGCATTGAAAGATTTTTTGTTGGAAATTACCTCCTTTATCTCCCTATTTCATTTGATCCACAACTTTTTGACCAGCCTTTATACATGGGTTGTACGTCGTGCGTACTTAAAAAGAGCTTTTTTTTTTGCTCAGGTAGTTTACGAAAAATTAAAATAAAGTTTCTCTGTAACATTCCTCTAGGTGATGATGACGATGCATGTTCTGGAATTTAGGTTATGTGTATAGAACGATCATAATGTTAAATCGCATTTATATAACATACATAATCAGCCTATAACGTTCCCACTGCTGGGAAACAGGCCTCCTCTCAGTGAGAAGGAGTGGGCCGTAATCCACCACGCAGGCCTAGTGCGAGTAAATGCCACATGTCTTAGAATTTTCGGCTCTAGGAAATGCCGGTTTCCTCACATTTTCTTTTCACCGTTTTGAGAGCAGTGGTGATGAAATTATTTACACAAAGCAAAACGCATATACGATGATATAAATTGTTAATATATAGCTTCTAACCAAAATAAAATGGGAGGATAAGAAAGCTTTCGTCCTTGATTTGGCAAAAGAAATATTGCCCCAGTTGTCTGAATAAAGTAAAGCAGTACATTGAGCAGACGACAGAATGAGATGTAAAGGCTATAAAGCCCATATTCTGGAAACAGTGTTTCTAAATATTTATAGACTTTTTCTTAGGCTGGAGAATAAAGGTTTAAGCAGAATTGAAGTGATAATACTTCGAAAAAAGATATTTTGTGCTTGAATTTCATTTCTTGGAGGAGTCGGAGGGTCAATTGAATTTTTTTTTTTGCCACTTATTCTATTTCTGTGTTTGGTTCAGGGCTGTTTAGAAAGTACCTATTGATAGATTCTCTTAAGCATTGATTCTGGAAATATAAATGTTTTATAGAAATCTTTATAGTGTTGCGTGTAAAGATATAATATAACTATTTGTAAATAATTCTGTTGCTGCATTCAATTTGAAAGACAGGTTATCCGTATAAATCCAGCGCAAAGTACTCAATAAATTGTAGTTATAAAATCATTTATTTTCATAAATGAAATACATACCTATTGTTTTTGGTAATAATCTTACAGCTTTAGTAGTAAGCACAGATAGAACCTAACCAACCTAATAAATACCTAATAAGTTGTATTTTTCATTCATTTAAATCTAACTTAATATACCTAAAGAGAAAAGATTTGCTTTTTTGTATGTTGTTTGTTACGCTTTTATCCTAAAACGGATAAACGGATTTGGATAAAATTTGGCACTTAGGTAAACTATGACCTGAATTAGGTCACAGCGCATTTTTATCCCGATATTGCCATGGGATCGAGATTTATGCGGGTGAAACCGTGGAACGCAACTAGTATTTTTTAATTTAAGTAAGTAAGTACTAGAGGTAGTTCTAGGTACTTTTATATTACAGAAAACTTTATGAAAAATTTTCATAAGGGTAATTTTTACCACAATTTATGTTAAATTTTCAGCAATGCTTGGCACAGGTAAACGCTTTGTGGCGCATAGGTACCGTTTCTAGTAATAAACACACAAGCCAAGGGTTTTAACTTATGAGTTTCATATGTAAATTTATCGCAGTCGACGTTGGGCTAATTTGTGCCATAAATTTTGCTATACTTGCTCGTCTCTATGGATATGAAAGCTGTGTTTAAACGAGAAATATGTAACACTACTGAAAATAACTAAACTACTGAAGTAAATATTATTTTCACACGTACTGAACATTTTCCTCTAAAAATTAATTGCATTTTAATTATTAGGTACTTTAAAATGATCGAGGAATTAATTTTCAATATAGCAGCAAGTATATAAATATTGATGAATTCCTCTCATATTTTATTATGTTTTTATTCAAATTATTTTATGGATTATTTATAATACTAATGAGCTAATATGAATTGAAATGAATACAAATAAATGACGCATTCAATGTTTTTTGTATTTTTGGTACGATATTAATATGAGTACCTATCTAAGGCCTGAGTTCACCAACATTCTAAGCATCGGTTAGGTATTTAAACAGTTGATTTATGTCAAATTTCCTCAGGAAATCAACTGTTTAAATACCTAACCGATGGTTAGAATGTTGGTGAACTCAGGCCTAAGAATCATATTCCAGTTTGTTAATTGACCGCTTATTAACTGATAATTTCAAAGCCTGTACAGTAAGCAAGCTGAAGTGACAAAGGTCATGATTTTGGTTAGTTATCGGAACAAACAAGGCTTTGTTATTTATAAATCGTAATAACAAAAGCCTAACGTAAGCTACAAAGTAAGTAATGTAATTTTTTTTGCATTTTATGTGTAGGTATATTTATTTCTATTTGGGAAATTATCCCACAGGAACGTGCTACCGGGACAAAAAGTCCTTCCTCAGGATGTCATCTATCTGTTCAGTATTTTAGGCGAAAAATGGTAACATACAGGCAGAGTTAGACTTTCGAATATTTAATAGTAGCAGCACTCCACGGTTTCACCACCATAAGTTTCGATTTCGTGGGAATATCAGGATAAAAAGTATCCTATGTGTTAATCCTGATTATAAACTATCTCTGTGGCAAATTTACACTACTCCATACTAGTTATGAATATCATCACGATATTAAAAATCAATTTATTGTAACCAACTATACCAATAAAATGTACAATGTAATTCAAACCCATTTTCTCAGAAAATACAGTAGTTTTCACAATACTATATAGTAAATACCTACTTGAATTTATGTCGCAACGATAATCGAAATTCAGGACATAACAATTATTTACAGATTCTGTTAGTAATGACACTGTAGTGGCGGGAAACTAATCCATTAGTATACTCGACTAAAGGCATTAGTAGGATTACAACTAATATCATTAAAATCCCATCTATCTGTGAACTGTTATCGTTCAAGTGTCTGGGTAGTTTTGCGTGTACTTGCGTCTCATAGTATAACTTGTGCTTCCTAGCCTCAGACAAAATAAAAAACCAAGACAGAGGGCTGTCAACAGTAAAGTGACGCCGGCTTCGTAAACATGTCACGCACTTAGTGAGGTGTAGTTTGATTGTAAATGTGTGCGTTTGAGCGTGTATGCACAGAGCGGAGGTGTAGTTTTGGCATACTTCACTGTATCGTTCTCAGCGCTCTGTCTTGGTTTTTTATTTGGTCTGAGTTCCTAGCCTTGTGAAACTGTTCAAACACTGGTCTTGTCCGTAGTTGGTGTTTATCCAGCGCAGCCATCACCGGGACGTCACCGAGAAACGAGAATATCCAAACCAAACAGGGCGTCTCATGCACGGCGTTTGTCCACCGCGGACAAACTCGGCTGTTCAGTATGTCGTGGTTATGATGATAGACAAAACAAAAGCCGGGCAAACGGCGGCGGCGGCACCAGTGCGACGACAGTGTGTGGACACTGTGTGTTGTCATCAACCGGGTACATATCTAAACTCCGGGCTGGTACTGAGAAATTCCTGATAGAAAAACCTAATAACACTGCCCAACCTGGGAATCAAACCAGGAACCTAATGCTCAGCAGAAGCGCACGCGACCACCAAACCAACGAGGCACTTGTCGAATTTTTTAATCTTTATTTTTAACCGACGCTT
Organism: Gortyna flavago; assembly: GCA_963669345.1. Taxonomy (NCBI): domain Eukaryota; kingdom Metazoa; phylum Arthropoda; class Insecta; order Lepidoptera; family Noctuidae; genus Gortyna; species Gortyna flavago. Next base: position 13,284,295 of record OY770136.1, on the reverse strand, counting down.
TAATTTACAGATTTTATTTTTAGAGGGTCTTGTGCCTAAGTTATAACAGCCGCACGGGTCGATTGATCAGGTTTAACTACGCTTGCCACGGTTGGTCCGTGGATGGGTGACCATCTTTACATACCAAGACCCCTCCGTGCCTCGGAAAGCATGTTAAGCCGTTGGTCCCGGCTCTCATTCGTGGATCTTTGGCAGTCGTTATGGGTCGTCAGAAGCCCGAAAATCTGACAACCAGTCTTACCAAGGGGTATCGTATTGTGCAGTAGTTGGGTTGTGGAGGTCAGGTAGGCAGTCACACCATCTAAAATACTGGTATTCAGCTGAATGCGGTTAGACTGAAAGCTGACCCCTACGTACCTAGTTGGAAATAGGCTAGGCAGATGATGATAACCGACGAAATAAATGAGGAGGTTTTCAAGTCGACGCGTATATTTTTATATTATTAAGTTCTCAGTGAAAATAGTGGAACGCGCCAGTGAACACATATGAAACCCACAGGTTTAATCCACAGTAGCTGAACAAACCGACCGGTCCGAAAAGCCCTCAGTGGATAAAAAGGGTAAAACAATATCGTTTAAAACAGATTACTTTATTCCTTTTTGTCTAGCCGGCTTTGTCTAGGTTAAAGGGACTTATCCACGTCACACAAGAATATTAAAAATATTGAGCTATATGCTCATAAAATCGTTTCATAGTTCACCAGTCAGCTGTTATAAGGGTTAGAATATGAACTTTATTCCTTTGTGATAAAGTTGAAAATCTATCAAAGAAATTTGACATATTGGGGTAGCTTGATGTGCTGGCCTCTATACATAAATTATAATCAGCTGTTTGTTTGTAAGTCTACGTAACAGTTTTGAGGTGATCTCCGAGATATTTTATTTTTAAAAACATGTGAGTTTGTTGTCGAATTAACTGCAGGCAATTGAGAAGAGCACCAAGAGTCTTACCAATAGGAATCTTATTACCCAGAAACTGGGTTGTGAAGGTCAGATAGGCAGTCGCTCCATGTAAAATACTGGTATTCAGCTACATCCGGTTAGACTGGTAGTCGACCCCAACATAGTTGGGAAAAGGCAGGCAGATGAATTGAGAAGAGCAGAGGTGGAGTGGCGTAGGAGCAGTGGTGGATCAGTAGCAACGGCCCCGACTTACGAGTTGTAGGTCGTGCGTTCGAACTCGCGTAGGCGCTTTACTTTGTGTAAATAATTTCATCACCACTGCTCTCAAAACGTTGACGGAAAACATAGTGAGGGAAACCGCGGCATGTCCTATAACCAAAAAAATCAAGAACCAACCCGCACTGGGCCCGCGTGGTAGATTATAGCCCACTTCCTCTCGACGAGTTGAGGCCTGTATCCCAACTGTGGGCACATTATAGATTGATAATGGTATAATATTTATGCGTAATATAATAAAGATAAAAAAAAACTAATATTTTTGCACTTACAGAATAGTACAGCAATAAGTACAGGTCTCACAGTTATAGTACAATGTTAAACAAATGCTTATGATGAAGATGATGGTAACACAGTCACGCATCCCTCACAATGCAAATGTATGCAAATGGGTATGCAAATACATTCAAGGCAAATTTATAGGTATTTATTGTATTTAAGTAGACGTCTGCCTAACCCTTCGGGGAATACAAGCGAACTGTTATGTTATGAATAAATAGGTAATAAATAGGTATTTATTCAATATACAGACGCGCCAGCACATCGATCTATCCGAAACTGTCAAAATTTCCCAATCAACATTGAACCTTATGCATCAGAGATAAAGTTGAAAATCTATTAAAGAAATTTGAGAGATCGTAGTAGCTTGATATGCTGGCGTCTGTACTTGAATAAAACAAAACAAGGAAAATAATCATTGGGCATCAAAAAATATTCATACGCATCGCTGTCAGTGGGACAAGTGCCCAGAAGGCTGGCAGCATTGCCACGTTGTATGGCGATGCTGATTCTTTGGGAAAATAACCTGAGTTGAATGAGGCAAATAGCCTAAAAAATCAATCATTTTCCAAAAAGAATGGTACTAAATAAGCCTAGCCTACAAAACACAACGCCTGGAGCTAAAACTAGTATTTACAGGTCCTAGTGAAGTCATAAAATAATTTCATAGCTCAACTACCTATAGGGCTCTTGTTTTATCGAAAACACTAAATGTTATGGCCTTTTGTATCGTGAAAGCTGATATAAAGACAGATTGGAAGGCAGCAAACTCTTCCATCTTGAATGATTTACGACGGAACCTTTATTTAAAAAATGATGGGGACTGATTGAAATCAATGTTTTGATTGAATTCACACAATGCGCCTGTTTGGAGATGCTTTCCTTATTATATGTTGTCTCACATAGTATATACACACGCACATTACATAAATACGCACACACACACACATACATACACACACGTACACACAGTCACACGTACATTAACGCGCACCTAAGTCACGCTTTATTGTTTAAAAATGGACTAAGTACTTAAGTCACAGATAAGCGTGACTTAGGTAAGTGCGGGTTTATGTCACAGAGTGCTATAAAAGATATTTAATACTCACTGTCGCTGTTGCGTTTTCAAACACAAATCATACCTGCATCAACAATTATTTATACACATAAAGGCTCAGGATCAAGTTGAGTGAAAAAAGGCAAAGGAGGCCTTTGTGCAGTGGGACAATACAGGCTGATAATATATTATTATCCTTGCATACTATAAAAAAAAGTTGCTGAAATGTCTGTACGCGCATAACTTCCGAATGACTGCACCAAATTGGATAATTCTTTTTTTGTTGTAATCGGCATTTCGAAAATTGGAAAAAGCCCCTACTGGGACCCTAGTATTATTATAATATTAAGCTTGTTTCCCGAAGGATTATGCAGAGGTACACCTTAACCATAGTACAGACGCCAGCACATCAACCTACTACAATCTGTCAAATTTCTTTGATAGATTTTCAACTTTATCGCTGAAACATAAGGTTCAAAGTTGATTGGGTAAATTTGACAGTTTCGGGTAGGTTGATGTGCTGGCGTCTGTACGTCCACATTTCATTTACGATAACATTTAGTTTAAATTGTTCTCGACGCGTGTTTTTAAATGCACAATTTTTAACATGGCATAACTTCACGCATCGTTTTCGAAGGGTTAGGCAGATGTGATTTTTAATTATTTTACCTGTTGTGGTATAGTTCATCTAATCTAGGAGGATCAACTTCACATATAAGATTACATACAAAATATGTAAAACATTTTAAAAGAGTAATGGTGGAGATTTTTGTTGTTTTCTTACGCAATTAGTGTTCACTTAGACGAACTTAAAAAATGGATAATGAGCGGTAAACAAAGAATTTCATCTAGTCCGTTTTGGGTAAATGTGACGCATGTTTCCCCGTACCTTTTTTATTTTATTTTTTGTGTTTATGTTCTTTTTTTTGCGTCATGTTCACCGCAAATAAACGTTCTTTCTATCTTTTTTTTCTTTCTTAGTACGTCGTTGAATAATTCAGTAGTACATGTTCCATTAAATCCCAATCATAATAATAATTGTAATTGTGCAAGTAGATTACCTATTCTTCTTCTCAGGGGAGAACACGGATTGGCCCCCATTTTACGATTTGTTGTAGCTAATTATTAATAAACCCGACTCACCGGCTTCAAAAAAGTGAAGTATTTTTAAGAGAAATAATTAGGTACAATATTTATTTTTGTACCGTTCAGTAGAGATTATTTTTAAAGGGCTCTTTCAAATATTAATGATCTAGATGTAAGAGAAAATTGTTGAGGGTCGAGAATATCTCGTAATCCTTGAGGTTTCTAAGAATAAACGGGAACTATCTTAGGATACTTCTTTTTATAAAATAGGCTTTTCAATTATTTTCTTTCTTTTTAGATTTATTTATAACTAGCTGTTGCCCGCGACTTCGTCTGCGATAGAGGATGAAAAGTAGTCTATTTCCTTCTCCAGGTCATGGTCTACCCATGTGCCAAATTTAATGTACCACAGTAAGTTTGTTTGTTCACGCTAAATCGGCTGAACGGATTTGGATGAAATTTAAAATATATATAAATTTAATTTAATAAAAATAAGTGTGTTTGTTTGTTACCTTATCCACTCACACAGCCTTTTTTTTTGACATTCTATATAATGTCCCTGAACACTTTTCTTTTGCGCGCCGCGGGTGGTCACGCCACTCATACACGACTCCTACACAAAAAAAATCTATGGAACCGTACATGACTAATGCTTGTTTCATCAAGAAGACAAAACAGGCAAAATTTCACAGCTTGTTTCAACTTTAAATGAATTAGATTTTTTTCAATATTTATTGAAAACGTAGTTGTAATGAAACAAACTTAAAATATAAACAAATGTTTATATTTTATGTTTGTTTTCATTACGTAAATAAAAACAAAACGAATTTTCTTTCAAAATCTTAAGCCAAAACCATTGAACCAATCATCCTTAAATTGTGCATATGTCGCAGCCAACTGGTTAAATTAGCCGTTCAGTTAACTGCCTGGCCTTTAGAAGTAGTGCTCGCCTCGCTTCCTCCCTCGGCTCGCACGCGGTTGATCACAGTTCTAACCTAACCTAACCCACTTGGTCGGGGTGCAATGCCTTGATTACTGCGACCAATTCGGCTCGCGCGTGATTGGTTACAGACTTACAACCTAAACTGTAATTGAATATCATTCAGGCCGTTAGTTGAACGGCCGCCGTTTAGTTGAAAGGCTAGGCGGTTAACTGAACGGCTAATTTAACCAGTTGGCTGCGACACATACACGTTGTCAGGAGTACAAAAACGGACATAACCTGACGTCCCGTCCGACGTACCGGGACTTAACAATATCGTCGTTATTTTGATAATAGATGGCGCCACGTGTATTATTGTTTTCTTCGGGGAAAGCACTTTTTTCGGGATGAAAGGTACCCTATGTCTGTTTCTGTACAACTGATAACGTATATGCAAAATTTCAGGATGATCGGTTTAGTGGTTTTTGCGTGAAAAAGTAACAACAAACAAACGTACTTTCGCATTTATAATATTAGTAAGGATAGGACTAGCAGCGTCCCGCGGTTTCACCCGCATAAGTTTCAATCCCGTGGGAATATCGGGATAAAAATAATATCCTATGTCCTTTTCCGGGACTCAAACTATCCCTGTACCAAATTTCATCTAAATCGGTTCAGCGGTTTAAGCGTGAAGAGGTAACAGATAGATAGACAGACAGACACACTTTCGCATTTATAATATTAGTTTGGATTAGGTTGTATATCATGTAAATGTTAAGAAACATAGCTAATTACCTATTTACTAGCACCTTTCACGTGGGCGTCCTGAAAGACACCCACGGCTCATTATCCCTATGATCGTTCAATGTAATAAGTATTAATAATAACGGTATTTATAATCGGAAATAGAAATCTATGGGTTTTAACTATGATAAAAAACGGAATTACTTAATTCCAATGATGTAAATGGCACTGGGCACATTGCTCTTAGAACAGATGGCCGATGGGGCCGAAAGGTTCTGGAGTGATGACTGCGTACCGGAAAATAAAGCGTTAGAAGGCCTTCCACAAGGTGGACCGATGACCTTGTGAATGCCTCAGGATTACTGGATGCAGAAAGCACAGAACCGGTCGAAGTGGCGGCACTTGGGGAGGCCTGTGTCCAGTATTGGATATCTTTCGGATTAAATGAATGAATGATATAAATTTGAATTTAAATGCGGATGCTGGAAGACATCGAGTCTTTAATTAATTATCATTAAAAAAAAAATAAGGTTGTGAAAATCTTTTGGAAGCCATAATTATCTGCTTTGAAAAAGTACAATCTACTGATGTGGCGACATATCAAAAATCAAGATTTCATTGCTTTATCTTGGTTAAAACATTAATGTATTATACATATAAACCTTCTGGAATAAATTCTATAAATGATGGTAAGTCGTGAGCAATACAAAATCCGTTCAGTGGTTTAGAAAAACGACTCAATCACACAGAAAGACACGAAAAGCGACATTGTTTTATACAAGGTATTTGAAGGCACCATACCTATTTGGACAAAACCTACTTAAAATAGTGCAACGGATACAAAAGTGTTCCCTATTTTTCACCTAGATTATTTCCTACGATTTTAAAAGAAGCTTTGGGGCAGAATGGTAACAAATTTTCCAACGTCGTTGAAATTCAGTCCGTGGGCTGATACGGCCCTGTTTTTCCCGCGTGTATTGCAATCTTTAGTGCTGTTGTTCTTGTTTATGCCAATATACAGTGGCTTATTCGGGTATTCCGTTTACCCAATAAGTTTATAGAAGTTTTAAATATTTACACTAGCGTCCGCGTGAAATTTCATCCTCCCCCCATTCACCCTCTTAGGAGTGGAATTTCTTCAAACCCTTTCTTAGTGGGTACATACTCTTCACAAAGAACACACCCTCCAAATTTCATGTCTCTATTACCGCGGTTTAGGCTGTGCGTTGATCAGTCAGTCAGGACTTTGAATTTTATTTAAATAGATTTAGACTTTCTATTGGCAAACAAATTTTGAAGGTGATATTACTCCACTATGTGATTTTTATCAAGAAAATGAGCCGTAGATTTGATTCTTCTGATATGTTGTTCGCCTGGACTTGCGCTTATATACAAATAAATAGACCTAGTAAGTTCTAAGGATCTGACAGTCATAGGACTAGGTAAAAATAACTGTCGTATTAAAATAGGCAGCAGCTGTTGCCAGAAATTTCGTCTGCAATCCAAGATAAAAAGAGCATTAATCCTTCTCCAAATCATGGTCTACCCATGTGCCAAATTTCATCCAAATCCGTTTAGCCGTTTTAAACAAAGAATTTCACTTTTTCATTTATAATATTGGTTACGATTATAATTCATAATCCTCAGCCTTGCAGAAGGATGTGGCACTTAACTTAGACTTGATCTTAGCAGGTATTGCACTCGTTAGTCCTTACATTTAAATGTCGGTTATAAGCCTTTAAGTCGCACTAGCAAATTATAGTAAGTACGGTCTTAAAATATCGTATTTTACGTTTAACCATTACAATAATAAAAAAAAGATAATCAATTAACCGAGCGCTCGGCGCATCCTAGACAGTCACACCCAACACCTTATTTGACTGGCCAATTCTGCCCTCGCGGTGGTAGGGTTGAAGCCCACGTGGTTTGCCACCACCCTCCCACCGGAGTCAAGCAGCCTGCTGTTTCGTCGATGCGTGGAAGTTCCAGTGCCTTAGGCATCTTCTGGGCACGCTCGTTCCATTATAGTCCTCATCCTTACCATCAGGCGTGATCGAGGTCAAGAAAGCGAACCATTCAGCAAAAAAAAAAATAGATATAAATTCATGTCCCATTATATAACGACGTCAGGAAATGCAAGTTTAAACACACATGGAGCAAAATAATACTATTTTACGCTTCTCCGTATTTCGCAGAATAACGCCACCATTGCCCAGAAATATAGTGGAACAAATGCAGTACACAATTGCCAAGTAATTTTTATGTGCCAAGACCGGAATTCCTACAATTAAAGAAACTAGTGCAGGACTGCAGGCTTCTTTCGATTCTGTCTGAATGATTAAGTTCGCAACTTAGGTTGTCTTAACATTTAGTTGGAATTTGTAACCTTTGATGTGAAGAATTGTAACTTGGTGTAGTATTGATGAAATAAAGGATTCTTGTGTGACTTAGAAAGTAATTTCAATTTCATTTATTAACTAGCAGCACCATGCGGTTTCACCCGCATAAGTTTCGATCCCGTGGGAATATCGGGATGAAAATAATTTTATGTGTTAATCCTGGACATAAACTGTCTGTGTGCCAAATTTCATCGAAATCCATTCAGGAGTTTTTGCGTGAAAAAGTAACAAACATCCATCCATCCTCACGCGATTATAATATTAGTAGGATATAAGATAGAATATCATATTGTACAAGACTAGATTGGACGGTGACTCCCAAACTAGGCCAAGCCTACAGGCCAAGCTACATCTTGGGGGTTGGAACTGCGATATTTTCAGAGTGAGGTACGTAGTGATAATTGTGTGACAGAAAACTTAAACTAAAATCAATTAAATAAAACACTTAAAATATACAGTTTCTCCATTTAAAATACTGGTATTCAGCTGCATCCGTTTAGACTGGAAACCGACCCCAACATAGTTGGGAAAAGGCTAGGCTGATGATGTGGTAGCTTGTCATTTCCAAGTTCACCGCATAAAGGCAATCCACTTCCAAGCCTTTTGTTGAAACTCAAACTATTCATCAGACTTTTAAACACAACAATAGAAGCTGCTCCTAGCTTTAAATAAATTCGGTTTTCACATTAATATTCATTGATTTGGATATTTCCAACGTTCTACCACAGAATAGATAAGTACAGAAGTTGGACTTCATACAACGAGGGAGCGCACGCACATGGAGCGCACGCACATACAGCTACGCGCCATGCTGCGGCCACATTGTCACAATAACTCGAACTACACTTCGCGCGTTCTCTGTTCTACAGCAAGATGTAGAACGGAGTGCGAGAGAGAGCGCGTAAAGTAGTTCGCGCATGATAGAGACAAGAGAGCATATATCTATGGCACCTGTCCCACCGCCAACGAGGAAGCGACTATCAGCGATTTTCTCAGATCGCTCAAGAGACGTACAAAAAATTGAAGGTCCTGTGTATGTAAAAGAGATACATACATAATATTAATAGTAATTTATTGATCGCTGAATGTTTACACCTGCAATGAGTACTCTTTTATCGCAACGAGAAAAGCTGTCAAGGGGAGTACTCGTTCAGCGACGCTCGCTTGGCGGGCAGAACACACGCTTAGAGACTCACGTGTGGTACATGCGCATACCAGCTAGTAATCGTTTAGTAACTCGTATTTAGCTGCTAGCACTATTCGCTTTCCGTTAAGCGCTAAGTAACGATCATCAATATCGGCCTCACGACCGCACGCGTCTGTGTGGTCGTGGATATTTTCTTCTACAGTCGCTACGGGTCGTCGGAACCCCTAAAAGTCTGACAACCAGTCTCACCAAGGGGTATCGTATTACCCAGTAACTGGATTGTGGAGGTCAGATAGGCAGTCGTCCTACATAAAATACTGGTTATCAGCTGCATCCGATTAGACTGGAAGCCGACCCCACCATAGTTGGGAAAAGGCTAGGCAGATGATATTTTAAAAAGAAATATCAAATCAAATCAAATCACATTTCATTACTTAGATTATTACAATTGTTATTTTTTTGTTAGTTTAAGATTAACGTATAGTTTTAGGTTTAGTCGGCCTTCTGTGTCCCATCTATTCTGTGGTTCTACCTTCGTTCAGTTTTCTCGTTTATTATTTCATCGTTGCCTCTCCGTTTTGGTCGGTATACGGTAAACTACGTACAAACTCGGTGTTATTTTGCATAATTAGATAAACTGTCAGTTAGCGATGAACTCGGGGCATCAATGTTTACGAATAATTTTCGGTAAAGTAATACTAACCCTAATTAACTGTAGCCTTAAATAGGCGAATTTGCATGAGTTGGTTATTGTTTATTTGCGTCTTTATTAATGTAATAATACCAGCTCATTTTTGTCCAAATGAAAGATTTATTTTAATGAAAGATTGATCATTCATCATTACCCTTACTTACTGGATATTGGCGATTTTAGATGTGGTTAAAGTTTTTTAAGGATGGAGCAGTGCTAACGGCCGCGACACGAGTTGTGGCCGTAGTTTCGAAACCAGTCAAGTTCTCTGCTTTGTGTAAATTATTTCATCACCACTGCTTTCAAAACGGTGAAGGAAAACATCGTGAGGAAATCGGCATGTCCTAGAACTACAAATTCAAAGACATGTGACATCCACCAAGCCGCACTGGGCCTGCGTGGTGGATAACGGCCTACTCCCTCTCCATTCTAAGTGTCCACAACACTGGGAACATTATAGACGAATTACTGTCGTTTTTTAATGTCCACTTTATGACAATACATTTTCCCCACCCTATGTCAATGATGACTGGATTAGAAATCACTGTCTCGTACTACGCTTCGAACTTTGCTTGAGAAAGTTTATTAAAAATATCGTTTTTTTAAGTAACTGAGATCAAGAACTCACTAGGCCGTTTAAATAGAACACAGCATTGATGCTTAGCGGCGGCAGAAGCTATGGTAGTAGCTATACAGGGTGGCAAGGAGCAGAAGGCCGATTCTCATAATTTGAAACGTTCAAAATCTAGTCACAGTCTCATCTCGGCGACAAACAAAAGTGAAAATCTTGTCAAAATGTAAAAATAATAATAATAATAATGTAAATTAATGTAATGTAGTTAAATTAGAGGTATTTTTGACAGATTGAGACTGAGACGATCTTTAAGCTGACTGTACCTAGTAGGTAGTTTGCCGTACCAACTCTTCCACAAGAAGCTAAACTATTACTTTAAACTCTGTGCAAAACTTTATGATCCAACGAAAGTGCAGCGAAAATTACACAACACTATGCACATCCTTACTTTCTCATCAACAGCTCAACACACAGATTACGTACACAGGCGAACACAAGTTTTTACTTCGACGGTTATCGCACTAGATGAAACGTAAACCAGGTGTGGACTGAACATGTGTGGCATAGTGTATGGCAAAGTTGGTGCGGCGTTGCTTGAAATTTCATGGAATTGTTGCAGAATAGAGATTACATAAAGAAGTACTACTTCTAGTAATATCGTTTTAGAAATTCACACGTAATATTAGGTACGAACAATCCAGGCCCGTGCCGGACGGCGCGTACGTGTTCCACGCGCGCCTCAAAGAGATGTCAGCAGCAGTGTACGGGCCCGTTAGGGCCGAAGCCTGCCGGGTCAGCGGGTTTGTCCGAAAGGGTTACCGCTGCCCCGGAACGTAAAGGGCTAAGGAAGGAACATGGATGGGTTTTAGTCAGTAAGAGTCTGACACTCCACCCAGAGTGGGAGGAGTCATTTGATGATGTTCCATCCTTAAAAAAAAAAAGATACGAACAATAAGTACAATTTTATTTATTTGGTTACAAACATTGACCAGCATGTCAATTCTCTGTAAAAATCTCACCGTGAAACTTGCGTGGAGTGAGCTGTCATTCCATCTGATGCTACAGGGATTGACACCAATGACAGCTCACTCCACGCTCACTTCACCTAAGTTTTCACGGTGAGATGGTTACAGAATCACACTGCTGTACTACTTATAACTGACTGTCACTTAAATGGGCAAGGAGAGGTGTGAGTTTATGTTTGTGTGCACCATGCCTTATTTTTATAAACTGTTACTCGGACCGTGTAGGTTGGAAGAAGGAGGATCTAAGAATATTAGATATTCATAGATAGTCCTTCTTCCAACCTACTACTATAGCAACTGTCTCGCACGTTTAGACTAGTTCTTAAGTTAGAACTCGTTTTTTAATAAGACATTAATACTTTTAATAATTGTTCTGGTTCAAGCATGTAAGCATGTGAACCTTCTGTTTTATTCTTCAATGGTACAATGTACGTATGATGCTTTTCAACGCAGCCTGCGTTGAAAAGCATCATACGCTTTTGTTATGAGTCAGTTTTCGCTAGGATTTCAGAATTTCAGTGCATTTTAACGTAATTTATTGCAGAGGAAAATAAACACTTCTGAAACTATTTAGTGGAATGGACGTATCTTAAACGTGACTTTGATTGAAACGAAATGTTATTGTAGTTACGTGTCATTGTTGTTTGATGAAAATTATTTAATGACATTTTTAGTGTCACAAAATTGTGGAAAACAAATTTTTTTCAGACAGGACGTTGTTTGTTTACTTACAGTGGGGGATGAATTAAGAGGAAATGCGGGTGGTCTTTTCTCCATAGAAACACTCTCACCTGTTCTCTTTCTGGTTAAAAATCTAGAAAATTCCAAAATACTCAAGCAAAGATCCTTTCTGGTTCAACCATGAGTTTGACTGCTTTCAACGGTCCGCCATTACTCTCTGTCTGTTACGCGTTTCCTACACTTTGTCATTCCTTATATTACCACGTACATATACCTATTTATTTGTTAACGTACATATCAAAGCGTGAAATAAAGGATGTTGGCAATGTTTTGACTTTATTAGGTTATTCTTTTTATTTAATAAACGTTAATTTGGGGTTGATGATTTTTGTTTTTTTTTTGAAGTTCGAGGCCAATACAAAAACTGAGACAAAATATGACACGTTTTTTATAATGACAAGTTCGTTTATTTATATGTTATTAGATACCACAAAAACAACAATTTTTTTTTTATCGAATACTACAAAATAAAAATAAACAATGGGCTTGGGCGGCCTTATCGGTTTCGGCGATCTTTTTCAGGCAACCTTGGAATGGACAGTGATTTGTCTGGACATAAAATGGGGTTGTCGTTGGTACAATAATAAGTTCGCTCGTTTTTCTCCAGATAGATAGTAGTGTTTTTCTCAGGTGTAAATAACTTTCTGTCCTGTTATTCAAAACAAATCTTCAACCAGCAACAAACTTCGAAAACTCTTGATGCATATTAAAAAATCACGGTCCATTCCAAGATTCAAACTCAAACTCAAACTCAAAGCATTTATTTCAATTAAACCAATTACAGGCACTTTTGAATTGTCAAGGGGTCGGTCAGTCAGAAAGATGAAGCTAGTTGCCCATTCCAAAGCGTAGGTACCTATGGAGAAGAACGGGCAAGAAACTCCATGGACACTCTTTTAAATCAAATAATGTGGTTACAAAGACTTGGTTACATCATTCAGGTTAAAAATTATGCATGTGAGAACGATGTAAAACTTTAAAACCGTCCGTAATGAAAAGACTTAAAAAAAAAACAATTCAAATATTAAATTAAAAGCCATGGCAGCAAGAGATGACCAGTCATCATTTGTTACGTATTTTTACCAAAAACCACATAGAACTAATCCTCAAACAACCAAAACAAATTACCGTAATCCAGCAATTTGTGACTCCGATAATATAATAGCTGAATATTGTATCCGGGAGAAATAAAAGGCCCAGATGTTAAATATTAATAACGTCGAATGTGTGGCGTTCGTATTTCATCACGTACAGACACTCTATCCGTCATTTCTGACAAGTGCCCCGAGGCTAATAAGATCAAAGGTTTATTACGAAACTAATATAGGAATTGCTGATTACTGTGAGTTTCGGAAAACTCCAAAGCGAAGTCTATTTTTTCTAAAATATGAGGAGGATATACATTCAAAATTGAGAAGTTTCAAGGCTGGCGTTTCACTTTAAACCAGAATTTTATGAGTTACCTACTAATTATTATGTAATAGGTATAGACAGTTAAAATTTTCACAGAATGTGTATTTCTGTTGCCGCTATTACAAAAAATACTAAAAACAGAATAAAATAAATATTCAAGGGGGGCTCCCATACAACAAACTTTTTTTTTTTGCCGTTATTTTATATGTAGTGTTAAATATTGTATGGTGGTACGGAATCCTGTGTGTGCGAGTCTAACTCGCAATTGGCCGGTTTTTTAATAAGTATCAAACTTATTACATAACTAGTTTCGGCCCCCGACCCGACTCACCGCGTCGCATCCTATTGCTCACCCGAGCTAATACATCGCTTTCAGACTTTTTTTTTTCTCTCGGCTCCTCATGGTTGTAGCGTTACGTTAAATAACCTATAGCCTTCCCCGAGAATTGGGCTATCAAATGCAAAAATATTTTTTCAAATCCAACTGGTAGTTTCAGAGATTAGCGCGTTCAAACAAACAAACACTTTAGCATTACTATTAGTACAAGCTTCTGTCTGAAACTTCGTCCGCGTGAAATTTTTTGTTCCTCCGACCTAAACCGTCGCATCGCATCGCCTGCTATTCTTCGTCTTGGCTTAACGTTCTTTCAGACTTTTATTATTTTTGCTAGGCTTCTAAGGGTCATAGCGTAAAAATATAGCCTATACAGCCTTCCTCAAGAATTTGGCTATCAACTTCAAATCCGCCTGGTAGTTCCAGAGATTAGCGCATTCAAACAAACAAACTCTTCAGAATATTTTACTGTTCTGTGATTATGCAGACATAATATCTAGATGGTGATTGTTACAAGTACAGAGTGATTTTTAACAACAACGGAAGAAAATAAACAACCTCCGCAACTACGGTAAAAAGTCCCTTTTTTTTTTTTTTTAAGGATGGGAAATCATCAAATGACCCCTCCCGCTCTGGGTGGAGCGGAAGGGAGTGTCAGACTCTTACTGACTAAAACCCATCCGTGTTCCTTCCTTAGCCCTTTATGTTCCGGGGCAGCGGTAACCCTTTCGGACAATCCCGCTGCCCCGGCAGGCTTCGGCCCTAACGGGCCCCTCCTTTGATGCTGACATCTCTTTGAGGCGCGCGTGGAACACATACGCGCCGTCCGGCACGGGCCTGGTCCTGATCGGACGGCGAGCTAACGGTAAAAAGTCCCTTGTGTTTGATATTCCACTCACGTAAAAATGTTGCTTACTTACTTATCTGTGGGAATAGATAAAAGGTATTTCCCTAGACGAACACATCAGCAAGAAGGTTCGGTTCTAGAACGTAACCATTAATAACAGCATGTATGTATACCTACAGTCCGAGAAATGAATTCTTAAGCAAATTATTGACACAATTTGACGTTTTATAGCCATTTCATACAACTGTCAAAAATAACAGTTGTGATTATAATTATGGACTATTTTAGTTGGTAATCAATTTGCATATCAAATAATTTTAACTTTCAATCAAATCAGCCTATCGCAGTCCACTGTGGACATAGGCCTCTCCCAGGCTGTGCCACTACACCCTATCCTCCGCCATCCGTATCAATCAGCTACTTTCTTAAAGTTGTAGGTCCATCTAGCTGGGAACGTCTGATTACGCTGACTACGCTGTTGATAAGTAATTTAAGAGTTTTGAGTTTTTGAGTTACAGACATAATCTAAAATTTAAAATGTCTACAAATCGATGAAGAGACAATATCGGTTATTTTGTGTGATTTTTCTGTCAAAGAGATCTATCGGTGTGGCTGGAAACCCGTTTTCGTCATGCAAGTTTCCGTATGCAAGAAACAAACCTTTTAGACCTTTAAAATTGTCTACCTAACTTAGAATAAACCGACTTTTGTCTTCATGGTTATACTCCCTTTTTGTAGACATCGAACAACCTGTCTGCAACAGTGATCCTTCCATTTTTAACTTACACTTCTTACACTTATTTTTTATTTTATGCTATCTTAACCGTTTACCGATACCGTTTAGTTCTTAAGTAGAATTTTAATTTCTTAAAAAAATAGACAAGCTCCTTGATCTTGAGGGTTTCTTCAGAAGCTAGGTTTAAAGGGACTGAAACTTAATTTGTGTTAGCTTGTAATTGGCAACTGTACGTGCTAATTGTACGACGCCAGCACATAAACCTACCCGAAACTGTAAAATTTTCCCAATCAACTTTGAACCTTATACTTTAGCGATAAAGTTGAAAATCTATCAAAGAATTTTGACAGATTGTAGTAGCTTGATGTACTGGCGTCTGTACATTATTTACCTAGATATTAGAAAGTTAGCTTTTTAAACAATAAATAAATAAATTGGCAGCAAACGTAATCCTTGTGAGGCCAACCAACCACCAACTAAAACAAGTAAGTGCCATCAACAATCATCATAATTGCAAAATATTATTACAGTAATTAGTTTGTAAGCCTCTCATTGCCGATATCGATGCCCTTGGTCTACCCGAGGTCTACCATCTAGAAAAAGAAAGAAACATAGTTTATTCTGCACAAACAAAACGCACCACGTCTCATCCCGTCTCACGTCATGGTAGACCAAGGGCATCAAAATTGGCGGTCCTTAATATCTACTCAAGTGTGCCAGCAAACCTCGTGGTAGAGAGGTAGTCATCAGGATGATCAACTGCTGTTGCCACGTCACTAGATATTTGTTATCATCAATATACTCAATTTTGACGCTGCTTGTTGCAGCTTATATGGCGTGCGGACGCAATTTATAAGAAACTGTCAGTTGTTAGGCATTGAACGATTGCCGCGCATTACGCACCCATATTTATAATATATAATATATATTCTTATCAAAAGCAAATAAATTATACAAGCAGTAAATTATACACATTTCATTAGAAAAAGCCATGAAAAACTCTACTTCTTCTTTGTCGTATCGAAGATTCCATTTATACCTATATTTTAAGTAAGCTTTAACCAGAATTCGGCTACTTCAACTCTACAAAATTTAATACAAAGACTCCCAACAGAGACGAGACCACAACACATCTAAACCAGAGAATTCACACCGTAATTCCAGTCCAAGAATCCTAAGCCGATGTCATTGTGTCATTCGCTCTCCGATACGTCCGTCTGTCTGCATTTCGATGTTTGGTGACGTGAGGCCTGTCCGGCCACAATTTGATTTACTGTGACATCGAGTGCTAGATTGTATCTCCAATGATGTATTGGAGTGAATTTGTAAGTGTAAAGGATTGATTAATGTATGAGATTGGAGATAGGGGCTAGGAAGTACTTTTTTGTTCAAAAGTAGGGAACCGGTATAGTCGTTGAACGGTTAAGGGATTAATAGTCTTTTTTTCGCCTTTGTACCTTAATTTAGAATTAAATCAAGATTAAATCTAAACACAAAAAAATCGAATCTATTCTATTCATAATATTAATTAAGATGTAATTATCTCTGAGAACTTTATTATAGTCTCTAATCCAACATCAATCACTGGTTTCAATATCTATAAAATACTTATGTGAAAATAATAGGATGGATGTATGGAGTGGGTTGTGGCTAAGTAATAACAGCCGCACGGATCGATCGATCAGGTTAAGCTACGCTTGCCGCGGTTTGTCCGTGGATGGGTGACCATCATCTTCACATACCCCTCCGATCTAGGAAAGCACGTTAAGCCATTGGTCCCAGCTGTCATTCGTGGATCTTTGACAGTCGTTACGGGTAGTCAGTAGGCCGAAAGTCTGACAACCAGTCTTACCAAGGGGTATCGTATTACCCAGGAATTGGGTTGTGGAGGTCAGATAGGCATTCGCTCCATGTTAAATACTGGTATTCAGCTGCATCCCGTTAGACTGGACGCCGACTCCAACATAGTTGGGAAAAGGCTGGCAGATGATGACTTAAGTGGAAATTACTGCTGTACTTAATTATGTGTGAAAGTAGACGTAGTATGAAGGCAGGATAAGTATTGCAACAACTTTGCGGCACGTTTTTAGTTAAAACAAAAAAAAAGTGGAACTTCAATGATTTGAAATATCAAAATCTCGCATGTATGAAGCTGTTTCTGAAATTAACCTGTCCATAAAATTTAAGGTTTTGAGTAATAAATGTGGTAATATTGATCATTAGTAGCGTTTAAAGAACATAGAATATTTATTTGTTAAAATATCAATCAGCAATAATAACATAGTTAAACAAAAAAAAATCAAAATTAAATATTTGCATAATGAAAGAAATTAATAATTAAACAAGTAAATACCTAAATACATAATACAGACATACTTGAATAAATAACTAAATAATACAGACACTCACGTAGCCTCGCTCACAGACATTATACACAATCACCCAATTAGAGTTAATTAATTATTAGAATGTGCCGAATGCACATTCTTATAATTAATTAACTTAAGAATGAAATTATTAGATTGATGTCTTTATTTCATTAACCATAATTGTGTTCTAAAATATATTTATACTATATACAAGTCAAAAAAAAAGGGAAAAGAAAAAGGCAGGAGCTCATTGGGCATCAAAAAATTAATTAATTAATTAGGTTGATTAATCCTATATCATTATAGTTTAAATGTTTGGTAGTTAGCCCTCAAGTTTGCGATGCCTGAAAAGGCCGCTAAGTTGTAAGTACCTACATTTGTAAACATCACCAAAATGTACACTTAGTATGCAAATAAATTTTGACTTTGACTTTAACATGCAAGGGTCCGCCTGTAAAATTTTAACTTAAGGCGACTACATGACCTAAAGCGCGGTCACTATCGGACTGCATAGAAAAGAAAGAGATGCGCGATGACACAACGCTGGTAAATTATTGCAAAATATGAAACAATCATCTATTGTTGATTTATCAAACACCAAACAAATAAAAACCGTATACTGAAATTCGGGGAATTAAATTGTCTTATATATGGTGAAAGTTTTATGAAAATACACCCGATAGTGTTTGCGTGATTATCGTTTTTATGTCCGCGGTAGACATTACTTTACAAATTAATTACACTTTGTTAAGAAAATATAATTGCAAATATTCACATATCAAATTACGAAGCAAATGGTCTAGTATAACATTATTTTTTTTTCAAAGAAATCAGTCCGGTCGATTAGACGTGATGTTGAATTTAAAATCATTAGAAGTCGTATATCTGCGCCTTAAATCCCATTAAGACGACGCGACGTCGATCAAACGCCGACCGCGCAGTGGCGCCATCATCATTTGTTTGGTTATTTATTTTATTTTAGAATGAAAATGCAGAAAATAAGCACGTTAGGTTGTGGTGTGTAAGCGGAAAATAGTGGCTACTAATTTCCGTTTTACCCTCTTACTACTAAACGTTGTATGCCGCCTGTATACACAACGGTTTGTCTTCTTCTTTCGATAGTCAAATTACTGACGACTGACAGAGAGAAATCTGTGTGTTCAAAAAGAAACTATTCATGTGATATAATACGTTTATTAGTAAGGGGGATAATGATTATAATAAAACTAAACAATGTAACACTACCGTTTATCATAATATTAACGTATAATCTTGTGGAGCACAACTTAACGTGCTTATTTTCTGCATTTTCATTCTAAACTACAAGAAATAACCAAACAAACGATGAGGGCGCCACTGCGCGGTCGGCGTCGCACAGTGTGGGATTTGACCTTAGTTGCGGAGATCCTGTTTTATGCGTTTTTCTGAGAGATAACATTGAAACAAAACTACAATTAAAACTCCCATTAATGTATCTGTCATAGTTTTGTAGAAATTCAGAAAACAATGAAAAAACCATAGAAACAATTTTTCTACTTTCTTTTGTTTTTTTTTTTTTAAATGTTTATTGGTTTGATAGCAAATGTACTTTATGAACCAACCAATCCACCAAAACCTAAAATATTGCGCTATTCTAGGCAAAACAATAGTTTTTCTATGATTTCATTTTATTTTTTGATCTAGTCTCTATTTACATGGTCGCGTTTTTTTTCAGTGTCAATATGTTAACTACATTAATTACTATTACCATAAAAAAACTTTAAGGCGACGCGTCGCCTTAAAGTTTTTTAAGTTAAAAATATACACTCCAACCAAAAGATATTCAATGACAGATGTCTTATATCAAAATCGTCAAGACTCCAAGGCCAGCTTCCCAAAATGTGTCTCCTCATATTCACCCAAACTGCACACGACGCAAACATCGCTCTATCTTCCGCATCCAATGCGGTCCCATCATAACTCCTAAGTCCTTTAATTACATTAACATTCGACTTCTAAAGTAAACATAGCTTGTTAATTGCTTAGCGAATTTTCTTCAACTTGGATTCCTCTCACGTTGTCCATAAACTACCTCCAACGGTTAACAGGACGCGGTTCGTTTTATAAGCAGAATGTTCTAGATACAAATTGTAATACGATACTGTATTGTTAGCAATTGGGAATGCAGTTTAGTGTTCTGGACTGGAATAGGAACTGCTCAAGTACTTGGATAGGTTTTGGCGTTTACGCCGTTCGGTATTTCATACAAACTTTCAAGCCCTTGTTTTTCGAAATGAATGAACCGATTTTAATGTAACTTCTTACGCATAAGCAGGATACAAAGGTCTAAAAAGTTGAAATGTCCTATTTAAAAAAAAGATAGACTAGACTTTAAACATTGGCCAGATTTTGGTGATGTATTTTGCCTACAAAGTCCATTTTTTTCACGCACGAGTATTAAAGGACAGCATTAAAATCGACTTTTAAATATAGAAATGTCCTGTCAAAGTCAAAGCATTTATTTTAAATAGGCACTTTTGAACGTCAAAAGTTACAATAAAATAAAATTTATTCCAGTCGTGCCTTCCAAAAGGTAGTTTTCGTATCGAGAAGAATGGGCAAGAAATTCCATTGCTACACCTTAAAAAAAAATATGTGAAGATGATGCACCTACAAAAAAGTACAATACCACAATAGTAACACAATAAAAAATAAAACCAGAACATACAAATTAATTATGCTATAGATAAGTACATGCTCCTCACATATTTACAAACATTGTAAAAGTAGTAGATTTTAATTCAAAAATTAACAAATCTTAGTAAAGATACCCACTTATACAACATTCACAGCATTTTGTAGGTACCACTAAGTCAACATTTCAACACCACACTCAAACTAAACTCCCAAGCGACCGCCATCCACCAGCCATTGACTTGCTTTACGTTGACAGGTCTTGTGGTCGCATGTAACTCGGTATTTGGTCGCAAGCTCCTAACTCTTGCGGTCAGTCCGAAACAGGCCTTAGATTTGGCCGTTCGGTTACGGTTACTCAAAAATCGATTGCTGTGAGGGAAATGAAGGCAATTTAATCGAAATAGGTAAAGGTATAAGAGGTTTATTAAATGTTTTTGGTTTATAATATTACCTCTTTAATATGTAGGTATTGCGTCTTCATTATGCGGTATTTATTTTATAAATATCGTAGAATTATGCTGAGAATCCTAGCCGTTTTGGCCTCGCACAGGTCTTTCTGTTTTTTATTCTGCTTGTTTTTAGTAATTTAACTTTATTCGTTTTAAATGTTCCTTTTTTATTTTTTGTATTTCCTGTGTGTCCCAAATAAAAAAGTTTTCTTTCTTTCTTACAGTGTCCTGATTTCTTTGAACTGTGATTTTGGTTTGATGTTTAGAAAAATTTTCAGAGACATCAAAGCAAGACATTTTAAAATAAAAATATGCTGAATAAACCAAAATCACCACAGTTCACCGTGTGTTCAATAATTCATCCATTCACGTCTTTCTACATACATTAATTTCAAAGTTCCTCGCAGACATTTTCCTCTACAATAACAATAATTGTCTTGTCACTTTATTGGATGTTGTTTTGCACAAATAGAAAATAAGATTTTCGCGTTGCAAGACTTGCAGTGCGAGTATGTTTTAATTTATTTCCCCGTCAGGTGTAGTGCGGTACTAAATTGTGTGATTTGGAGACAGATAAGTAACTCTATTAAAATGTGGGTAGCGAAATACGTGGAGAATAGTGTCTAGGTAAAATAATTTTGAGGGAAGTTTTGTTTTATGTGATAATATGCAGTCGCAAAATGATAGAATGCTTTGTTGATGCGCTATGGGAGCGGTTCGTGGCTAAATAATAACAGCCGCACGGGTCGGTCTTCAAGGTTAAGCAACGCTTGTCGAGGTCGGTCCGTGGATGGGAGACCATTAATAACATACCGAGACCTCTCCGTGCCTCGAAAAGCACATTAAGCAGGAAGTCCCGGCTGTCATTCGTAGATTTTTAACAATCGTTACGGGGTATTCAGAAACCCGAAAGTCTGACAACCAGTCTTGCCAAAGGAGGAGGTTATGTAGGCAGTTCGCTGCATGTAATATACTGGTATCCATCTGTAACCGGTTAGACTGTAAGCCAACCCCAACGTGGTTGGGAATAGGCTAGGCAGACTGAATTAGATGCACTTTGGGATAAATTACTTAAAGATTTTAATGTTTACTCTCTGAATATCGTAAAATTAACTGTCAGGATAATCCCAAAGATTATCCCCAATAAAGTTTAAGTATCTAAGTATTGTGTTAACACGGCATTAAATTAACTAGGTGAAGCATTTTGTGGAAGCTACGAGTTTAGGTGACATTCTAACCTGCTGTAATTTTTTTTTCTTGACTATTGTGCCGATGTCGACTATACTGCCAGTGTCACGTTGAGACGACAGCGCAGATTGGCGAGCCGTCGAACTTTGTACTTTGTGGTAGATAAATATTAGTCGCTGCAAGGACGAAATCCCGGATTAGTAAAAACATGTATTCTAATTTCGAAACTTACATTATATAAAATAGCATAAACAAAAAATAAAAAGCCTATGTATAAAGTACCACTACTGCTACTATTTTTAGTTCATGAAACGCCTCTCCAAGCGCTTCTTTGACTCTGACATAAAGCACCCCAATCCCCTGATTGCGGCGGCCTCCCGATACACTCCCTCGCGCATAAGTAGGATTCGCAGACCAAGGCATACCCTCACTATCCCCGACGACGCCACTACCCTCCTCCAGGAGAGCAGTAAGGCCACGAGCACTATCAGAAGACAACACAAGCCCAGACATCCGTCCTTCCGTCCTCGCCGCCGAGGCCCGTCGCGACGTCCCGCACCATCACCGTGCCCGCCCCGACCCTTGCTCGAGCCAGCCCGCGCAGCTGAGCCTGTAGTTTTAAATTCGCCCCAAAACACTAATAATAATACCGATCCAGCCTGTCCCTTGCTGTCCTCTTCCAGCGACGCCCTGAGCCGAGGTCCGAACCCCGCAGGGGGTTACCCTTAGCGCTGTCGCTTAGTTTTTAAGTTATTGTTTGCCCTGGCTGGAGGCCTTAATTCGAGGCATCCACAGGAAAGTCCGGTTAAGCAGTAGCCATCCTCATAAAGGATGAACTGCGAGATGCCATTTAAAAAAAAAAGCTACTATTTTTATTATTTAAGTTAATTATTTTACGCACCAGTTAAAATTTTAAATTATTTTCATAATAAAAATGTGGCTAAAACTTTTTTACTGTCCCAAGAAGAAAGTAGCTCATGTCCTTCCCAAATTAATTAACACCCGCAACTCTCTTTATTAATTAGACACCTTATTTTTAGGGTTCAGTACCTCAAAAGGAAAAAACGGAACCCTTATAGGATCACTCGTGTGTCTGTCTGTCCGTCTGTCACAGCCAATTTGCTCCGAATCTTATGGACCGATTAAGTTGAAATTTGGTACACATATGAATCTCTGTGACCCAAACACAGACGTGTAACGTAAATAAATGAGTTTCGAAAATGGGAGTCATTTTTGAGGGGTAAACAGACAATTTAAAAAAAAGACTTACCGTGAGGATCTCAAATATATTTTTTTCATAATTTTAAAGTAAATTGTATTAAAGTTATTTAAGACAATAGACGGAAATTTACTATTCCCCCCCTTATCTCCGAAACTACCGAGCCTAAAATTTTGAAAAAAATACAGAAAATAGTTCTATACCTATAGATTACAGGAAAATTAATAAGAAGTCTATGATCTTGAAACAACATGGTAAATCTCTCAATACTGTGCGTACAAACTTACATTTTCCGTTGGAATGTCGGTGTCACGTTCTTTAAAAAAACATGTTAGATAAAATATTCATCGTACGGAACCCTCTCCACGCGAGTTCAACTCGCACTTAACCGGTTTTTTTTTAATTCGCATTTTCACATAAGTATTTCCTGCAAAAAGATCCCAAAACACAGATATTCCCATAGAAACTACGTATAATAAACCATCCGCTGCCAAACTAGGTTTAACCGGACCTCCACCAAACAGTAAGAGCTGGAAATTCCAACAGTCAGTTGGACAAATGCTTCGCAAGAATGGTCCACAAATTTATGGCAACAATTCGTTAACTCTACAAGGGCGACGTGAAGAATGCGTCTTTATGCGTCTTCGAGCTGAGCCATTACGAGACCTCGTCTTATTTTAATGTACGGGTTTGTGAGGAAATTGAAAAAGTTTTGTTGTATGGGTCTTGTTGGTCAAATGATATGTTTTTGTTGTGTTTTGAAGTTTTGTGTGGTTGAAGTCAGTAGACAACCGGGGCAGCGGGATTGTCCGAAAGGTTTACCGCTACCCCGGAATATAAAGGGCTAAGGAAGGAACACGGATGGGTTTTAGTCAGTAAGAGTCTGACACTCCCTTCCGCTCCACCCAGAGCGGGAGGGGTTATTTGATGACTTCCAATCCTTAAAAAAAAAAAAAAAAAGTAAGTAGACAAACCTGGGTGGTAGATTACGCCTTTCAAAGATAGGAGACCAATTTCTCAGCAGTGGAAACAATACAGGCATATTATGCTAGTAAGCAGAGAGCTTTGGGGTAAAACCGAATGGTTTTTCGACTAGTTCAAAGAATGTTGTAAAAAATATTTTTTTTCGTCATCAGCATACGTATTTCAAATGTTTGTAATATAGTGAAAATGGCTAATGGTTAAATGTAGTTTAACTTTCAATATAGTTTGTTTTTGACTCAATATAGTAACAAAATTCCTGGAAGGATTTGGGAGAGGCCTTTGTCCAGCAGTGGGACAGTATAGGCTAACAACAACAATAAAAGAATAGCAACATAGTTTTGTTAAAAATTCAAATAAATCTGAAGCGGTGATTTTTTATTTTAATCCAAGGTACCTACTTCAAATCAATAAACCCATCTGCAACTAAGGTATGGCACCAAAGAACACACAAATAAAACTAAATTATAGTCCATCAGGTTGCCCGCTCAACGCCCAGACAAGTACTTTAGCAATCCTTACTTCCAGTCTACGTTTACGACCAGCCAGGCATGATAAACAGAATATAAAAACTATGTATTTCTTTTATTGCCAGTTCTGCCGAAAAAACTGAGATTACATGCCTGTGAAACGAGAAGGTATGTAATAAGACAAAATCGTAAATGTACCAAGTCTTGGTCCTACAAAAAACTAGGAAAAACAATTCTATTTTTAGAGGGGACCCCTCACAGGGAATTCTGGTATGGTTCTTATATACCTACTACCTATATCAACACAGGCGAAATAGACTCACGGAGAGAACCCGTTTTTTTTTAGGCTTCTGTACCCGAAGGATAGCAACGGAACCCTATTACCTACTAAGCCTCCGCTGTCCGTTCATCCATCTGTCTGTCAGCGGGCTGTATCTCATGAACCTTAATAGGTAAACAGTTGACATTTTCACAATACGTATTTCTGTTGTCGCTATAACAACAAATCCATATCCATACTAATATTATAAATGCGAAAGTGTATCTGTCTGTCTGTTAACTCTTCACGCTTAAACCGCTGAACCGATTTAGATGAAATTTGGTATAGAGATAGTTTGAGTCCCGAGAAAGGACGTAGGATAGGACATATTTAATCCCGATATTCCCACGGGATCGAACCTTATGCTAGTAAAAAAATTAAATAAACTAAATGCTTAAATAAAAAGGAGTTCCCAAATAAGAAACGTGTGTTTTTTAAATAAGAAGTGTTAAATAATAGATGGGGTGGTACGGAACCCTTCGTGAGCGAGTCCGACTGGCACTTGTTTTTTTTACAATTTCTTAACTAGATGTGTAAATTAAAACTCTGTGTTCCTGTCGGTATATTCTGTAAAAATCTCACCGTGAAAGCTTAGGTGAAGTGAGCTTGAAGTGAGCTGTCATTCCATGTAACCCTAGTATTACATGGACACTATTGACAGCTCACTTCACCTATGTTTTCACGGTGAGATTTTTGTAGATTAGATCGGCTGGTTCCAAGTTATAATAATGTTAAAAATAATCACAATAAGTTTGGTAACTGTTTATGCCTAAAAACGTAACAAATAAAAGACAAACAAGCAAATTATTTTTACAAAAAATATAGATCAGATGCTTCAACAAGGGGTATCGTTTTACCCAGTAACTGGGTTGTGGAGGTCAGATAGACAGTCGCTCCATGTAAAGTACTCGTATTCAGCTGCATCCGGGTACACTGGAAGCCGACCCCAACATAGTTGGGAAAAGGCTAGGCAGATGATGATGCTTCAATAAATTAATTAAATCTAAAACCTACCTATTTATTTATAGCATTATTTTTCATTCGTTTCTAACATGTTTTCATTACTATTAAGGTACTATTTGGAACCGAGCTGCCATTACTGCCGACAGCACGTGCAGCGACTGCATGCAATCGGCCGCAGCTTGTATATATTTATATTATAAAGCCGCTGCACGTGCTGTCGGCAGTTGCAGTTGGCAGCTCGGTTCCAAATAGTACCTTTATGCTAACTGTTGGTGTAGATACATCAATGAGGATACCTAGGAGGATACCTAGGTGAATGCGACCCATTGGTCGCATTCACCTAGGTATAGTTTTTCAAGTATTTAGAGTTTTCACGATGAGATTTTTGCAGAATAGATCGACTGACGTCTTGATTGGTATTTTTTTTAGGTTTTTATTATTTCCCAGTTTTATGACGTAACGGAATGAAATGAACAGTTTATTAGAGAAATCGCTTTTCTTTGTAAGTATTAGGTAAGTACACATTTAGAGACAAACCGGAACAAGCGATTTCAAGAGGAATAGGTATCGGAAGACGGGCACATTACATTGCCTTTATAAAACTTTATAGGGCTTCGAAGAATTTATGTTTTGAGCCTACTTTCACTTTGAATTCCAAAACTTAAGACTTAATTAAGTCTGTAAAGCTTATTTAGATGTTTCTTCTGGCCTATAACAGTAACCACAAATTAAGTCTAGTCTCAACATGGATCGATGTTTAATTATTCTGTAGGTATAGCTTTACGGACGATCCTCTGCTTCCAAAAAAGAAAAAAAGAATTAAAATATTTTCCTTACATAATATGATTTGGAACCTCTTTTTATTTTAAGCAAGAAAATGCTTATGATAGGAGACGTCGATCCTCCACTTATCATTATCCAAAAAAAAAACTTAAAACAAAAAACCGGAAAAACATTTTCAGCACACCGTTGAATAGAGATTCTAGAAGGTAGATCCTTGTATCAGGATCGCCTATCTCCGTCTTATTGAAACTTTTCTTACATACGAGCATAATTAATTCCCGAGATGGGCCACATAAACATCGAAGAAAGAAAAAAAAGTTTTCAAGGGAATCTGATAAAGTTCAGCAGTAAAATCTCCGTACAAAGCAAGGAGCGTTCGAAATTCCGAAGTATTAAAGCATGAAAGGAAACTGTCCGGAACTTATTGAAGCAATCAGATTGTGCAGATTCCGTTTAACATTAGCGAAATTCTTGCTGGAACCCAATCGCATTAAGAGCCCATTTAAACTTTTTGCCACGAAAGGATTCTGTAATTCCTTCGTTCCTGAAATATAAATAGGCTTAGCAATTTAGAATTTGAATCTTCTTGGATTGTATTCTTTTTATACACCTATTTTGAAAGTTAGTGTAATGAAAAAAGTGTTTTTTCTTTTGCCTGATGTTAATACTGTAGTTTCTGAAGACAGGGGTTGAGTTGTACTGATTATCTCTCGCACGTTAATATGAGCCTTGCATTTTCGTTCTGATTGTTGTTTATTTGTCTCTGCGTGAGCTATGTTAAACCGGGAAACTATAGTTTGCATCTCTTCTGGTATACCTAAGCCGTTGTTTCTTTTCAATCCTCAAAATAACGTCAAAACATGAAAAAAATAACATTTGAATTTCTTATGTATTACAATTATTAAAATAATCTAGCATAATAGCATAATCAGCCTATAATGGTCCCACTGTGCTCTGCTGGGACAGAGGCCTCCTCTCGGTGAGAATGAGTGGGCCGTAATCCATCACACAGGCCCAGTGTGGGTTGGTATATATCACAATGTCTTTGAATGTATTTATTTTTTAGTTGTAGAACATGCTGGTTTCCTTACATATTTTGAGGGCAGTGGTGATGAAATAATTTACCTCACAAAAAGTTAATCTTCAAAAAACTAAGTCTTTGACACATCTCGGCATCCTCCGGCCCCGGACCTTTGGGAGGCGTACGAGGGTCCAAAGCCAACTTGTAGAGGCCCCTTAGACAATTTTAAATGATGAGGATACCTACCGACGACTATCTCTGTATACACTATGCAAGTGCACCCAAGGACAACCCCCGGTTGGTTCTGGACTAATGCAGAACATAGAAAC
Source organism: Gortyna flavago (assembly GCA_963669345.1). Taxonomy (NCBI): domain Eukaryota; kingdom Metazoa; phylum Arthropoda; class Insecta; order Lepidoptera; family Noctuidae; genus Gortyna; species Gortyna flavago. The sequence goes on along the minus strand of OY770136.1, from coordinate 13,256,355 downwards.
AAAACATCTTGGGCTATTGGTTTGGGTGGTTATAATGGATTGGTTATCTTGAACTATGGAAAAACTAATGTCCCCTGCCTGACCAATGTTTTACATAAAATAATACAAGGATAAAATGACAGGGGGTGACTTGCACACTCAATAATGAGCCCCTTACTGAAATACTTCCTTCCTCCGAGCACGTTTGCTCTTGCGAATCTCCACTCAATCCGGCCAATAAAGGCAAGGTGGGAGATCTGTTCCTCGCCATTGTTTACTCCAGCCGGCCAATAAAGGCAAGCCAGAGGTGAGGAACAAGATTTCTCCCAGGAGATAGGGTCCGTGGGGTCGCTACTGCCCAACAGCTCCACACATACTGCTTTGCGGGTTTCTATATCTCTCTTGGTCTGGCTCCTCATCCTTGACCTATTCCGGCAAAGTAAACTTTTCCGGCATTATGCCTAGAGTTCAGAGCCCGCAAGCCCCACCACGACGTCAACGTAGTGATACGGCGGTGTGGTTATTATTATATTTATTATTATTACAGACTTTAAATCTAATTTTAATCTCACATACACTAATGATACATCTTATCGAAGATGTAATTCGTAAAAACACTCTAAATTTATTTATTTTTATTCTAAGAAAAATGTGGACGTATAAATCTTGACAAATCTCAACGTAAAGTGACGGGTCTTACAAAATGTGTTTTCCTTTTAAGTAAATTGTCGTCATATCAGTCATGTCCGCTCATATAAGCGCCTCACGCTATTTATTTTCTTGGTTCGCGAAAATTATTCTTTTTAATTTTTTCGCTCAGTGGGAGTGGCTAGGTTCATAACACATTCGCGTCACGTCGACCCTTTTCATAAATTCATTTCTTAAAACATTGTGGTGCGTAAACATGGCTGGATGAATAAAAACGACACCGGTTGCGATTTTCTCATGAATCGTATAATTTTGTTATTCTAGAACATTCCCGACAGACGCAACTAGGCTGTAGCAACTAGAATGTTTTTACAGCCTCATTAAAGACGTTAACTGGCGTTTTATGTTTGAAAGGATTCTTTGCTTCAGGCTTACAACATAATACTCGTTAACAGCCACTTTAGGCTGGTTATCAAATTTTTAATGCCAAGTTTGCAGTGCTTTCACTTGCGTTGGCCAACAAAGTTTTTTATGGAGTACTTTCGCTTGCTCTTCATTGCGTCTATAAACGGAGTCCTAATTTAACTATTTTATTCTGTTTAGGTATTGAGTTTATTTTACTTCAGCGCGTAGCATAATTACCTAACTCTTAGAAGGCCTAAATAAAAATAATAGGTAAAATAAAAGCTCAAAAACGTTAAATCTTCGACACCCAATCTGCCTAAACATTTCCCAACTATGTTATGGTCGGCTTCCTGTCTACCCGGATGCAGCTGAATACCACTATTTTATATGGAGCTGTCGCTCCATAGGCAGTCGCCTATCTGACCTTTATAACCTAGTTACTGGGTAACACACAATACCCCTTGGTAATACTGGTTGTTAGAATTGGCCTTCTACACAGAAGGTCAACTCTGACAACGGGTAGTCACCCGTAAGGACTTTCAAACATCTACAAACAATAGACGGTACCACCAGCTTAACGTGTACTTCAAGACACGGAGGTGTCGATATGTAATGGATGTTATCCACAAACCGACCGCAGCAAGCGTAGCTTAGCCTTTCATCGACCTATGCGCCTGTTATTATTTATCCACGAACCCTTTAAACCCTCGACACTAAAACAAAATAAAAACAAATCGTGGCCGATTAAAAACAAAATAAAACTAAAAAGTCACCAAAGATCAACGTTATCAAATCAAAAACATTCTATTCGAGTTTATATTGAAATTGCCGCGTTCACAATTCGAAAACCGAAACGAACACAAACCGTGAGTAAATGTGAAACAGTTGTAACGCGCAACTGAATAAATTGAATACAGATCGTAACTTGAGGAATTTTAATGGAAACAAGCGAAAAACTGCACAATAAATTCGAATTCCTAAGGTTATTGGAAGAACATTTTGAGCCATTTTTCCGAGGCCCATTGGGTTAGTCCAACATTCATAAAGTAGGACGAAATGTAGGAATTCTTGAAACGTAACTTAGGTCCAGCCATAAAAGTTTTCTGAAATTCTTTTGGGAGTTCAGGTTTTGAGGGAAATAATTTTTGTTAGGTGTTCAGATTATCACAAAAAAATATTGTGCTTAATGAAGTTTTTGAGTCTGAATGAATGCTAAAGTTGCCTGGAAGAGATCGGAATGGCCGCCTGTTATACGTAAGTTTTGTAGTGTTAAATTATTTTTTTATGTATTTTCTGGTGTACAATAAAGTATAATAAATAAATAGACAATGCTGAAAGACACCTTTCCGCATTATTTATTTAAAGGAAGGTTTCCGGAACTTTAAAATCAAAGAAATTTTGACATTAATTGACCTCCAAATTCACCAGATTCGCTAGGTCCAGACTTTTTCCCTAGTTGTCTAAAGGGACGTGTTATAGTAATTATTTTTATAATTCTGAGTTGATTCGGAATATTTAGTAAAATATGCGTAAAGCTGGAAAACACGATATAAAGAAATCGCATTATAAACCAAAAAAAGGTGAAAATTAGGCGGATGTTATTTTTCATACAAAACAGCCATGTCTGTATTTAAAAATATCTGATGATTTTCGTTTCTAATCTAAATTGGCCACCCTGTATATGTATTTAGGTGTCTTTATTCAGACCTCTACGCAGGCGAAGACGCTCGCAAAAGATTTATAAAATCTTAGTAAAAAATCATTTGATAACGATTTAATTTGGGAAAGGAACATTTATTTCTAATTCAGTAGGTAATTTTTAAAAATTTCATCCATTATTTTAGAACAGACGAAATTAACTGCAAACTAATTCTCAATTTCAATAAAAGCATTCCAATTTTTTATCAGACTTATTACCGCCGCTTAGTTTTATCTGCAAAATCCTTAGAGCCATTTTAAATACATTCAAATGCTTTTAAAACACTTGATGGCTACTATTTTAAGTCCATGAAAATATTATATTTCCAATTTAAATTAGGGACATTTTTTTTCATAGAAAGGTGTTAAAAATAAATCGTCGTGAATAATTTTAGAAGAGGTTAAGGACCGTAGGTATGTTGTGGATTTGATCTCAGGCAGGCGCTTTATTTTGTGTAAATAATTTCATCACCACTGCTCTCAAAACGGTGAAGGAAAACATCGTGAGGAAACCGGCATGTCCTCGAACCAAAAGTTCGAAGACACGTAACATCTACTAACCCGCACTGGAACCGCGTGGTAGATTACAGCCGACTCCCTCTCGAAAGGAGGAAGCCTGTGTCGGTGTGGGAACATTATAGGCTGATTATGTGAGGACACTTTCCTAAAGCCGAAAATACATATATATATATACAGGGTTATTGGAAAAACACCAGCAACCTCTTAAGAGGTCATTGTACTCATCATTATGAACAACTTTTACTATGAAATCAGCTGTTCCCTACATTTTAACGAGTTATACGAACATAAATGTAGGAAACAGCAGATTTTTTTTCGCGATTTCAGGCTTGGTTCCATAGTAAAAGTTGTTCATAATGATGAGTACAATGACCTCTTAAGAGGTTGCTGGTGTTTTTCCAATAACCCTGTATACAAACTATTTCCATGACATGATATTACAATTTTTTATTGGTAAATATGACAATGAAATGCAAGCTACAGACATAGGTATTTATTATATACTTATATACATTGATAAAATATTATCATTATTTTTGGTGTACACCATCTCAAAAAATGATTTTAGGTATGCAAATGTCGAAAATTACGAAATGTAAACGATAAAATCGACGTGTATTTTTACGTGAAAATCTTCTAATTCATAACCTTTTATTCAACCAGTAGGTGTAAACAATTTTAACGAGTTATAGAGATTTTATAGATTTCACAACATTTCACGAGATTTATTTGGTATTCCTTCAGAAGCATCAAAATCTTAGCAATCTTTCAAACCAAAGAGCTGCGTCTTAAAGAAACGTTAGTACGCATTGCACATGATCCATACAAGTCTGACATCTTTTCCAACGCCTGTAGCATACTTCAAAGTGACTTCAAGTGCTAGACGGCTCTTGAAAGGTCGACAGTCACTGACGCGCCATTTTTCTTTTTTTTTCACCTTTCTTTCGTTCCTTTTGTTTTAGATTTAACGTTCTCAGAACTGTTTTTCTATGCAAATAGTGGACTAGTTTGTATAAAATGTATGTGATTAGAATTTTAAATCGATTATTTCATCGTGTTTGCTTAATAAAGATAAGATTTTAATACTTAATTTTTTGTAACAAGAAATTTTTGAAACAGATTTTTTATAACGAGAATATTACATACTGGTGTTTAACGTTATCTAATACATAGTAGGTACATTTCGTTTTCAGTCTCAATAAAAATTTTTTTATTAGCCTATACTGTCCCACTGCTGGGCAAAGGCCTCCCCCAAGTCCTTCTAGGAACTCCTTTCCCGCGCCAAGTCAAACCAGCCCTCGCTGTCAATTCAATTTATATTAAAAAAAAGATATTATGTAAGTACGGTCACCAAAGGAGATAGGTAACCAAAGTCGTCGGATATAGTTGAAGTTTAATAAGAATATAATAATAATAAAAAATATAATACTGAATATAATAATAGTAAAATGCATTTAAACATTGTTACAATTATTACCTTAAGATTAGTTTAACTTAATAATTCTGTCTGTACCTGTTGGTGAAATTCAACTTGTTGTGTGCTGTGGTTCCCAAACTATGTGGTGCCTGTATCTTGGAGACCTAGATGTTTTTAAATAATAATTATTTTAATTAATAGAAAACAAATAATTTATCAAATAAACATCCGATTTTTTTTTTTTTACTAACCTTTAACTATAAGCTACCTTGGTTACCTACTTATCTCTTTCAGTGACTGTACATAACAGTGAAATATGTGATGATGTAGACGTTTCATAGTCTTTATAATTTAAACACAAGAACCGTCCTTAAACCGACAGCTCAGCCAAATCCACAAAGAAATTTATCTTCATAACTAAAAATAATAAATTCGTTTTCGTTTTTCGCAATAAAAAAAAGTTAATGATGTGCCGTGTTTTAAGAGCAAAATAACTAAGGAACACCCACTGCTAAACAAGTTTACGATTTTTATGTCAGGTCGAATAAAAAAGAAATTATGCTAAACCCTGATTTACTACGTTTCCCTTAAAGGCCGCCTGTGACACCGTAATGTAATAAAGTGACAGTTTAACCGAAGCGAAACTTTTTACTGGGCACATTAAACTTTTTAGGGCAGTTTCTATTAATTTTGAATGGGTCAACTTTATATGGAAGCAAAAATTTACCTATTGAACTTTTTAAATTTCTATTTTAGCTTTAAATCAAAGTTAATAAACAGAAGAACAAACGCCATTCTAGGGTTTATCAACGAGAACGAATGGTAAAAGTTTGTGTTGATAAAAACTTACATCATCTGCCTAGCCTTTTCCCAACTATGATGCAGCTGAATACATGGAGCGACTGCCTATCTGACCTCCACAACCCAGTTACTGGGTAATATAATAACTACTTCTGACTACCCGTAACGACTCTCAAAGATCCGGAGATGACAGCCGGGACCAACGGCTTAACGTGCTTTCTGAGGCACGGAGGGGTCTCTTTATGTAAAGATGGTCACTCATCTACAGACCAACCGCGGCAAGCGTAGCTTAACCTGATCGATCGACCTGTGTGGCTGTTCTTATTTAGCCACGGGCCTTACAATGATTTATTATTATGTTGAATTTGTATCGACAGTCTTTTCTTGGTTGAACTACCTTCTGGAACAGCTGGATTACTAACTCTTTATTGAAATCATCAAAATTATTGTGACATTTCTGTTTTGTTTGCTGTTGCAAACTACAATAAACGCCTCTAAGTTACAGTCAATTAAAGTCAGTAGATAATGTTCTTTCACAGGATGTCAGTTTCATTATGTTTGTGTCTGAGATAATACTAACATAATTTAAGTACTAATAAAATTATGGGTAATGTGCCAAAAAAATATAAATAAAAAATAATAAAAACTGACTATGTTGCCAATATGAAAATCACGAAATTACTAATAATCATTACACTACGGTGTAATAGTATTCTGCTGACACCTCCCTCGACCAGGCATCACAGCGTTCCATCATCATGTTAATAGCAAAAGAAGACCAATTTGCGTCGAGCGCAATCTCATTGTTTTTGATTAAAATTATTATTGTTCTCTTTTATTCGCTATCCTACTCTTCACGGGCGTTGAGACATGAATCTAGAACGTTTTTCAGGCGACTAATATAACGTAAATTTTATTAAATGGTGCGCACTCGGTAATGAAATGAAAATTAAATTAATTTTATTGTTTGGAAACTGGAGTCTTTTTTTAGAATTTTCCTGCTGTGTCAGTTCACCGAGTTTGGAAACAGAACATTTCCAACAATTAAATCTTACATTAATTAAAAAAAAGCAAAGAGCTGCAAATTAGTTTATAAATCACTTTTACTGTTCTTTTGTTTCTTAATTTAATTTTTAGTCACCTTTTGTAAACAATCGTCTCAATATTGTTAACTAGCTTCCGCCCGCGGCTTCGCCCGCGAGGTATATCGATAAAAACTATCCTGTCCTTCCCCGGGATGCAATCTATCTCTCTGCCAAATTTTATCGAAATCCGTTCAGTGGCTTAGGCGTGAAAAGGTAACATACAGACAGACAGTTACTTTCGAATTTATAATATTAGTATCAAACTCAAACTCAGACTCAAAGCATTTATTTCAATTAAACCATTTACAGGCACTTTTGAATTGTCAATAGGTCAGTCAGAAAATATGAAGCTAGTTGACCATTCCAAAGCGTAGGTACCTATGGAGAAGAACGAGCAAGAAACTCCATGGACACTCTTTTAAATTATATTTTACAAAAATATTAGTTACATCATTAAAGTTGAATTTATATTTATATGTGAGAACGATGTAAAAAAAAAATATACGTACGCGTTAAAGTGTCCAGAGTACAGCAAATAGTACTTAACTAAACAATAATCCAAAAGTAAATTAATTAAAAATAAGCCGAGGCAGCCAAGTGATGACAAGTCCCAACTGACAGAGTATGGATATTAGTATGGATAATCAAAGTAAAGAGCGAGGTAGCCCCAACACAAGTATTATCAGTTACTTACTGGGGATGTCTTATTTACAATCCATGTAACTGTATTGGGACAAATAAACATTTTCAATTTATTTTTAATTTTTTTCTTGCTTTTGCTGTGGTATAATATTGAAATGACCAAAATCGTTAAAGTAGCAAAAAAAAGCCAGCCTTTTATAGACGAATCATAACTTTGAATAAAAAAAAACATGTCCTTAAAGTCGTATTACGTTGTTTATTAAGTTAAAACTTAATTATTCTCAATCCCAAGTAAGTGTATATATATTTTTTTATTAATGCAATATTATTCAGTAAAATATAAGGTATTTTATGCCAGTAAGGGCTGATTTTAACAAAGTCCGATATCTTTTATCCGTGGAATAAATTGACGTCTGACACATCTAGTATGGAAAAAAAAATCAAAAATTCGAAATTTATTCTCAGGACAGCTTACCTACTAGTGGCGTGCACAGAGATTTCAGACAGGGTATGCACAAAAAAATCATGGCTGATTTTAATTTACTGTTTAAACACACTTTGCCGCCAGCACAGGTCTCACATGTATAATTTTCCATTTTTTACAATAGACTTACTAAATAATTACTCGTCAATCACTAGCGTATAGAGCCAAGAAAAACAATATGGCGAAACAAACTTTGCAATTTATTACGTTACGAACTAATTAGTCGGTCATTTGGTCAATCCGACTAAAAAAAGTCGACCCTCTGCAATCAACAATTAAGCGGTGCTTTTACGGGTTCTCAATTTGAACGGTTTGCAATGTAAGCTATGCTTCTAAAACTCCAACACGCGCACACATTTTGACGCACACAGTCACATTTTTGCTTTGTACTTACACGAGATGCGTTGTATGAAGAATAAGCAAGGCGTAGTATTGCTTTTGCTCACGGGAGCGCTGCCTGCGCGGGTGGCGGGTGTTCGCAGCTCCAAGGAGTTAGTTCCAAAAAAAGTTATAGATGGCGCGAAGCTAAATTACCATGTTTTTTTTTTCATTATAGTTAAAAATATTTATCATTTAGATGGGCTTTTAAGTATGGGACTACAGGGTATGCAGAGCTTATTTGCATGTATGGAGTGCACGCCACTGCCTACTATAGGTATAAAAATTCAGTGAAATTCACCCTAAGCAAGCATACCTAGGTACTTTTTGGGCACACTTTGCTGATATCCAATTATTTCGGAATTGATAAACGTCGAGATTTAAAATTTTGTGAGAAATTTTTTCAGAGAAGAAAATTTTGTGAGTGTGTGTGTGTGTTTATATGTTTGTTACTTCTTCACGCTCAAACGGCTAGACCAATTTTGATGAAACTTTGTGTGGAGGTAGCTGACACCCTGGATGAACATTTATAGGTTACTTTTATCCCGATATTTCCACGGGATCAACATTTACGAGAGTGAAACCGCGGGGCGCAGCTAGTTTATTATATTATGTAAACTGTTCAATATATTGTAGGCACATAAACCTTCCCAAAAAATTATCTATATGATATTGAAACCCGCATGAAAAACGGTTGCGTGGTTTAGAAGAACAACGCGGTCACACATACAGACATGAAAAGCGATTTTAATTTAAAAATATAATATATGCTTTTTTGTGTGAGAAGAAACCTTTGCCCTGCACTGGTTCGTGGCTAAGTAATAACAGCCGCACGTGTCGATCGATCAGGTTAAGCTACGCTTGCCGCGGTCGGTCCATGGATGGGTGAACATCTTTACATACCGAGACCTCTCTGTGCCTCGGCAAGCACGTTAAGCTGTTGGTTCCAGCTGTCATTCTTATATCTTTGATAGTCGTTACGGGTCGTCAGACGCCCGAAAGTCTGACAACCAGTCTTAACAAGGGGTGTCGTATTACCCAGTAACTGGGTTTTGGAGGTCAGATAGGCAGTTGCTCAGTGTAAAATACTGGTATTCACCTGAATCCGGTTAGACGGGAAGCCGACCCCAACATACTTGGGAAAAGGGTAGGCAGATGATGATTATTATTATTATAGATTGTCTGAAGCTCCGCGCGTAACCTGTGTTACGATACAATAGAAAATCAATTGTGTCTCATTAGCGGAGCTTAAAGAGTTAAACAAGCTAAAACCACAAACAAAAACACTCATATAAATTGCGTTAATAATACCCATAGCTGTTCTAAACGTTCCAATTAACGACTATAGTTAAATATTATGACGGTCGCAGATTCAATACCAATTTATATTACTATACATCTACATAGATATTACAATCTCTAGAGCAGTGCAGTCCAATATTTGTGGAAATGGACTCCCTCGGGCATTCTCTCTCACTATGTGGTCTAAATTCTAAACGCAAACGCATCTTGGCTTTTGTGGACGCTGCTTGTGAATATCAAATACTTGGTCACGTCCCAATTCTAATTTCTTCATAAATCTATGTGCGGCCAGCGAGAGGAATCGGATCGTATTAGGATTCACTAGATTCAATGTTCGGTAGTTTTTATTTGAGATTTATTTAGTATAGTATTTCCGTATGGGTTTCGTTTTCTTGCAGAGAAAGTTTCATTGTTTGTATTTAAAATTCTGCTTTATTATTTTTAACTTGTTTAATATCAGTGTCTTACTTAGCGGTGGTGACACGTCATGTTCTGTAGTTTTGGTATTTTCTCACACGTACACTCACGCCTTCTTTCCGCAGGGGTAGACAGGAACTACAGAAAGTCACCTGCTACGATACTTACCTTATTCCTTTTGCTTCGTTTACGTTCATACATCTGGGGCCTAAAAAGAATCATAAAACAATTCATATCACGCAATTCATCTGTTTGGCAATTTCACACCTATATATCCATGAAGGGTTAGGCAGAGGTGTACCTATAGCATTTTACGAATCTCCATACAAAACTGTCATAGAGATGAAATTGTGTGATATGAATTGTTTTATGATTCTGCCAAAGTGGCCCCTGGGCCCAGCACAGTTCTTCCTTATTAACAAAAAATAATGACGCCCTGGATAAAAGGAAAATGTTAGATGAACTTAATTAAAAGTTTTAATGTTATTTTTTATTGTTTACTTAACGTTACATTTTATTTTCTTTTTATTGTTTGTAGGCCTGTGCGTTTCCCAATTTTTTTTTTTCTATCAATATATATGTATTATTACACATAAACTTTCCAGAATAAATGATCAAAATGATGGTGAAAACCGCATCAGAATCCGTGGCGTGGCTTAGGAGAACAATGCGGTCACATCTGACACGAGAAGCAACTTGCTCACACGCTCATAGTTCAAATAAAAGTCTAAAAATCATAATTTGTAACTTGTACAGAAAACCTTATGTCTAGTACCAGCAGTCTCATTCGACATAAGTAGTTCCGGGTCCACAGAGGTTGCGAATTTGTCACTAAGAATGAAAAACGCGTCAGCAGCGCACGTCGACAAAACGACTCAAAGAACTTCACTAACCCTTTCAGATTTCCTTCAGTGTGACTTAGGGTGACGACACGTTTAGCGGTCAAACCGCTAAGCTATTTAACGTTTTGTAAAATAATTATGTGATTATGCTTTGTTCATCTAGTGGTCGCAAGCCCTACTGCTGAGCATGAGGTCCCAGGTTCGATTCCAGGGTCGGGCAAAGTGATTATTGGGCCTTTCCATCTGGATTGCTCAAGTCCACCAGGGCGTTTGGACTTGTGTCCGGTTAATGGCAATAGGCTCGCTCCTATTACACGGGACTTTAAAATAACTGTCGAAATATGGGTAAATTATTATAGGTACATTTCTACCTAACCCTTAGGGGATACCTACAGGCGTGGTATTATGTTATGATATGTTGTACTCATTTATTAGTGGTTAGGTAGAATATTGATGAATAGGTATTACATAGTAGACATGTTTTGTTTACAAAAGAAACAAAATTATTGTAGATTGATTGACCGACCTATTGGGTATGTTTGTAGTTGTAGCGGTATCTACGAGACGCCACATGCGAACAACGCGTTATCTGAAGGCCAATTCTCGTAATTTAAAACGTTCAAAATCTAGTCGCAGTCTCATCTCAGCGACAAACAAATGTCAAAAACCTGTCAAAACGTAGGGAAATTAAAGGAATTTTTGACAGATTGAGACTGAGATCAGACTGTGAACGTTCTTAAAATTACGAGAATTGCCCCTCAGATGTCACGCATTTTGGGATTTGGCATGATGAGAATTACTCCATTAGAGACTCAGTTGCCATTTTGAGAAGTGCAATGGGCATTCCGCGCCTAAATCCTTTTTTTCTATAGGATTTTTGTATGAACTCTACACCATGTATTTTGGTCACGACAACGTCTGTCAGAACAAATGTAGATGAACGTGAAAGTGTGTGTAAATTTTGCTTCTTTCAATTGCACTAATGAGGTCAAAAACAGAGTGCTCGTCATAGGTGGCAGCACAGTTCAACGTCTACAAATCGCCATTGTTTTGTTTTGTTTACTTCTGCGTTCATCACAAATTAAACGACAACTAGATAAACATGTATGTTACTTGTAGTTTATCACTATTAAACGACGAGCTAAGGAAAAGAAAGCGTCTACCACTGGTAAAATGGCACGGCAATGCAATTTCAAAACCTAGCAACTGACATTTCTCAAAAAATCTGTGTTTTTGCATATTTGACTTGATAGATTATATAGCAAATCAATTATGCAAAAACACCGTCACAGCCCAGCAGCTTTAGTGTAAAAGATAACACATTTAGTATGTTTTTTAATTTATAGTGTTCTTGTGTTTCTTAACTTGAAGTTCATTTTTTGGTGAAGACTGGAACAACCTAATTGCAGCTAAAAACCGAGACAATCTTCCTGACCGAAAAAATTCAGAGATGTTAATTCTAGCATAATTCATTGATCTAATATGATAATACAAACACACACAAAACTTTACTATAATTTACGTAAGAAAAACCTATACTTAATAAAAACGGACTAAGTTCTCTTGGGAGCATCGCCTGTATACGAATTTCTGCCATCTGCAAGTCTTCAGGTTTAAAAATAATAGCACATAGTAGACGAAATATTTTCCCATTTTTTTAGGAGAGCTTTTTCCTACAATTTTCGTCTTTTAATATCTTTGGCCAATACATCAGTCCCCGTTTTTTGCAGTCAACAGCTGCGCAACGGGGAATATTAATTAATTATGCGTAAAAGAAGTCGCTTGTTTAAATAAAATGTAGGGATAGTGACAGCTAGCTGTCAAATTCTTGGACTTTGGATAACAGCGACATCTGAAGTGAGCAAGTGGCAGTTTTTATCCCTATTCAAACTTGTTTGGAATTCCAAATAAGTTTTGTGGAAAGTTGAGGTTTTACCAAAAATGTAAATAAACCTTTATGGTTTAAGCAGTCCACTATCGTATAGGATACTACATTACTTGAGTGTCGCACAAGCGAAGCTTTAAATAAACGCAGCGTTTAAACGCTGTGTCTGTAACATCTCTTAACAACAGGGTTTCGTTGCCAAAGGATAATATAAGAGTTATTTTCTTAACTTTGCTGTAAAATACAAAAATTAAGTGTAAAAAGAGAAGTAAAATAATATTCTTCATAAAGATTACAAGTCATGAATGTAACATTCATAGACATGTTACAATATGAAGGAAAATATATTTAAATAAACCTCTGCAAACTTAAGCTTCTAATGATGCACACTTTTTTGAATAAATGAACCTCTTTTTCTGGCCTTTTCTTGCAGTTGTTCGCAGTAACTAAGCTAGGGCGCCCCGACCGAATAGGTTAGGTTAGTTAAAAAGTGTGCGCGAGCCGAGTGAGCAAAGCGAGCAGGGGCGGCCGGCGATTGCTACATTTAAAATGGTCGCAGTTACTTGGCTATTTTGTACTTTTAGGACCCCAAAAAAAGGAATCATTTGAGGTTCACTAAAATAAGCGCACATTATTTAGAGTGTTTTTTGTGTGAATTTTTAGGAAAGCAAAATGGGAATTGTTTGATGATTCCATCATCAATTGGGCTGCAGAAACTGTTTTAAATTACTTTCAACTCTTAAAAAATGAACTTCATTCCATTGGCCTTGATAATATTTTATTAATTTATTTAGTCTATTCCAGTCAGTGTATATGTCGCAGCCAACTGGTTTAATTAGCCATTCAGTTAACCGCCTAGCCTTTTAACTGAACGGCGGCCATTCAACTATCGGCCTGAATGATATTCAATTACAGTTTAGTTTGGAATTCTGTAACCAATCACGCGCGAGCCGAATTGGTCGCAGTAACTAAGCCAGGGCACCCCGACCAATTGGGTAAGGTTAGGTTAGAACTGTGATCAACCGCGTGCGAGCCGAGAGAGCGAAGCGAGGCGAGCACTACTTCTAAAGGCCAGGCGGTTAACTAAACGGCTAATTTAACCAGTTGGCTGCGACATATATATTTTTAACACTTACTTCGTAATCAGATTTTAAATTCAAGTGGAAATGATAACAACACGACAGCTCATTTATTAAATAACACTTCTTTAATTATCTAAAGTATTCTCTATAATTAGTATCCCGTAATAACTCATTATTTTAAACCAAAGTTTCCTGAAATATTGTTTATTTTGTATTAAAAAAACCCTTTAATTATAAAATAAAATACAATAGCTTTAATACGATCGTAATTAAGTGTTTCTTCAAAAATATAATTACTTACCTAATTACATAGTTTTATTCAAAGCCGATATTGCATGACCTCAATTATAGTATCTTATTTAAATGTTTAGGGGAATATAATTATCGTGCTAACAACACGTGTTGTTTTACATACAACTCATTTAAAAATAAATCTAATGAGGCAGATTATAGTCGTTTTTAAATGGAAGTTTATTAGGTCATCCGCTTTACCTTTTTCTTCTTTGCCTTCCAGCCAACATGCACGCACGAAAAACACGCATGAAAGCACGTTAAGCCTTTTGGTCCCGGCTGTCATTCGTGGATCTTTCACGGTAGTTACGGGTCGCCAGAAGCTCGAAAGTCTGACAACCAGTCTTACCAAGGGGTACCGTATTACCCAGACTGGGTTGTGGAGGTCAGATACCTATCTGAGTCGCTTCATGTAAAATAGTGGCATTCAGCTGCATCCGGTTAGACCGGAAGCCGACCCCAACATAGTTGGGGAAAGGCTAGGCAGATGATGCTGACTTATAAAACTTTATTTAAATCCAACTTAATCGAATTAAGACTGCAAAATAATAGTGTACAATAAAAGTAAACCGTTAATTTTAAAAGTTTTAGGACTTAACGATACGGAAGCATTATTCATTGAAATAAAAATGTAATTACATATGGTTATTGTTTCAATATTATTTTCCGTTCCACGGTACACAATCGTTAAACTTAGTTTTAATCCTCGCGTAATATCCAATGCATGCATGCATTCAAGTCCAAATGAAAAACGCACGCTCCATTTTAATGTAACTATCCATTAATTTAAGATTTTATTGCTCAATAAATTATCAAAGTTTCCACCCATTTGAACATAAAATTATTTTTACGTTCGAATGAGTGGAAAAAAAAACTCGACGTTATAGTCAAGTTTTTTTTTCCAAGTTCTCTTTCTCCCTTTATATTTTTTATTCCCTTCGCTCATGAGACTGTATTTTTTGTAATTAGAAAAGTGCGAGCAATTAAAACTTTTATAATTGTCGGGATGGGGGGAATTGTAAAATTTACTCCATCGTGAACAATGGCCAGCCGGCATAGACAATAAAAAAGGCGGGGGTATTAAAAACTTTCCTAATTAGAAGTGGGAATAGACTGACGTGAGTTCAATGCATCGTTTAAGACTTGCCTTTGATGTATGGGTCAATTTGGGGGAGTTATTGCTGAGTTTTTTGCAAGTAAATTAGTTGATAAGTTTGCGTGATTATTCTTTAAGATGGAATTAAAGAACTTGATTTAAATTCGCACAAAAGCAAATCTTAGCTGCTATTTTTTTGCAGGTACATTTCTTGTACTTTGAGTCTCTCAGAGGGATAGAATCCGGCTTGAGGTTATCCAGCAGAGAACCAAAGCTGTCGACATAGCTCATAGAATAAGCAAGTTGAAGTAGCAATGGACTGGACATATTAGCCGTAGAACTGATGACCGCTGGGGTTGACGTGTTCTTGGGTGGAGACCGGGAATCGAGCGATGATTATGATAATGACAAATGAGTATATTAATAATGCAGCTTTCTGGAAACGTCGACGTTCATAGAGGAAATATGCTTTTAAGGTATATAATCGCATTAAAACTTTGTTAGAGCTATATAATTTACTCCACTCCTCTCGTTATTTATACACATAACGAGAGGAGTGGAGTAAATTATATAGCTCTAGTCTAGTTTGAAGTCTAGACTTAAATCCTGATTCAAATATATTGAATTTAATTTTGCCATAGTAGGTAATAACTATATGAAAGTAAGTTACTCATTTTTTCTTATTTCACCTTTATGTTTAGAGAGTATTTTATGTTTTACAAAGAAAAATACTACATAATTATAACTTGAGGTGTTTCTTAAATAAGAAACAGCTCCCATTCCTACGAAACGGCATAAAATAAAATAAAAAACATATAACATTTAATGTAATTTTGAACAAAGAGTGTTAAAAACATTGCGTTATAATTTCTACCTAGCATACGTATCAGATGGCTTCATTAACTTTCCTTTAACATTAACGTTCCTACCCACATTTTTCCACCTTAATCTCAATGAGAAAACGTTCCTCTGAAATCGTAAAATTGAGTGATATCACGTATAAATCAAACAAGTAAATGAGAAGGAAGGTGAAAAATCAGCTATTAAGGCAGTCCGTTGGAAGATCAAGACACAATGTTGATTCATAGCGCTCATTTGTTTTTTTCTGCCGTACCTACTTTCTTAGCTTTAGGTACAGTTACACATGCTCATAAAATTTCATGCTTATTAACATGCTTAAAACGAGCGTGCTCTTTGACCTGACATATTTACTTTTGTTTAGCATGCTTTTTTTAAGCATACTTTTAAATAAACGTGCTCAAAGCAAACGATTGAACACACATGCTGTTCAAGCGCGGGCTAGAAGCTTCGGTATCGACAATCTCTCTGAAAGTGTTCCAGTGCAGGTAGTGAAAAATGGAAAACCAAGTGGCCTTCTCCAGATAATTGAATAAAATCATCATTTTTGTTGCAACTACTGCGAACGACAATTATATGATCGATACAAGCATGCTCAATAAGCAACTTGTTTAGACGCGCTTAAACACGTCCCCTTCCACCCGTGCTGCAGATAGCATGCCTAAAAATCGCACGACCGTCGATTTTTGAGCAAACTCGAAATGAGCATGCTCATTATTAGCAATTTTTCGACACACATGCTATTAAGTAGCAATTGCTGAATAGTGGCATGATTTCGTGAGCATTTGTAACTGTACCTAGGACATTTGCTATAAGAGATTTTTAGAACAAGGTTCTGTTTACGTTGAATACTGGCTTTTTTTTTAAACTATGGCATCTCGCAGTTCATCCTTTATGAGGATGGCTACTGCTTAACCGGACTTTCCTGTGGATGCCTCGAATTAAGGCCTCCAGCCAGGGCATACAATAACTTAAAAACTAAGCGACAGCGCTAAGGGTAACCCCCTGCGGGGTTCGGACCTCGGCTCAGGGCGTCGCTGGAAGAGGACAGCAAGGGACAGGCTGGATCGGTATTATTATTGGTGTTTAGGGGCGAATTTAAAACTACAGGCTCAGCTGCGCGGGCTGGCTCGAGCAAGGGTCGGGGGGGGCACGGTGATGGTGCGGGGCGTCGCGACGGGCCTCGGCGGCGAGGACGGAAGGACGGATGTCTGAGCTTGTTTTTGTGTTGTCGACTGAGAGTACTCGTGGCCTTACTGCTCTCCTGGAGGAGGGTAGTGGCGTCGTCGGGGATGGTGAGGGTATGCCTTGGTCGGCGAATCCTACTTATGCGGGAGGGAGTGTATCGGGAGGCCGCCGCAATCAGGGGATTGGGGTGCTTTATGGCAGAGTCAAAGAAGCGCTTGGAAAGGCGTTTCATGAACTGCTGGATGGTGGGGAGTCTGAGATCTAGATGCAGATTCACATTTCGGACATAGAAGGGGGCTCCCGTGACCTTTCGGAGGAAACGGTTCTGGAGGGTTTGCATTTTATGCAGAAATCGCGGCTTGGCGTGTGCGAAGACTACGCAAGCATAGGTCATGATGGGACGGATGACCGCGGTGTAGAGGCGCAATTTGCACTTGAGTGACAATTTGCTGCGGGCAGTTATCATAGAGTGGAGCCTACCGAGAGCGAAAGAGGCGCGCGAACGCGCCGTCTTTATGTGCTCGTTGAAGGTGAGGTTGTGGTCTAGGATGACACCTAAGTATTTGGCTCGCTTTCCCCAGGGGATCGGCTTGCCATACATAGAGATCGGGCGCGGGAGGGGGGGGGGTAGTTTGCGCGGTTTCGAGAAGATGACCGCCTGACTCTTATCGGGGTTGACCTCGATTCTCCATTTCCGGAACCAATCGCTCAAGGCGCTTGCGGAGGTTTGGAGGTTTCGAGCTATGGATGACTGGTTGACACCCGAACAGTATATGGCAGTGTCGTCGGCGAAGAGCGCCAACTGTGCCTTTTTACTGTTCGGGATGTCACTAGTGAACAGGGTGAAAATGAGGGGAGACAGAACGGAACCCTGGGGGACTCCGGCGCGGATGGGGTGAGGGGGAGAGAGAGCGCCCTCGATACGGTAGCGGAAAGTGCGGTCCGACAGAAAATCTCGTAAGATGAGCACGAGACGGTCTGGCACACCTAGCAGGTACAGCTTATATAATAAGCCATTGTGCCAGACCTTGTCGAACGCCTTCGCTATATCGAAGAACAGGACGCCTGTCGAAGCACCTCGCTGAAAAGCAGCGCTAATGTGCTCGACTATGCGGTGGAGCTGGTGGATGCACGAATGCTTCGTGCGAAAACCGAACTGTTCGGGGGGGATGAGGCTCTTTGCTTCGGCATAGTCTTTGAGGCGCTTATAAATAAGCCTCTCGTAGACTTTACCGAAAACATTGAGCAGACTGATGGGGCGGTAGCTGGAGGGCTCGGACTTGGGCTTGCCTGGCTTTGGGATGCCTATGACTGTGGCTTCTTTCCACATTTGGGGGAAGATGTTGTTGCTCAGGGCGCCATTGAAGATGGCGGTCATGAGCAGTATGAGGGGGTTGAATACTGGCAGCTTGTTTGACAACTATAACTAAGAAGCTTGTAAAAGAGCAACGGTGGCCCAGTGGTAACCGACCCCGACTGACGAGATGTAAGTCGTGGGTTCGAACCTAGTCAGGTGCTTACTTTGTGTAATTTATTTACGGCCGAACCCAATTAACTATTCCCTACTGATGGTAGGCAGTAAAATCATTAACTGCCAGTATCATATTATTATAATCATACAGATCGTTACTGATATAGAATAATCAAAGAAAGATCAAAAAAACGCTCTGTATGTGAACAGCCATTATTGTGTGAAATTTCACCGCTTTCTTAGGAAAACAACGCTTTAGTGATAACTTTCCATTTTGTCGCGGATAATAAATTATTATGATGTTTTAATATTTTTTAAACCAATAGAAATTGTAGCGTTGTGAAAAAGTGCGTCCTGTGTAGCTCCAGTTTGTACTGAAACTGGAATAATAATCGCCTTTACACGTCATACGGCCTCTGGAAAACATTGTTTTCATCATTTTCATGGTAAATCAGCCTAATCATTTTCTTTTCTTTTTTGCGGCATAAAATCTATTTTTCCATCTTAATTGATGGATGATATCAAGAAAGACAACACAAGGTTTTTTTTTGTCTCTAGCAATTATTAATCCGAATGGTTTCGTGCGATCCAAAACTGATCTTCCCACTAAAATTAAAATACAAAATATGCGTGCTATTTTGTCTCCGACCAAATTAAGAGGCACGAACCAAATGGATCCATTTACTCTGGTCATTCACGACCAACTTTCCCGTTTTTTCATTAAACATTTTTATGATAAGTACTAAAATAAATCTTTCTCTCTGTGCTCTGCCAAAGAGAATACATAAACATTATAGTTAACTAGTGTATTTATTTTTCTCTCAAAGAGCTGTGTCGGAAGTATTTAAAAAATAATTATATCAAACACTACCGTCTGCAGTTTTGCAAAACAAACATTGTAAACTTGTTGAAATAATCAAAGTGAGATTTACTTTAGCCAGAAACCAGAGTATTATTTTTTAATATTGTTAATGTTTTTTTTTCTTGAGGAAAGTTTTGAGTATGAATGTCGATGCCTATAGGAGTAGAGCAAAAAAACAATGGACTGAATGTGTTATAAAGGGGGTGACTACCGAGTTGACAGAAGAAAAAGACATGTTGCGCCGACCACAAGTAAATTAACACGTTGACTGCCAACGCGGTCACCGGTGACCGCGAACAATAGATTTTCTATTGTGTCTGTTGCTTGGCGTTCCACGTGTTAAGGAGAATGATGATAATTGTTTATGTTTTTACCTTAACCCTTCAGATATTTCATGTATAAATAGATAGCTTATATATATATATAAAATTGCAACAATAATATACAATCATTTTATTATAAACAATGTTGTTATTGAAAGTACCCGCATTCAGATTTTTTTAAGCATTTGGGATCCAACGGAAATAGTTTTTGGGATTCAACGGCAATTCTCTTGCATTTTTAAAATTCGGGATCCAACGGAAATAAAAAATAATGTTTTGTGGATCCAACGGCAAAAATATTAAACTGGGATTCAAAAGTGGGATCCAACGAAAATATATCATATAACAAAGAGGTATTACAAGAAACAATTTATCATTCTTTGAATTTCATATTTTATCCAAAAATATCACAAATTAAGTCATCCACAAAGAAAGAACCGGAGTTACCGACATACCACTCAGAGTAACCAAGTTGAAGTGGCAGTGGGCTGGCCATGTTTGTCGAAGGACCGATGGCCGGTGGACGTCAGCCAGATAGATGGACCGACGACCTAAAGAAGGTGGCTGGGACAGACTGGATGTGAAAGGTCGGTGTTATGGCGCAGCCCGGGAGAGGCCTATGTCCAGTAGTGGCCTACGATAGGCTGATTTAATTGATTGAATCTGTAACTGAGCTAGACCAAAGTGATCGATATTTGATCCTTCTCTTGAGACAAGCTTTTGCCACAAAATGTTGGATTTAATAAGGAATTAACGTACTTACTTCAATGTTTCTATCAACACAGAATACAATTTGAAACAATGTAATTTTACAGGAAAGCCAGTTAGGTAGATGGAAGTTGCTATTAAAATCCAAAATAAACCCCTCAAGATCCCACCATCTTTTAACGTTTCGTATCCGGCACTTACGGTACCCTTTAGATTCATAATACAACCTTAAGAACATTTAACTTCACTTGAATTTACATAATTGTTTAAATAACACATTTAATTACATTAAACTGAGGACGACAAATCCTTGAATTTACCTGTTTTAAACGTACCTAAATAATAAATTAAATGGATTGTCGGGGGAATGTTCTTCGTTTCGAAGGATTTTGTAAAATGTATTTGAATAGAAAGGAATTTATTATTTGATCCGGTCGAGTTTGTTGGCTGTATGTCAGTTTTGTTTTATTGACCTTTTACAAAGTTGACGACGCAGTTTTTCTTATTTTAAATGGGTTTATGTGGTGTGAACCGATAAAGATGAAGAAGGCTTTGATTGTTGGAATAAAATAGGACAGTTGGATTAATAACTAGAGCATTTAACTGTATCCAAAAGATTAATTTATTGCAAACAGATTTATCATGTAGACATCAAGATTTGAGCTCGCAACCAGAAAAAATATGATAAAAAATGCACTGTCTTCTTAAATCTTGACTTTAGAAAAAGGTTTATAACAAAATTTTGAAGCACTTATACCTTATTAGCAGCGCCCCGCAGTTTCACCCGCATAAGTTTCCCGTGAGAATATCGGAATAAAAACTATCTTATGGTCTTTCCCGAAATTCAAACTATCTCTACACCAAATTTTATCTGAATCGGTTCAGCGGTTTAAGCGTGAAGAGGTGACAGACAGACACACAGTTTCGCATATGGATTTAGTTTTAGGTATGGTACTTACATAGTAACTTATGTACCTAAATATGCAAAACAGTCGAGACTTTTCGTGGAACACCTGGTTAGACGAAATTCCTGTCCCTGTATATTATACTCGTACAGGCACAATGAAATAAATGAACAACGTTTGAGAGACTACATAAAAAAAAAACCGCGCACCGATGGTTCCGCATGTAGGTATGTAACTACAAATTTACGGTTTTTAGATTTTTCTTTTCCTTGTGCTACATGATATTGTTTCTTGCCAAATTTCATGATTCTAGGTCAACGGGTCCCTACAGGCTTTGATTCCCTTGCGAGTGTCAAAATATGCGGCTTAAATGGAACACAAACGCACGTATCTTTTGATGGCGTTGACTTAGAAGTTAGGCTTTTTACTGCTTTAAAGGATTGCAGCTTTGAGTATTTGATATTAATTTCATGTTGATAACTCCACGTGTTCCTGAGAAAAATGGTCTTGACAGACGGACAACGAAGTGATCTTATAAGGGATCCGTTTTTCCTTTCCAGGCACGGTACCCAAAAAACACCCAATGACATATATTATAGCAAAAGTGTTGTGACGGTCAAAAGGTAAAAAAAATCCGTCTTCCCTCATTCACCAAAATATGTGCAGACTAGATAATTATAACTAAGGAATTTCGTTCCAAAAATTAACAACATTGCACTGCAATATAAAAACAGGCAATAAAGCCTACTAGGGCAGCAGCAACATCGTTCATCTCGTTTCGTTTCAACTGAGAGAGACCTAGAAAAAAACAACTTCTTTCGAACGATCCCAAAACAAAGGAGTTTCTTTCATTTGCAGACCACTTCTTACACGGTAGGACAATGCCTCTTTGTTCTGCTCGTGATTATTAACATGAAATACTATGATTCTGTACTTGGTTCCGCTCGTGTGGTTTATTAATGTTGTTCATTTGTTTTTGGCCTGTATTTTTTTTTCTCTTTTTACGGGTCCTTGACATGGTTTCCCTAACTTTTATTCCAAGTTTGATAAATGGAACTGCATGTCGCTAAGTTTGGGGCAAATTGATTGAAATGTTAGAGAAAACCAGAGCATACTACTCGTGAATGTATGAAAGGTAAAATGGAAGCAATCAAAATCAAACATCCAGCCATTACGACGATTACCTGCGCAGGTAATCGTCATAATGCCAATTAATGCACACGCTCGTAATGATGCAGCTTGAATAATGAACGTATTGCAGAATACGCGTGTTTGTGCAGAATTGCAGCATATCAAAACCATCAAAGCAGATTTGGTGAAACTTGTTCACGAACTTAAGGTATTTTCTTTTAAACTCATCAGTTTCCTTCTTATAATTATTACATCGTTAAATTAACCAAGCGCAAATTTCGCAAATGAAACTCATCTAATCATCACTATCCATAGCCCGACTTCACTCAAGTGACTGCTGGGCATAGAACTCTCTTCACTTTTGCCCTCGCTCTTGTGCTAGTTTCGTCCAGGTTTTGCCCGCGATGGCAACAATATCTTCAGCCCAACTCGCCGCTGGCCAATATCAATATTCCACAACAATGATGACACTGAAATGACACATAAAAGTGGAGACAGTTAGAAGAAAATCCAGTCATAAAACCTGTAATACACCCCGCCATAAGCGAAATATGCATCATAATGACGTCACGCAAAATCCTGCATCGTGCAAGCAGAGTTTACCGCGCAACTAGCATAAATACAACGTCCCGACATAAATAGTGAGGCAGTTGTCAACCAGAGACAACAATTTTGTCTGGTCGGAGGATCTTCCCTTTTGCTATGGAGTATGAGTGAACTTTATACCCTGTTCCTTATACCTATAAACACCTTCCAAAAGTGTGCAAATAAATAGAACGATAACGTAATGTCTTCCGAGATTCTCTTTTGTGTTTTGACAGTAATTATTTCAGCAGGAGTTTTATCAAAAGGGTTGAAGACGAACAAACAGACCTTTAACTTATTATTTAGATAAGCAGGCTTGTAATTAACAGGTGAGAGTTATTATTGTTTGAAACAATGTATTGCGCTTGGCGACACTCCATTCAGCTGTTACGCGGATAGGACTGTTTTATTTACATAGCTTTAAAGAAATGTATATTGTTGTTTGTATATGTATACTGTTATTTATTAAAACTAAACAAAGATGTACTAAACATCTTTGTTTAGTTTAATGAATAGGAGTAAGTATACCATATTAGTACTAGCTCATTTGGTTCAAAACAATCTTTTGGATATGGTAATTGTGTAAACATAGCATTAATTTTGACAGTTCCGCAACATTCATTACGTTATTTACGTTGCTAAGCAAACAATTCGAACATAATAATGAAGCAATGGATTAGTAATACATATCCTTAAAATGATTCAGATTGTGACTGAAAATAACTTTCATTCACAATTCACAACCTGTACCTAGACAATCTGGGTGCAGGTTAAGGATAATTAATGAAAAGGTTTTCTGTTTGTACAGACGCCAGCCTGCACATCAAGCTACCAGATATACTGTAAAATTTTCCCAATCAACTTTGAACCTTTAGCGGTAAAGTTGAAAATCTAAGATTATATAAAGAAATTTGACAGATTGTAATAGCTTGATGCTGCTAGTCTGTACCTTCTATAAAATTGTCCAGGTGGCTTATTATTCCACTTTGCTGCTGGGTTCAATGAAAAGAATGCGTTATTTCTTAAGATCGTGTGTGCTTTCGCTGTAAACTACTTTCGATACAGTTTGTGATTTCCGAACAGAAAATAATGTTTATAAAAAAAAACATGATCATTCATTATTAAAATGCTACTTCCAAGTACAAACACAACAGCCAACATTTTAAATAATGCAGTTTACACCAGAAAATATAATATCGATTCATTACCGACGATAAACAGCTCCGTAAAACCTCGGGTCGCTTCCTTCCCACCATCAATATTAAAACGAATCGGTTTGGTATACAGAAATCAGTGCATTTTACACAGATTGGACTTCGAGTGAATATTGGACGAATACCTAGCTCGAGAAAAACGGCCGTGGCATGAAAATTATGGATCCGATGGATAAAAGTGGAAATTGAAAGACGTAAAACAGATTTTTCGGGGAGTTTCTACCAACCAGTTAAATTTAAGAGTGCCCACAAAATTATGCAAAAATTCTTTTTTAGATTTACGTCTGAAATCAAAGATATTGAAAACGTAGGTTCAAAGACAGTAGTTAGATTCTTGACCTGCTCACTAACTTTCAATAAAACGACAAATGGTAAAACCTCATTTGTCACCACATCTTAGGAAAAGGCCTGTTAAAATTACTCGCAAGACAAACACTAATTTAGTGTTAACCTGCTTTAAAAATGGTTCCGGGCGATGTACCCAACTATAAAAAAGTGATCCGCCTAGAATCAAGGTTCTTATGTAACAAGAATTTGTGTTTAAAATCAGTCAATTCAAATTATAATCAATCTGCCAAACCTTTTTACTGGATACGTTTGAATACCAGTATTTTACATGGACCGACTACATCTCACCTCCACAACCCAGTTACTGGGTAACACTACCCCTTGGTAACATTGGTTGTCGGACTTTTTGAGCTTCAGACAACCCGTAATGACTGTGAATGACAGCCGGGACCAATGGTATAACATGCTTTCCGTGGCACAGAGGGGTCTCAATATGTAATGAATGGTCACCCATCCACAAACCGACCGCGGCAAGTGCAGCTTAACTTTCGATCGAACCTTGCCGTTTAACTCTTCGCATGTCGAGCGTACAACATGTGTACCGACAACAATAAAATTTCTATTGTGTCTGCTTAGACACGCGACGGGTTAATTAGTAATTATTTTTAACACTATTGTAGTTTTATCTGTTTTTTAGGGTTCCGTACCTCAAAAGGAAAAAACGGAACCCTTATAGGATCACTCTGTCTGTCTGTCTGTCTGTCTGTCCGTCTGTCACAGCCAATTTGCTCCGAATCTTATGGACCGATTAAGTTGAAATTTGGTACACATATGAATCTCTGTGACCCAAACACAGACCTGTAACGTAAATAAATGAGTTTTGAAAATGGGAGTTATTTTTGAGGGGTAAATAGACAATTTAAAAAAAAGTTTCGCAATCTGTACCGTGTGACATATCAAATGAAAGGGCTTACCGTGAGGATCTCAAATATTTTTTTATCATAATTTTAAAATAAATTGTATTAAAGTTATTTAACAGAATAGACGGAAATTTACCATTTCCCCCCACTTATCTCCGAAACTACTCAGCCTAAAATTTTGAAAAAAAATACAGAAAATAGTTCTATACCTATAGATTACCGGAAAATTAATAAGAAGTCTATGATCTTGAAACAACATGGTAAATCTCTCAATATTGTGCGTACAAACTTACATTTTCAGTTGGAATGTATGGGAGAACATGTTTTTCAACTACAATGTTAAGTTTGTTCTTGGGATAAATTCATTCCAACTATGGAACCCTTCATTGTGCGTGGTCCGACACTTACTTGGGTGGTTTTTTATACACTAAAACTTCATTTGTTACCTACTCCGTGTCAAACTATACAGTATTACAAATCCACCTGCACACCGATCGTACGTCGTTTGAATGTTACTTGGAATTACTACGAAACGACCGTATTGGTTCAACTAGTTCTCTGTGCCGGGATATCGATGAAAGGTGTATTTTCTCCGGATTCCGTGTAAGTGTTCCAATATAAAGTGTTTATTAGTGTTCCGTGGTGCAATTGGCAAGACGAAACATTTATGGAATCGTTTTGGTATTTCTACGGACTGTGAAACTATTCGACATTATATTTTATTTAGCCCAGAGATAGAGAGTGCATTAACACGAATATACACTGAAAGAGCCATTTTTTTTTATGGAAAACGCTTGGAAAAAACTTGGCTATAAAAGGATTTTCTACTTTACATAAACATACATAAACTAACGCCTTCTTTCCATGGTGAGCATGGTTGGCAGAAACTATTGAACAAGAAAGAAAGAATATAAACACCACCAACTACAATCCTTACATCCACTCCACCTACCACTGCATCAACAGGCCTTTGATTTCCCGATGTTTGATTTCAACTGTACCACAACGTAGGTACAGAATTCATAAGATAATTCTGCGCACAACCGTAATCCAGCAACATACCACTGAAATGAGCAATCCAAAAGGATTTACAAATTGCCGAACATCGAATTTTTAATCGGCCTACCCATACAATTCACTTCAAAGGGGACTGTTTAATCATGAAAAAATGATTTCGTAAAAGCGGCGGGATCACCTACATAATAAGTGCTTAATGGAAGAGGATTATAGGCTTTCATCCGTTATTTCGCAAAAACGTCACTTGAATAATATAAGGGCGTGCCCGAATACGTCCATTTAGATTGTGGTTTGATAAAATGGACTGAAACCTGTCCTGTTCTGCATGCAAATGATGCAATGGGATTATTACTTGATTGGAGTTTCTTTTTTGCGCTAATGTTGCTTTTGAATGATTTAAGTGTGATTTATGGCTGTTTCTGACCCGTTACTCTTTTTTTTTTTTTTTTTTAAGGATGGGAAATCATCAAATGACCCCTCCCGCTCTGGGTGGAGCGGAAGGGAGTGTCAGACTCTTACTGACTAAAACCCATCCGTGTTCCTTCCTTAGCCCTTTATGTTCCGGGGCAGCGATAACCCTTTCGGACAATCCCGCTGCCCCGGCAGGCTTCGGCCCTCACGGGCCCCCCTTCGATGCTGACATCTCTTTGAGGCGCGCGTGGAACACATACGCGCCGTCCGGCACGGGCCTGGTCCTGATCGGACGGCGAGCTACCCATTACTCGCCGTCCGCAGGCCCGCGCCTACGGTGGCCGGGAGTCGTCACGCGGCTCCCGACGCCCGGAGCGTCTACCGCGGCGGCTGGGACGGGCGGCTCTCTCAGCTCTCTCCCTCGCCCATCCCGCCACCTCCTTCGCTAGCATGACTGCTTCGCAGAAGGAGGTGACTGCCTCCCACTCCCTCTCGCCCCGGACCATGGCTTGGACCAGGGCCGGGCGCGAGAGGTCGCCGCCGCTGCCGATCGCCTCTACGAGGACACGGCGGTGCTCTGCCCAAGCGGGACAGACCTCCACCGTGTGCTCCACCGTGTCCTCTGGGCGATCCTCGCAGTGGTGACACCCGGGCGTTTCCTCCCGCCTGATGATGTGCAGGAACCTCCCGAAACATCCGTGTCCGGTGAGGACCTGCGTCAGGCGGTAGGTGAGGGCGCCGTGACGCCTCTCTAGCCACTCCTCAAAGAGGGGCCTTACCGCCGCTATCGCGGCGTGCCCTGCGCTGGGTTGCGACAGTCGCGCTTTCCATGCCGCCATGAGATCGCGCCGGAGGTCTGTCCGCTCCGCAGCAATTTGCCGCGGAAGCGGGTTTTCCCCCCGGCGTAGTGCCTCCGCGCGCCACTCAAAGAGGCGCGCGAGGACTATCGCCTCCAGATCCCATGGCGGCAGTCCGGCAAGGAGGCTTGCCGCCCCGCGCGAGATCGTGCGGTACCCCCGTATCAGCCTTATGGCGACCACCTTTTGGGGCGCGTTCAGGTAGTGGGCGGCTCGAAGCCGCAGTGAACGCGCCCATACCGGGGCGCCATATACGGCCATGGACCGCACGACCCCCGCGTAAAGCCTCCGGCAGGAGGCGTTTGGCCCCCTCAGGTTGGGCAGGAGCCACTTGAAAGCGGCCCCAGCCCGTTCCAGTTTGGGGGCCAAACGTCGGAAATACTCCACGAAGTTCCACCGGCTGTCGAGGACGAGACCCAGGTATTTCATCGTCGTCTCGACGCCGATGTGAACCCCTCCTACCGTCAGTTGGGATCCCGATGGTGGCCCGTTCCGAAGCCCATGAAATGTCATGGCCTCGGACTTGTGCAGAGCCACCTCGAGACCCAACCTCTCCACGACTATCGCAACCCCGCGTGTCATTGCGTCGGCCGCCGCCTGATGCGACCTCCCCTGCGCCAGGACCAGCGTGTCGTCAGCGTAGCAAACCACGCTGACGCCATCAGGGAGGTCGGCCCGCAGCACCCAGTCGTAACCGATGTCCCACAGGAGCGGTCCCAGAACTGATCCCTGTGGGACACCGCACGACATCTCTCGCCGGTTCCATTCCCCATCGCGACCGGGGTAGATGACGGCTCTGTCCGTCAAATACGCCCCGACTATTCGACGGAGGTAGGTCGGCACCCGGTGATACCGGAGTGCCTCCCCAATGCAGCTCCAGGGCAGGGTGTTAAAAGCGTTGGCGATGTCGATTGACACCGCCACGACCACCCCACCCCGGGACACCGCGTCCCCCGTCGTGAGGGCTCTCACGCGCATGATGGCGTCCACCGTAGAGCGCCCCTTGCGGAAGCCAAACTGGCTATCCGCAAGATCCGGCCCCGTCCTCACCAGGTGCCCGACGAGGCGGCCCGCAATCACTCTTTCAAAGAGCTTGCCGACCTCGTCGAGCAGCACGATGGGCCGGAATGCGGACGGAGAGTCCGCAGGGCACCCTGGCTTCCGAATGAGGACCAGCTTCCCCGTCTTCCAACGGAGTGGAGGCCCCTCTCCATACATGCGCTTAAGAGCGCCTCCAGTCGGGGTCCGAGAGCCGTCGAGGCCAGGGCCCAGGCTTTGCCCGGCAAGCCGTCGGGCCCTGGGGCGGTAATTTTGGCCTTCAGCCTGCCTACCGCCACTCTCAGATCTACCCCGGTCACATCAGGGATGTCGTCGTCGTCCGCGTGGTCCGCTTCGGACACCGCAATTGGCGGAGCCATGGGCGGGGGAGTATGCTCCCCCCGTGAAGGGAACAGAGCGCTCACCACCTCCTCCACCAGCTGTGGCCGGAGACTCTGCGTCAGTGGGGGGGCCCAGGTGCGGAGTTTATTCCGCACCATTTTGTAAGGGCGCCCCCAT
Organism: Gortyna flavago; assembly: GCA_963669345.1. Taxonomy (NCBI): domain Eukaryota; kingdom Metazoa; phylum Arthropoda; class Insecta; order Lepidoptera; family Noctuidae; genus Gortyna; species Gortyna flavago. The sequence continues at coordinate 13,227,089 of OY770136.1, read as the reverse complement.
GGATCTCTGTTCAGAGTCTCCAGCATCTCCACGCGGGCCATATCTTTGGCCCGCTGTACAGCCTCTTGGAGGGCGGTCTTCGCCGCTCTGTACCCCTCGTACAGCTCCGCCTCCGTGGCTTCCGCATCCGGAGGGCGGATGCGGAGCCTGCGGTGCCTGGTGTACAGGTGTCGCGCATCAACGCACGCCTTGCGTAACACCTCTACCTCCTGCGACCACCAGTACACCTGACGTCGGGCGCATCCTGGCCGAACTCGGGGCATTGCCACGTCACAAATCTCGGACATGGCCTCCCGGAACCACTCCGCCTCGTTGTTAATGTCGGCAGGCCTGTCTGGTGATGACACCCAGGCCTGCACGATTGAGGCTTCCAGGAGGAGCTCCCGGTCCAGCTGCTTCAGCGCCCACCGCGGACCACTCGGGGTCTGTTGGACCGGCGCGCTAGAGGTCTGGGCGGAGACGTCGATCCGGATATACCGATGATCGAAATAGGTCTCCACCCCCTCCATGACGCGCCAGTCAATTACTCGCTGTGACAGAGCGGGGCTAGCGAACGAAATGTCCACCACCGACTCGCCCCGCATCCGCACACACGTGGGAACAGAACCCCGATTTAGGACGACCAGGCCTGTTTCCAGAGCCCAGTCCTCCACCATCCTTCCCCGCATGTCCGTGCAACGGGAACCCCAGGCCAAATTTTTGGCGTTGAAGTCCCCGAGCCCTAACACGGGGAAGGACTGGTTTCCGACGACGACAGTCAACTCTGTTAAAGAGTTGTGGAACTCGGCGAGAGTTCGGCTCGGAAAGAAGTAAACTCCCACTACCACTATCTCTCCGAACCGTGCTGCTACGCACCCCTGTCCCTTCGTGACGCCTTCAAGGGACGGGGTACCGGCGGCAGCCAACGATAATATGGCCACTGAGCCGCTCAGGTCCTCCACCCAGTCATCCCTGGGCGGGACAAAGTACGGCTCAGCGACCACGGCGATGTTAATCGACCTCTGCGCCATGCTCTGGAGCAACAAGTCCTGAGCACAGGCGCAGTGGTTGATATTCGCCTGGAGGAGGCGCAATGGAGTCGTCACTCCTCCATTTCAGCCCCCTCCCGGGCCCCTTGTGAGGGCCTCTCTACGGCGCTGACGGCAGCGGCACCGGAAGCGGCGGCGGCAGCAGAAGCGCCGGCGGCGGCAGAAGCGGCGGCGGCGGCAGAAGCGGCGGCGGCGGCAGAAGCGGCGGCGACGGTGACGGTGGCGGTGGCGGAGGGCCTGCCTTTCCTCCTGGTTCCGGCGGGCGGAGCGCAGGACTTGCTCCCCGCCCGGTGATCGGCCGGCTTGCCAGCAGCCGCACATGCAACGCAGTGCGGCGCGGCAGTGCACGAGCCGGCCTTGTGTCCGGGCTGGCCGCAGCGGAAGCACAGAGCACTGCGGTCCTCCGAGGTGCACTGGATGCCAACGTGGTGCCCCACGAGGCATCGGAAGCACCTCAGAGGCCTGGGTTCCAGCAGTTTGACCTGCGCTGAAACCCAGCCCACCAGGAGTCTTCGGCCCTCCACGATCTATTTGGCCGCCGTCACGGGGCAGCTTACCGTAACGGTTCGCATGCCCTCATGATCAGGACGTATGGTGCCCGCCTTCACCTGATCGGCGAGACACCCGCCCGTCCTGACGACAGCGGCCACTACCTCTTCCTCCGTTACGGAGTCGTCCAGGCCCAAAATGCGCATGTCTGCGCACTTAACGGGCCTGGAGACTCGAGCCTCTTCCGCGTTAAGGGACGCCCGACCCGTTACTCTTACCAAAAGTTCCATGAATTGATCGTCAATGTAACCAAATAAGAATTGGAGCAGTGCTGGCTAAGACTTACGAGTTGTAGGTCGTAGGTTTAAAAAGGTTACAGGACATCGATTCAATTTAGTCTTCAGTTTTAGTCTTTTGACTACAATACTTGAGGGTTAAAAGACTAGTCTAGTCGTGAGTCTTCAAAAATTATTCTAGTCTTTTTAAAAGACTTAAACGACTGAGTCTCTTGCATCACTTATGCTCAGCAGTAGCGTAGACCAGCGATGCAGACGGGGCTGAAAAATGTTGAAGGAAATTCGCTAATACTGCTACCTTTTCGCGTTAAGCAACAGGCTGTCTTAAATTCCTTATTTACTGAGCTAAGAATCTAGGTATAACCTTACTTTAACCAAGAACCGGAGTTTCATCCATACCCTGAACTACAAAGGATGCACTTTAAATTATAACTTGCAATATTGTAAAGTGATGCGTCTTGGAAACAACTACAACGTTGCATGCCCCTATAGTTTGTTAGTACCTACCCACAACTTACATAGTAACCTGCGCCTCATTTGGGTACCATATTGTCAATCACAATCTGAACGGTTTTGAAGGAAATTCCTAATCCATTTCTTTAAAAGTCTGAAATATTTGCCGGGTCAACAATGTAAATGACGCAATGAATGTTGTTCAATTGTCAAAATGTATGGCATTGCCATTGTAAGTATTACGCAATTACTTCGCTGTTACACGTGATTTATTTTTGATAGATAGATTGAAGTTGTATGATATCCCAAAACTTTGCCCTGTAATTTTATTTAATTTATGAGCAATGGTGGCCCAGTGGTAACTGCCGTGACTTACGAGTTGTAGGTCGTAGGTTCGAACCCAGACAGGCGCTTTACTTTGTGTAAATTATTTCATCACCATTGCTCTCCAAACGGTGAAGGAAAAGAACGTGAGGAAACCGGCATGTCCTAGAACCAAAAATTCGAAGACATCTACCAACCCGCACTGGGCCCGCGTGATGGATTACGGCCCACTCTCTCTCACAGAGAGGAGGCCTGTGTCCCAGCAGTGGAAACATTATAGGCTGATTATGTATGTACTAAACCTCGTTTCATAAAAAGAAGTAAGCTAATAAAAACAGATCATTATTTATACAAAATTATGTAGTTAACATGTACAAGGTTAACTTGTATGATAACTTTCACTCTTGGGAAATACATTAAGCGGATGCAAAGATGTTAGATGGTAGTCATTTCCATGTGATAAGTGGAGTGATAGCAGACGATTTCCGGAGTAGAAACCGCATGTCGGTAAGCGTAGTGTGGGACGCCCCAAGATGTCTAGGACAGAATGCGGAAGGCGGAGGACAGGGTGATTTGGCGTAGCCTGTAAGAGGCAGCAGTTGCAGAGCTGTTTTGGGTCGTTCCCGCTCGTTAATACCCCGTCGTTAACACTATTAATGACTGGGAATGTTTTGTTCCACTCGTTAACAGTGTTGAAGAACGCGTCATTTTTTTCCCAATCGTTCACCCCTCGTCCCGCGTCTAGTTGGAGTACCGGTTATTGAAAGTGCTTTAATCACGATTTTTGAGGCACCAAATCAATAACGATATCGATTAATGTTTTACATTTGAAATGCATAAAAACCTTACGTGTTTATGAATTCAATTGAACCAAAGATAATCAAGATAACTAAATGTTATAAAGTTGTTAGACGCGGAACGAGGGGTGAACGATTGGAAAAAAAAAACGAGCGGGAACGACCTGCTGTTTTGATTGATTGGAGTGGATTGATTATTGGAATATTATATTTTTTATCTATCAACCTTTATAGCACTCGCCACTACTATTATATACATGAGCTTTTTCCAAAAATCGTCACTTTGAAAAAACCAACTACCGTCTAAAGCAGGTAGGTAAAAACGGATTGCTTCACCAATGAATCGGTTATAAGTATAAGTACCGGTTCTATCCTCAAATTCTCGGTGACATACAGGTAATAAAAGAAAATACTACTACGACGCCATTTTCCTCAATTCCAATAAAAAAAAAAAAATACCAAGGTTAAAAAAGTTCCCAAGCGTAATCGTAAAATTGTTCTAGCCATAAAATTCGCGTCAGTTAATTTGTAGGTACCATCGAAGTAACAACTCGAGATACCTTCGTTTTGTCGGTAACGGTGGGGTCCAAGTTTTCTGCGAGAAGCGAGTAGGTAATGGAATTTTTTTTTTGTTATGTTATTTTTAAGTCAATAGCGTGATGTGTATTTTGTTACTGCTTTTACAACCATCGGAAAACAAGACACAAAAAAATAAGTTTTCTTCAGATTCTCCGAGTAATAAGCCGAGTATACGCATAAAACATAGCAATTGCAACTGCAACTGTTCGAGGGAACTAGTCGTCCCATGCTATGGCGGCCACTATTCGTGTAGTGTGCAGCAGTGCATATGGCAGAGAACGGTAAAATACCTCATCCCCCATAGGAAATGGGTGGATCCACCAATCAGACGAATGTTGTGTCTGGTGAGCAACTGACAAACGATTGATCTGGCGACTTTGTATCGATGCTAGCCGCGTCGAACTTTGCTTGTGCGATGCAGGATTTTGCGTGACTTTAGTTGTTTCCGTAGTTCGCATGTGGCGTTGTAGATGCCGCTACAATACTAGCAAAATAATAATTATGACTAGAGTACTAAAGACTGGAGAATGTTTAAACACCGGCTATGGCTGGTGCACCTCATTATTTGATTACTGTGTTATAATATTTTCCTGCAGGTAATCATGACTTCCTTTAATTTATCATAACATCTAAAATCAATTACACTTTATTGTAAATTTTGACGTCCAAAGTGCTTTTTATGTGTCTATTTGAAATAAATGCTTTGAGTTTAACATCACGCACGTATATCTCGATTGGTAAAGTAGTACACCCATATTTCTCCAGTCATGCCTAAGTCCCATGTAATGTCCCGAGCAAGGGGTTATTAACTTTACTCTAGATAATTTGTGCCTTTGTTGTTTATAATAATATTTTTATCATTTTTTAACGTTTCAAAGATACTGTAGGCTAATTGCGTAACACACAAAAAATTACACTTGATCGCTTTTTATTTAATTTGTTCAGCCACGATCATTGCGTTATTTACGTTGTTGAGCTGACGAATTTGTTAAACCTATAAAGCAACGGATTAGAAATATCTTTCAAGACTCTGGAATATGATTGAAACTATGTTACGCAATTTGGGTGGTGATCTCAACAGAATAGAACATTCGATTAATTTCATCGATAAAAAACGACTCAAAACAAATAAGCTCGCTATTTGTTTCTAACTTGCGCCATTCCCCAAAAGGAGGAGGAAAACAAGCGTCACTCCAGTTTCCTTGCCTGAAACGAGATGACACCTTGAGTAATAGTCCCAGTATTCGTGTCACATCAGACCTTCACATAATTTTTCTAAAAAAAAATATCCTTTGTGCGAACGAGGTCTTCTCTATTTCGGTCGAATCGGTTTATGTTCGCGATTTATGTTTGAATTTTTATTAGGTATTTGATTTTGTTTTTATGTTTTTTACGTAGTTTTTAAAATACGCACCTAACTTTGGAGAGTAGGATATGATTTTCTTTTACAAATACATAATCATCATCATAATTCTAAAGTTCTTATCCAGATTTATTTGGTGTCGGCGCAACATATATTTTTCTTCGTCATCTCGATAATTACCCCTTTTTCCAGCCAATATGCCATCATTCACACAGTCCATCCATCGCTTCTATGGTATTCTTTCTCAGTTGGTACTAAATACATACTTAAGTAACCCTTTATCTATAAACGTTGCTTAAAGTCAAGTAATGATTAGCGACTGTGTAACCATGCATTTTTAACGTTTCAACGTCTAGTCTCTTAACTTTAAGCAACGTTTATAAATAGACCCCATTATATTTGTACATTATGTTTGTAACTTAATAATTACATGAGCATACAGGCTTAACAATGCCTAATACCAACCAGTACATTAATACCAACTAACAAGGTCCCTTAAGATTTGCACAAAACATACCTATTTCGGAACCCGCAATGCGTATTTTGAGAAAGTGAATTGGGTTAGTAGGTATCTCTAACTTAATGCTTTGTGAAGTGGACAAAATTAATGTCGTCCTAATGAAACGAAATAATGTTAACAATATTCGATTTTAATAATTTTTTCTCACACATGCTTGGAAATTTGAGCATTATTTTGACAACCTTCTTCGAGATAAATCGAAATTTCTGTACTGGTCAAATACATGCGAGCAGCGGCCGGCAAAAGTTGTATGAATATATCTGTTGTGGTTTATCGTCCAAATAAATTACATAGTATACTTATATCCGTGGCTAAATAAGAACAGCCGCACAGGTCGATCGGTCAGTCGGTGGATGGGTGACCATCTTTACATACCGAGACCCCTCCGTGGCTCGGAAAGCACGTTAAGCCGTTGGTCCCGGCTGTCATTCGTGGATCTTTGACAGTCGTTACGGGTAGTCAGGAGCCCGAAAGTCTGACAACCAGTCTTACCAAGGGGTATCGTTTTACCCAGTAACTGGGTTGTGGAGGTCAGATAGGCAGTCGCTCCATGTAAAATACTGGTATTCAGCTGCATCCGGTTAGACTGGAAGCCGACCCCAACGTAGTTGGGAAAGGCTAGGCAGATGATGATGACTTATATCTGTTGTGTAATTTAAAAATAGAACGATCTTTTACTCCGAAACATGGCAACCAAGGAGGTAACCTATCAAAGGTTTTATTTAAATTTCGAACTGGCTTGCAAATATAAAGCTGTTTAAGGAAAAAAAATTTTTCATTGTCATTGATTTAAAAAAGTAATTGTATTTTAATTTCCGCGCATTATTTGAGAAAAGTGGGTACCATACAAGCCTTGGCCACAACTAGGAATTGATGGACTTAGGTATGTGTGCCTCAGGTTCGCCTCGGCCCACATTTACACGTTCGTCAATCAATGTCTCTTTTGCTAGCCGCTGCAGTAATGTACTACTTCATACCTATTTATAATCTTAATATTACACAATCAGCCTAGAATGTTCCCTTTCTGGGACACAGGCCTCCTCTCGGTGAAAGGAAGTTGGTGGATTTCACATGTCTTCGAAATTTTGGTTCTAGGACATGCCGGTTTTCTCACGATGTTTTCCCCTTCACCGTTTTGAGAGCAGTGGTGATGAAATAATTTACACAAAGTAAAGTGCCTGCTTAGGTTTGAACTCACGTTCTAGAACTCATAAGTCGTGGCCGGTACAACTGGGTTACCACTGCTCTTAATCCTTAATTACGTAACTTTAATTTTTTTTTTTTATATCTCGGGACCATTGAGTCCCGGTCCTTTGGAAGGCGTACGAGGGGCCGAAGCCAACTCGCAGAGGCCCTTTAGGAAATTTTAATGAAATGTGACACCATTTATAACTTAACTTTCATTATTATTAGGATATTATTTCCCCAATTTGTATGAAATTACGAAAGCAGTTTTATACAAAGAGGATGAAGTTTAAAACAAAAGAACAAAAAAGTTTACCAACTTCTTCACAAGTCACTAGACTTTAAATTCCGGACCTAATTTAATATTATTGGAAATTCAAAAGCCAACGGAGTTTACATCTCACAGTATTCCCGTAAAGTAGCATTTACACAGTATTCTGAACGCATGTTCGTTCTGACGAAATGGTTGACAGCTGTAATGAACAGGTTGTTTCCTCTATAGCTATGCTCCGAACCACTTTCTAAGGAAACGCTTGGAACCATTCGTTCTGAATAGTTCGAGTAAATGCGCATACTTTGATGGAGTTGTGGCAAAGTCTTCACTGTTCCGATTGATCATTGCAAAACAAACGATCACCATTTGCAATTGTTTCTAATCTTCTGCTTTGGTTATGCCAGTCTTCACGACTCTACTCAAAATTAACGTAAGTAACGTGGCAGCATATTGAAACTAGTATTTATATGTCCTCTACAACTATGCTAGGAACCAATTTCTTGAGAAAATACTTAAAACCATTTGTCCTGAAGAATTTGAGCAAATGCGCATGCTTTGGTAGAGTTAGATCCGACTCGTCACCATGCCGATTCTTCATTGTAAAACAAAAGAAGATTCTGTTCTGAACTGTTTCAAATATTTTCGTTTGGCTGGGCCCAGCATCCACGACTCTACTCAAAAAATAACCTAAGTAATAAAACCAGAATATGAAAGCACTATTGTGACGTTACTAGTATTACGTAGTATCGTGTACGCTCCGCCATTGAAATTCAAGCCATTATTGTAACATCTGTAATGACATTATGGTACGCAAATAAAGATGAATATGAATATGAATATGAAATACTAGTCCAGTGACATTCTGGCTACTCATTAGTAATTTGATTTTTTTATCACGTTACTATTGAGTACCGTCATGGTTAATGAGTAGTGGTGGCCCAGTGGAAACGACCCCGACTTCCGAGTTTTAGGTCGTAGGTTCGAAACCAGACAGCTTTACTATGTGTAAATTATTTCATCACCACTGCTCTCAAAACGGTGAAGGAAAACATCGTGAAGAAATCGGCATTTCCTAGAACCAAACATTTGAGTCATTTGAGATCTACCAACCTACACTGGGCCAGCTGAGAAGGATTGGGCCGTAATCCACCACATACATTCCCTCTCACAGAGAGGAAGCATTTGTGTCCCAGTATTGGGATTATTATAGACTGATTATGCTTAAATGCTGTGCAATATGGTTGATGGGCCCCGAGATGTTGATTTCGGTATAATAGACAGCGAGCATTCATTACGTATTACGAACGAACATGATCGCTAGCCCTGCGAGCGAATGTTTGCTCGCAGAAAACTAAGTGGAAACGCGTCTTAAGAAAACTCTGAACTAATTTTACGGTTCACTGGTGCTATTTGCGCGCATCTAACTTCATTGCAAAGTGATTTTCTATTTTCCTACACACGACGGCACAGGTTGCGAATACGTGACGACACGGTATTCGGAAATTAAAAACTTATTGTTTCATCGTTATAAAATTGGTACGTGTGCGCACTGTGTGAAGTAGTTGGAAAATGGAATTGTGTTCAGAAAGCGCTGTATTTGATGTCGAGATTGAAAATTACTGAGGGTGCACGTGTTGTTTAGTCGTGTGATGTTTTGTGTTATCTTCTTATATTTATAATGTAGTTATAAGACTGAACAACTTACTCGTAGTTGTGAATGATGAAAGTTTATAGTACCTATATTCCAGCGTAACACACTACCTTTGTTCACATATCCTTCGTTCGCATAAAATCATATTATTCCCAAAATTTATGCTTTTCTCAAAATGTATGTTGGCCGCGAAATTCAAACTTTTTTAGCATCAGGCTTTACATTTTTTTAAATACAAATTACTCTATTCCGTTACAGTTGAATATGAAAGCACACAAAACGATTAAGGTACCATAGAAAATTTTATGTAACCTGCCATCTATCGGTGGATACGCGAACCAAAAATCTTACAACAAAATAAAACAAAGGCTGAAACTAATCTTTAGTTTCTCACAACAGTAAACTGTGCAAGTGAGACAAGAAAATCAAGACACACAGTGACAAACAAATTATTAAAGAAAATCACCAAGGAAAAGAGAGAAAGCATAAATTGACTTTATCTCGCGGTGCAGTCGTAAGCGGGGACTAGTAGAAATAATCTACATACATTATGGGACGGGCACCTGTCACGTTGCAGAACGGAGATTGCAACATTGCGATTTTATTCCTATTCTAGGTATTGGTGTCCAGTCGTATAAAAGATTATTTCTGTTGCTGTAGTTCTGTGAATTTATTTGTTCAATATCGATCTTCAAGCTTTTAGGTCTATACATACGATAATGAATAGATATTAAAGCAGGAAACGCGCATTAGGTATGTTCTAGAGGACAGCTTCGAAGATTTCCTATAAATATCAGCCAATTGCGACTCTGACTCACGGACTCAAAAGGTTCCGTGCCACCAAACAATTGTGATGCGAAATGAATGTGATGACCTGCGGAAGAGCGATCTCGATAGCAGATGAGACCACCTCAAGGGTAAGCCACCCTTCAACATACAATAACATTACCAAAACAGTATTCTAACGTGTCTGCACTGTGCACGTACCTTCTCAGCCACGAAAGGCTACATTAGCCACATAACTCGTAACCCATAGCCGTCAAAAACAGAAGGTTACCTTAGCCGAAATCATGCATTAGAATATATAGTTAGCCATGTTTTGTAATCATATTTGCAATGATGAACTTACAGTCTACTAGTTTTAGAATTCATTCATTGCCTATGTAAAGACTTATAATTTAATTATGAACATGCCACTGTAGATGATTGCGATCATGAAGTTATTTTTACAGAGTTTCAGATTTCCCTTCAAAACTAGATTTTGTAGTAATTTACGAAATCAGAAAATTAACAGTTCGGGGCTAACGGGAAATTATAGAGGGGTCGAAGTTTAAACTATAATTATGAACGCTTATTCGGAATTTTGAAATGGCCAATTTACCGCTGTTTGGAACATCATAATGGCAGAAAATGTTTTCATAAAACGCCATAGTTGGGGTTTGTTTGCGTTTGTTAACTAGTGTTTTGTTGATGAGGGACTTGTTTTCAGGCCTCAAAAGTTTTGTTAAATCAAAGTAATTGTGGTAAAGCAACAATTACGTAGGTACTAGTGTATCTAATGTTACGTTTTAGGTGCGCGTTTTCCAAGTTCCACTTCAAAAGTTTCGTATGAAGATGAAAATGAAAGAAAGAAATAATAATATACGTTTTTAAATTAGTACAGACTAAAAAGGCACACAACATAATTCTGCAAAATAAAAATTAAATATTGAAAAACAAAAAAAAAAACACGAAGAAGGTTGCAATATCCACCATATACTGCAGACCTTGTTTAATAGAGGTGAGAGCCACCATAACACCAGAGGGGCAATTCTCGTAATTTTAATAACGTTTACAATTTGATCTCAGTCTCAATCTGTCAAAAATACCTCTAATTTTCCTACATTTTAACAAGTGTTTGACATTTTGTTTGTCGCCAAGATGAGACTGCGACTAGATTTTGAACGTTTTAAATTAGGAGAATTGGCCTTCTGTTCTGATATAATATTATATAATTTAGTGCCTGCTTATTATTACCATCAACAAACGCACCGTCAATCAACATTAAACGTAGAAAAAAAAATAAGGACAAAAATATACACTGTCCTGTTTTTTTCTGCAGCCAGACACCACATTAATAATTACGTATAAAAATGGCCAGGAAAATAATTAAAAACGGCCTGCTTTATATTCGAGTCGCGTAGAGCGCTTTTTGTCCGCAAATTGCAAAGATCTCTTGGTTTATTCAGAATGTGCCATGCGCTCACTGACCCCATTCGCTAGTCTAATTTATAATTTTCACGATTAGACCAAAGTTTTTATTAATTTTTCGCTCTTAGGGGTGCTACACATATTATTATGTTCGGGTCGGAATAATTCGACACAGCCTGGCGGCAAAATCGACTTTATTCGATTCGTATGTTCGGGAAAAAGCTGCTTGGCTTGGCTGGAATTGCGCCGAGCCGACCCGAACATGATAAATCGAGGGAAGATGTCGACTTGCAGGAGCCTAATGAAAGCCGCATCATCCATTCATCTGCCTAGCCTTTTCCGAACTTTATTGGGGTCGACTTCTGACCACCCGTAACGACTGTCAAAAATCGAAGAATGAAAGCCGCATACAGTAATTGCTTCGGGTCGGCTTTATTGTCAATCATGGGCCGACCCGAACATGTGTGTAGCACCCCTTACTAGACATCGTTTTTAATACGGTGAGAGCGACAAAAGAAAACGTTTTATTAAATCTCGATATTTTCATTATTCGGAGTCTTTATTGGTTTTCGTTACTTAATTGCTTCAATTCTATTTTTATAAAATTACGTCGAATTCTGTATTTGTGCGAGTTTTATTGGATTTCGATGATAGAAAAAAAATATAGGTAGTACGTTTTTTGAAGTTCTTTGTTGAGATTAACATCTATGAGTAATTTATTGTAGTCCTATGTTTTTTTTTTTTTAAGAATAACATTGTCAGATTCGATAAACACGTTGAATATTCTCAGAAAATTGAAACACTTACATCAAACCTGGGTGAAACAAATAAGGTATCTACACTGTTTTGAAGGCAAATAAATAGGTTCTTGGTACAGACGCCAGCACATCAAGCTACCCGAAACTGTAAAATTTTCCCAATTAACTTTGAACCTTATACTTTAGCGATAAAGTTGAAAATATATTAAAGAAATTCGACAGATTGTAGTAGCTTGATGTGCTGGCGTCTGTACATAAGCGCAGCAATTTAAACAAAAAAATACACTATAAATCTATACATAATAAATTGAAGTCGCTTTCGTGAGTGTCTGCTCCGATGTGATGTTTAGAAGAGCAGCATTGTCACCGCGTTATTGTTCTTCCTAACTACGCAGCGGATTTTGATGCAGTTTTCAGCATCATTTAGAAAGTTAATTTATTTCTGAAGGTTTATGTTTAATACACTGGCTTCTGCCCGCGACTTCGCTTGCGTGAAATTTCTTGTTCTCCCGACCCACTCCGTCGCATCGCAACACCTGCCCGCGGTATTAGGTACTTCGTTTTCTATTCGATTCTTCGTTTTTTATTTTGTAAATGTGAGGACTTTGTAGGCCTTGTAGACTTTAGATCTGTAGACCATTTTTTATTTTATCAAGTACTTGGTTCATTTCATTTCATTCACAGGCCTACGCTGTCTTCCCATACCTATTGTAATTTTAAAATATTGTAAAAGCCAACTGTTTTTAAAAGAGTAACCGATGGAGTTTCTTGTCGGCTCTTCTCTTAGGTTTACGTGAAATAAACTATTTTGATTTTGATTTTTTCGGTTAGCGTGCTTTCTGACTATTTTTCTTTTGCTCGGCTCCTAAGGGTCATAGCATGATGATAAATAGTCTAAAGCCTTCGTCAAGGGTTGAGCAATCAAATAAAAAGAAAACCGTATCCGACAGGGAGATCTAGAGATTAACGCGTCGAAACAAACTCTTCAGCTTTATTACTAGTATAGATTACTATTAGAGTAGTTAAAACCGCGCAAAGCAGGAACGGGTCACTAGAAGACAATACAGACATAGCTGCCTTCATTATTAATATTGGAGTCCAGATAAATGAAACTGCTCAAAGTATCGATACGTGGATCATATTGGCGCCTCATCATTTTACGCACATCATTTTCTGCCGATTTTTGCAAATTCTCATACACAATAATCGACTATTAAACTAATCTTATTCGTGGGATGCAAAATTGTCATTTTTTTTATTGTTTATCCTTTTGATTTGTGTCAACCCATAAATGACTTTTGAAGAAACGCGGCCCTTGCATTCTCAGCTAGAGACAACAAATAGTGGTCTCGAGTTACAATTATTGTTCCAATGAGTTGAGTACCAATAAAGTGATTTGTTCAAGTATTCGAGTGTATAAATCTTTCACCTAATTTGCCACTTTCCACTTCAAATCTATGTGTGGTGTCTCCTTCATATCCTTCCCGTAATTACATACATAGGTAAAGAGACAAAAACACCACTAACACGAACAATCACATAATATTTATCCATTTCGTCCCGGAAAACCCAAAACTCGGAAACCTCAAGGAACTTTGATGTTCCTCAAATCAAAAGGCCCAAACTGAATTGGTTTGCTGATGAGTCCTTTAGCTCACGTCTTTGTTAAAGCTATTCTGACTGTTGACACACATTCTCTTCACAGTAATCGCTTGCCTGTCTCGACTCTGTTTCTAAAGCTGAGGTCATATTTGTGAACTGTCGAGTGGAGGAACTAGAAGAAGGTGGAGTGGAGGAGAGTGCCGCGTTGTTTTGTACTAAGCCGTTATAATGCAGTGAAAAAGAAAAAAGCCGGTCCAGAGCGAGTCGGTCCCGTGCACCGAGGGTTCCGTACCGTTCCGTTTATAACGGGTTTTTTTATAAATGTACAATTTTCGGATTCTTTTCTATATTTGTGCTACATGACCTTACTTTTTGCAAAATTTCATGATTCTAGGTCAACGGGCAGTACCCTATACATTTTGATTCCCTTGAGAGTGTCGGAAAATACATTTTTGCGGCATAAACGGCCGTATCTTTTTTACGATAACTTAGAAGTTAAATTTTTTCACAGCTTCATGGGACCGCAGACCTGAGTATATGGTTTTAATTTCAACTCGATACCTCCACACGTTCCCGAGATAAAGGGTCAGACGGACAAACGGACGGACGAACGGACAACACAGTGATCCTATAAGGGTTTAGTTTTTTCTTTTGAGGTACGGAACCCGAAAAAATAAAGAAAATACGTTTATTTGCGTAAATAGGTCGCAGAGAAAGAACACAAACACAAAAAGAACAAGTAGGGGGTATATTATGTCTCTTTGGAGGTTATGATTTCACTTTCAACTGCAAATGTTAAGGATTCCAGTCGGGACTGAAAGTGAAATCTACAGTAGATAGTGTTTATGAAGTGCGTGTGGAGTGACTTCCTTCACAGCCGGTTGATTCTGTTAGAATATCATTATGAGAAGTTAAGTGAAGTGAGCTGTCATTCCATCTAATGCTAGGGATTTACACTAATGACAGCTGTTAAAGCCAGCTGTCATTAGTGTCACTTCACACTTTAGTGTTAGCTCACTTCACCCGAGTTATCACGGTGAGATTTTTACAAAATGGCACTAATGCTTAATTGGACGCAGCACCGAGGTAGAATAACCCAGATTAAACTTAAATAACGTATGAATTCATACATTTTTAGGGTTCCGTACCTCAAAGGAAAATAATCCGTATAACAAGACCCTTTTTCTCAGGAACGCGTGGAGTTATCAAGTTGAACTTAATATCAAATACTCAGGGCTGCAATCCCTTGAAGCAGTGAAAAAATAAAACTTCAAAATCAACGAAATCAAATGATACGGGCGTTTATGTTTTGTATATGCCGCATATTTTGACACTCGCAAGAGAATCAAAACCTATAGGGTAGTTCCCGTTGACCTAGAATCATGATAAACTATTTACATACCTACAAATTTGTACGGATCCCTCGGTGGGCGAGTCCGACTCGCACTTGACTGGTTTAATTTTTTTCTTAAGGCCGCGGTACAGTCCTTACAAGTTTATTGACAAAGTTGTCAATTAAATTATTAGATGGCAAACCGACTTTACTAGTACCGGAAAATAAAGTCATTTTTTCTTATATATTGGAGATCCGTCAAGGTATTCGTAAATACGAGGTGTATGAATTGGTATGCAAAGACCGGTATGCCAGACACCACGGTGTTAATCTTCGAAGAGCTTTGAAGATTAAAACCTGTGTGTTCCTCCATACTTCAAAATAGTCATCTTAAAAAACTACTTCAGTCTCCTTCTACATATATCATTCATGTGAACGTACCTTTAAAGGAAATTGACCTGAGTCCTCGTCGCTGCTCCGTGACACTACGTGCTCGCCATTTTGATATTACAAGAATAGATTCACGAATATAATGGCCGAGTCCAATAATTTGTGCTGTGATTGACTTTGCAGATGAAAACTGAAGTTTAAGCGAGTCACACACTACGCAGATACGATAATTATTTATCTGCGTATAACAACGTAATTATCTGAAAGTACCATACACTACGCAGATACGATTATATACGAGACGATACATTCACGCAAAATCCTTCAAACTGAGTAGACTTGTTTTTTTGTGCGGATTGTTTATACAGAGTGTTACAATGAGTTCGCGTTCATTGCATCTGGATTTACTAGACTGCTCATCAGAAGAGGATTCTAATTAACCGACGAAAAAACGGAGGAGGTTCTCAATTCGACGCGTATTTTTTTTTTATGTATAACCACGCGTTTATTTTTTTCAGAGTAGTCCGATTTTGATAATTCTGTTTAATTTTGAGTCGGCGCCAAACAATCAATGAACAAAGATCACTAAGTCACTTTGGTGCCGTTAAAAAATTACTTAGATACTTTATATTAGTTTATGAACTTAATTATTAAGGTTAAATAAAAAAGGATTAAGTCTTATTTTTTGCTTTTCAGTTTTTTCGGCGGTTTAATTCCTTTGTTAAAAAGTTTATTTTTGAATTTGATGCACGCGCACCTGCAGGTAAAATATTATGCCATATTTGTGTCGGAAGATGTTATCTGCAGATATATTTGTATACGCAGAAATTATTTTCACCATCTTTCGATCCTTACGCAAAATACTCGCACGTGGAGTTGCGGACACCAGCCCGTATTACCTATTTATGTCGGTGCCCACAGATACGATAAAATATCAATTATCTGCGCTGTGTGTGACTCGCTTTACTTCAGTTTTCATCTGCAAAGTCAATGACGGCACAAATTATTCATGAATCTATTCTTGTAATATTAGAAAGATATACGCTCAGGTACAGATATCTATCCATATCTGCGTAGTGTGTGGCTTGCTTAAGAAGGGTGGCACTGATGTTAGAGACATCGCGTAGTAATTTTTCGTCTGTTATCAATAAAAAAGTCTCATAGAAAAGTGCACTAGTTTTAGTAACGTGTTTTAATAACTGACAAAAAATTTCAACGGGGTGTTTAGAATCATTTACGGAATCCATGGTTTAAGTTTGCGTTACCAGGGTCACCACTCTGTATAACAATTTTCAGTAATGCAACTACCCCAGTAAAGTTCTTTGATGGTCACACAACCTTTAACTTTAAATTCCAATAATATGACCAATTAATACCATCATCCAATTGCACCCTGTATTATATTACTTTTTCTACAAAAAAAAAACAATCAAGGTATCATAACGATATCGAACAGATAGCTAGACAAACCCATTAATAAATTGATAACGAAAGCAATCGCAGGAGGTTTATTTTTAACTGACCCTTTAGGGTCATGCCATTCCTTACACAAGGTAGGAAAATACACGTGTACATTGATACGTACCACAAGAAACACAGTACACATAACTCTGGAGGCATCCGAAGTGGAGTCAAGGTCAAGGCGTTATCTCGTGTGGCCTACACGTGTTAAGAAACACGTGTAAGCCCTCGTACCCACGGGCGACTTTTAATCGCGCACTGAATTTTCAACGCAGAGATGAAGATGCTACGCTGGTCTGGCGGAATTTCTAAAATGGATAAAATAGGAAACGAATATATCCGTGGTACTTTTAAAGTAGCATACACCCGAAAAATTTAGTGAAGACCGTTTGCACTGGTACGGACATATGATGAGGTGAAATGATGACCATAAATATGACTAAAAGACTCATGAATATAGAAGATTGAAAAAGAGGCAGTGGAAGACCACCAATAACTTTGCTACGAATAATAAAAAATTAAATGTTAGCGAGCAACATAACCAAAAATATATCCCACAGCCATACGGTGTGGCGCAGAAGTACCTACCAATAGGGCAGCCCCAAATAAATTGAGATAATAACCAGGAAAGAAAGAAGAAGATTGGATTTTCGACGTACTGCTTAGCGCCTAAAGTTAAAAATCCAACAGTTTAAGTTTTGACGCGCTGGGATGCACTCTGTTGGATTCTCAATGCTTGGCTTAACATCAACGAGAGTTAAAAACCTAGTGAGCGATAACAAATCGCCGCGGTAAAAAATCACCTATGTGAACTTGGGCTAACTGTGTAGGAGTTATATAATAGAAGAAACTTAACTTTAATGTCAAGATTATATGATGCGTAGAATTTAGAACAGATTTAAAAGTAAAACTTAAAATAAAAAAAAAATTACAAAAACCTCCACACAAAAAAAAAAAATATTGGCACTTTAAGTTTAATACAAGTTGTAGGTAATATTTTGATCCAAGCATCATCGCGTCGGGGGACGGCTAATGAAAACCCCAAACAGGGGCAGGCGTTCGAGCCTGCGCAAAAAACGCCAAAAAACCACAATGTTTTCTTTGACATTATTTAATTTGTATTACTTGTTGTTATAGCGGCTATAGAAAAACAAGTGTCTACCTATTACAGTTCAAAAGATAAAGCCCTGTGCTAGACGGGCGGATGGCCGTACCTACGGAGAGCGGAGCCCTAATAATAGTGTCACGTTGGCACCGTTGGCTACGGAACCTTAAAAAACAAACTCCCCGACAAAAACACCATCAGAAACCAACATGCCATAAAAAAAATACATAAAAATAAAAGAAAAGCATACGGAGTCGAAAAATATACTTTCCCTTACTAAGTTATATTGGAAGAAACTCGAAACTTATAAAATATGGGTGAAGTTGGTGATACGACGGCTGAAGGTGTAATGTATTGCCGAAACCAGAAATGGCAAAGAAATGGGAATATATTATAAACTGTTGGGATGTGTGTGATGGTCGAGAGATCTTAAAGGAAGGTAATAAGATTTCTATAAGAAATGCTTTTCAGGTACATATAACACGAAGTAGATAAGCCTTAAAGATAATTATTACAAAGTATTTAAAAAAAAAAGTATTGCGAATAATTATTTTGATCCATAATCAAATGCTGTTTATTTTTCTCATAAATTGTCATTCTTCGTATAATAGAAGAATAGAATTGTTCAGTACTGGTCATGAAACGGATCCCGGATGACTCACAACTCTTTCCAACTAAATAATAACAAAAATAACTGAAATCTCATTACGTCAGCAAACTACATATATCGCTCAATATCCCAACAAGATTTACCGTCCATTTAATCATAACAAATCTAATTTCTTCCCAATAATTGTTGCATCAGCATTTCTCCTTTTATTAACGAGTTTCGCAAAACAAACATTTTCCGTACTACCTTAAAAGAACAAAGGAAATACCATGTGATATGGTCCATTTGTGTTTCGGCTATCTTCGTCACAGATCGGCAATTGTCCCGAAAGGCTCTGGGGACTGGTTGGCTGAATCGTGGCAAATGCAAGAATTGCTCCGATAATGGGCCCGATAAATTCTGACCTCTATCAGCGGTGTTTTGTTCAATGTCATTTTTAGAATGTTTCACATGTGGTGGTAAATTGGTTTAGGGGTAATTGAATGGAAAAAGGTGGTGACAAAAAAGGGGTGAATTTATTTACTGTGACACTGTTTAACCGATGTTGTAATTGGGTTTCTAATGGGCTGAGTAAGAGGTGGCCCAGTGGTACCGGCCCCGACTTATGAGTTATAGATCGTGACTTCGAACCCAGGCAAGCATTTTTATATTTTGTGTATTTAAGAGGATTAGAGGACCTAAACGCAAAAAACGTAAGTTTTAGAAGCAATAAAAAGTATATGATCGACTACAGTAAGCAAAATCAGAAAAATATATATTCTTCAGGATATATGCTAGGTAGATAGTGTTGAAAACATAATACAACTAATTTGATACGATAGAAAAAATCATGAAGATGCCTCTAAAAAATTATTTTCACAATAAAAACCATACATACATACAATCATTCTAATTTTTGTCAGATTATTCTACAAGCAACATACTACTAGCATAGCACTAGCGTTTTAATTTTTTAGTCCAGACAATAGATAATTGCTTCATATTTTGCAATAAATTACCAGCGTTGTGTCATCGCGCATCTCTTTCTTTTCTATGCAGTCCGACAGTGACCGCGGTTTAGGTCATATAGTCCCCTTAAGCTCATCACCACTACTCTCAAAAGGGTGGAGATAAACATCGCGAGGAAACCGGCATGTCCTTGAACAAAAATTCGAAGACATGTGACATACGCCAACACGCACTAGGCCCGCGTGGTGGATTATCGTCAATTCCCGCTTACAGAGAGGAGGCCTCTGTCCCGGCAGTGGGAACATTTTAGACTGATTATGCTTACAGGCCGAGTCATAGAAGATCAAAATGGTAATATATCTACTACCTGTGACCACGGCTAGTGTGGTTAGTGAAATGAAAAAAAAAAAAAGTCTTACCTAGGTACTTTGTTACTAACTACTAACGAGATTGCCCTTATTTTTTGAACTCATAGCTAGATCGAAATGTCCTATGCAGCTGTCCTACAGATTCTAAGATCTGGGATTATTCTTGGTCCAAGAACACTCTCATATATCTTGAAATTTCTTTAAACAATCACAACCTAAATACAATAATCTCTTCGTGTAATCCTGAAAGACCCCGAAGAACACGAAAAGATAAGCACAGTTCGCAGCTTCTAAATACGTATAATTACTTGCGAAGAAGCCTGGCAGATGGTGCCGTAAGTTCCACATGCAGCCCGTGGCTTCCAAACGAAAAAGTTTTGTGTTCGGATGAGACTCATAGCATAATGAGTTCAACTTTATTGAGCGGGGAACTTTTTGACTAAAAACGTTATTGTTATTCGAAGTTCGATTTTTGAGTTGATTTTTGTGTTTCATTTGTTTCTCTTGTTTTTTTCTTTCTTTCTAATAAATCGTATCGTCATTAGTACCATTATTGTAACGTAATTAAAATCCTTTAGACCGTAGCATCGCCCGTTGGTCTTTATTAGAAACTAGCTATTGCCAACGACTTCGTCCGCGTGAAATTTATTGTTTTGTATTTTTCTGCACTGGCGATGTGGTCGCTAAGCGATAGAGCCCTAAAAAAAACAACAAAATAATAATATATCTTAAAACACTCGGCAATATAATAATAATCAATCATTAATAGCTTAATGTTAGTGAAAGAATTTACGAAATTGGAGCAGGAGTAAAAATCCTCTACATACAAACTAAGTATACTTACATGTACCGATTATAAAAATAAGTTATACACAATCTTTTCTATAATTTTGGATAAGGTCATGAATATAACAAATAGCAGTAAGTTGTATTTTTCGTCATCAAACCTGTTACCCAACACTAACACACAGTGTATTAACAGTTCACAAATACTAACATCTGAAAAAAATAACAGTGGCTCTCCGGGAGTGTCGACAGAAGTGAAAACAAAACACGAACAGAATATTTTGCCATCACTCACTGACATATCGGATATACATTAAAACCGAGTACATCCCGAGGACTGCCGACCACATCCGAATGTAGCGGTGTCGGTAACAGTGTCGCGAATTCAATGGTTTTTTCCCATCTCAAAAAAATGTCCAACGCGCCTAAAGAAGTTTTCACTTCAAAAATCCTGCGTTATGGCTAAATTGTAGGTTTAAAAAAATCTGAAAGCTGTCTATTCGTCTTTTATAATGGGCATGTCAGGAACCTACTGTGTTTATAGCCAGCCTTTGTTTTTTAAACGAAGCGGTGACAAGTCAGGAAGTCGCGCGGATGCAGCACGTGGTGTCGGTCGGTCTGAACAGTATTTTTTTTTATAATGGGTTTAACCGAGCGTGTGTTATGTGTGTTGTGTCTTTTCAGACCGTTGTGCACAATATTATTACAGGTTACTGTCGGCCTGTGAACTCCATCATTCAATATTTTAAATTTGTGAATTTGTACGTTGGGGATAATCTTCGGAACTACTGATCTGATTCCTAATGGGAAGCTACAGTTTTGCTCTATGTTATATTTTTTATGTATAAATAAGAAACTGCAAGCAGACGAAGTCGTGGGTAGAATCTAGTATCAGATAAATAAAGAAGAAAACAATATATTTATTTAATCTCTTGCTGAGTACTACTGTAATTAGTTACTACGAGTGGTAACCATCAAGTCTTGAGAGCGGACGCGCTATTTTACTTCAAACTAGTTTCCGCCCGTTCAAAGTATCCCCATACCAAATTTCATCAAAATTGGTAAAGTGTTTTCCGAGATTAACCGGAACAAACAGACAGACTAAAATTTTTTTTTTTTTTGTTTTAAGTACCTACCATTTTTATATACTTTGATATGCATTCAGTAAAAAGCTGTTGTTTTGGCATTACAAACATACACATAATTATATTTTATTTATTTTCATCGATTGACTGTTTCAACTACTCTAACGTAAAGATTCGATGATCTTATTACATGAAAACAAGGATAAAACTGGTATTATTTCTTTTAACAGCTTATGTACAAAATATCGAATTTTCTTTGTAAGTATAAAATTGTATTCACAAACCTTCACAATCAGGTATTAAATTATAATACAATGCGGTATAGTCGGAAATACTAGTACTAATACCAGGTTACATGAAACACGGATTTATTCAAAATGGCTTCATTACCACGCCACGGGGATTATAAGCTTCCAAAACTGAGCATTAAAACCACAATCGGTATGCGAACAAAGTGATCCACTACCAAAATGGAAAACCGCAAAACAAAACTCTTTAAACCCTCCATTGCAGTATTCCTTCAACAGTTACCAAAGACGTGTATTTAAAAAAAGCAATGGAACGTAGAATTCAATTTTAAATTTCGATCGTCCTTCTCGAAGTAGGAGCGCAGGCGTTTGTTTCTCGACTGTTTATTTTTAAGCTATTACATACATTACAGCATGTCGCGGGTTCGATTCCCGCACGGAACAAATATTTGTACGACCTACAAGTATTTGTTTCGGGTCTGGGTGTTTTATCTATAATATGTATGTATTTACAAAAAAAAAAATGTATATAAGTAGTTTATCAGCCATCTCGTTACCATAACACAAGCATTAAGTTGCTTAGCTTGGGACTATATGGCGTTGTGTGAAATGTCCAAGGATATTATATTATATTATTATTATATATTATATTACGATTTATAACCAGTAGTACCTTATCTTCGCCGAAACAACGAAGTTCGGTCTTGTAAAAGAGTGTTACAAAAGCACTGGCCATTTGCTCGTTGAGATCCTTTCCACTAATACTGCTTGAATTTTGACTGGATTTTTCGCTGGAAAATAAATAAAGTCTTAAGTTTAAAGTTCAGCTTGGAGGTGGATGTTGACTTTTATAAATTATTTTTATTTTCTAGTTTTCTTCCGGTAGTATCATTTGATGGATTTTTTCTCATTTTTCTCGTAAGCTGTCACTGTTTTTGTTTGATTCTACGTCTTGAAAGTAACATTCTATGTACATATATTTTACAGGATATATCAAAATCATTTCACCCTGATTAGAAGATGAGTTCTTTTAACTTTTCAGGCGCTTTACTTCTATTTTAATAATTTTACCTTACACAATTTTATTTATGTAAACATACACATGTCACGTTGCAGTATAAAACTGATTTACATCCGTCACTTCACATTTCAGGTCCAGTTGAAAACCAGCGGCAGGCTCTAGTTGTCTGGAATTTTTACTGAACACTTTCCTGAAAACTTCTTACATCGCAATTTACACTTGTTATTTATTTTTGTTTGTTTTTGTGATTATATTGTGTGCCTGATAAATATAATAAAAAAAAGACACAGAAATAACAAAAAAAACTCTTCTTATTTCTTTTTTACGTGAAGACAAGAACCTTCGATTTTAACTTGGTTCCTCCATAATATAAGGTTTGTGTTGTTTGTATTAATTCCATGGCAGTTCTCTTTTAACTTATTGAACAGTATATGACGACCTTCAGGGATAGATCATGGAATTCTAGGAATGTATTGAATAATAAAAAATTTAACAAATCAAGCCAAGGTAATCTCTTCAGTTTCTTGGTACAGGTTATTTTACACAATATTATGAACTCTTTGAGTACCATTTTAATTTATTTTTCTTTTATATTTAAGTAGTTTGCTCACCAGCATTTGGGTCACTGGGGTTGTTGTTAACAAAGTTCACTAGAAATGATAACATGAACAATCAAGAATGATAGCTAGTGATTTGCAATTTTGTCGGTTTGCAATTTTGACGGTTTGCAATTTTGACGGATTACGATTTTCATGAATTTGACCGATTGCGAAATTGACCATACGCGACGGAACGGAATGAATTGATCAATAAAAAATCGACCAAAAATCGAACGACCATAACTAGTAATAGCAATAATACTTAGGTACGTATTTTCACTCTAATCACGAGACATTAAAGGTCCAATCTAAACTCAAATCGAGTAACAAAAAAAAAATTTTTTGGTGAACTTTGCCAATGTCACTTCGATGTGATGTCGTACTGCAGGTATCTACTACCTACTTAAAATGTACTTAAGCACTTTTCGATTTCCTAACCCGATTCCACAAATCGAAATTTGAACAAAGCGCGCTGAAAAATAACATCACAAAGTAGTATCAACAGAAAAGGAATACGTCGCTTCTTGGCCAACATACATACAATTGAACCTCTTTGAACCAGGCATTAACGACAAAGAGTGTCCTGATGTACAGGTTAACAAAGGATTTAACTCTGAACTCTCTTTCCTAGGTACTCTGTCTAATTACGAGACTGTCGTCTGCACACGGCTTTTACCCTAAACTTTTGCTTTTGCATTAATACCCAGAACAGCTGTGGTACTGTTCCGAGTAAATTTACTTGAATTTCAACCCAAAAGCATACACCCCTCCCTCTCTTTTGCATACAGGTGGACAAGGATAGGTAGTGCGGCAAGAATCGGTACGAACTGCAGGGAAACAATTTAAATTGAAAACGTTACCCATTGCAGCAGTGGACATGATTGGTTTGTTACGCAAATTGTTTTTGTTTATACGTTTCTAAATAATTGTGTGAAATAGCGGGTGCTTCTATTTTCTTATTGTGTTTTTGAAAGCGATTTTGTGGATTTTCTTTATAATTGAAAACTTTTTGAACGAAATTCTTTTTACATGTAGCGTTAGCTTTAAGCGCGTAAAATATGAGGCAGAGTGGTCGTGGGAGCAATCGTTTTTCAAATATGGAACGGTTTTAGACTATAGTAGGCATGACTCATGAATGCCATAAAAAAACGCGTCTAAGAACTAACAAAATTAGAATTGTTAACCGAACACTGATCACATTACTTTTTCCTTTATAATTTATCATCTGTAAAAACAAAAAGTAAAAAGAATCTGCTCGTAAAACTCATATTATTTCAAGCCCACTTTGAAGTCGGTGTGATGAAAAAGCACTGTACAGTAATTTTAACTTTACACAAGTAAAAAGGGGCAACTTGTTAACATTGGAGGGGTTGAAGTTCCATACATGTTGGCTTCCAGTACTAATTAGCAAACTTACTATCTAGGTCATAGTGGACAAAGCAAATGAGTTTAAAGTACTAACTTTTTAATGTTTTTTTTTTTGCTTCACTAGTGACCGAACTTTGTAACATAATGGGCATATTCGCAGTATGAATAATTATAACCGTGAAGACGCATGAGACGTCACTATGGAACGAACTTAATTCATTTGTTTTTTTTAAGTAAAACTTTTAAGACAGCGCGGCGATTCTATAATTGAACGAGAATTGACAGTAAAATTTTAAGGACGTGACACGCTTAGGCACATCGTTAAATGAGGGAGAAGAAAGATAATTAACTCTCTCTATTTCTCGTACGAAATCTTTCTTATTATTATAAAGGAAAAGGTTAGATTTTTGGTAAAGCAAGGTGAATGAAAGAGGTTGTCAGATGCTAATTAGTAATTCCTTGGACCAGTTTATCTTTAGATTACGTAATTATGATTATTTCTTAATTGAGAAAATTATGAAGAGGATAAACTCGTTACTAAAAGAATATCTTATATTTTTTATATTTTAAGAAGTTCCATTTCTATTATGAGAACGGTGCTGCACGCGCATTTTTTTAAACATGGTTTTTGCTTCAGATAAAAGTGCTGTTAAAGGTACTAAAAGTATTACTGATGCTTTCCATGGAATATAATATGAAATGTGACCTTTTGAAAACCTTAGGGAAATCAGCCTTGCGCAGTATAATGTTACGTTGGCGTTGACATCTGACATTCTTGATGAAGATACAGTAAGTACATTGCTAGACGGACATTAGTACTTAGTTTGTGAAAGAGTACTAAAAAACTTATGTATGTAGTACCGGTGTAAATTATTTGGGTGCTGGTAAAATTCCTACAGGTTTTATTAGATGAAACATTGGAACTGAAATCACAGCTTTTTTATTGGGATAGTTATTGGGATAGCTTATTTCCATCTAATAAGTACAAAATATATAATTATTTTATTTGACATCATTAAACAATGCATCACCACCTTTTTTATCGTGTGGAAATCGGCATGGATGTCCACCACCCTGGGTGGGTGGAGGGGTCTGTCCGACTCTTAGTGACTCAAACGACTAGGTGTTCTGCTGCTACCTTTAGCCGGGGTGCTGGAGTGCTTGCGCATTTCGTCACGCTCCCCAGGCCAGGTGTTGGCCCGCATGAATCCATGCGGACCCCGTAAACTTCAGCGGCCGCATACGGCTGCCATTCCTCTAGAGAGAGGCGCGCGCGGAACACGGAGCGTCACCGTCTCGGGCCTTTTACTGTTCAGGCAACAAACTCTCCAAGTCTGTTGCCTGCCCCAAAGGCAGCCGAAGATCGTTTCGCGTCCTCCGGCGTCCGGTGCGTCTGCTACGGATTGGAAGGGAGGTTGTATCCTCCCTCTTCCTTTCCGCCACCTCCTTCGTGACCATCACTACCTCGCAGAAGAGGCGACAGCGTCCCACGCGCTCACACTACCGACCATGGACTGGACCACGTCCGGAAGCGAGAGAGTATCCGAAGCACTGCCCGCCGCGACGAGGTCACGGCACTGCACTGCCTAAGCAGGGCATTCCTCAAGGGTGTGCTGCGTCGTGTCGTCGAGGCAGTTGTATCGGTGGCAACCAGGTGCAGGTTTCCGGCCTATGCGGCACAGGTACTTTCCGAAGCACCCATGTCCGGACGTGTGACATGACGGAAGTGGGGTGCCCCAAAGCATCACCACCTGCCACCCAACATCATCTTTGTACATAGGTTTTTGGGATCTTGTCGGTTTATTTATAAATAAATACAACATTAACGGACAGATATAACGTCAAAAAAACAACACAAAACGGGTAGTTACATCAAACAAGATACATAGGTACAGCTTTCAGCTACATCTCAGTCGCACTTTTTCATTTACTTGATGAAACTTCCGTACTACTCTGAGTTAGCTTTGTTTCAAATACAGTAACTATTTGTTCCACTTCCAGAACAGATCTGAGACAAACGCAAATAAAACAATTAGTGCAAACAACGTTTAAGAGGACCTTTTAAAGTGATTTTAAAGTGATAAAGAAGGTAATTTAGTTTGTAATAGTAACTGATGTAGCTCTTACAATAGTAGTACGATTTTTTATGATCCGCTTGATATTTTATTTGAGCGCGTTTTGCCCCCTGGGGGTATTGGCTATCAGGAAAATCCCAAAAGTACGGTCAATAATATTATTAACTTATCAACCGTTTGCTGTAAGTTGTCAACTCTCTCTTATAAAAAACGTCCTAATTTAAGTCGCAATCTCAACTCAGCGTCAATCAATGGCAAAACCTGGTCATACATGTAGGTAAATTAGCTTTTTATGACAGAGTTTTTTTACTGATTCTCAATCAGTGAATGCGAACGTTAAAAATACGGAAATAATCAATTTTTATTGACTGTAGTTGTATCAAACCAATCACAGGTATAAGTTCCAGATCAACATGCGCCGTTTGTGCAAATATACAGCTAAGCAGGAAGCTGGTCTAAATTGGAAATCTCACAAATTTATCAAAAGTTTAATTTAAATTCTGTTTAATCATATCAAGTAGAAGACTGACACTTTAGGAAGAGCTCACTTGGTAGGTACTTAATTGTTTTATGGTATTTACGTATGGTGGCGTAGAGTAGTGGTAATCTAGTGGTAACGGCCCTGACTTACGAGTTTTAGGTCGTGGGTTCGACCCCTGACAGGTGCTTTATTTTTTAAGAGCCTTTACGACGTACGGCATTTCATAAAACTTTCAAGACCTTGTTTTGTAGAAATGAATAAACCGATTTTAATAAATTTTACGTACGCATAAGCAGGATACAAAGGTCTAAAAATTGAGTTAAGAACATTTTCGAAAAATTGTGTTACAGTCAAATTAGACCGATTTTAAATTTTCCATAGAAACAGATATTTCCAGTAATCTTTTTTTAAATAAGTCATTTCGAAAATGTTCTTTACTAAATTTTTAGACACTTGTATCCTGCTTATGCGTATGAAGTTTCATTGAAATCGGTTCATTAATTTCACTTAAAAATAAAGCACCCGTCAGGGTTCGAACCCACGACCTAAAACTCCTGCTCCCTAATTGCCTACCACACTATTACTCTCAATTTGAATCATTTTGAAGCATATTGCTACTCTGCTCCATAATATATGTTCGTCGTTCGAAAAATGTGTTTGCTCAACAACGTAAATAATGCATTGAATGTCGTTCAACTGTCAAAATGAAACCCATTGCTACTGATAGTGTGTTCGTTCCCAGGTATGGTCCAGTGCAAAAAATAATATATTAACGGGAAGAACAAGTAACTATCTGCTTAGTTATGGGTATTTTTACACCCATGGTTATTTTTTGAGCTGTGTACAAAATGAGAACTTAACCCCGCCACTGCGACGGGACTTACGTACGTAAAACAACTTCTAAAGGTAAACCAATGAACGAGTATTTTAAATCCGTCTTCTCTGTTTTATAAAAGTAAATCATGGACAGCTTTAAGTGCTGGTCCTAAAACTGTGCATTTTATATTTCACTTTATTTTATGAGCACAACGGGATTTTTCTGTCTGCGCAAACATAAAAACGGGAAGATAACTTTTGAGGTGAACGACGTTGAAGGATATAGATATTTTTCTTCGACATTCGACTGTAATATGGAAATTCCTCAATCAATAAAGCCTATAGGTAAGTCATAAATAAACAACACCAGGCAATCGCAAATAGGTTAAAAGGTCTCTTTGTGAACCTACAGCTGCAAATGCAAAAAATATAAAATGTTGACCTTTTTCGGCATAACTTACAGTTGCTAAGTGCTAAGACACTTCGTTTCAAATCTCCAAGAAACTAATCAAATTCCAACAATAAAAATCCTCCATTCCCAAAGTTCACTCATACTAATACATAATACAATAAAATCTAACACCAATCACATGTACCTAGCTACTTCTCCATCTTATACTAAATGTATTAGAATATTCAATAGACCGTTATATGGCATCGTTCCAATGCTACTGATAACTCAGTTGTTTCTAATCTGTAAACCAGAACACGATTTTCTCATCACAACCTATAGATAAACCTTGGGATAGAATAATCTGGTTGTGGAAGCTTATAGTTAGTTCCTGTTTGAACGGTGTGCTCCGATTCGGTCTGCGATAGTTTCATTACTGTAAACTGATTTAATTTTCTAGGTTTTGAATGCAAGAGTAATCATTCTCTTGCTGTTTTATACAGATAGAATGCCAAAAACCAAGCTGTTTAAGCCGCATATTAAAAAAAATGATCGTGCAGCTCCATACAACAGATAAGTGAAACTTCTTAAAAAAATTATAATAATAAAAGAGATTTAGTGTGAGACAGACAAAGTTATATATTTCTTCTCTCTCATGCAATGAAATGCGTCCTTAAATTTCAGTGTCAATTCAATTTCTAGTCCAATTATCGAATCGCCGCCTAAGAAATGTCACTTTAAAAGATCATGCGTTCACTTCATTGTATTGTATTAAAAATAAAAACTTGGCCAATGAAAGATGTTAATGTCTATTACCTATTATCTACTTTGATGGAATGTTTGTTAAAAAAAAAGAAATCTTTAATCTTAATGGTTTTGTAATAAAACGCCTATAATGAAATCTTTTTTTTTATTAGCAGTGTTGAGTCCCAATGCTGGGCAAAAGCCTCCATTTTTTTTCCCATTTCTCTCTTTATTGTGCGATCTCTGGCCATGTTGGCCCCGCAAATATGATTAGATCATCACACACCACCTTCACCGCGGTATACCTCGACGGCGATGTCCTCTATCAGGCGTCTAGTGAGTGGCAATATTTACCCATCTCTCCGGGTGCATTCGTGCAACGTAAATCAATATAAAATTACAAAAGCTTGTAATACAATATTGCTCTCACAAAAAAATAAAGATGATTAATATAACATCGTCTAGAGTTCAACACGTTCTAAAAAGGTTAGAAAATGTAGGTATATGAAAGGGTTAGGACCACAGATATAGATATCTAGATAACGCAAGTATCACGATCTTTATGAAAACCAAGCGTGAACCAATTTTTGACTACCTACTATGACGTCACAAACACTATTTAGTGATTGGAAAATGAAATCGATTCAAAGACGCCGCCGCCGCGCCGCTTACGGCACCCGTTTCGCCCCACCCTCGAGGCCTAACGCCAGCGCTCACGCTCACCCAGCCAGGACTGAGGACAGGAGCTCAGGACTCAGCGCGAAAGATTTTTGTACGTAACCTGCGCACGAGACGTACTTGCTCTTGCATTATCTAGGTGTATCTATATCTGTGGTTAAGACCCTTTGGGATTCTTAGTTCAAAAAGGAAAAAACAGTGCCTCACGGAGCTATTATTCTTTCAGTCTGTCAGTCGCCTTTCTCTTTATAATCCCGAAGGTATGAAGCTAAAGTTTTCAAATAAAAAAAAACCTAGTACAACGTAGGGAACGGGTACACTGCATGTGTTCTTTAAAACTTACTGTTTCTACTTAGGAAAGTATAACTTTTGAGTAGGCACTTGGTGTGAAACTCACGCGTTTTGTAAAAACTGTGAAAAGTGCATTACTTATTGTTTATTTTGTAATCGTATCTAAAAGTGGTTTTCTGGTTTTATATTAAACTCACAAATAAAAATCTACTTTAATAGAATGAGACAGATAACTAAAGAAATAATGTCAGTTTTCTTTACCTATTCTTTCATCTGACCTTTTTTAATTTATTTGGTAGATAAGGTATGGTACGGTACGTATGGGCATCTTACACGTACTACCGTAGGTACATTAAACATGTCCTAAGCATGTACTCGTATATTAATTTGGCTTTAAAATCTATTAATTGAGTTAATAAATTAATATGTAGCCACGAAAGTTTAGACAACGTGAAAATAAATATTATAAGTAAACAACATAGGATATATCTACGGGCCCAAAAAGGAATATACCACCTGAATTCGTATCGCAAGTAAGCAGTTTGACAGTTGAATATAAATGTTGAACAGTTCGTAACTGTTTAGTTCTGAACAAAAACCTAACGCCGCCGTAGTTAAGGAAATTGTTAACTGACTGTAACAGAATTCTAATTAATATGCAAGTCAAATAATAGTGTTGTAAGATTAGTAATGGAATTTTGTTAATGTTTAAATAAGTTCGGTTTTTACACCAAGTAAAATAAACACAAAGGGTTCCGTACTACAAGGCAAAAAACGACGAGCACGTTGTTTGTATGGTATAAACTAAAGTTAAAACTTAAAGGGAGACCCTTTAAGTTTTAACTTTTCTTTATTTTTATAATAGGGGTGGCTAACAAATAACAGCCGCTCGGTTCGATCGTTCAGGTTAAGCTACGCTTGCCGCGGTTGGTCCGTGGATGGGTGACCATCTTTACATACCAAGACCTCTCCGTGCCTCGGAAAGCACGTTAAGCCGTTGGTCCCGGCTGTCATTGGTGGATCTTTTACAGCCTTTACGGGTCGTGAGAAGCCCGAAAGTCTGACAGTCCCAGTAACTGGGTTGTGGAGGTCAGATAAGCAGTCGCTCCATATAAAATACTGGTATTCAGCTGCGTCCGGTTAGACTAGAAGCCGAACCCGACATAGTTGGGAAAAGGCAGGCAGGCAGTTTATTTTTATTATTGTTATAGGGGCAATAGAAATACACACTCAGTGAACATTTTCACTATCTACCTATTACGATTTATGACTGACAGACGCTGAAAGACAGACGGACGGTGGGATGCTTAGTTTTGAGGGATTGAGTTCCTTCAAAGGAACTACTAAAGGAACTAGTGTGCACAAAGGTTAGTCATAGGGTCCCGTTGGCACCCTCTGGGTACGAAACCCAAAAAACCTGTCAAGTCGGATTCACGCACCGAGGGTTCCTTATTAAATCGTAGGTATGTAAATTGTTTATCACGGGTTTTTTTTTTTAATGTAACTACAAATTTACGGTTATCGGATTATTTCCTTTACTTGTGCTACATGACCTTGCTTCTTGCCAAATTTCATGATTCTAGGTCAACGGGAAGTACCCTGTACATTTTGATTCCTTTGAGAGTGTCGAAATATACGTTTTTTGCGGCATAAACGGTCGTATCTTTTTTTAGTTAAGTTAGAAGTTTGATTTTTTTACAGCTTCAAGGGACCGCAGACTTGAGAATATGGTTTCATTTTCAACTCGATACTTTCATGCGTTCCCGAGATAAAGGGTCTTGACAGACAGACGGACAATAAAGTGGTCGTATAAGGGTTCCGTTTTTCCTTTTAAGATAAAACTCAAAAAATTATTAAAACTGTTAATTATTATTTAACACCAGCGTTGTAACACTAGTCAGGCTTATTTATAAGCTGTACCTAAATATATGATTACATAAGGTTATGTATAACATTAGATAGGCCTGTGAGTGTATCCTAATTTCAGCTTATGATGAATATTGAGCAGTGCTACGGCCCCGATTTACAAGTTGTAGGTCGTGGGTCTAAACCCAGACAGGTGCTTTACTTTGTGTAAATAATTTCATCACCACTGCTCTCAAAACGGTGAAGGAACACATCGTGAGAGAACCGGCATGTTCTAGAAGCAACAATTTCGAAAACATGTGACATCTGCTAGCACCCCGCACTGGGCCTGCATGGTAGATTACAGCCGACACCCTCTCGAAGAGAGGAGGCCTATGTGCCAGCAATGAGGACATTGCAGGCTGATTATGATGAATATTGCCTGTGTTTTGGAGCTAGTTATTAAGATAAAGGCAATTTCTATAGCCCAATGAATATGCTCTAAGAATTAAAACTACTAAGTATGAGAGTCTAGAAATTTCTAGTTTTGTGCAGATTTCCTACACTGCACTGTTGTTAACTTCCTAATGCAATTTAAACTACCCCTTTTAAGATTTTTATTACCTACTCTAGGTACTGGTTTACATTTAGTAATAAAGCTGTTCACGATGCTATGTTAGTCCCTACGTAGACATTAAACACTATGTTGGCCAGACATTGCGTTGTCTTGTCGCGTGACACTGCAGTTGACTGTTAAAAAGACAACTTGATATGGTCATGGATTTCTACGAAGACTGTCTTCTTGGTTTAGGATATTGCGAATAGTATCAAAAAAACTTCTCCATTGATCATAGTTTGTGAGTTATTAAATATCTTTTCTTAAGGGGGAAGCGCCAGGGTAGACGGCAAAATTCAAATTTTCTTACGTCTTTTTACACTTTTCAGGTCAGGGTAAGGTTGTATGTTTAATAAAATATAATTCGCAATTTTAACAAGTATGTATTTACAGAATTATAATCATAGTTCATGAAAAAGTCATTCAATACGGTTAAGGGTTATTGCCGCTAAGCAGCAATCTGGTCCGGTTTGAAGGATATTAGAAGTAGTGAAATCATAAGCACATCAGATTCTTCAGTCTTGGTTGTTAAGCTAGCAATGTTTCGTCATTCCCTGATCATCATCATCATCTGCCTAGCCATTTCCCAACTATGTTGGGGTCGGCTTCCAGTCTAACCGGATGCAGCTGAATACCAGTATTTTATTTTTTCGTCATTCCCTGATAAAGGTTACAATTTTCTAACAGGTTAGCCAGATAGGCCTGGATTATTTTTAAATATTATTAAAAATTTCAGGCCAATAATATGGAGTATTTTTAATATATTATTAGATAAGTCACTTATCATGTTTATCTGTATGACCACGTTGTTCTTTCAAACTTTGCAACGGATTTTGATACGGTTTTCATAATAAGTTAGAAAATTTATTCCGGTATGTTTATGTGCATATCACATTAATATTGAACTTAAATATTATAAAGAAGTCTTCAAAGAGCGAAGCAGGGGCGGCGCCGTAATTGTGTAACACACAAAGAATCTTAATCTGAATAATTTTGAAGGATATTGCTAATTCATTGCTTTACATGTTCGAAAAATTTGTCTGCTCAATGACTTAAATAATGCAATGAATGTGCGTTAAACTGTCCAAATAAAAGCCATTGCTACTGCTGGCATACGTAAGTTGACAGTACACAGTATAAAACAAATCGCTTTGCGCCTGTCAGTGTGGCCGCTGACATCTTCTAAACTACACAATGGATTTTGATGTGGTTTCCTCCATCATTCAGAGCATTTATTCCGGAATGTTTATATCTATAATAGATGTCGGCCATGTTGCCATCGCACCCGTGCAAAGCAGGGACAGGTCGCTAGTATTTTTATATGAACATATAATGGGATGTAGCGTAATTATTACTTGTCATTGTGAGCATGCAACCACTACCAACACAATCGGTCGAGAAAGTATTATAGTATAAACACAAACAACCTACATAAAGCACTGTTTATTTAAAGACACGTAACTCAACCAACATTGTATATTGAAGTCACATACTTAACAACAGTAGTTAGTGAGGCTTAAACCGGGATTAACAGTTGCTCGGATTGTGAACAAACTGCGTTGCAGTTCTCGAGTTTAATTTACAACTTCATACATGTGTTGCTTTGTAGAGAGTTGCTTGTTTGTATGTCATGTTAATGGAGCAATGCAAATGTTTCCTTGCAAAAATTACGTCACTGAAATCAAAAATGTTATTGTTTACAAGACTTTTCTCGTAATTTGGTTTTGGTGCGATTATACCTAGTATGTTTATAATTTTCATTGTTTTTATTTGCATCGACTTTTATTTTTCTGAGTGTGAATTTGTATTTAGCCGCGATCTTGTTTATCCATCAGTGATTACTTCAAAATAAGTTTTTATTCTTATCTACTTACTTACTAATGTCATTATCATTACAATATTTAGCTCAATTTTGTATTTGCGCAATATAATACGAAAAAGGAAGGATAGCTAATTTTTTGTAAGAATAAACGGTACCTTTGCAACCTATAAATATTTATTCCTCGTCTTTAAGCTTGTAAATACCACGCTGTATGCTTAACAGCACCAACTAACTGAACGGAAACCCAGGATGTGTCGAGCGTATATTTGCAAATGCCAGTCTTGTGTGCCTCTTAGGTCTTGTTTACTATCAAAACATCCTTCAAGCCATCCGTCAAGCAGCGGGATTGTCCGAAAGGGTTACCGCTACCCCGGAACATAAAGGGCTAAGGAAGGAACACGGATGGGTTTTAGTCAGTAAGAGTCTGACACTCCCTTCCGCTCCACCCAGAGCGGGAGGAGTCATTGGATGATTTCCCATCCTTAAAAAAAAAAAAAAGCCATCCGTCAACACAACCACCACTTAAATAATATATTTCATGACTTAAAAATACAGTGCAAGCGAGAGTGAGGCAAAACACGACTTATAAAAACATACTACGAGAAAGAAAGAGACAGCCATAAGGTTAAGACTACCCTGATTGATGCTATCGTTTTACGCAGCACATAAAATGTATCAGGTGCTTCCATAAAGCTCGTATTGGGTTGTTTAAAGATACGTGAGGTTGGAAACGCATCAAAAAATGCTTACCGGGCCGGTATTAAAGTATTCTGCCCTTTTCATAAACTAGTGCGAGTTTCTATTTACTTGGAAACTAAAGGTTTTCAAATAAAAATAAACTGCTGCGAGGAAAATGTCTTTCTTTTTCTTGAACAATCAGATAATTATAAACCAGATCAATCAGGTTAAGCAACGCTTGCCGCGGTCGGTCCGAGGATGGGTGGATCTTTACATACCGTGCCTCGGAAAGCACGTAAAGCTGTTTGTCCCGGTTGCCATTCGTGGATCTTACGGGTCGTCAGAAGCCCGAAAGTCTTGACAACCAGTCTTACCAAGGGGTTTCGTATTACCCAGTAACTGGGTTGTGGAGGTCAGATAGGCAGTCGCTCCATGTAAATACTGGTACTCAGCTGCATTCAGTTAGACTGGAAGCCGACCCCAACATATTTGGGAAAAGGTTAGGCAGATGATGACATACGCATACCAGAGAGTAATCTCTCGTCGCCGTCTCGCACTCGCTGCTCGCTGCTCGCCAACTCGTGTTAAGTGGCTAGCTCTACTTGGCAAAAGTGCCTTACTGAGGATAACTAATAAAGATCGAGATACATGAAAAAACAAAATAAAATTAGCAAATACAAAATAATTCCATGGTTCTTTTTTATACGGTCGTCTTTTGTCTTTATGACCGCAACCCCGGCCATCTTTATTTCACACGCCATAATCATAATCATGTATCTGCCATGTTTTTGTTACTTAACGTTTACAACGAGTATATATATATAGCCTATCGTGGATGTTAGGTACGGTGTTATACTTTTGTTTTAAAGCGACGTTTTTTGGTAATGTCCGTGTTTTGAACTGGGTGTTTATGTAACCAGTTATTTTATTGGTGACAGAATTCTTTGGCGATTGCTATGCCGTTAGTGGTTCCTATTTGTTTCGGCTTCTTCTATCGTGTCGCCATTACTTAGCTATCTGCAGTACAATACTACTTTTACCGTGATACTATCAAGAGTTTTATACTGTACTTAATATAACCATCGTTATTGGAGGCTCTCTTTTATGGTACACTTGTGTGGTCGTTACAAAAGTTCAGTCGACCGCACATAAAAGGTAACACATTGACCTTGAGCCGGCCTAGTAGTACCGAGTTTTAAAACCATAACAACCGAACTTTGTTATCACTGAAGTGCGCCTTTACCTACCTTATCTTTTCTCCAAAACGTCTCCTAAACAGAAAGCCTTTGTTAAAACAATAATGACGCTATTATAAAATTATTCTTTATTTATCTATTCAGGATTTAATTTATTTACAGTAGATACTATTTTTCAAAGAGACACCTGGTAAAAATGGAAGAACAATTTGTTATCAAAGAACCTCGAAATAAATTACAGACAAATGCAGCAACAGACTTTAAGCGGGTATCACATCTCCGCCGCGAAACCGCAGTAGTTCCGCCATGACTTGTCCGTTGTACGACAAGCGAAAGAGAAGCAAAACTGATTCTAACGCACAGATTTGTTAAACCTCTACGCTTAACCAACAATTTATTGCGGTGCCGCTTTTGTTTCACAAGTTACAATCGACAAGTTAAGTGAAACTTTTTTTTTTGTGAAATGGATGTTGATGTTACGGAAAAACTAATCTTATGAGGCCCGAAGTAGACCTATTATTTACTAAGTCGAAAGCGACGACGTTTTGCTCTGATTGCTACAATTTAACTGACTCTCATGAGTCATGATGTTCCGCTACTCGAATCGCGACTTAATGTAGGAATGTTTCTTTACGGAATTCATAAAGCGGTTTCCCATCATTATTTTCATGGCGGAGGTGTGCTAAGGCCCTTTTGGTTACACGTGTCTCCAAAATAACTTCGTCAAAGTGCCTACAATAACACCACAAACCTTTGTCATAGAGCAGGACCTATTATTTGGTACTGTTTGAAGTGAACTCTATTATAAAAGATAACTATTTTATTTATGATCGTTTGCTCGTTATTGAGTTTAGTTGACTCGACTTTTACGAAGGCGTAGTTTCGTATGCTTTGTATTTATAGATGTACTTTTTGGGTAGGTAAACGATGTAGATGAATTGTTTTGTATCCAAGTAGTTAGTTTCAAAGAGTTTTTCTGTAAGAGAACTTTTCTGTTCAAACAAAATGTAGCGAAAAATGAAAAATCGATCTCAAGAATGTGGCTGGGACAGACTGGATGGGACTGGCGGAGGTCAAGGTGTACGAAGTGGAGAGAGCAAATGTGAAAAGCTTACCTCATTACCTATGCGGGACTTATGCTAGGAAGAAATAAGAAACAATAATATACATTTGGTAATTAGTGGATAGGTTACCTACATGTAGTTATAGTGCGAGTTTGTATGTATGAACCACAAAGTTCCGTGGATGAAAAAATGTGAACACAGATTATCGAACTTGCAATAAAATTAAATATCACAATTAACTCTTAGGTTAGAGGTGTTCCTATAGTATACCCGCATTTCGTCAGTTATGTTGAAGCCCCATTTAGTAAGATATGAGATATATAATAGAAGGGGATCCATGTATTTACACTAGATACTAAATTAAATGACTATAATTATAACTATGTAGCTGTACAAATAAATACAAAAACAAACGGACAGTTAGACGCCGAAGTACCTACTCGTAGGTACGCATCGCTGTAATCCGGAAACGTGCCAAGAAGACTGGTAGCATTGCCACGTCGTGTGGCGTGTGTTTAGCTAACGAACGAATAATATGGTTTTTAGAGATATTAACGAATTGTATCAAACATTAACATATCATAGGTACACAGGTACATAGGTACTCGCTTCATCAATAATTAAAGTGTACATGAAATATGAAAACGTAGTTTATATAAACATACAGCAATTAACCTACTCTTGATAAGGCTGCGAAACCAACGCTCAAAGGGGAGTCGGAACACCACCGCCACAAGATAATATTTAGCAACGCAATCAAATAAGCTGTGACGTCGTTAGTCGGGTTGATCTCTAATTACATGGAATATGACTGTCATACTCGTACACGTGTATACCACAAAGTAGGAAATTACTCTGTTACACATCAAATCATTTATGACAATATGGCGTTCGTTAAAGTTTAATGGTGGTGGTGGTGGTGGTGGAGGCCTGTGTCCCAGCAGTGTTAACATTATAGGCTGATTCTGAAACTTTAATGGTTCATACATACAAAGAGTATTTCGAAAACCTGACAACCAGCCTTACCAAGGGGTATCGTATTCGTAAGGGGTTCGTAAGGGGTTCAGGGGGGGGGGGGGGGTTCGTAAGGGGTATCGTTGCACGGACATGCGGGGAAGGATGGTGGAGGACTGGGCTCTGGAAACAGGCCTGGTCGTCCTAAATCGGGGTTCTGTTCCCACGTGTGTGCGGATGCGGGGCGAGTCGGTGGTGGACATTTCGTTCGCTAGCCCCGCTCTGTCACAGCGAGTAATTGACTGGCGCGTCATGGAGGAGGTGGAGACCTATTCCGATCATCGGTATATCCGGATCGACGTCTCCGCCCAGACCTCTAGCGCGCCGGTCCAACAGACCCCGAGTGGTCCGCGGTGGGCGCTGAAGCAGCTGGACCGGGAGCTCCTCCTGGAAGCCTCAATCGTGCAGGCCTGGGTGTCATCACCAGACAGGCCTGCCGACATTAACGACGAGGCGGAGTGGTTCCGGGAGGCCATGTCCGAGATTTGTGACGTGGCAATGTCCCGAGTTCGGCCAGGATGCGCCCGACGTCAGGTGTACTGGTGGTCGCAGGAGGTAGAGATGTTACGCAAGGCGTGCGTTGATGCGCGACACCTGTACACCAGGCACCGCAGGCTCCGCATCCGCCCTCCGGATGCGGAAGCCACGGAGGCGGAGCTGTACGAGGGGTACAGAGCGGCGAAGACCGCCCTCCAAGAGGCTGTCCAGCGGGCCAAAGATGTGGCCCGCGAGGAGATGGTGGAGACTCTGAACAGAGATCCGTGGGGGCGCCCTTACAAAATGGTGCGGAATAAACTCCGCACCTGGGCCCCCCCGCTGACGCAGAGTCTCCGCCCCCAGCTGGTGGAGGAGGTGGTGAGCGCTCTGTTCCCTTCACGGGGGGAGCATACTCCCCCGCCTATGGCTCCGCCAATTGCGGTGCCCGAAGCGGACCACGCGGACGACGACAACGACATCCCTGAAGTGACCGGGGTAGATCTGAGAGTGGCGGTATGTAGGCTGAAGGCCAAAAATACCGCCCCAGGGCCCGACGGCTTGCCGGGTAAAGCCTGGGCCCTGGCCTCGACGGCTCTCGGACCCCGACTGGAGGCGCTCTTAGCGCATGTATGGAGAGGGGCCAGTTTCCACTCCGTTGGAAGACGGGGAAGCTGGTCCTCATTCGGAAGCCAGGGCGCCCTGCGGACTCTCCGTCCGCATTCCGGCCCATCGTGCTGCTCGACGAGGTCGGCAAGCTCTTTGAAAGAGTGATTGCGGGCCGCCTCGTCGGGCACCTGGTGAGGACGGGGCCGGATCTTGCGGATAGCCAGTTTGGCTTCCGCAAGGGGCGCTCGACGGTGGACGCCATCATGCGCGTGAGAGCCCTCACGACGGGGGACGCGGTGTCCCGGGGTGGGGTGGTCGTGGCGGTGTCACTCGACATCGCCAACGCGTTTAACACCCTGCCCTGGAGCTGCATTGGGGAGGCACTCCGGTATCACCGGGTGCCGACCTACCTCCGTCGAATAGTCGGGGCGTATTTGACGGACAGAGCCGTCATCTACCCCGGTCGCGATGGGGAATGGAACCGGCGAGAGATGTCGTGCGGTGTCCCACAGGGATCGGTCTTGGGGCCGCTCCTGTGGGACATCGGTTACGACTGGGTGCTGCGGGCAGACCTCCCTGATGGCGTCAGCGTAGTTTGCTACGCTGACGACACGCTGGTCCTGGCGCAGGGGAGGTCGCATCAGGCGGCGGCCGACGCAATGACACGCGGGGTTGCGATAGTCGTGGAGAGGATCCGGCAGTTGGGTCTCGAGGTGGCTCTGCACAAATCCGAGGCCATGTCTTTTCATGGGCTTCGGAACGGGCCATCATCGGGATCCCAACTGACGGTAGGAGGGGTTCGCATCGGCGTCGAGACGACGATGAAATACCTGGGTCTCGTCCTCGACAGCCGGTGGAACTTCGTCGAGCATTTCCGATGTTTGGCCCCCAAACTGGAACGGGCTGGGGCCGCTTTCAAGCGGCTTCTGCCAAACCTGAGGGGGCCAAACGCCTCCTGCCGGAGGCTTTACGCGGGGGTCGTGCGGTCCATGGCCGTATATGGCGCCCCGGTGTGGGCGCGTTCACTGCGGCTTCGAGCCGCCTACCTGAACGCGCCCCAAAAGGTGGTCGCCATACGGCTGATACGGGGGTACCGCACGATCTCGCGCGAGGCGGCAAGCCTCCTTGCCGGACTGCCGCCATGGGATCTGGAGGCGATAGTCCTCGCGCGCCTGTATGAGTGGCGCGCGGAGGCACTACGCCGGGGGGAAAACCCGCTTCCGCGGCAAATTGCTGCGGAGCGGACGGACCTCCGGCGCGATCTCATGGCGGCATGGAAAGCGCGACTGTCGCAACCCAGCGCAGGGCACGCCGCGATAGCGGCGGTAAGGCCCCTCTTTGAGGAGTGGCTAGAGAGGCGTCACGGCGCCCTCACCTACCGCCTGACGCAGGTCCTCACCGGACACGGATGTTTCGGGAGGTTCCTGCACATCATCAGGCGGGAGGAAACGCCCGGGTGTCACCACTGCGAGGATCGCCCAGAGGACACGGTGGAGCATACGGTGGAGGTCTGCCCGGCTTGGGCAGAGCACCGCCGTGTCCTCGTAGAGGCGATCGGCAGCGGCGGCGACCTCTCGCGCCCGGCCCTGGTCCAAGCCATGGTCCGGGGTGAGAGGGAGTGGGAGGCAGTCACCTCCTTCTGCGAAGCAGTCATGCTAGCGAAGGAGGTGGCGGGATGGGCGAGGGAGAGAGCTGAGAGAGCCGCCCGTCCCAGCCGCCGCGGTAGACGCTCCGGGCGTCGGGAGCCGCGTGACGACTCCCGGCCACCGTAGGCGCGGGCCTGCGGACGGCGAGTAATGGGTAGCTCGCCGTCCGATCAGGACCAGGCCCGTGCCGGACGGCGCGTATGTGTTCCACGCGCGCCTCAAAGAGATGTCAGCATCGAAGGAGGGGCCCGTCAGGGCCGAAGCCTGCCGGGGCAGCGGGATTGTCCGAAAGGGTTACCGCTGCCCCGGAACATAAAGGGCTAAGGAAGGAACACGGATGGGTTTTAGTCAGTAAGAGTCTGACACTCCCTTCCGCTCCACCCAGAGCGGGAGGGGTCATTTGATGATTTCCCATCCTAAAAAAAAAAAAAAAAAAAAGGGGTATCGTATTACCCAGTAACTGGGTTGTGGAGGTCCGATAGGCAGTCGTTCCAAGTAAAGCCACCCCAACATAATATGTAGTTGGGAAAAGGTTAGGCAGATGATGACATACAAGGCGTAATTGAAATAACTGAAAACCTGAAAGGATCATATTGTACTCATCATTATGAACAACTTTTACTATGAGATGAACCCTGAAAACGCCATAAAAAATCTGATGTCCTCTTAATTTTGTCGAGTTATAAGAATTTTTCAGGTATACTGGTATTCAGCTGCATTTGGTTAGACTGGAAACCGACCCCAACATAGCAGAGAGAAGGCTAAGCAGATGATGATGATTAAATTGTGCTTTTGTGTGCTGTGCTACCTATGTTTTGCGTGCACTAAATAAATGGTTTATCTATCTAACTATAAGGGATGTTAATACTGAAATTTCTAATAGTGGTATTAGGAAGATAAAACCTGCCTCACCTCAGATAAATTGGGATAAGGACAGGATTATAAGATACGTTAAAAAGAGTTTATATCATTGTTTACCCTTTGGCTGCCACGTCGGCGTCGTTACAGAGGCCAGCACATCAAGCTACCCCAATCTGTCAAATTTCTTTGATAGATTTTCAACTTTAATACAAAGAAATAACGTTCATATTCAATTGGTAAAATTTGACAGATGGGGGTAGCTTGATGTGCTGGCCTCTGTACCTACAAACCTCTGTCAAAGTATAAATTTATGTGTTTTAATTATTCCAACTGAATGTATTATTTTACTTTGGCAATACTTAAAAATGGCGGTTATATGATATAGTCGTTCGATGAGTCTTCATATTATACAGCATGTATGTGTGGTTTATACTATCAAACTGATCAACATTCTCCATTAGACCAACAATGTAATCTCGAAAAAAATTCAACTATTCAATACAAAACTTCAATACCTACTCGACCCAAATGTATGGGTCGGCTGATTATTTTTTTGCGATTACTATATTGCCCCATGGAGAAAGTTGTTCAGTTTAATGGCCTGTACCACGCCCTTAAATATGACTCAACCTTTCTGATACATGCTATTTAGGTAGTTATTACTTAAGCCAGCCATGTTTAACCTTCAGAAAGGAAGACATTACACATTCATCACATACGTTCGGGTGCCGCGCCGATCTTACACGTAGAGTTGTAATACCGTACATACAGAGAAAATTCTCGTAATAGAAATCAAGGGATACCAGCACGTAATCACGCGAACCCTCATTAAACACAATTAGACGACCTAATCACGGGCTTTGATAAATTACCAAAAAATAATTTTGGACGTTAATTTCGCACCTATGTCAGGCATCCATCTCAATTTCGGATCCCTCCTAACGCGACATGAATACAACATAATTATGTGAGCAAAACAGGGTTATCTTTACTAGGTCGTGGCCCAGGATATGGCTGGGTGAACAATTTTATTTTGGGTTGAGCCGACCGTAATTTGAATATGCTTGAAAAGGTATTATTGTGGTAGGTATATAAACGTCACGCTCTGTGCTTTTTACCGTACCAAATCCATTAGCCAAAAACTAATTCTATAACAATACGAAATTTAAAAATATTAAAAAGTCTTAAAAATATTGTCTATATATTGGTGTGACTTATGGTACATACCCACATATGACATACTACCGACGCACAGTGGTCCACTTTAAGGACTAGGTGCGGAAAAAAACCCTCTAACATACGAGTAGAACATAGGTCTGACATAGGGTATCGTATTATCCAGTAACTGAGTTTCCACAACCCAGTTTCATATAGGCAGTCGTTCCACGTAAAATTTATTTATTATTCAGCTGCATCAGATTAGACTGGAGGCCGACACCAATATAGTTGGAAAAAGGCTTGGCAGATGATGATGAAATAGGTCCGACATCCTCAAACTCGTTATGGCAAATTGAAAACTGTTCTATTATTAACAATGTTTATTATTATTTTGTTTATATTTTTTTATCTCGGCCTAACTGGATAGAACTGATGGCACGGGCCTAAGCCGAGTGTCCAACAGTGGGGTTAAGTGTGGGAGTAATATTATAAGTAGTAGTTAGTAGTAGTATATTATAAGACTGTATGGTAGACTACAGTCTACCATACAGTCTGACAACGTGAGTAGAGTAGTGGTGTAGTAGTAGTAGTGGTGAGTCGGACAACTTACAAGTTGTCCGACTCACCGCTTGCATCCAAGCCTCAAATCTCTAGAGCAAAGTCCTACAGACCGTATTTTGGCCACGGCAGCCAATCTCAACGGAGACTAGCTTTCGGCGCACAAGTAATAGTGTACAAATTACGGCCCACTCCCACACCAGGGTGTGCGCGGAAGTCCCAGGCGTAAATGGCGGGACGAACTTGACGCCTGTGTGAGGGACTGGTCTATATTGACTCAGGACCGAGTTGAGTGGAAAAAGGAAAAGGAGGCTTTTGCCCTACAGCCAGAAATCAGCCTGTATTGTCCCAAATACAGAATGATTTATTTGAATACTGTATTATAATATTTATTTATATCGTACCTATTGAGAGCAGTGGTGGTCCAGTGGTAAAGGCCGCGACTTACAAGTTGTAAGTCGTAGGTTCGAACCCAGATAGACGCTTTACTTTGTGTATGTCATATCCCTATGTATTTTACTGTGTTTACATAAATAATAACACAAATAAATAAATAAATTATTTCATCACCAAATCACCGCTGCTCTCAAAACGGTGAAGGAAAACATCGTGAGGAAACCGGCATGACCTAGACAAAAAAAAATCGAAGACATGTGACATCTGCCAACCCGCACTGGGCCCGCGTTGTGGATTACGGCCCACTCCCTCATACTGAGAGGAGGTCTGTGTCCCAGCACTGGGAACATTATACGCTGATTATGTAACAATCCTTACATACTCCTTTTGCTTCATCTATGTTCACGCATGTGGCTACACACGTGCATTAAACTCTATATCGCTCACTTAGTAATATATCGGCACATGCATCTACAAAAAATGTGAAATTGAGTTTTTACCGTATAAGTGTTCAAAAGTGCATAATTTAAAAAGTGGTAAAACGGCACAACGCTGTACTAGTAATCAAACCCATAAAATAGTAAAAAAACGTAATATAAACCCA
This sequence comes from Gortyna flavago, assembly GCA_963669345.1. NCBI lineage: Eukaryota > Metazoa > Arthropoda > Insecta > Lepidoptera > Noctuidae > Gortyna > Gortyna flavago. Next base: position 13,182,241 of record OY770136.1, on the reverse strand, counting down.
TAAATCAATTTTTAACATTTAATATAAAATCTATGATCCTCGTTTCTGTAAAATGTGAAAAATGTAGATGTGCCAATATATTACTAGGTGAGCGATATATGCCAAAACTGTCTACTGAAATAAGGCAACATACAGACAGTCCCACATATGAACAATATGCAAAGTTTAATTTATCCCGGGCATCCCTTCATCGTGGCCCGAACGTTAATTTTAATATATACGTCTTGTGCGACGCTACCATTTCCGTCATTATATCGTTATTGCGCGATAAATTTTGAATGTAGTAATTGCGCATTTGAAATATGCTTGGGGTTATAACGTGTTTCCGTTAGGATGTAGCTGGAATTATTAGGTAGGAACTTGCTACACGAACTTGGAACGTGTTTGAATGTGACTTGGGGTGTTCAGCTGTTTTGCATATGGGGTTTTGCAATAGGTCAATTTTCGCCGTCGGCTGGTGGCTTACCGAATCACCTCATAAGCCGAATCGCCACCCCATTTACAGAGGTCGATAAAAATCGCAGGTGACTAGTTTATTTTGCATCAAAATATCCACCTTCACGAACATTCCCAGTCAAATGGACGGACGATTTCAAAACGTTACTATCTTACCAATGACAATGGCAGATTTCGAGCGTGTGCAAAGTTTTTTGAAAAAACCCACCAGCAATTTGAGACGACATAAATAAATGAAAATAATACCTACAGCTAGGTTACATAATTATGTTATTTGCTAGTGAGCCCCAAACTAAACAGTCTGCTTCTTTGGGCTCGGATGGTTCAGCTTATTAGAATCTCGTCGTTTTATTTCAGCAACACTAAAAATAATACTTTTTGAGCATTCTTAATCCTCGAAACAAAGTCCTACTGGAATATTAAACACATTAAAATAAGCAGCTTAAAAATAGTGCCAACAAAACCATCCTCTAAAATGGAAAATATTAAATAATCCGGAAGGATAACATTTACACAAGTGAAATATAAGTAACGTGCACTCAAAAGTAGATTTGCGAGTTCTCGACCAATAAAACATTCATAATCTGCTCCAGTCGGCTATAAGGACCTTAATATACTTTTTATTTTATCTTCCTTTTATTCATCGTTTTCGAGTCAAGTTTGCTACAACAACGGGCCTCAGCTTTAGCTTGAAAATTGCTGTTATCTTATACTTAATTGCCGATTTAGGAAAAACAGTTTCTTTTTTATAAGATGTTAGGTAGGTATTATGGTATTGAAGTAGGTTTTATAATAGCTAATAATAATTTTAGAAAATCGAAGGTCATTCATTCAAATAAGACTCAGAATCAGCACTTTTCGAAGGTGAAAATTACATAAGACAGTCCCATTCGGGTATTGCTGTGGCCTCAATCCCATCTAGCACGCAAGGTACACGGACAAAAAAAAAATTGTTATTTAATTTTGTAAAACATGAAACGTTTATTTTCTCTTGACTGTACTTACCTGTCATAAAGAGTAACCTAGCATAAAATTGGATAAGAAACATATTAAAACAGAAGAAGAACTAGCAGGGGATCGAGGGGGGGGGGGGGCTCAGGGGATCAGAGCGGAATAGATCCCGAAAAGCCCACCCTTCACCACTTCTTAGTGAAAAAGTGACACAAGAAACTCCCCAGCAGGTCGTAAGCTATGCTGATAGTATCAAAACGCGATACTCAATCCGTCAACAATTCAGAAAATATGGAACAAAACAGGGTTCGATCGAGGGTAACGATCTTCAACCTATTTGCCAAACAAAATAACTTTTATTATTTTTAGGTTCTATCGTTATACGTAGGTAAATGTCCCGAACCAGTCCTGAACAACAAAATGGCATGTATGCAATCGATCCCTGAATAATACCCATTTTGATTTCCTAAAAATGAAAATCTGTGAGCGTCTTTTAGTGATCTCCATATAATTTCCATTTTGATTTCTTATAAATATTTATCGATACCTCAATCTAATACTTCATCGTCTTTTTAAAGGAAAAAGTTATTAGAGAACAAAAAAACCGGCCAAGAGCGTGTCGGGCCACGCTCAGTGTAGGGTTCCGTAGTTTCCCGTCCGTCACAATAAGTGTTCTAAGTAATTATACACAAGTGTTCAATGTAACTATACTGTATAGGCAACACTATGTATTTTAACAAACTAGCCTACTTAAAATCGTAATTAGCTAGGAGTTGTACGTATCAAGTATCCGCGTACTGTACGTACATACAAAATTAATATGAACAATATCCGCAAAAGAAGTTAATTTTACCCACAATCTAATTTAATCAAACATCAAACCTCGACGACTATTAGATTGTGCACTCTTAAAATTACGAATATGTTTAAGTGCAACTTTCTTTACCACGGTAGGTCATGAAAACACGGAAAAACTTAACATCGACTTTAAAAAAAATGACGTCATTACGCAACGCCATCTATCGAACCATTTATGAACTGGTTTTTACCTTAACATTTTGATGGCGTTAAAAAAATAATTATAGTTTTGTTCTAAATTGCCTTAGCATGTTCCTGATAGAAGTTTTATGTAGTTATAAGATACCGCCAATGCCAAGGAGAGATCAACCGAACAATTCGATAATACCCGACCTACCTACAGCGCTATCTCTCGGGGAATTGGGTTACTAATTAATACATAGACGTGCCAGAAGTTTTCGGTGGTAATTTTGGATTGCGAGAACCGATTTTAATAATTCTTTTTTTGTTTGAAAAAAGATACGTTCAGGATAATAAATATGTAAACCAAGTTAAAAAAAAAATGCTTGCATATACGATTATACTACAAACTTAGTCCAGAAATTATTTTGTACAACTTTTTGTCTTTTTTGTACAAAAACTGTTGTTTCCATCAAGTTCAAAATGATTTTCCTAGAAAGTCCTTATAAAGTTCTACTTTTTAGATTTTTTTCATATTTTCTAAACTTATGGTTCAAAAGTTAGAGGGGGGGACACATTGTTTTTTACTTTTGGAGCGATTATTTCCGAAATTATTGACATCATCAAAAAATGATTTTAGTAAACCCCTATTCATTTTTAAATACCTTTCCAACAATATATCACACGTAAGGGTTGAAATAAAAAAAAAATCACTTCCCACTTTGCATATAGGGGGACTACCCTAATAAAACTTTTTTTTTTCCAATTTTTATTTTACCACTTTGCTGGCGTGATTGATATACATATTGGTACAAAAGTTCAGCTTTCTAGTGCTAACGGTCACCGAGATTAAGCGAGGACGGACAGACGGACGGACAGACAGACATGGCGAAACTATAAGGGTTCCTAGTTGACTACGGAACCCTAAAAAGGCGATCACTATTAAAAGATCAATAAGTTTTTAGAGGAGCAATGAAATATTTCCCCAACAAAATATCGACACAACAACAATATTTTATAGGACAACTCGTACTATCACCACGCACACAGGAAAAACATTACAATAAAGAACCTCTTTCTTTGACATTCCCACTCATTCATCCCGTAAAAAATCTTCCACAATAACTCTCCCAATACAAGTGAAGTTTTCACTTTGTCCCATTGATCGAAGATTGTCCCACCACACACCACAATCGACGCATTAATCATTGTCTTCGATGACAAGTCTTTTAAAAAGTTCAACGGAACACGTTTACCTATCTGTCAACGATTTTCCCTTCCATCATCCACCTCAAACCTATGATTGATATGCTTCGGGAAATCTCATAGAGAATAAATTGATAGAATATTGAGATGTGGTTTGTACTCGATATAAAAGGAAGACTTGAGAAAATTATGATTGATACTGTATTTGGATGACGCTTCGATACAATGAAGATAAGATTGCTTGCATGGAATTCGTTTTTTTTTTGCGCTTAGCTAAATAATCACACATGGTTAGTTTTTGAAAAGTTAATCTGAAGTACTATTAGCAATTCTATAAACACTCTTTCTTTATTTTAACTTAACATAGAAACAGTTAAAAAGTACTTAATTCACAAAATAAATAAAGAGTACTTGAAAGTGCAAAGGGGATTTTAAAAACAATATCTACTTACCCACGTTACCAAAAGTTTGAAAATAACCGAAAGAAAAAACTGAACAAAGTATTCGAAAAAATCATACTGATGGATATGAAAATAATTCATGAAATTAAGCGGTTACTTTTACTACTTAAAATTCATTTGTACCCAAAAAAAGTTGGTTTGAATTTAGTACGGAGCTCCGGAGTTCTGGACAGAGGAAAAGAAATACAAGTTCAAGAGAAACGCGAACTCGGAACGAAACGCTTATAACAAATTTAATAAGACGGCTCTTAAAGAGGATTTCTTTAAATATTTCAGTCAAATATGCAAATGACTAAAAGGAAGTTATAATCTTTTCTTGAATACCTAATGAAATTTTAATTAATTCTCCGTTCAATAAGGGTGGAAAAATGTGGTTTGTGGGCGCATACCTTAACAAATTGGTTTCTGGTTGGCGTCTCGAGATGTTTTTATAAATATATTGATTTACTGTTTTTATCTCCTTATAATGGCTTATTTTTAATCACGCCTGAAATATTTAACAATATTTTTATCGCATTTTGATTGGGACATTTTTTTATACTGGGTTATAAAAATTCTGACTTCGTTAACTGTCCCGTTGGTCTCGGACCGTTTGCGAAACAGAGCCCCAGCGCTGGCTAGAAGCTAATATATATGAATTATGCTGTATCATAAATAATTATGATACAGCATAATCAGCCTATAATGTTCCCACTGCTGGAACACAGGCCTCCTCTCTGCGAGAGGGAGTGGGCTATAATCTACTACGCGAGCCCAGCGCGGGTTAGAAGATGTCACATGTAAATAATATGAATGTATTATGGCACTCCAACAATTAATTCACAAATAAATATCAAAATTAAATGAGTATAAACTAATTAAACTTATTATACAAATAAATACAAAAACAAAGGACACTTAGGCGTCGAAGAAATTATTTTTTACTGTCAAGTACGAAGTCAATGCTTGTGCAGTCCCTTACTTTCCCTATCATCGATTATGGCGATGTGTGCTACTCAACTCAACTCAAAGCATTTATTTCAATTAAACCATTTACAGGCACTTTTGAATTGTCAATAGGTCAGTCAGAAAATATGAAGCTAGTTGCCCATTCCAAAGCGTAGGTACCTATGGAGAAGAACGGGCAAGAAACTCCATGGACACTCTTTTAAATTATATTTTACAAAAATATTAGTTACATCATTAATGTTGAATTTATAATTATATGTGAGAACGATGTAAAAAAAATATACGTACGCGTTAAAGTGTCCAGAGTACAGCAAATAGTACTTAACAAAACAATAATCCAAAAGTAAAATAATTAAAAATAATTAAAAATAAGCCGAGGCAGCCAAGTGATGACCAGTCCCAACTGACGGCGCCCGTTCACGAACATGACGCATAGATCAGCACCATTCAGCTCAACCATTTAGAAGGGAGCTAAATGATCCAACACACACGCCACCGTTTTTTACTATGACCTGAATGCAGATCTCCTCAAAAAACTTGACCGTGTTCTCAATAACTGCATTCGATTCGTTTTCAATCTGCGTAAATACATATGATCATGTCTTTGTGCATCGGTCGCTTCTAAAGTGGTTGCCCATACGCTAGCGTAGAGAGCTAAGGGCGCTGACTACCTTGTTCTCACTTCTTGATTCTCCGTCTTCCCCTGGTTATCTAGCCTCCCACTATACCACAATAGCAATCTACGTTCATCACACAATCGTCTTCTCCAATGTCCCACTCACCGCACAGACTTCATTCACCCTTCCTTCTTCGTTCAGTCTATTTCTCTGTGGAATGCGCTCCCCCAGGAAATCACGATGGCAACCAACCGATTATCCATTAAAGTTAAGTTTCGCGAGCACATTCGCAAAAAGCTGGCTGTATCATCACAACGGTAATATTTTCTCATTGTTTGTTTTATTTCTTTATAATAAGTATACTTATGTATTTATGCATATTTATTTGTGCGTAGATTTGTAAAGCTCAGAAAACATAAGAATAGAAAATAAAATCTCAGCACAAAGAGTTTACAATCCCAATAAAAGTTACCATAAAGAAAAATATATGTTGATATAAATAGAACTAACATCAACCCAGCCCTTTTCATTTCAGGACTTCTAACACTTGAGACCCACACGCCCTCTCCATAACATTTGCTTAGGGATTAATAAAATCCCTTGATTAAAAACCTAACCTAGTCTACCACGCGGCTCATATCGCAAAGAGTTACGTGTGTATTTAAATAAAGAAAGCCTTATAAAATGGTAAACGTAAATATTTTGAAAATGAAGACGAGTAAGTCATAATTGTATTGCAGGTTAAACACAGCAAATGCTTCGATAACATTTAATAAATATGCAGAACAATTTAATAAGGCGAAATGATAATTATATAATAATTTTATTAAAATAATAACCTCCCCTCCAAATATTGTAAATGTAGATGATTTTCCTAAAATAAATAATAAAACATTGCCATTGAAAGTGTAAATCGCTGTGATAATTGTAATGACAAAGCCAAATGAAGTCTCAAAAAACTCGTCGGTAAAAGATATTTAACTATTGTAGGACGATATAAAAAGTGGTGGTGGTTAAAATAACCTTGGTTAGTACAATTATTTTAAACTATTGTATATTTAAGAGCGTTCTTGTATGTCTGATTTATCATGTTATGATTATACAACATTATTTTTAGTATATGCGAAACCTGAATATAGTTTGTTCAGAATAAGTAACTGAATCGATTTCAATTATTTTTACACCATGTTATATTTTGTCCCAAAAATATTTAATCACTAGTTAATTACAATAAAATCGCCGTACAGTTAGGTACCTACTGCCAAACTATTATCAATGAGCGTACGATGCTGGAGGAGCAAAAAACATGGTCACCCCGCGCCGCGCCACGTGGTGAGCATGTTTTTGAACGGACAACCAGGTAACCATAACAAGCCTGCCTATAACTTTGTGATTTCTCATGATACATTTTTGAAATTCTGTACATAGATTCTTTACATAAAAATACTAGACACGTGTTTCGGGTTTCGCATATACTAAAAATAATGTTGTATAAAATAACCTTTTTCTGTTAAAGAAAAGTCAGTCACAACATATACCTACCTTACGACGAATACATTCCCGAATCTATATTCCTCACTCTAAAACCCGTTTCCTCACTCTAATCTTCATATCCAAACATCTTAACTATTCAGCAGGCTTCTTATTTGTCGTTAATTATAAAAGGGACTACCGCCAGATTATCCAAAGGAGCAGCACCAGGGCGGAGATAAGAGGAATTATTAAAATTAACAGCTGTGTTCCTTTGCTGCTTATTAGGGCTTCGAATATTGTTTCGAGTGTCTGCTTTTAAATCGTAACTTTGTAAAGAAAATTGTATGGAATAAAGTTTGTAATTTGGATCTTGTGTTTTCATTTGCCTAATTACAGAATGCTATGGTTTTCTATTTGTTATAATCAATGAAATGTCAATGCATGCAGACTTTCAGACTCCTGACTACCCGTTACGACTTTCAAAGAAAAAAAAAGATGAAGATCTACGAATGACACCTACTTAATAAAACACAAACTACTTAATAAAGTGCTTTCTGAGGCACAGGGGTGTCTCGGTATGTAAAGGACGGTCACCCATCCACGGACTGACCTCCGCAATCATTGACTGTTATTTTTTTCACTTTTAACAACAGCTATATCATGTGCATCAAATTGTTTCATAAAGTTTTGAGTATAATACGCACTAGGTACCATTTTCTAAATTTAAGCGTGTTATAACAAAAAATCTTATTGATAAATGCTTTTATATTGTAGAATAGAATACTTTTATTATGTACACCATATAAATTACAAGGCAAAGGGCGGTCTTATCACTAAGAGCGATCTTTTAAAGACAACCTTTGGATGAATTAAAAAGTGGAAAGAGACACAATTAAGTAGTCTGTGGTTGTTTCGGCTGTTGCCGCTGTGTTATGCTTCGATAATGGACTGTATAATGATTAATCTGTTTTGTTTGAATCTGAATTTTAATTATTCTGATTAACGATGGTGAGACGACGACTACGACTCGACGACTGGCGCCTCTGGCGGCGCAAAGTAGAGACGCCGGCTCGGCGGTATGGCTCGGCAGGCATGGTTGTTGGAAAGTCCTGCCATGCGCCACCTGGCGGCGGCGGGGCCGTAACAGTGGTATATCATTTCCCCACTAACATCCTGTATAAAGCTTGTCACGTACTTACAGTTTGACAGTTATTTTTAATGAGCACTTTACTAAAACAACATGCAGCGCTTCCATACAGCACCGAATTTACAAAAAGGAGACGGAAAGATATAGCTTGCCCTCAAAAAAGCACAAAACATGCTTTCACAGCCAAATTTTATAGGTATAAATAGATAAAGGAAACATCTACTTCTTAAATCACAGTAATTGCAAGAAAATCCTTAGGGAGGCTCTTCAAAATAGTCCTATGAAGATACAGAGAAGTTATTACTTGTGCCAAAGTAAATATTGTTTGCATTATATAATTTTATACACCTTTTACATATGTACCATCATCTGCCTAGCCTTTTCCCAACTATGTTGGGGTCGGCTTCCAGTCTAACCGGATGCAGCTGAATACCAGTATTTTACATGGAGCGACTGCCTATCTGACCTCCACAACCCAGTTACTGGGTAATACGATACCCCTTGGTAAGACTGGTTGTCAGGCTTTCCGGCTTCTGACTACCCGTAACGACTGTCAAAGATCCACGAATGGCAGCCGGGACCAACGGCTTAACGTGCTTTCCGAGGCACGGAGGGGTCTCGATATGTAAAGATGGTCACCCATCCACAGACCAACCGCGGTAAGCGTAGCTTAACCTGATCGATCGACCTGTGCGGCTGTTATTATTTAGCCACGGGCCCCTCTTTTACATATTTACCAATTACAATTTTACATATTTACCATTTTACATATGTACCAATAAGATAAATATACTAAGGATGTGATAATTTAATCAATAATTAATGTTACCTCCAATTGCCTGAAACACAGGATTACCTAGTTTCAGGCACAAACCATGGTGAACTTGACGTAGATTTAAGAAAAACTGTATTTAACGTTATTCCTTATATTTTTGAATAAATTTTATTATTATTATTTACGTAATACAATAAATACATACTTAAAGTATGTTTACTAATCTGAATAAATATATTTAATTATATGTGAGAACGATGTAATAAAATAAAAAAGACGAGCGTCCAGAGTACAGCAAATAGTACTTAACAAAACACAATCCAAAAATAAAATATTTTAAAATAAGCCGAGGCAGCCAATTGATGACCAGCCCCAACCGACGGCGCCCTTGTGGTAATAATGGGAGTCTTTTTTAGGGGGTAGTGAATAGTTGTAGAATTGTGAGGCATAATTATTTTGTTGTTGACGGTATGGAACGATTACTAGGTTTTCCATTAGGATTTTCTCAATTTCAGCCCTCAGTTTGGTGGTATGACACCTACCCCACCCCCTCCCCTGCTTCAGAAAGCACGTAATGCCATTGGTCCTGCGCTTAATCTCTCCCCGGTCGTGTCGGATGCCGTCCCATCGGACTACGAGAGTAAAGGAACGGGAGTGCACCTGTGTTTGCGCACATGTGTATGTGCACTATAATATCTCATGCGTACCTGGCTGATCTCCGTTGGAATGGGCCACCGTCACCGGTCGGGAGGATTATTATTATTAGCAGTTAGTATCAAAACTGCTGTGAGACTGTTTAGGGCACTGAGTCTATGCAAAGCAAATGTGCGAATTTGGAGGATTTTTACTGTCTGAGTTTCTTTTGTACCAACACATTCCAACATTTTATTATGAAACAAATATTAAAAACGTTATTAGATCACAAACGCTATGAAGGTACCTCAACGACTCATTACATGAAATGAACGGACGGTCATACAATTGAGGTTTAAATATATAAAAGATGTATTGTTTTCTGCGGTATAAAGCACTGCAAGCTGCACCCGATCTTGGGACTTTATATTTCCTAGAAATATTCAATATAGATTTTAAAATGAGGGCCCCGTGGCTAAATAATAAGCGCCGCACAGGTCAATCGATCAGGTTAGGCAACGCTTGCCGCGGTTGGTCTGTGGATGGGTGACCATCTTTACATACCGAGTCCCTTCCCTGCCGCGGCCGTTGGTCCCGGCTAGCATTCGTGGATCTTTGACAGTCGTTACGGGTAGTCAGAAGCCCGAAAGTCTGACAACCAGTCTTACCAAAGGGTATCGTATTACCCAGTAACTGGGTTGTGGAGGTCAGATAGGCAGTCGCTAAATGTAAAATTCTGGTATTCAGACTAGAAGCCAGCCCCAACATAGTTGGGAAAAGGCTAGGCAGATGATGATGTCTTTAAAATATCAATCAATCTACACCAATATTATAAAGAGGAAACATTTGTTTGTTTGTTTGAATTGAATTGGCTCCGAAATTACTGGACCGATTTGAAAAAATCTTTCACCATTATAATCCTACATTATCCCTAATGAACATAGGCGATAGAATATTTTCAAAAAATTTGGGATTCGTATGAAAACTTCAACAATGTAACCGCGGGTCACTACTAGTAGGTTATATATTTGGTTCGCCTTCATAGAGGTTATAAATTATTGTCCCACGCCAACGTACTATCTGGAAAAGATCCCTTTGTATCCTGTGTCCCAGATCATGGTCTACTTGTGTGTCAAATTTAATCGAAATCCGTTAAGCCGTTAAGACGAGAAAAGGTAAAAAACATACAGACAGATAAAGTATGAAAGTATGAATTTATGACCAGACTGCCTCATCCAGAGGCACCTAGTGGAGGTGGTTTTAGGTTTAAAATGTGAATGAGACTCAGAGTTATCTACTAACATTACTAACATAGCAGATAAGCAAAATTTGTTACTAACTTATTACTAACAATCTATGGACTGTAATGTCAGTTTTTTTTTTTTTTATAAGATCATAACTCTATTTTTCATAAAAAGAAAACGATACGGATGAATTATTGTAACTCTTGTTACTAATAAACAGGTACACTCGCCACCCTTGCAGTAGTAACTAATTACATAATAAATATATAGCTACCTACCTACTAGCAAGTAAGTAAGTGTGGCTTATTTATACTTAACTTCACTTTCATTTCGCTTCACGAGAACTATGGGTGCTAAGTAGGTTCTTGGCTGTAGTTAAAGCTAGATTGCATGAACTGGTTTCAAGGATTATTTTCAGTCACTTTATTGTTTTTAGTTATAGAATAAAAGCTTCTTCATTTGTGTGTAGGAACACATTGGTCACATAAAGAAGACAATGATGTTTTCTTTTAATCCAGCGTTTCTATGTGTGTTTGTATAGGCTCGAGCGAAGGCTTCGTGACCAAAACAAAATAATAAAAAAAAAAAAAAGCTAAAGGTACATCGATCTCTTGTTTTATAAGGGCCTTGATGCCTGAAATAAATGGATAAATAAATAAATAAAGATGCCTTGAATGTCGGCGTGCAAAATTTTCATAATTATGTCATTATTATTTTAAGAAATGAATTTGTAGTTAACAAATTAATTTCTGAATAATGCATGCGATTAGTAAATTATATTAAATTCAATCAGGTTTGAACACAACGAATTCGTAAATTACATTAAACTACAATTTACAACTTATAATCTAAGAACTTTAGTACAGAGGCCAGCACATCAAGCTACCCCAATCTGTCAAATTTTCCCAATTGAATAAGAACCTTATTCCTTTGTAATAAAGTTGAAAATCTATCAAAGAAATTTGACAGATTGGGGTAACTTGATGCGCTGGCCTCTGTACAATTAAATTCACTTCCTCTCTCCTTATAAGTCATCATTATATTTTCTTTGCTCCTGTTTCATGTTCATTATTATAATTATAAATTCAACATTAATGATGTAACTAATATTTTTGTAAAAATATAATTTAAAAAAGTGTCCATGGAGTTTCTTGCCCGTTCTTGTTCATAGGTACCTACGCTTTGGAATAAGCAACTAGCTTCATATATTCTGACTGACCGACTTCTTGACAATCAAAAGTGCCTGTAAATGGTTTAATTGAAATAAATGCTTTGAGTTTGAGTTTGACAATCAGTATGCAAATACTAAGCTCAAAAAATGTCCCTCGGCCGGGTGTCGCGAGCGTAGATTAGCTGTATGTCGAACCGATTCAATTATGCAGAAGATCAAAGCTGGAACTTAATTGGTGGCGGTCTGTGGTCTCGTTAAATCTTCATTAATAGCCGGAATCCGCCGGTTGTCGCCGTTAAAGATACGGGCGACGGCGACGGTTCTGTTCGTGAGGTTTAGTTTGTTTGTGAGGTTAGATTTTTAGGATTAGCTTTGAATAGTACCCATACTATCTGGTAATGATAGTATGAATAATGGCTAGTAATGGACGAAGTGGAAAGATAGTGTTCTTACCTAATCTATACTTTCGAATCATTACTTCAAACAATTTTGTGGCCTAAGTTTGCTGTGTTCCGATTTAAAGTGAGAAAGAAAATAAAATAAATACTTATAATTAATAACTATTTATCTAAATACGGAAATCGTATGGTTTCCTAGTATCAGTTGGATCTTGATTGATGAATGATAAAAAATAAGAAATATTTAATACTACAGCAAGCTTAATATTATATTTATGTAGTGAACTTCATGAAATAGGCGTGCGAGAAATAACTTTAACATGTCAGATTCAAATCATACCATACCATTTTTTTTTTTTCATTAGCTTATATTTTCCCACTGGGCAAAGGCCTCCCCCATATTCTTCCACCTTTTTTTGTGTTGTGCGTTCTCCGTCCAATCGATTGGGAACGAGTCCAAATCGTATATACGTACCATATTAAATTGTTTAGTAGGTTTTATAGTAGCTAACATTAAACCAAAACATTGTTACAGTGCGGCCGACGATGCGAGAAAGTTTTCTTGACATCTGTCAGTTTTATACAAATGAATACGTGTTTTGCGAATTTGATCTTTATTAGCTACTAGGATTGTCGCACTGACAGGTGGAACGACTGGTGGAACGCATTCTCTCGACGGCTGGACTGTAGTTTTATAATATTCTTATCTGTCATGAGTACATAAGATTTTTATAAAAGTAACGTTTTTGTTGACTTAATGTTAGTCTAGAATATTAATCTTTAAATATCACTTATAAATATTACAGAAAGACCTGCTCGATATTATTCCAAAGTTGCAAGTTCGCTATGAAAATACGAAACCGACGTTTTCAAACGTAAATGAAAGCAAAGTAACCGAGGCTGCAGACATATCGTTTTTATTCCATACAGTATTTCCTTATAAGTACAAGTTATTAAAGCAGAAATATATTATTTGTTGAGGCAACATTTTCTGTTATTTTGGAATAATGTTTATGATATTAAATTCTGTCCCCGGGGAGAGAAAGCAATTCGCCGCAACATGGCCTAACCCTTTCATTTTCTGACTTATGGATGTTTGTATAGGTCTGTCCTTTTCCCTCGTCTTTTTCGGAAGTGATTTCCTGGACCACGAAGAACAACATATTGAAGACGTACTATTGCAGTAAAAATATATTTTCTTGGGTAAGGTATACATAGGTACCCAATAGAAACTGTTAACTGTTTTATGAGTAAACTTCGTTTTGCGATAATGATGTCGATTCCCTTGTTCACAAACTAATCTAAATTTAAGTTTAGTGCATCTTTTTCTTTCTATGTCATTAAGAAAAGGACAGAAGATAAATTTTAGTTTAGACCTGTCAAATTAATTAGCGCCTGATACTATTCCATATAAATTTAGACGTGATTACAAACTTTCCCACTAAAATTACTTTAATTTACGTGGTTTATCTGTGCACACTGAAAAACACACACACTGTGTGTACACTGGAAAATGACAACAATCAAAACAAAAACAAAAAGTGGAATAATAACTACTTTTGCAACAAACAAACAACAATAATATGAACAATTAAGCGAAAGTTATGTTCTCAGAGATTGTAAAAGTTGACGAACTAACTTCAGTACCTATGTTTCAGCTAAAAGGAGACTGTCACCAATCTGTTAGGCACATAATGTTTTGCTTCTTATTCAACTATTGATGTGTGTGATTACAAAACTCATACGATTTTGTCCCTTATATTCAACAGCATCAAAATAGTTTTTTAATCAATATCATTTAGTCAAACACTCATCTTCACTGACGTATGTATTGACATGTTCACGACTAAGTAACAGCCGACGCGCATCACATTAGCAGAGCAATCATTATCATTAATTTACCTATGCACTCAGTTCGGATATGTTTGCACTGTCCTGCCCTCTGTTGTCGGATCAATATGCTAGTGAAACTGGTCTCCGTCAACAGGCTACTTGAATTTGTAATTGAATGAGATTCGATTTGATTAAATTGAGGAACTATTTGAAGCATCTTTTATATGTGTTGTTTTTGGCAGTGAAAAAGGTAGTTTCGTCTTTTTCTGGGTTTAATTGAAGGTTTTTAGGCGACAGCACAGCAGCACAACACCTTTGAACAGTGGTGGCCCAGTGGTAAAGGCCGCGAGTTGCAGGTCAACAGGTTTGAACCCAAACAATCACTTTATTTTGTGTAAATAGGTAATTGCTTCTCCGCTGCTCTCATAACGGTGAAGGAAAACATCGTGAAGAAACCGGGGTACAGTCGACTAATGTCAGATTCTAGAAATATCAGACGAGTTTAAAATGCCAGATTCTATGAATGCCAGATTCTATAAATGCCAGATTCTAATAATGCCAGATTCCAATGTCAGCTTTATGTTATAATTGCAATATAATAATTGCATGTCCTAGAATTCGAAGACATGTGACATCCGCCAACCCGCACTGGACTTGTTTCCCAGTAGTGGGAACATTATATGCTGTTTATAAATAAATAAATAGGCGAATAGGTCCTGTCGTTCATAGACTGATTAAATAAGATACCGTTGCATCTGTATCACGATATTGGATACACTGCAACTCATTATTATCTTGCCTATAGACCAATTTATTTGGGGTTGGCGCAACATCAGAGCAAAGTCCTTTCTTTAAACATAGATACCGAATGCACGAATGGAGATCTGTTTCAAGTACCAAGGTATACCTTCTCACAGCCCACTGTAAAACAAATTATATTTCCCTATTCAAACTTTTAAAAGCTAACAGTTTGAATGAAGCGTTTTCTCGCTGAATCCTGTCTAAAGTTGCCTCTTAACATTTATATTACCGGACCCAACACTTTTGGACGCACCATCAGGAATTCCCTTCTTTCTGAATCCACCATCTTGTTTTCAGCAATAATGATTACCAAAGCGGTAACGTTTATTAAACTTTCCATTTTGTTTGTAAATTTTGAGAGCATGTTTTCTTATGTAATAGGTTTCCTTTTTTTCTTTTGGAGCGCTTGCCTTTAAAAGTATTATTGTCGGCGACTGACTCCGCTTTCTACATTCTCGAGTTTCTAAAACGATGTTGAAGATAAAAATATCTTGGTTTTTTTTTGCCTTTTACAAGTAAAGTTTGTTCGAACGAGTCTCTCCTTAAAAAGCAGGTTTTAAGGGGATTACCTCGCTCAAATCCCAAAAACACTGTAAGTTTAAAGAAGATTTTAGATGAATCCTTTTGTGCGTTTTCCGTATAAAAATATATGGTATACTTAGGGTCATCACAAATACATTGTATTGTTTAAAATTTTAATAAACTTTCCCAGACTTTAGGTATTTTTTTATGAAATAGGTCCTTTTTCAACCTAAATTGTAAATTTTCTATGTAACGGCTGAATAGTTCGGCATGAATTTTGTACTAAAAAATATGTCATGACGTATTTCACAATTTGTATTGTTTTTTTTTCATATTTCTTTTAATATTTTAAAATAATCACTAAAAACCCGAAA
The DNA here is from genome assembly GCA_963669345.1 of Gortyna flavago. NCBI lineage: Eukaryota > Metazoa > Arthropoda > Insecta > Lepidoptera > Noctuidae > Gortyna > Gortyna flavago. Next base: position 13,166,253 of record OY770136.1, on the reverse strand, counting down.
CTTCCCCGCTGGAGCACCCCCGCTACGGCCTGTGAGGCGTACTCGGGACGCGTTACATCAGTGCAAAGAGTACTTTGTATATACGGAAATAGAGAGCCATCTTGCGCGATTTGAACGATAACATTAAAAAAGCGCCCTCTGCGATTAAAATACTAAACTACATCCGTGTCAGTATTATAATCGCGCGACCTAGATCCATTCATGGTCCAACTGTTTTCTATAACAGAGATAGTAAAATTATACCGATATAAGTATTCAAAATCTGTTTACTACAACATATTTAGATATTATTTAAATTACACACCCCCTTACTAATAAACGTATTATATCAGACGAATAGTTACACACCGATTTCTCTCTTTCAGTCGTCAGTAATTTGATTTTCGACAGAAGACAAAGCGTTGTGTAACTATACAGACGATACACAATGTTTATTAGTAAGGGGGATATAGGTACAACGAACGATCACAGCAGACAACGAACGATCACAGCATTCACAGCAGAACGACATCAAAACAACAACAGCCATTTTTATTTATTACTTGCCAGTGCTGCCAGGGCATATATTTAAATATCTCTAAATTCTTACCAAAGTATGTAAGATCTTTTTATTTAAAAAATTTTATCAGCAAAAATTACTTATCATCATGGACACGTATGTTTATATTTAATTTATTCTAACAAACCCTATATTTACAATAAACACTCTTTGCTTATCTCCAATAATAGAACTAATCAAACTTCAATGTAGCAAATAATGAATTAATTATGGCAACACTACTACTACTACTAATATTATACCATTTATTTAGGGAGAACATTGTAAACCTTAGTGTAGTATTATATTTTGAATATTTTTTATTATCCTATATTATACGCCACACTAGCGCCTCTGATTGTACAATACTAAACTGACAGATTATTATACTACGAAATTGTAAAGCTAATAACCAGCTGGAAATATATCTTTTGTACATGTCATCTGTAATAAGTTGGGTTATCACAATGCTGTTGCAGGGTTTCTACGAGTAAGATTGTAAGGCATGCATCAGTGTCTCGATGACTCTTGTGACGGGTGGTCTTACGCGCGTTATTTTTTCAAAATAAAAACTAAAAGTTCACGTTTTGAATGATTTTTGAATTAAATCATATTGTAAATTAGTACAAATATAAATATTTCGTAAAAAACAATAGACATTAAGTTTGTAAATATAATTCGTCAGTTGTAATATCAATTAATGTAACCGCCAAAAGGCGACTTTACAGGAGAGGCAAAAAACTAAATTCAATTCACAAAAAGAGTTGTAACTTTTTGTGTACTCATCCTATTGCAATGTTGTTTAGAACATTTTTCCCAAAATGTTGAGACCTGTTATCTGAAAGAAACCATATAAAGCCTACTATTATAGTTTCCAAGATGACATGGTGGTTACGTTAATTTTTTGAAACAAATATCGTGTTACATTAAGATTTTTTGAAAAAAATAATGACAGCTATAACGTAACCTACAGAATATTCAATCTAGTTTAACGTATATCACACAGTTTTCAACGCGTGGACATACGTTGTCATAAGTTAATTGTAGGAGTTGCCTACTTATTCACTTGTACTAAGGTCCAATTTAGAATAAACTACCTTTTTAATTAATTCATTGAAAAAGTACTTCGTTATGAATAAAACAAATTCTGATATAAATCACACTAATATTATAAAGGAGAAAGTTTGTGAGTGTGTTTGTTACTTCTTCACGCACAAACGGCTGAACGGATTTGGATGAAATTTGGTTCACAGTTAATAACCAGGATGTTATATCTATGTTTTATGTTACGGGTTATTGGTTTTCGCACTTAGTCCATCAAGTGGACCATTGTGCTTGGGCCATGGCGGCCGTCGATAATTATTCCAACCACCCACCTTCCTCCAGAAGCTGATTAAGTCTCCTGGTCTGTTGAGAACATCTGTGTTTGATCTGGGTGTCCCGAGGGTTTCTGATCTAATCTGGGTGACGCCTGTGCATTCAAAGAGCACTTGCGCAACAGTTTCATCAGCTTCTATGCAAGCCCTGTACAGGGGACTGTCCGTTATGCCTATTGTGTGGAAGTGTTTGTTTAGCAAGCAGTGTCCCATGATGGTCCCCGGCGCAGGCCTTTTCTGTCCAGGCATAGTAAGCGTCTGATTAGCTTGCCATCAAATAATGGCACGGCTTCCTTGGACTGCCTACATCCCGATGACGACGTCCACCAGCTCTCTGCTTGTGTGTGGGTGTACTCCTGTTGCCACTTGCGTAGTTGGTTGAAGGGGATGGGCACGACAGGTTCCGGTCCATAGACTGACGTACTGGATGCCCTTCTAGCCAGCTCGTCAGCTGCGTCGTTTTCTAGCGATCCACTGTGTCCTTTTATCCATTGTAGTGTCACTATTTTGCGGTTTGATACGGTTACCTGTTCAAGCGCATTGTGACATTCTAGTATTAGGTTCGAAGTGATGCATTTTTTCACGAGTATACGAATATGGGTGTCCGTAACTCTCCTGGCTGCTATGGCATAAGCCGCTTGTATCCACACACACTCCGCTTAGTAGACCGTGTTAAGCCTTCCCAGAAGTCTGCATACTTTTATGTTGAGGTCGTGTGAGAAAACTCCGAATCCAGTTCCGCAATCGATCTTTGATCCATCAGTGTAAATTCTCAACACCTTCAGGCCTGAGTAGTCGCACTGCTCCTCTTTAGGCGCTATGTTGTACTGTTTTTGAAAGCAGTATTGTTTCAGGGCTTTGTCGCAGGGTGATGCCATCATTGGCTGACGTTTGATCGCATCTTCCTTTAAGCGTAAGTACTTGACCCTGGAGTCTTTGCTAAGGTTTCCTGATATATATAGCCCAAAGGCAGCCAGGGCCGCCTCTTCCCGCACGATGAGGTGTAGGGGCGGCAGTCCAAGCATAGTCTGTAGGGCAGCGATGGGTGTAGTTCTCATGCAGCTAGTGATTGCCACACAAGCGAACCGCGCAGCTTTTTGAGTTCTCTTTGGTCTATGCTCAGGTCTGTTCCGGGCCACCAGACTAGTGAGCCGTATGTAATTATTGGACGGATACTGTGATGTATAGCCAGTGACCCTGGGGCTAATCCCCCAATTCTTGCCAAGCATTCGCTTGTATTGCCGCAGATCCCTGTGGGCCAGGTATGCCCATGTATTTGGTTTCAGTTGATATGCTTAGGGTAGTACCAAAGAATCGTGGTAGTTGTAGTGTCGTCAGTTTCCTCTTTTTGTGAAGAGAATCAATTTGGTTTTTGTAAAACAGCTTTTAACTTTCGTAAAAAAATATTGTTTTAAGCATAACTTAAAAGTCATAGTAGAATATCTCTCGAAATAATAACAGCAAAATATTTTGCTAAATATTATTAATTTGAGAGTGTTTCTTTGTAAAAATGTCAGATCAATAGTAAGTAAAGAAAAGTAAGAGGCATGACTGCTCATCTTCATCATTTGCCTTGCCTTTTCCAAACTATGTTGAGGTTGGTTTCCAGCCTGACCGGATGCAGCTGAATACCCGTATTTTACATGGAGCGACTGCCTATCTGACCTCCACAACCCACACACACACACACCCAGTCCTGTGAGGTTGATATATTTTAAAAATAACCCTGTATAAAATACTAGAGCGTTACTGTAACCAACAAAATTATATTTTTTCAAGAATGAATATTAAGGCAGGTATTATTTTACGGAATTTTAAACTAATTTTGTGATACTTACTTCAATTTGAGACCTTATATACTTTAGCTTTTATCCAAGCATACACACAAAAACTAGTGTTAGTCGTATTTTTTATTTTTATTTGGTAATGAGGTTAACGTAACAGTCAGAAAGTTATAATCTAAAACAAAATACGTAATGTAAGAGTAATTTTTAGAAAAATGACTCTTACATTAATGATTTTGTTTCACGTTGGGTCGATACATTAAAAAGTAATACCAAGTCTGTCGTTACATTAACCCATACATTGCTCATTCTCATAAAATGTGCCATACATCACAAAAATGAGTTGAAATGAAAAAAAACTGGTTTGATTTTGTTAACGTACTCGCCATTTTTTTCAAGATATCTTGAGTTTAAAGACACCGAACTGTATATTTAACTCAATTTCGTCATTTTGGCGGTTACATTAAATGATATTACAACTGACGATATGTAAAGTAGTTTGTAATTTCGTTTTGTTTTTTGAACCTATCATAGAGTAAGCCTGACTATGCCTAAATATAAAAATAAAAGTAAGGTGAAGCGTAGCCGAGCTCTCCAAAACTATTGGTAAGTACCTACCCTATTGAGTACATTATTTCTAGTGTGTTTATTTTTGATATCGTTTTTAGCTACAATATTTTTATATCTTGAGAACTTCGTTTGACGAAGGATGGAGACCTTGGTGATTGACGATGTCACCTACCTGATGGTGGACTCCGAAGGTGGGTATAGAATCTCAGTGACGGCATTACATAGAACCATCGTGTTTGGACTCATTTGAAAGGTCTCATGGAGACCTTGGTGACTGATGATGTCGCCTACCAGATGGTGGAATCCGAAGGTGGGTATAGGACCTCAGTGACGGCACTACGTAAAACCATCGTGTTTGGACTCATTTGAAAGGTCTCGTGGAGACCTTGGTGATTGACGATGTCACCTACCTGATGGTGGAATCCGAAGGTCGGTATAGGATCTCAGTGACGGGTGTACGTAGAACCATCGTGTTTGTATTCATTTGAAATGTCTTATGGAGACCTTGGTGACTGATGATGTCACCCACCTGATGGTGGACTCCGAAGGTGGGTATAGAATCTCAGTGACGGCATTACATAGAACCATCGTGTTTGGACTCATTTGAAAGGTCTCATGGAGACCTTGGTGACTGATGATGTCACCTACCAGATGGTGGAATCCGAAGGTGGGTATAGGATCTCAGTGACGGCACTACGTAAAACCATCGTGTTTGGACTCATTTGAAAGGTCTCATGGAGACCTTGGTGATTGGCGATGTCACCTACCTGATGGTAGACTCCGAAGGTGGGTATAGGATCTCAGTGACGGGTGTACGTAGAACCATCGTGTTTGTATTCATTTGAAATGTCTTATGGAGACCTTGGTGACTGACGATGTCACCTACCTGATGGTGGAATCCGAAGGTGGGTATAGGATCTCAGTGACGGCACTACGTAAAACCATCGTGTTTGGACTCATTTGAAAGGTCTCATGGAGACCTTGGTGATTGGCGATGTCACCTACCTGATGGTAGACTCCGAAGGTGGGTATAGGATCTCAGTGATGGCACTACATAAAACCATCGTAATTGGACTCATTTGAAAGGTCTCATGGAGACCTTGGTGATTGACGATGTCACCTACCTGATGGTGGAATCCGAAGGTCGGTATAGGATCTCAGTGACGGGTGTACGTAGAACCATCGTGTTTGTATTCATTTGAAATGTCTTATGGAGACCTTGGTGTCTGATGATGTCACCCACCTGATGGTGGACTCCGAAGGTGGGTATAGAATCTCAGTGACGGCATTACATAGAACCATCGTGTTTGGACTCATTTGAAAGGTCTCATGGAGACCTTGGTGACTGATGATGTCACCTACCAGATGGTGGAATCCGAAGGTGGGTATAGGATCTCAGTGACGGCACTACGTAAAACCATCGTGTTTGGACTCATTTGAAAGGTCTCATGGAGACCTTGGTGATTGGCGATGTCACCTACCTGATGGTAGACTCCGAAGGTGGGTATAGGATCTCAGTGACGGGTGTACGTAGAACCATCGTGTTTGTATTCATTTGAAATGTCTTATGGAGACCTTGGTGACTGACGATGTCACCCACATGATGGTAGACTCCGAAGGTGGGTATAGAATTTCAGTGACGGCAGTACATAGAACCATCGTGTTTGGACTCATTTGGAAGGTCTTATAGAGACCTTGGTGACTGATGATGTTACCTACCTGATGGTGGACTCTGAAGGTGGGTTTAGGATCTCAGTGACGGGTGTACATAGAACCATCGTGTTTGTATTCATTTGAAATGTCTTATGGAGACCTTGGTGACTGACGATGTCACCTACCTGATGGTGGAATCCGAAGGTGGGTATAGGATCTCAGTGACGGCACTACGTAAAACCATCGTGTTTGGACTCATTTGAAAGGTCTCATGGAGACCTTGGTGATTGGCGATGTCACCCACATGATGGTAGACTCCGAAGGTGGGTATAGAATTTCAGTGACGGTAGTACATAGAACCATCGTGTTTGGACTCATTTGGAAGGTCTCATAGAGACCTTGGTGACTGATGATGTTACCTACCTGATGGTGGACTCTGAAGGTGGGTATAGGATCTCAGTGACGGGTGTACGTAGAACCATCTTGTTTGGATTCATTTGAAATGTCTTATGGAGACCTTGGTGACTGATGATGTCACCTACCTGATGGTGGACTCTGAAGGTGGGTATAGGATCTCAGTGACGACACTACGTAGAACAATCGTGTTTGGATCCATTTGAAAGGGCTCATGGAGACTAAGGTGACTGGGAAAATGACAACCTTGATTTCTTTTTAAATGCCTAGTTAAAATACTTTTTAGTTTTTTTGCAGTGTATGGCTTACCCGACTGTAATAGCAAAAACATTACCTTAGCTCACTTAAGTTATTATTTTTCAGGCAATTAAGAAATCAGCAAAACTCCGAATTACAAAATCAGGAACTTCAATCGTTAACAGAAACATTCGATCTATCTAGCATGGCAGTTGATGAAAGGGCCGAGCAAATTATGCCGGTAACTTATTCTGTTCGCTTACACTGCGGTATTTTTTTGATATTAGATAGTTTCCCTAGCTAATTTAATTTGATACTGTATTGATAAAATGTTTGTTTTAGGTTGAACAAGATGAAGAAGTTAATAAGTACCAGCCGTTATCAGACATCCAAATTTATTACTACATGATGGGAAATAAATTGTCAAAAACTTGCTAGCGATACCCATCACGTCTGTGAAGTTCCGCCAGCTAATTTAATTTGATCTTGTATACAATGTGTTAATGAAATAACATAAAACATGAAACTACTTTGTTTAGAATCTGCAGCAAAATCGAATACAATAATTTTTAATAAGTATAGGTTATTTTTTTTCCAAAAAATAATTATTTGTCATGCCATATTCTAATGTTTTTAACTACGCTGTACAATACAAATAAAGAATATTGGGTTTAAAGACGGTACGCTACTGGTAATGTTGAAAGGTAGGTTATCCTAACTATTCCCGTTACTGAGAATCGGTAAGCACTTACCTGGTCATCATCTGACCTTCAGAATGTATCATGTAGTAGCACCCGTACTCAATTAGATAAATATTGAAATCTAGGTTATCCTAACTGTTCCCGTTACTGAGAACCGGTAAGCACTTACCTGGTCATCATCTGACCTTCAGAATGTATCATGTAGTAGCACCCGTACTCAATTAGATAAATATTGAAAGCTAGGTTATCCTAACTGTTCCCGTTACTGAGAACCGGTAAGCACTTACCTGGTCATCATCTGACCTTCAGAATGTATCATGTAGTAGCACCCGTACTCAATTAGATAAATATTGAAAACTAGGTTATCCTAACTATTCCCGTTACTGAGGACCGGTAAGCACTTACCTGGTCATCATCAGACCTTCAGAATGTATCATGTAGTAGCACCCGTACTCAATTAGATAAATATTGAAAACTAGGTTATCCTAACTATTCCCGTTACTGAGGACCAGTAAGCACTTACCTGGTCATCATCAGACCTTCAGAATGTATCATGTAGTAGCACCCGTACTCAATTAGATATATATTTAAAGTCAGGTCATCCTTACTATTCCCGTTACTGAGAACCGATAGGCACTTACCTGGTCATCATCTGACCTTCAGAATGTGTCATGTAGTAGCACCCGTGCTCAACTAGATAAATGTTGATTTTAGACATTTATTTATTACAAAATAAATTACAAATTATGATGTAGGTACTTGTACAAAACTGCTAGAGGAATTAAATCTACATAATTATTAGAGCTCTCAGAGAACTAATAAAATAGGCAAAAACGATGACAACTCTGTGACACATCTGTGATCTTGGTTAATCTTCAGTTTGTTTGTTTTTAGTATGCTCGTTTGTCAGTAGAGGGCGCCAAAACAACAAATGCTAGTACAGAGATCAAATCTTCAAGGTCATCGAGCAATGTAATATCCTTAAGAACATTTTACCTAGATTATAGCGGGTTTTTTTTTTGTATGACAGACGTAGTCCCTCTTTCTTGATTCTTTAAAAGTAAGTATGACGCAAAGTTCAACAAGATAAAGTCCAGTAAGATATTTGACTGCCAATGAAAATGCAAGTGTTACACTACACTTGCACTATTTGAGAGAACGATGAGAATGTATTATAAGAAAATAATCTTCAAAAACTAAAGCTGATATTTTACTGGTGAACGTGTAATGACTCAATAGAGGTATGAGGAACAGGGTGTAAAGTTCACTCATACTCCATAGAAAAGGGAGGATCCTCCGACCAGACAGCTATTGTGTCTGGCAGGCAACTGCCCGATGATTCATGTCGGGCCGTTGTATATACGCCAGTTGCGCGGTAAACTCTGCTTGCGAGATGCAGGATTTTGCGTGACGTCAGTATGACGCGTAGAACGCATGTGGCATTATAGATAAATGTGTTTTGCTGCACCCGTTAGAATGATTTCCATGGAAATTATGAAATGAATGCATAGTTTCATGACATACATTCTCAGTAAATTATAAAGCCCTATGCTAGCTCATACACTTTTCAGAATTATTTCATGGAAAAACCTATCTATCCATAGTTATATAGTTAACATGCCTGCATTCCTCGCGAAGTTCGCTTCTTATATTTATTAAGTCCTTATTTTCAAGTTCTATTTCTGAGCCCAAGCTGCTGTAGAGAATTAAAATCCTATGACACTTCATCCAACCTGGGTATCCACTCCTGCAGGACTACGAGCTCAGTAATCGTTCTTGCCACCACTAGTGGTAAGCTAGCCCAACGAGGTGTTCAAGGTCTATTTATTCCGATTTTTGACAGTGTAATACCCCGTGTCTCAGAAAGCACGTTGAGCAGTTGGTCCTGCGCCTGATCTCTTTCCAGTCGTGTTGGATTGCTGTCCCATTGGACTGTGAGAGTACAGGGAGAGAGAGAGAGTGTACCTGTGTCTGCGCACACACTTGTGCACTATAATATCTCCTGCTTCGATGGCTAGTCTTGGCTGAGATTAGCCGCCATTACCGGAATTCGAAGGACTTTTAATCCCATTTTATTATTATAAGCAATTCAGTCACGAAAGGTCACAAAAGTTTCAAAAGACACTTTAAGCCATTCAGCCTAGATAGTTACAAAGTTAAAGCCTAGATAGGGACGTGTGCTACTAATTGGGCTCAAATCCAGACTCCAAGCTGATACAGAGAATTTCTTAGTAGGAAAGATACAGATACTTTGAACACCCGGTTATTGAATCCAGCCCCCCCCCCCCCCCCCCTGGGGAGTTGCGACCACTACCCCAAACAAGTTAGTCATAACCTATTTATTCTTGTAATTATTATACTTACATCAAGCTGTGTGACCGATGAGGTTTCCCATCGGCAAAAACTTTCATCCCTTAATGCCTTTGGGGGATTAGTTTTCAAAAATCCTTCCATAACGCTCGCAGTGCAGTTTATTTTTGGGAGGTCAACGACCGCTGCTAGTATTGTTACAGAGAAAAACCATTTTCATATGTTTCATCGTGTTCAGATATCAAAACTCATCAAGTCTGTGAAGTGGGGGCCCGCCACCGCGCCGTATTAGTGTAATTCACGTGACGTCGCCTTCGTACATTTTGTATGAAAACGTTTTGAAGCGACATCACGCCTTACACACAAATAAACGTTTTTTTTTAATTTATATTTCAAATCAATAATTTTTTGTATTATCATGTTTAGATAACGATACATATCCCGTCTGCGGAGTTTAGCTAGTTTATTTAAAATAACCCTATTAAGAAACTCTTCTACAAAATTTGATGTTTCTAGACCCACCGTTATAGACAATGCGTTGTCTGTCAGTGAACTTTAGTGTCACGTATTGTCATATGTCACAACAGTTTCAAAGAACACAAGACTTTCAGCCTAGATACATAGCAAATGTCTAGATAGGGATGAACCACTGTTAAATGATAAATTATTTATTTTCTATAAGTGGGGTTGTACAAACACTTTTACACGTCAATAAGCATTTAGCCAATCACTAACAAGTGTTGGATAACCTTCTCGCCCTACCGAATGTAACGATACGCTCGTGTAGGTTATATGATATATTATTCCTTATTAGGAAAATAAGATGGATTAACATGTAATAATATCTTGCTACATATTTTCAGAAATAGTCTATCAGTTGATACGTGAATTTGGGGAGGTCCTGTGTTTTAATGTTCCTCGTTGAACAATTGACGTATTCTGAGAATTAGTTAGGTAGGTCTTTAAGTTGGTATCTACACTCTCTGCACTTGTGTTTGCGCACACAATTGTGCACACATTTTCGTGCACTATAATAGCTCCAGTAACTACGCAGGAGCCATGCATGGTGGTTAGTTTTAACAGAGACTAGTGAACTGGCTAGTCTCTGTAAAGATTTAAAGAACCGCCGTAACTATTAGATTCGATTATGAGGATATTTTTGTTATTAGTACAAAAAAAAATACTGATGCCCCTAATTTTTATGTAAGGGATCTAATCAGTTTATTATCAACTGAAGAAATATGAACGCAAGCTTCTCTCATGTTGACGGCACGCGTCACGTTCACGCCACGAACGCCACGCCGGCCGCCGCCGCGCCACGTTCTCGCCGTTCGCGGCGCATGCCTTGTAAAGTCTGAATAAAATTAATTTTCTATGTCTCCTGTCTGTTTTGAAATACACGCTGCACCGATAGCTCTATTTTATAATTTTAACTAGTCAATCCATAACTCTCACACTTAAGTTTTCATCATCAACTAGTGTAAAAAGACAACATGTCCAAAAAAGTTATCGCACAATATTCTATTTTTCTTTCAAAATATATACAGCCATAATATTTCAGCGATTAGTTTGAAGGTACTAAGAACGTAGTAAAATAGAATGCCCACGACACAAGGTCGGAAGCTAGACAGACAAGAGAATTCATTTCTGATTCCCGGTTTAATTTTCTTCATTCAAATGATGTTTTCGGAAGCCTCTCACTGTCTAAAATTACGTTTGGCATAAATAAGCACCATTTACTATGCATAAAAGAATCTACCTATAATCTGTTCAAAAAGTATTTGATGAAAGTATAAACAAACCCTGTTCAGGTTAAATTATTACGCAATCACCCATTAAAGACAATTATTAACACATTCATCTAATTTAGAAGGCTTCAACTTTATAATTTTCCACTTTTTCCAACAATTCGGTATTGTTTGAATAACTTCATTAAACTATCATTGTAAAATTAAGTTTTAAAATAAACCTCAATTGTCAAATGAAAAACGTCTGTAGGGTGAAGTGAAATTAAATAATCAAATGAAAGCACTTAATTTGCAAGTAGCAATAGAAAATGACATCCACTGGTACGTTTTCTGATTCATTTTTTTACATTTTCACCAGATACTTTTGCAAAAGACCATAGTCAACTTATTTCATTATCTTTCCAGGAGTTCTGGTTTCATATGAAAAATGTTATTTTGTGCGAATTGATATAACACCCAATTTGTTTCGTGGGTATGAGATGTGAGTTACGTAATAAGGTGGGTTACGCGTGTATTACAAATTTCCAACTAGTTGTTGAGTTCTTAGAAATGAGCAGCTATTTAGCTAGTCGAGAATTATATTAAGAATTTGATTATGATGAATGAATGAATGATTGAATGATTTGATGAATGAATGAATGAATGATGAATGATGAATGATTTTTTATTTTGTAAGTAGGTTTGCACATACACTTTTACACGTCATTCATATTTTTTATAAAACTAGATGAGGTCGATTAGTTTATTGATTAGTAGTTCTAGAAAGGCAAATTAAATAGTGTAGGTACATTTAGTATATTTAACTGCTTGAATGGGCAAAATAAATGGTGGATTAAAGTTTATTACTCTATGAGGTTTATTCTAACTGCCTTATTATTATTTTTTTTCGTATCGACTGTATATCCTCCTTTAGGATCCAATCCTATATTAGGCCCATATAATTATTAATACAACGCCTCAGATGCCGCAGTAAACGTGGCCACATACTTATGTGCTCATTGCACCGTCAGAGAAATTGTTCAGATCGTCAAGGGTGCAGGTGAACGGACATTGGGAACACTGCAGCAAATGGGACATAGGCTGATCAGGAGAACCGCGTTTACACTGGGTGTTTGATGAATCGATTAATCAACTCAGCCTATCGCAGTCCACTGATGGACATAAGCATCTCCCAGGCAGCACCACAACACCCTGTCCTCCGTATTCCGCATTCAGTCTGTCGCAGCTACATTCTTAAGGTCGTCGGTCCATCTTGCTTCTATACTCTACTCGCGGACTCGTCTACTCCACCGGCCATCGATCGTTCGACAAACATGGTCAGCCCACATCAGTTAGCTAACTCTGAATCGATGCTATATTATATTATCTCATTTCGTCAGATTAGGTTTGCACTGGCCTACTTGGGTACGCAACTGCCTAAGTCTACGCCAACACTAAGTTATATGATTAATCGTCGTTGTTTTAATGAACCAATCACAGTAGGTTAAATGAATAGATTTTCAGCTACGAGCCGTACGTTAGAGTCCTATTTTCCTACCCAATGTACAGATGATAGCCCATCAAGCTACCCGAAACTGTCAAATTTTCGCAATCAACTTTGAACCTTAAAAGATTACCTAAGCGTTAAAGTTGAAAATCTCTTACAGAAATTTGACAGATTGTAGCAGCTTGATGTGCTGGCGACTGTACTTTTAGAAAGAAAGAAAATATGTTTATTTTCGGTAAACATAACGCAGAGAAAGAACACAAACAAGAACTAGTTGGAGGTTTAGTAAATCTATATCTAGCCTTACGTAGGATAAAACAAAGAAGCTTTTCATGTCTGTCTGTGTGACCGCTTTAGTTGGTCTAAGCTGCACAAAGGATTCCGGGAGGGGCGGGAAGTGGTATTTAATACATAAATATTAAAAAAAATCTCGATTTTTTGTAAATTCATAAAAACCGTGCGAAGTAGGGGATGGTCACTAGTAGTCCTTTATTTTCTTGGTAAATGATATACGAGTGCTTGTAGTCCAGTGGTAACGGCCCCGAATTACGAATTGTAGGTCGTGAGTTCGAACGCAGGCAAGCGCTTTACTTTGTGTAAAAAAATCTCATCACCGCTGTTCTCAAAACTGTAAAGGAAAACATCGAACTGACATGTCTCAGAAACAAAAATTCAAAGACTTGTAACGTCTACTAACCCGCACTGGCCGCGTGATAGACTACAGCCCACTCGCTCTCAATAAGAGGCGGCCTGTGTCCCAGCAGTGGGAACATCATAGGCTGATAATGCAAATAAGAAAAACATCTTATTATCCAACAAAAACTCGTTAAAATTTACGGTTAAAATTTTACCATTAAACAAAGAACATAATTCTTAAGCGTTGCAAAACTTTCGAGAAATGGATTTCACTTAAATAGCCACCGAAACCTATTTTGAATCGTCCGCCGCCAGTACCGAAACTTGGGACCGTTTTAAAGTTTGATTCAGTCGCTTCGCATTTAGCGGCAAAGCTCTAATTGTTTTTGGGAGCCGATTTTACTGTACAACTTCCATTTGGAAGTTTATCCTGGTATTATTATATTACAGGTAGTTCTTGTGGGTACAATTGAAACTCAATCTCTGCCCTTGCTGCGATTCAATTAGGTACCCACTAGGATCGATCACATTTGTCCTTATTACAACTTATTCCGCATTCCCTCACAAAGTCCGCCTCATATTCAATACTCCTTGTTCCACATTTAATTCCTTTTTGGCCCCGAAAATTTTGTTTAATTTATTTTTGTATTATAGTTCTGTTTCGACCGATTTCCGGCGATTTACGACTGATCGTTTTTTGTTCCATATTGTCGTTAGCATGTTTGCATGGAAATCTCAAAAATCATTTTGGACATTGTCACATTAAAGTCGTTTGATGAAGCGTCATATTTTTGACGTCACAGTTTTCGTCGTATATGTCAAGGTTCTGAATACGGTTACAGTTTTCGTAAGTCGTCCGTGCAGTTCACCCCCCTCCATCCCCCGCCTCACCAAGTAGTTTTTATGACACATGTTCTGATTAGTTGAAACAAGTTAATAGTGGTTTTAACTACTACATGTCAGTAGGAATGTATGTACAGACGCCAGCACATCAAGCTACCCCAAACTGTACAATTTTCCCAATCAACATTGAACCTTATTCTTTAGCAGTAAAGTTGAAAACCTATTAATCCTAAAACCTAGCTAAAACTGATTTACATCCGTCACCTCACACACACATCAGGTCCAGTTGAAAACCAGCGTCAGGCACTAGTTGTCTGGCATTTTTGCTGAACTGGGCCTTTTTGGCGCAGCCGTGAGGCACACTCTCCTGCAAATTTCTTTTATTGTTTTTATTTTTTATCTGATGTATGTATTTGGTGTGTTGTGTGTCTTTTAGTCTGTGCTAAATAAATGTATTTTCTTTCTTTATTAAAGAAACTTGACAGATTGAAGTAGCTGGATGAGCTGGCGTCTGTACCGTCTGTTGATCAGTATCATTTAGACACATGGATGGAAAGCATAGTGAATAATTAACATTAAACTCGTTTAATACATTACATAAAATAAAGTCCTCACCGTGTTGATACGAACAACAAAAGTTTAATGTTTCTCCTAACCCATAAAATAGTTGACCCATACATCAACAGGAAAAATAAATCTCTTCGGTTGGGTCAACCCGCAAATTGGAGGCGAAAAAAACCGGTTTTCAAAAAAAAAAATTACTCCATATAGGTACCGAGGTGAACGTTGAACCGTAACTTCGTACAAATTGTTTTACACCAGAACAGATTTTCTTTTCAAGAACTTTTTCATGTATTTGTGTGCATACAACACTATTATTCAAAATACACAAATAGCAAATATTGATTACCTGACAAAGTACTTAAAAACATTTTTTATTTACTTAGACATCACACTAATATTACAAAGGCGAAAGTTTGTGAGTGTGTGTGTTTAAATGTTTGTTACTATTTCACGCTCAAACGGCTGGACCAATTTTGATAAAATTTTGTATGGAGGTAGCTGACACCCTGGCCACTTTTTATCCCGATGTTCCCACGGGATCGACACTTATGCGGGTGAAACCGCGGGGCGCTGCCAGTATTTACATAATTTTAAAACGTAACAGTCGAAAAATTATAATAATATGTATAAGTATAAAAAAAGGAAGGGAAATAATCAAAGGACATCAAAAATTCATCCGCATCGCTGTCAATAGGAAATGTGCCCAAAAGGCTGGCAATATTGCCACATTGTATGGCAATGCTAATTCTTTGGCTATAAAATAGGCAGCCCTCTGGTCACGTGAAGAGTCGGCCAACCGGCTTTGCGATGTCTCGATTAAAAACTGAATTACGTTTTGCTCTCTAAGGAAACCAAAATAACACCGACGTTATAATTTTAATGAAAGAAAACTTAATGAAATAATTAATGTCGAAGGCTATATATGTAAGTAGAAGACTAAACAAACGTTGGATGGACAGTGTGAAAGATGATATGGATAAAAAAGAGGGTGAATACCAAGCTGACTACGAATCCACACTAATATTATAAATTCGAAAGTAACTCTGTCTGTCTGTCTCTCTGTCTGTCTGTATGTTATTTTCACGCCTAAACTACTGAAAGGATTTCGAAAAAATTTGGCAGAGAGATAGATTGCATCCCGGGGAAGGACATAGTATAGTTGCTATCGACATATTATAAATGCGAAAGTGTGTCTGTATGGCTGTTACCTCTTCACGCTTAAACCGCCGAACTGATTTACATGAAATTTGGTATAGAGATAGTTTGAGTCCCGGGAAAGGACATAGAATACTTTTTATCCCGATATTCTAACAGGATCGAGACTTTTGCGGGTGAAAGCGCGGGGCGCGGCTGGTAAAGAAATATGGAAGAAGAAGACATTATTAACCCCAAAATAAATTGAGATAAGTACAAGAAAATGATGATGATGAAAACGTAACAAGACAACCTTGTTTTCTTCCTTGGATGTCCTATTCAAATGTCACTGTCAGCCTCAATTTGTCAATGTCAAATTAATGTGTGTTGTCTTTGGTCCCTAGCCCTGACATCAAGCAATGGACAAAATTTTCAACATTTTTAAGCTTGAGTACGAGGCTTTCGACTATGTTGTATGTGTTTATTTGATGTCTTTTTTAATTAGTAACGTGCGTTTTGTTTGTGCAGAATAAATAATTTTACTTTCTTTTTTTTTTCTTGATTCCTTGCTCCCGAGGGATGCTAATGGAATATGTTTAGGGTATTATTATCTTCTAATATATGAAATTCTCGTGTCACAATGTTAGTTACCATACTCCTCCGAAACGGCTTGGCCGATTTTTATGAAATTTTATATGCACATTTAGTAGGTCTAAGAATCAGTCACTATCTATTTTTCATGCCCCTAAGTGATAAGGGTTGTCCACCCCTAACATTTTATTTTTATAATGTGACATTAAAAAATACATACAACCTTAAATTTTCACCATTCTATCACCAACCCCTATTTTTTAATAGTCATTTTATTTTTTTTACACTAGAAATTCGTTAGAAATAATTTATATGGCAAAACAACGTTTGCCGGGTCAGCTAGTATTATTATTATGTATTAGCCACGCCATCTTTCTAGTACGACGGACTGTGATGAGGCGGCTGCTGCCGGTACTTAGTAAGACTGGTTGTCAGACTTTTGGGCTCACTACACATAACTACTGTCAAAGTACTACAAATGACAGCCGGGACCAATGGCTTAAGAGCGTTTACGCCGTACGGCATTTCATACAAACTTTCAAGCCGTTGTTTATCGAAATTAATGAAATGATTTTAACGAGACTTCATACGCATAAGCAGGATACAAAGGTCTAAAAAGTTAGTTAAGAACATTTTTGAAATATAGTGTTACAGCCAAATTAGAATTTTCCATAGAAACTGAGATTTCCAGTTATCTTTTTTTAAATAAGACATTTCGAAAATATTCTTCACAAACTTTTTAGAAATTTAAGTGTCCTGCTTATTCGTTAAGTTTCATTAAAATCGGTTCATTAATTTCGAAAAACAAGGACTTGAAAGTTTGTATGAAATGCCGTACGTCGTAAACGCTCTTAACGTGCTTTCCGAGGCACGGTGGGGTAGATACGTAATGGATGGTCACACATCCACAAACCGACCGCGGTAAGCGTAGGTTAACCGATCGGCGCGTACAGCTGTTATTATTTGGCCAAGAGCCCCATAGAAAAGTTACCACAACTTATGTGTTTAGAGATCATGTTACCTACCTACATAGCTCCAGGTGGCTAGATCATTCAGCTATGATACAATGATTTCATAAAGCGATGTCTATTCACTTAACCTTTTGAAAGAAAGTTTGATCGGCTACCTACCTAATTCAGAGTTTTACATCAGCTATTTGAATTAAATCAAGCATTCATTCGAACTTTACATCTTAAAAGCAGTCCTACCGAACGAAGCCTTTATAACATTAAATACATTTATTGAATCGAGAATTCAAAAGATTTTGTTAAAATTAATACACTATTAATTTTATCTAAAGCTATTGATTGTAGAATCAGTGCTACGAGCAATAATCCGAACTGTTACTCGAGGATTGTAGCGCGCCCGCGTAGCCGCGTAGCCAGTGCCGCCGCGAACTCGTAGAGCGTCGGACGTGTAGCGCTACGCCGCTACGACCAACAGACCTAGCCGTATTTATTCGGGCAAAGTCGGGATCGAATGACGCGATCCGACTTAGTGTTGTGACTAAACTGTGACCGTGTTTGTGTTTTATTCTCGTGTTCCATTAATGTTTTCACGATAATTGATACGTTTTACAGGTAAAATCCTTTTAGTTGATAATAAAATAGGTTTAAGTTGTACCACTTTTGGTACTAGGTTTTATTTCAGACGGAGAACGTTAAACGTTAAGCGCTGGTAACTAATGGACCGTTGAGATAAGAAAGCTTTGTGGAAGTACAGTTATTAGCCGGTTTAAAGACCCGGTCATTGATAACAGTTAAAGGGTAAAGCCTTTAAACTGTTACTTATTATAACGAAAACGGTTATCTCTATTATTAAAATGGTGTTCTGCTTTAGTAAAAATAATATTAGTAAAAGCCGTTTTAAATATTTTTGGGCAAAAAATATGCCGCAGATTAAAACAGAAGGCCAGTTTGCTTAATAGCTTTTTTAAATACTCCAACATTTTTTGGCAAACAAATGAAAGCATTAAAATCATTTAGGGAATAGCATTTTTATTTGTATTCTCATTGTATTAGATATCTACAGTTTTATTTTAGTACGTTTTTAGTTTTATAAAATCTTTTAGTGATCCGTACTAAGTAAGTTGGAGTTCATTCTAGCCAAGAATTGGTGAGAAAATGTATTTTAATATTAGTTCAAAAACCGCAAGCAGTTGCTTACCACTCCTGGTCTTGACATAATAGGTACTACATCCTTGGAAATTGTAACACACTTATTAAAATCAAAACATAAAATAGGCGACTCTTCTCCACCTAAGTCTCACAAAATACGACTCAGTCTTAAGTTTAGGACAAAAAAAAACTTGCCAAGCACATAAATAACCTTAACCTTTTTTGAAGTAATTTAAAATAGGACTGCATCTTGAATCCTATTGACACGCAAATTCTCTTCTTACCTATCCGGGCGACAACGTCGTTCTTTCTGGTCACGATAAAATGGGAATGATAATCCTTTGCAGAAAAAGGTTATTCACCATTCTACTGTAAGGTATATCCACACTCTTATGCTTGCACTGACTGGACTGGTCCACTCAAATCTGTATGATTCTTTCCAATGTTTTTCTTCAAAAGACTGTTTCAGGCACTAATCAAGCCTTAACATGATCTAACAAAGATTATGTCTGGACTTTCAAAGACACCTTGAGTTGGTTTCGTTATTTCTTCTCAGGCGTAGTCAGATAGGGACTGTCGACTCCGTCTATCTTATTTTTTTTAACGATTAAATGTGTATATGTGATTTTGATATTCTATTTACCTTATACATATTTATCTCATATTAAAAAACCGCTGTATCAAAGAAAAGTGAATTAATTACCTACGCATTAAAAATGTATGGAACAACCATTTTTTTTTTCCGAATAATGTACTAACTATGGTAATAAATAGCTAAATTAAATCAATCAACTCAGCCTATCGCATTCTAGACATAGACTTTTCCAAAGCTAAAAATATTTCAAAGAAAACCTCACCTCTTTATTTCACGTTATTCAATTAGTGAAGACACAAAAATAGCCTGTATTTCGTAGTATTGAGAGCTTAAAGGTAAATGCTTCAAATCAATTCGAGAGAGGCAAAGAGAAATTTAAATTTTTCCATTTGAAAAATTGTTCAGCAAGCGTTCTGCAGGTGAGGAAAGCGCTCATTTTTGAGAGAAAAATAAATCGAACTAGCCTATAATACTATGTGTTAAATGAATCTAGGTTTGTAAAATACTCGATGGAAGATACGCAGATAGTTACTAACTTAAGTGGCAGTGGGCAGGGCACATTGCTCGCAGAACAGATGGCCGATGGGGCCGAAAAGTTCTGGAGTGGCGACCGCGTACCGGAAGACGTAGCGTTGGAAGGCCTCTCACAAGGTGGACCGACGACCCTGTGAAGGCCGCAGGAAACGGTCGAAGTGGAAGTGGTTGAGGCTTACCTACGTCCAGCAGTGGACATATTTCGGCTGAAATGACGAGGCATGGTTATTGCCACTAAGCTAGCATTAATCTATAATCTGGATTGGCTGCTTAGAATTTGCTAATTGTAAAACCCAAAAAAACTTGTGCCTTTTTTAACCCCCTAGGATCGGTCGTCGCGCATTTACCACAAGACCAACCAAGCACTCACTTTATACTTAATCTAATAAAATAACTAATACAAAATACTAAAGTTGCTTTGCGTGTCTACAAAACTACGCAGCGTATTTTGATGTGGTTTAAAGCATCATTTAGGAAGGTAAAATGTGTAAAATACATAAATATTAAAGTTACATTTAATAATATCGAAATCTCGATGTTTGCCAAGTCGTAAAAACCGGGGGGTAGCTAGTAATGTAATAAAAGGAAAAATTCAAACAATTTCCCACCATACCATGCACAACTCAGCAAAACTTTCATAGTACCAGTAATATAAATTACAATTTCTAGCTCTAAAGAACGCGGCCGCACCGTAAAACAAAACGCAAATACCGTAAACAACTTTATAATAGTGTTTAGTACTCTCGTGACGTCACTAACTAAAGTGGGTTAATAGAATTATATTGTCAGGTTATTTTAATAATAATTTATTCCTGGTAAAGTGACGAAAGCTGTTATGAGTCATATTAACTGGATTCATAATTATTTAGATTATTTTTACGACAATTTTATGATTAGGAGGTCGCGAGTCGTAAAAACTACTAGGGAAACCCTTTCTCTCGGTAGGGTAGGGTTAACCTTATCACTGGGTTAGGTTATAGGTTGTTAACCAGTGACATGTTGCATTTTTTATCTCTACACATAGCCTTGGGATAATTTTTATTTGAAATAACAAAACATAACACCTATATTACCCGAAGGGTCAGGCAGAGGTGCACCTAGTATATTAATGCACCCACATTTAGCTAGCACCTATTTGTTATCCTAAACAGAAATCTAAAAATAATAAGTTAATTATTTGATCCCGCCTAAGTAATAAATTAATAACCTAACAACGTTTCAAGTAATTATTATATAGAACAGTAGAACTTCTCTATGAAAACTTGAGAAAATTGTATATTTTTTTGGATATTTTCACGTAGAGAAACCTTAAAAATAACAATGTTACCTTTTGTACTTCACATTGATCATGGAAATATGGCCTAATGCTTAATGCCTATGGCATTAAATCCGCCTCTGTACATTTTTGTGCTTGAAGTATTAAATAAATAAATATAAATAACAGGTCTCATATTTTCACCAAACAAGTGAAAATAATAGCAAAGGGAAAAGATTACAAATATACATTTTCAGAATGATCCTCTCTCTTCTTTTAAGACATAAAAGAAAAAAAAATTCTTGATCAAATACGTATCATCCATAACGTTTATACGGCCGTGAAAAATAGATAAATGTGAAAAAAAGTTTAACAATTGGTTCGTGATTTACGCACCGATATAACAAAGTTATTTTTATCGCTGAAAAATTCACTCGCCGAAGCTTATTTTAATTTGCTCAACAGCCATCTAGGGGATAATTCTGGCTTACAGAGCGTACATTTCAAACTCATGTTTCCAGCCCTATGAATGATTGCGTCATTGCTACTTCCAATTCTTTTCACATCGTCGTTTTAGGGAGGCACAATATACGACTAGAATTATTACACCCTTGGAAGTTTTTATTTATATAAATAAAAAAGAAAGGTCGACAAAACAAATATTACCAAACCGTCTATCTTCCCGTAAACTTTGAAGGGAGAAACTTGTGGAAAGGGCAACGAATACCCATTTTGCTAATATTTATGTTTTATGTAATCTTTCTGCAAAAAGTTTTTGTGCCCTCGACCTAGGACTAAACAAAAGAGTTTTTTTCATTTAATTATTTCCCCACATGACTTTACGTTTAACGCACTGTTCATGACAATCATCATTGTTAACATGAGCTAATCATTTCACAATGGCGTAAGCGATTTTTGACACGGACCCCTAATTTCATTATAATTTTAATAGCCCGTATACTGTTGAACATGGCTCCCCAATGACTACTTCGATGAATGGTTAAAAGGAAAATTGCCATAGCCTTAATTGCTTGTCTGATGCCTTGATGGGCGTAATCTGTTAGTGCTAACAGAAATAATATAAACATGACATGGAAATGGAATAGAAAGTCCCATGTGTCTATACATCTGTGTGCTATGTCTGTGTCTATTAACCGTCACTGACGCTACACCGTAGGCCTAACTAAACTAAAAAGTATACCATCGACTCGAAAATTAGAAGAAGAAGCAGAATTATAGGACGCACCTCTTCGCGCTTACTTTAATTGAGGGTTTGGATATATTAGGAATAACCAATTCTTTGCCCAGAGAAGCATGAAGGATGATCACCATGAGTGGTGAAGGGCGGGCGTTTTGGGGGACTGTCTTATGTAATTTTGACGTTCGAAAAGTGCTGATTCTCAGCCTAGTTTGAATAAATGACTTTTGATATTGATTTTGATCAAATTTTTCTTGTATTTTGTCTGCTCAAACTATAACGAGAGCTCATGTCATGATACAAAAAGTTGGTCAATCACAAACGTGGTAGCAGTATTATTTTCAAAGAGCGAAAACATAAAGCAATCTTCAAACACTCTACTAACTACTCCTTTATTCCTACTTAGTGGGCGCTTGTAACCTTCTCGAGCTATAATTTCATTCAAAATGTAATCTGCATTCGCGGTTTATTTTCCAAAAATGTAAACAAATATGAGTTTATGGAAAAATAACTTTAAATTCAACACAACAAAGTTAGTTTACCCTAAAACTTCACGCATTTTTATAACTTTCTCAATTGTGCTAGTCACTCTGAAATCAACTTATTAACCATTACAATAAAGTTGATATTTGTTTAACTTGAAATAATATTAATTTGAAACATAAGTTTGTAGACATTAGGCAATACGTTTTCTGAAATATAATTAGGTACAAGTGAAAAATAACTTAAGGTGCTTAGCGTTTTAATTCCAAGACTAGAGGTACGCAAGTAATGCTACGTGGAGACATTGCAAACCTGATACATAAAACCAAAATCAAATCACAGTGAAATGCTAAATTATACAATTTAGTGATCACAAAACAGTTGGAAATAAACAAACCCATATTTACCTTCTGTCAATTAAATATGTACACTGAGATTTGGTTACACAGAGCTAACATCACGATGTTTCTTCAAGTTAACAACGTATGTTTGATATTGTCATTGTTATTACATTATGCCTTCCCTTTCCTTGAAGGGAATTCGATTGTGTAGGTAAACTTAATATTTATTGGGAAGGGAGTTTGCGGGGTTGTGTAGTTGTTTGTAATTGAAAGGGTAAATGAATGTATACACAGCAAAATAATATGATAGCTGCGTTTGTGTGATTGTGAATTGGCACGTATCAGTTTAAACATTTCATAATATTTCATTTATGAGTTTACCGTAACCCTCACACTTTCAGAGCAATCATTATAATATTATACCTTCTATACGAGCACTTAGTTCGTTTAATCTTCAGTTAAGGGACGTTCTTTGTGTACTTAAAAATATAGTATATTTGTGTTAATTAAGGGCGTGGTCCTTTATTAAAATCTATACCAATATAATAAATCTGAAAAGTTTCTTGATTTATTTGAACGCGTTACTCTAGAAATACCACATCACGCTTAAACACTTACGATACAATAGATCCTTACGAGCCAAGCAAATAGAAAATATGTCAGAAAGAACGTTAAGCAAAATGAAGTAATAGCGCGGGCGGGCGATGCGATGCGACGCGGTGGATTGGGGGACGAAACTTGACAAATGTCTTATACAATAGGTTAATAACCTACGTGACACAAAAAAATTACAAGAAAATAGAATAATGTTAAACAAAAAAAGCCTTTTTAGAAAAGAGATAAAACGTCTCGTATTTTACAACAGGTACTTGCTAGCCAACGAGCTAGGTATAAAAGTAACAATAAAGGAAACAAATGTAGAATTCCATAAAACGTGCAACTCCAAACGTCACGTAAAAACCATTACGTATCTAATGCATATAATTCCAGCTATAAAATCTTGGTTTAAAGAGAAAAGAAAAATATTTTTTGCAAAGAAAACTTGGATTATTTACTTTTTTTCCAAAGCTCTAATGCTAGTTTTAGTTCTAAATCTAGGTGGTGAGGTCAACGACCTAGGCGACATGTATGAATGACGTGGCATGCATATTTGGGTTTCGGTTGGCCGTCGGTTTGACCTGACACTAAAAATACAGATTTTAATTATTTACATTCAGAAACTTTATGTCATAACTCAAAATATTTTCACCGATAATTGAAATATTGGGAATTGGAATATGTTTATTTATTTTGAACGCAGTTAGGTTCAATATTTTTTATAAAAACACTGATTTCTTATATCTTCTATCTACATGGTAATAATCACATTACCATTTGTAAGCACTAATGGAGGTAATTCTATCAGATATTACCCGCATCAATTGGATCGAAGCATTTAACAGAAAACGTTGGGACCAATAGCTATTAGTAAAAGATAATGAAATTGAATCCATCTTGATAGAGAAAACAAAAGAAGAATTAGGGCTAAAAGGTCTGCCTGAGACCGTAAAGAGGCTGAATAATATCTTTAGAATTGAGAAAAAAGGTTTTATTGTCTGGATTTAAAAAGGACTAAAATAAAACGTATTATATTAAGCGCATGTTTATTTAATTCTAAGCAAGTTTAAACGTGGTCCTAATCTGATTCTGAAAACTAGACCACATAAAAGGCTATCTTAATCAAATATCTTAACTTGACCGATAGACTTGTCATCTCTATTTACCTTAAGACGCCTTTTCAAGAAAGGGTCTTATACGTAACAGTTTGGGAGATTGTAAAGATATGAGAGAGAAATTTTTCGTAAGTTAGATCAAAGATCTGAAGTTTGGGCAAACTGGAAACTAAGTAACAGAGCATTACTTAAAATTACCAATGTATAGACAATAATATATACTACGATAAGCTTTGTAAGATACTTTTTTACGTGTGGAAATCCCCATTGATAATTATTACCCATTGAATAATCTACCCATGGATGTATGATTAACCTTACTAAGTAAATATCAAGGTGCATTGAACCAAAGAACTCAAGTCAAGAAACATATTTTTGTTTTTTTCTTTTTGTTAGCCTATTTTGTGTCCCACTGCTGGGCAAAGGCCACCCCTTTTTTCTTCCAAACCTCCCGGGATGTCTTGTGCGAGCTCTGTCCAAGTTGGCCCTGCAAATGATATAAGATCGTCACGCCACCTTCGCCTTGGTTTTTCTTGACGGCGACGTTCTGCCTCAGGCGTCCAGTGAGGGACGATCTTTACCCATCTCTCCGGGTGCATTCGTGAGACGTGTCCGGCCCACTTCCACTTCAGCCTGGCTGGTTTTTCTCCAACGTCCGCTACTTGAGTTATAGTGGTGTTTCTAATTTAATTTTAATTCGATCTGTACGCTTAACACCTAATATGCTGCTAAAAAGTCAAGAAACATGATTATTAAAAATTACATACATATACATACTCACGCTGTCTTCCCATGGCGACAGGCAGAAACCACAGAACACACCTGCTACGATGCTCACACTCCTTTTGCTTCGTTTAGGTTCATACATCTGCAACCTAATTATTGTGTAACAAACTATCAATCACAATCTGGTTATAAAGAATATTGGTAATCCATTGTTTCATCAATTATCTTCAGAAAATTTGTCTGCTCAACAACGTAAAGAACCCAACGAATGTTGTTGAGCTGTCAAAATTAAAGCCATTGCTACTGTTCTATAACAGTGTATATCGTGTATGACCAGCTGGGGTAATTGCGTAATAGGTACTATTACCTATTACGCAATTACCCCAGCTGGTCATACACGTACCGGTTCCTACTTAAAGAAAGAAAAAACGTTTATTTGCGGTGAACATGACGCAAAAAAAAGAACACAAACACAAAAAATAATAAAAGGTAGGGGGAAACATGCGTCACATTCACGCAAAACGGCCACTTATTAAAAAGTAGTTCGTAATATATACAACATTTATACCATTCAGCTACTCACATAACTTTTCTCTTCCTTGTTCGTAATAAGTCCATCCAGTATCCACACAGTTTAAGTACTGGCAATCAATTCCGAAGAAAAGTAGGTAGAAGCAGTAGCTCGTGACGAAATAGTGCTGACATTTTAGGAGGCCGCCTGGTTGCGAGGCCTTAGCATTTGAAATACGGGTCCGGCCTAACAATGCCTGTTTAGCTGGAACGACCATGCGGGCCTTTCTGGCTAAGTAGAATTCAAGCGGCGAAGTGTTGGTTCAATTTGTTTAATTAAGTAGTAATTATCCTAGTTTGGTATGTGATCTGTAGGTATAAAAGTAATAAAAAAAAATATGTTCAGGTAAAATTAATTGCAGTTTTCACAGAAAATTAGACAATTTATTCCAAAATTATAATTAATAAATTAATTTAATACATTTTTTTTTATTATAATTCTTAATTATAATTCATTTATTTATTTGTATAAAATATTCTTATTATTCTGGCTCTTGTGATACAATAACTCCTGAGTACAAGAGCCAGGGCTAATTAATGGTTGTGACTTGAAGTGAAAATAAATAAATATAAAAAGGTAACAGACGGTCAGATAGAATAACTTTCATCTTATGGAAGTATAGATATGGATGAACGGCCACGACTTACGAATTGTAGGTCTTAGGTTCGAACCCAGACAGGCGGTTTACTTTGTGCGAAATATTTCATCACCAATGCTCCCAAAACGGTGACGGAAAACATTGTGAGGAAACCGGCATATCCTAGAACCAAAAAATCGAAGACATGTTGTGACATCTACCAACCCGCACTGGGCCCACGTGGTAGATTAAAGCCCACTTCCTCTCGAAGAGAGGAGGCCTGTATCCAACAGTGGGAACATCATAGGCTGATTATGTATGTTATGTTTATATAACGATGGAATATGAATATCCAGTAGTGTACGATTGTTTATTTCAAGCATTCTACTAACAGAATATGCACAAGTGCGGACAAGACTACACGCTAACACTGCGATAACGGTCGAAGTAAATTATGCCACCTCCAAAATTAGGACTACCGGTCCAATGCACATAGTTTAGTTGCCAAGAACTTAGCATGTCCACCGACACTTGATTTAGGGTGCATGTTGCTGCGTATTGGATATATATTACATGCAAATTGTTTAAGGAAACTAAGGGCAGCAGTTTCTACGATTCTTGTTAGTGATATTTCTTGGCAGTTTGTGAACTTGAACTAGTTATGAATTCTATGTTTTTACCTTTTAAGTCGAGAGTGGAAATACTTTTCTTGTTTACTTGTGAAGGCACGGTTGCCGTAGGGGCAGTAAGGAGTACGATTTCAAGATTGCTTACATTTTTTATGCTCCCCTAGCTTTTGCGTATCCTGCGTGGATGTTGGAAATTATCCCATAGGAACTTACTACCGAGGTAAAAAGTATCAGTCATCCAGTCCCACAGGACTACCTTAAATATTTCGATGGTGATGATGTCACACTGCTGGTGCACCCATGAGTCCTACCTGTGTGCTAAATAATGTCAGTGACAGAATAGAGTTACTTTCGCGTTAAAATATTAGAAAGGATAAGTATAATATCTAATAGCCTCGGCGTTGAATGTTGTAAATGCATTCACGGTGCAGCAGAGATCCTAATGAGGGTTCTAAAGCTCTACATTTAGTG
Organism: Gortyna flavago; assembly: GCA_963669345.1. Classification (NCBI taxonomy): domain Eukaryota; kingdom Metazoa; phylum Arthropoda; class Insecta; order Lepidoptera; family Noctuidae; genus Gortyna; species Gortyna flavago. The sequence continues at coordinate 13,138,459 of OY770136.1, read as the reverse complement.
TTTAAAACGCCTTTATGTCCCCAGGAACATTACGTAAACGTTTATGGCAATGAACTCCAAGTGTTGGTCAGTTATAACTTTGCTAATGGACGGTAGTTCGCACAATTACGTCGTTTTAACAGGTTAGCGTTATAAAGCAGAAAACGGTACTTGGAATTAGGTTCCTTGGTTGTTTTTACATTTTATTATTATGTTGACGTAATTTTGGGCCTAGATTGATAAAAGGAAAGGCTTGTTTTATTTTAATAATTTTATATTCCTGTCTCTCAGTCACTATCAAAACCTATTTCAAGATTATTATGTAGGACTGATATTTCACCGTTTTAAAATAGACTTCGGAGGCGAGGCGAGGCGAGCGATTTACCCACCGACACCGTAAAGTCAAACCCCGCTACAATTATTCATGACAAACGTCACTGTGGCCGTTATAAATGATAAATGATTTATTTTCTGTAAGTAGGTTTGTACAAATACATTTACACGTCAATCATATTTTTTTAAACTAGATGAGGTCGGCGTTTCCTATCTGACTATTCTGAGAAGAAAAGCCGAAACAAACTCAGAGGTCACAGTCTCTTTTAAATTCCAGACATAATCTTGGTCAGATCATGTGAAGACCATGTAGATTGGTGTCTGAAATGGTCTTTTGAGGAAAGAACCACACAGATTGAGCGGACCTGTCCAGTCAGTGCACGTGTTAAGTGGCGGCTACTGCTTTTCTGGGACACCGTAGCTGTAGTTGTACGTTTCCACTACAAAATATCTGTTAATAGAGAATACAACTCCTAGCACCCCAATGCTGCCAACAAGAGTTTCTTTTTAACCGACTTCTAAAAAAGGAGGAGGTTCTCAATTCGGATGTTTGTATTTTTTTTTATAACTTAGCGCATAACTCCGTCGCTTGCCAACCGATTTGAAAAATTCTTTTTTTGTTGGAAAGGGTGTACTTCCCAAATGGTCCCATGAATTTTTTTTCGAAATCTGACAAGCGGTTTTTAAAAATCAACAAAAATCTAAAAATTCAAAAGCAATATTTTGTAAAAGGTGATCAGCAGTTGACATTAGGCTATTGTAACTTAGATAAATTACAAACTCTCCCTCTAAAAAGTACAAAATAAAAACTTTTATACAAAAAGAACAACCGACTTCCAAAAAAAACCACTACAAAGTGCTAAATAACTTTAATTTCGGAAGTCGGTGTCAATAAAAGAAAATGCAGAACCAACGACACCGACTTCCGAAATTAAAGTTATTTAGCACTTTGTAGTGTTTTTTTTTTGAAGTCGGTTGTTTTTATTGTAAAAAAGTTTTTATTCACAAAATCTCTTAGATATTCTTAACCTCAAAAGTATACAACCTTCTCGGTACCAAACAACTTCCTACCATTTTTATCTAAACACACGACCAAAATATTTGCATTAGCGAATCCCTTTTCAAATCTTTATATCTTGAAATAGCGCAGTATCCTTTCTGTAGGATAGCCGAATTCGATAGGATTTGACTCAGCGGATCGGGTATTCGATAAGAAACTAAATTATTGCCCGATGTTGACCGAAACGATAGTCGATGACAATCGATTCGAGCCCGTATGGTGTAAATCAGTATTACGATTGCGAGATGCGTTATAAGGCTGGCTTTTTTGTTTGTGATAAATTGGGATAAAGACAGGAGAATCAAGATAATGTTTTTTTTTATGACAGAAGTCTCTAGAATGTTCATCATCATCATTTCAGCCGAAATACGTCCACTGCTGGAAGCACCCAAGCACCTCCACTTCGACCGGTGCTGCGCTTCTCGCATCAACGAGTTCCTGCGGCCTTCACAGGGTCGTTGGTCCACCTTGTGGGAGGCCTTCCAACGCTACGTCTTCCGGTACGCAGTCGCCACTCCAGAACCTTTCAGCCCCATCGGCCATCTGTTCTGCGAACAATGTGCCCTGCCCACTGCCACTTAAGTTTGGCAATTCTTCGGGCTATGTCGGTTACTTTGGTTCTCCTGATTGTTTGCCTATAAAATTTGAGGGTTTCCCTCGATTTACATGTGATCCTCTCATCAGATTCCAACGTGATGACAATGGGACCACCTCGAAAGTATACCCTTTCAAACAAAAAAAAAATGAAAATAGGTTCACAATTTTATTGACGGAGAACTCGGTGAACACATAAAAAAACAAAAAAAAAACTCAACATACCTATAATCGAACATTTAACCTCCTCCTTTTTGGAAGTCGGTTAAAAATGATCAGTATCCACAGACTAACTGTGAATGGTGCAGCGGAACCTCGCAGTTGATCGTTATTTGTTTTAAAAAATTAATTGCCTCTAAAGTTTAGTGTAAAACATGTCCAGCCCGAGGATGTTTAAAATAGTCACTAGTTTTAATAGGCATCATTTATTATGTACTACATGTAAATAGCAACGACGCTTTAATTAATCGTAAAACCAACAATGTCAAATTAGGTCAACAATGGTAAGCGATGTTGCCGTTTTGTTACTTGTTGAGTATTAAACCAATATATTGAAATACGTACCTCGTGCATTATTATCTCTTTGTATTAAAATTAGGGTTGATTCGTTTAATTTTGAAGTATTATGGAGTTAATGATTAAATGTATTTACGATGAAGTGCCATGATATGTACCTACCTACTCTATGCTATAATATTAATAAGCTGGTATTAATATCCCACTGCTGGGCAAACCCCTCTTCTCATACAAAGAGGCACGAGCACGAGCGACACCACGCTTGCTCAAGACGGGTTGGCGATTTCAGACTTATATCAACGAGAACTTCAGTTTATTGAAATAAAATGTTCTTTGGTGCCGACCGTACGTGGTAGGTGCTGAACAATTCTCAGTAGAAGCCACGTCGGATTTAAACCCAGTTTATAGCACTAGGAATCGCCTCCTATTACATAGAATTTGTAACATAACTGTTAAAATGTGAGTGTATATTATTCTATCATTCTGCCTACGACTTCGATGAATATAAACTTCATGTTAAGTCTGAGGATTACTCACGAATCCACGAAGTTCTAATAGACTGTTATGTTATGGATAGAGTAGTTATGTTATGTTGAGATGATAGATAGCAAATACACCTGAATAATAAAAAGAAGGGTTGTTCTTGAACGTTATTTTTTTTTTTTTTAATGGGCCCGCACCTGGCCTCGATCACGCCTTATGGAAAGCAAGTGTTATCATTAGTATAACAAATTACGATCAGGAACAACCCTTCTACCGTGGTGATTATGGAATTTGACTCTTTCATTATTACCCATGTTCAGTAATAGCCATTTCACGATAATATCGTCACCATCATTTATTTATTAAACAAAGGACACCAACAGCATATACTCGTACATTCAACATTGGCTAACAAAAGTATATAAAAATATATTACTGCTTATTGTAAAAACACATTATAATTATCATCGTTCATTAACATCATCATTGTTTCAGCCAAAAAGGATCCATTAATGATCCATAGGTGTCCTAAAAAAACCTCAGAATGTTAGTTAAACTTAAAACAAATTGCAGACAACATTTTCTTCTTAAAGCATTTCCAACAAAATTACAACATCACATTTCGGGGAAATTAACTGTTTTCTTGAACAGACAATTCAGTAGAAACGCATCGCAATTAGGTTTTTCTAGGTGTCTCACTGAAAGAAAGCCTATTAGAGTTGTCAGTCTGTCTGTCACTGTGTACATTTTGAGAAAATGGAAACAGAGAGCGTTTTCCTCAAGCAACGTTTTTGTTGAAAGGAATCGTAATTAAAAATGTAAAGAGTATTACGTTTGCGAGTGGAGTCGGTGTGAGAGTACACTTGTGCTATGATATGCTATCCTGTTACTATTTTTGTGAAATGTAACCTCTTGTTTAATTAAGTTTCAAAAGAACCATTGGTTTCGTTTTTCAGTTTGTGAGATTCGAAGTTCCTTTTCTTTGAGCTTATAGAGGTATGAGGAACAGGGTGTAAAGTTCACTCATACTCTATAGAGAAGGGACAATTCTCCGACCAGTCGACGGGTGTTGTGTCTGGCAGGCAACTGCCCGGTGATTCATGTCGGGCCATTGTATCTGCGCTAGTTGCGCGGTAAATTCTACTTGCGAGATGCAGGACTTTGCGTGACGTCAGTATGACGCGTTGATCGCATGTGGCGTTGTAGATACCGCTACAAGCTCATCCCCTATTCCCAAAACTCTCGGAACATAAAAATCTATTCTAAGCTAGACTTTTTTATTTGACAGTCAAATATTCACATCATTAATTTAACATAGGAACAATTTCTGAATTTCTATGGCATCATGGAATCGCTCGTACAGAGCTAATAAAAATATTTATTTCGGACTATAAGTAAAGATGGTTCATTTGGCTATGTAGTATACACAGAACTTAGAATCTAGTGTTAGTACTTACATCTACCAGAAAAACAACACAAACTATTAATTACTACGATGCAGTGGCATCTCGACACGTGGGACCAGCATCAGCTGTAGTTTTTAGGATGCTAAGCACCACTTTTATATCAGTTCTTAGTGCTATCTCAAACCAATTCAAAGATTTACTTCCTGCAAAAAATATATACAAACCCGTGTTAAACTTATACAGAATCAGAAACTAGATACCCAAACCGCTAGGATAAAAGGAAAATGGTTATTTCAAAGCTCAAACCCGACCTCATTGAGAGCGCGTCGAGCCGTCGCAAAAAAAAAAATACGCTACACTTTTAATGTCTCAGTATTTTCTGTCCACTAGGTGAACCGTTTTTTGACTCCATCTGTCAAAAAACGGTTCACCTTGTGATTGCAGCAACGTAATCTGACACATTTCGATAAATTCACTTTAATTTTCGATTTTTGTTGTCGAATAAAAATACTGCGGTCTCAATGCATGTTTTTATTATTATTAAATACAAAACAGATATAAATCAGCCGCTTTGTTTACTTTAATTTCAATTTTGCAGGTTTAATAGCGGAAATCAGCGTAAAAATTAAGTATGCACTGGTTTTCCGTATGAATTAGGTTGTAGTGTATAAATATGGGGTTTACTACATATTAAAACACAACGTTTTTTATTCATAATATTCTAGGAAAGTTTTAAAATCGAAATAAAACAACCCGTATCCTGGCAAATAATAATTTTATTTATATTTGAGTGGATGCAAGGTTTTTCTATATTGATTTACCTATAATATAAAATGATTATTTTAGTTTTTTTTTCATTTAACGCGAATACATTATATCTCATGACTTAGTACCTTCGATAGAATGTAATTGAATACGCCTCATAATTTTATATTTTTTGTCAAAACTGTTACACTTACGGTATTATAATGTCTTTAAAAAGTCATAAATAAGATAATTCAATTAAATAAGGCAGTTTATATACATATTTATTTTATTAAGCATTTTAAAGTTAATTTTTATGTAATCTGGAATAGTTACGTTCAGCTAAACATATTATAAAGACACTGTTATAATAAATAACCAGAACCACCTTAATTGCGTAATACACAATCAAGCACATTCCGAGTGATTTAAAAAAATGTTCATTATTATGTTCGGAACAGGAGGCCTACCATGATCTATTTAAAAACGATTCAAAAGCAAGACATTTCAGTTTAGGTTCTTAAACTGCATCGTTCACAGTCGTACCATGACGTCCAATACACTCAGCGGCATTTGGATCGTTGAAAGTGAATGAGCGTTAAGAGCTCGTTGTAGGTATCCAGATGGCACGGCCTAAATTGAATCGTTAAACTGACGTCATGGTACGAATTAGCAGAACAGTTCAGTTTAGGTCCTAAAGTGGATCGCGTTAAGAGATCGTGGTAGGTATGCTGTTCTCTGTTCAACAACGTAAATAACGCATTACGCAATGAATGTTTTTGAACTGTCAAAATGAAAGCCATTGCTACTGGTACAGAGGCCAGTACATCAAGCTACCCCAATCTGTCAAATTTCTTTGATAGATTTTCAACTTTACTGCAAAGGAATAAGGTTCATATTCAATTGGGAAAATTTGACAGATTGGGATAGCTTGATGTGCTGGCCTCTGTACTACTGATCGTGTATTACGCAATAACCCCGCAGCTTTATTTGTAAGCTACCTATAGCAGCAATAAAATTCTAAAGCATTCTGACGTACTATTTTGCATACGATCACAGTACGATAAAATGATTAACGGGGCATTTACTAAGTAATAGAATATGGTGAAACTGACCCTAATTTGTATAAGTCGTTAAGTACTGCTTCAATCTGAAGCCTTATAATTTACATTTAGAGAAATAGGTAGAATAGTAATTTAATCACGGAAGTCAAACGGAAGTCAATCGATTCGACCTTGGAATGGTGACGGCTAAGCCATCGATCATGACTGATTAACAAGTACCTACTTATTATGGTAAAAACATTCAGTCGAAAGCTCGAATAGTCTGACAACCTGAGTCTATGGGAACCGAGTGGGTCAGCTTTTGGGTCCATATGGATTGGTTTTTGAAGAACACACAACAGCTGCCTCGTGTAAAATTAATATTCTGTCTACTTTGACAGACTGAAGACTCGAATAGCAGGCATAGGTACACCAATCAAGTTCTTATGAAAACGATATAATGGATACAAGGTGTAAATAATAGAATAAACGCAAAGTCCTGGAAGTAGTTTTTTTCAAAATTGACTACTGAATCGATTCCAGTAACTTTTAACATAAGTGTTTTTTTTTATTTTGCTATTACTGACCGCCGATCGAGTCAAAGAAAATTAAATCTTATTTCAATACAATAAGACTCAATTTTAAATGCATAAAATTAATGCTAGGGTCGACACAGTTTTCTTAATAATAACAGCTTTAAAGAATTTATGTTTTGGTCATTGTATTATGCTTTTAACTCAATACTCCAATTGGGGTGTATGAGGTCTTGCGTTAAATATGTTACATAATGTATAGAGGATAAAACATAGTGAAAAAACAAAACACAATTGTTTAGTAATTATAAATATAGGTGCATCTATATCGAGAGAGACCTACCTAGTGCTTTATAGTAGTTAGGTACTTATAAATAAACTGTGTCTGCTGTTTATGATACGGGGCAATAACAGTGGGTGATGGTGTTAGGATTGCACTCGTTGTTCACAGTCGGGGGTGTCATATTGTTGTACACTGTGAGCATTGCTTGCAGCTTAGTAACCGGAGGTGGGAAATAGGGTTAGTTTATTTATGAAACAATTTTAATTTTATCACTAGCTGATAAAATATCACACTAATATTATAAAGGCGAAAGTTTGTGAGTGTGTGTGTATGTTTGTTACTTCTTCACGCTCAAACGGCTGGACCAATTTTGATAAAATTTTGTATGGAGGTAGCTGATACCCTGGAATAACACATATAATACTATTTATCCCGATATTCTCACGGGATCGACACTTATGCGGGTGAAACCGCGGGGCGCAGCTTGTTATGTAAAAATTAGTACAATTATTTTGTAATAATTAATTCGCCCAGGGATAACGGCCCGGAATTACGATTTTGTAGATCGTGGGTTCGAACCCAGACAGGCGCTTTACTTTCTGTAAATAATTTCACCACCTCTCCCCTCTCAAAACGGTACAAGAAAATATCGTAAGGGAAACCGGCATGTCCTAGAACCAAACAATTCGAGGACTTGTGACATCTACCAACCCGCTCCGGCCCGCTTGGTATATTACTCCCTCTCGAAGCGAAGAGGCCTGTGACCCAGGAGTAGGTACATTATAGGCTGATAATGTATGTATGTTTATGCGTATAATACAATACATTATAATATTAAACTTACGTTATAGAAAGTTGTGCAAACCGTGCGAAGAAGGACTGGGTCGCTGGTCATTCAATAAACAAGACATCAAAGTTACAAACATAAAATTGCATAGCACTTTCAGTTTAAAGGTTCCAACAAAGAGCAAACAAGAAACACTTACGCGTACATGTGGGCGAAATAAAAAAGGGGAGTCGACAAAACATACGGTCGTTGTATACGTAATAAAAAGAACAAAGTTCCCGTAAGTGGGTTCCGTAAAAAGAAAGCAAACGATTGTCTCGCTCTTACAAATATTGCCATCGCCAGCAATCTGAATCTTCGTGGGTATATGTATTCCTATGCAATAGGATATACAAATTAAATAGTAACGATGTCAAAACAGTACCTTAAATTTTTTTGAAAAAGAAGTAATTGCTACGAGATGTCTGATGCCAAAAATAGAGTTTTTAGATTTTTTGTCTGTTTGTCTATTTATCTGCATGTATGTTCCGGATTGGCACAAAGACGGCTAAACGGATTTCGATGTGGCACATAGATTCATAACCTGGGTTAACTCATAGGATACTTTTAATCGCGGTAGTACGTCCCCATAGAATAAAGTCCGACATCCACGCGGGCAGAGCCGCGAGCAAAAGCTGGTACGCAATAAAAATAACAAAGGTTCCGTAAGTGGGTTCCGTAAAAAGAAAACAAACGATTCTCTCGCCCTTCCAAATATTGCCATCGCCAGCAATCGGAATCTTCGAGGGTATATTCGGCTATGTCTGAGCATTCACACATGCTCGGTAGTCCCTTCTTGAGCAGAAAATTATGCGAACCTTCAGCATAAATGTGTGACGGTCGCTTTGAGATTTAAATGTTGTACTTCTCGGACCCAATTTTTTATGACTCGCTTTCTTTGTCGTTTTGCAAGAAAAAAGATGCGTATTCTGTTTTTGTGGCTGACAGAGATATATTGTTTAGTTTTTGCACTTATATACTTAGGTGGAGATTCACAGATGACTCCGCCGTGGAGTGTAAATGTGGATCACCACATTTACACTCCACGGCAGAGTCATCATGGGACATCAGTCCCACAAACAATGAGGCACTTAATATCATGTCCAGCGTGTCCAGCCGGCCTATTCTGTTAATTTTTTTATGGTCTGTTTTGTTAAAAATATCACCGTGAAAACCTAGGTGAAGTGAGCTTGAAGTGCAGTGTCAATGGTGGCAATCTTTACTAAGTATCTGGTTGGATTACAGCTCACTTCACCTAAGTCTTCACGGTCAGATTTTTACAGAATAGATCGACTGTTGTCTGCACGCTGCAGGAGTTCATAGGCGCTACTAAGGGTGCCAAGAGAATAGCCAAAGTCTGGGCTGACTGTATATTATATACTCGTAGATTGCCATAGACACGCTAAGAAGAATAGACTTTGGTAAACATGCAAACAATTTCAGGCTTTAGATTATGGCTGCTTCAATTACCTACACTCATAAAAGAAAATTACTTCATCAATCATTATTGTCGTGCACATCACTTTGACACACAATTGGTTATCGGAGTTTGATGATAATTACAGTACAGCTTATTATATTTCTATAAAAAACTTCAAGAAAATTGTTCTACCAGAATCGCTTTGTCGCGTCGCACCTGTCTGCGGAAGGCTTTAGGACACATGATTCACGCGTTAAAAAAAAAGGTACTGCCTTTTCATATCGCGTGTCGATAACAGTAGGCACCTACATATACGCAATGTCAGAATACTTTCTCACTCAAAACAATGCGCCATTCAATTCCCATGCGCCATTTTGGATTTCGTTCGTTTTTGTAGTTACTTCATTAACTCAAATAAAGTAACGTATCCAAATGGAATGAAGTTCCCTAATTTTCTTTCGAAACTTATAATGTTCGTTTAACATTTCCTACTTGATACCTACCACGGCAAACCCAATTATCTTACATTAATATTTTGGATAGCTTCACTTAATTTTACATTAAGAAATCGTCTTTTGAACGAATCAACTTAGAGAAAATTGTTTGTTAGGTCAACTACGGATGAATTTTATGACAGTTGGGTGAATTGAAAATTGAAGGGGATGATTTAATTTCCGATTTTCATGGTCATGTCACTTAACTCTGTTGTAAATTACAAGTATTGATGGTTACTGGTCAATGTTAGCCTGTAGCATCCCACTGCTGGGCAAATACCTCTCCCCATGACTTCCAGTTTTTCAGCACTTTCAGTATTGATGATGCCAACTTATTTTATTTGTAACTAGCTGTTCGTGCCCGGCGTCGCCCAATTGCCAAACCGACTTTCCTGGTGGATTTTCATAATTTTTTCTATCATACAAACCTTGTCCTGAAAATCAACATAAAAAACTGCCAAATCGATTGAGCGGTTCAGTGATGATATATGCGGCAATTAATTTTAATTAACATATTTTAGTATTGATAAACTATGTACAGCAGTTTTGAATCACAAAATGCCATGTATTTTTTTTTTGTGCTTCGTAAAGGTATTACGCGTCAGCGACCCGTATTTAGAATCCTCGTCTGTACAGGAACTACCCGTGTTTACCTTATGTAAGCAAACTTTACCATCTATTTAAATATTTTGAAAAGAGAACAGACATAAACGTTCTATTTACGTTTTTCTGCAGTGTGTTTTTTTTAATTCGTTGTTTTAACATGGGATTCAACGGAAATTGCAAATGGGACCTATCGTTAATACCTAAAAAATGGGATTCAAAAGCGGCCTCCAACGAAAATAAATCCTTTTTGCTACTACTTTTCATAATGAATTATCTAATTTCACAAAGAGTTATAAGTTACTTAGCCATTCTACATAAAAATTGAAAAGAAATCATCAAAGATAGATTACGCTTATGTTTTCATTCAGTTACATTTTAATTTTCAGAAACCCATACATAATCTTTAGCATCGCCTTCAGATACTCATACATAGAACATAAACATAAAACTAAATCAATTTCATGTAAGGTGGGGTTGAACCCTACAAACTCCCGTACACTATCGTGTAGCCATTTCCGAAAACCCGTGACCTGAACCAGATTACACTTGTCGTTTGACAAGATAGGGTTACTTGAGTGATAACTTATCCGCCTCAATCTGAGCACGGTTGCTCTGAACATTCTCGAAGGTACACAAACAAGGAGTTTGTATACGAAAAAAGGAAACGAGTTAACTTTTTTTTGGGCGTTCTTTTTTTAAACTATCTCTCTCTCTCTCACGCACGTACGATTGACATTTTATGGAGTACATTGAATGATGGATGATGCATTGACTTAACAGTTTTTTGTTTTTGGTTTTACGTCTATGATGAGTTTTGGGTAAATTAGCGATTTGGAGTTGTTTGTGTTGTTAAAAAGTGCTTCTGGAATTTAAGTGCTTTTTTGGAAACTGACATTAAGATAATTTTGACCATTGCTATAGTTTTCTTGCTGAAGGTATTTAAAGCTGTATTATAATTATGAAATATGCACAAACGTGAGACGAATAAATTAAGTAATATTATAGTTACGTATACAAACTGGCTTTGAATTCATTGATAATCTTTTCTCTCAAATCACCAACCCGTCTTGAGCAAGCGTGGTGATCGTGCCTTCTCTATTTGAGAAGAATTCTTTGCCCTGCAGTGGGACATTAATAGGCTGGTATTATATAAGAGGGGCAATTCTCGTAATTTAAAGAACGTTCACCGTCTAATCTTAGTCTCAATCTGTCAAAATACCTCTAATTTCCCAAAATTTTTACAAGTTTTTGACATTTTTTTGTCGCCGAGATGAGACTGCGACTAGATTTTGAAAACTTACACGATTGGAGGGGAAATAAAGCTGCACAGCTGGTCCAAACTGGGAATTGTTAGAGGAGGCCTGTGCCATCCATGAGCCACACCGAAATTAGAGACAAATTGTGATTTTTTTCACCGGTATCGGGAACAGGATCCAAGCTACTATAAATTTTTCCTATTTTGATTTAGTATCCATAACGAACATCAAAGAGCAACTAAATTACTTGTTTCGAATGAAAACGGCAATGACCAATAAACACTAGAAGATTAAAGCTGACAAAGTTATTAGCATTTCTCGCAGCAAACGATGCAAATTATTTTGTTTATTGGAGCGTTTAAATTGTTAGCTATTGGAAAATAATACAGTTTGAATGGGCTTGTGAACAAAGTTAAGCATATGTATTAAAAGTTTGCAGATATTACAGGATTTGAGAAGAGCCACAACGATTGGAAAAACTTACGAGCGTCTGGCGCGCCTTCGACAATCAACTAACATCTTTGTTGATTGGCTTTTTTTAAGCCTATCGTAAGGCCCCATGTACACGGCACGGTTTCTTGACGGTACGGCATAACGGCTCTACAGAAAAAAAATATCTGTCAACAAACTTCCATAGTGATCCATACAACACTGACCACCGTGCCTACACCGGCGAATAAACCGTACTTTTTCACGGCAAGAAAAACGTGTTACACACGCACGTTTTTCTTGCACAGTGTTGTATGGATCGTTATGGAAGTGTTTTGAGTGCCGTCAACAAACGGCGAACAAACAAATGTAATAAAACCTTCAAACAACGACACAAAAAAGACATTTAAACAAAAACACAAACCATTCTATTACATTTTATGACTCCATCTTAATTCTACTTTAAAATACCGCCACTTATAAACATAGCGTCGTTTCTTCTATTGTCTTTTTACAGCGACGTATAAAAGAGTCACAAAAATGTTTCATTACACGAAATACTCCATACTCATAAACGGGTAACTCATTTTACGCTCATTACGTCATCCGCGCGGGTACTTACGGTATATTGTGTGACATTGACGGAATACGTAATTAGGTACTTATTTCGATTTTACTCTGAAATATAGTAGATTTTTTTGCATTTAATTCTTCAAATTGTGTTCAGATGTTATCTATTGGTAAAGTGTTTAGAGACATGGATATGAATGGACAGTGTCAAGCAACAGAATAATTTGCGTTTTAGTTTCCGATCCCTTGACCATTCAAAAGTGTCTGTAATTAGATTATTTGAAATAAATGCTTTTATGTTTGAGTTTGAGTTTCTGTTGGCTAGAATTGTGATTCTGCTACAAGCAGCCTATTTATTTATTACTGGTATGCGTACATATAGTAAGGCATATAATTCCTATAAAATATTTACTCGTAGAATGCCTGAATCCCTTTTTTTTTTTTTTTTTTTTAGGATGGGAAATCATCAAATGACCCCTCCCGCTCTGGGTGGAGCGGAAGGGAGTGTCAGACTCTTACTGACTAAAACCCATCCGTGTTCCTTCCTTAGCCCTTTATGTTCCGGGGCAGCGGTAACCCTTTCGGACAATCCCGCTGCCCCGGCAGGCTTCGGCCCTGACGGGCCCCTCCTTCGATGCTGACATCTCTTTGAGGCGCGCGTGGAACACATACGCGCCGTCCGGCACGGGCCTGGTCCTGATCGGACGGCGAGCTACCCATTACTCGCCGTCCGCAGGCCCGCGCCTACGGTGGCCGGGAGTCGTCACGCGGCTCCCGACGCCCGGAGCGTCTACCGCGGCGGCTGGGACGGGCGGCCCTCTCAGCTCTCTCCCTCGCCCATCCCGCCACCTCCTTCGCTAGCATGACTGCTTCGCAGAAGGAGGTGACTGCCTCCCACTCCCTCTCACCCCGGACCATGGCTTGGACCAGGGCCGGGCGCGAGAGGTCGCCGCCGCTGCCGATCGCCTCTACGAGGACACGGCGGTGCTCTGCCCAAGCCGGGCAGACCTCCACCGTATGCTCCACCGTGTCCTTAGGGCGATCCTCGCAGTGGTGACACCCGGGCGTTTCCTCCCGCCTGATGATGTGCAGGAACCTCCCGAAACATCCGTGTCCGGTGAGGACCTGCGTCAGGCGGTAGGTGAGGGCGCCGTGACGCCTCTCTAGCCACTCCTCAAAGAGGGGCCTTACCGCCGCTATCGCGGCGTGCCCTGCGCTGGGTTGCGACAGTCGCGCTTTCCATGCCGCCATGAGATCGCGCCGGAGGTCCGTCCGCTCCGCAGCAATTTGCCGCGGAAGCGGGTTTTCCCCCCGGCGTAGTGCCTCCGCGCGCCACTCATACAGGCGCGCGAGGACTATCGCCTCCAGATCCCATGGCGGCAGTCCGGCAAGGAGGCTTGCCGCCTCGCGCGAGATCGTGCGGTACCCCCGTATCAGCCGTATGGCGACCACCTTTTGGGGCGCGTTCAGGTAGTGGGCGGCTCGAAGCCGCAGTGAACGCGCCCACACCGGGGCGCCATATACGGCCATGGACCGCACGACCCCCGCGTAAAGCCTCCGGCAGGAGGCGTTTGGCCCCCTCAGGTTTGGCAGGAGCCGCTTGAAAGCGGCCCCAGCCCGTTCCAGTTTGGGGGCCAAACGTCGGAAATGCTCGACGAAGTTCCACCGGCTGTCGAGGACGAGACCCAGGTATTTCATCGTCGTCTCGACGCCGATGTGAACCCCTCCTACCGTTAGTTGGGATCCCGATGGTGGCCCGTTCCGAAGCCCATGAAATGTCATGGCTTCGGACTTGTGCAGAGCCACCTCGAGACCCAACTGCCGGATCCTCTCCACGACTATCGCAACCCCGCGTGTCATAACGTCGGCCGCCGCCTGATGCGACCTCCCCTGCGCCAGGACCAGCGTGTCGTCAGCGTAGCAAACTACGCTGACGCCATCAGGGAGGTCTGCCCGCAGCACCCAGTCGTAACCGATGTCCCACAGGAGCGGCCCCAAGACCGATCCCTGTGGGACACCGCACGACATCTCTCGCCGGTTCCATTCCCCATCGCGACCGGGGTAGATGACGGCTCTGTCCGTCAAATACGCCCCGACTATTCGACGGAGGTAGGTCGGCACCCGGTGATACCGGAGTGCCTCCCCAATGCAGCTCCAGGGCAGGGTGTTAAACGCGTTGGCGATGTCGAGTGACACCGCCACGACCACCCCACCCCGGGACACCGCGTCCCCCGTCGTGAGGGCTCTCACGCGCATGATGGCGTCCACCGTCGAGCGCCCCTTGCGGAAGCCAAACTGGCTATCCGCAAGATCCGGCCCCGTCCTCACCAGGTGCCCGACGAGGCGGCCCGCAATCACTCTTTCAAAGAGCTTGCCGACCTCGTCGAGCAGCACGATGGGCCGGAATGCGGACGGAGAGTCCGCAGGGCGCCCTGGCTTCCGAATGAGGACCAGCTTCCCCGTCTTCCAACGGAGTGGAAACTGGCCCCTCTCCATACATGCGCTTAAGAGCGCCTCCAGTCGGGGTCCGAGAGCCGTCGAGGCCAGGGCCCAGGCTTTACCCGGCAAGCCGTCGGGCCCTGGGGCGGTATTTTTGGCCTTCAGCCTACATACCGCCACTCTCAGATCTACCCCGGTCACTTCAGGGATGTCGTCGTCGTCGTCCGCGTGGTCCGCTTCGGGCACCGCAATTGGCGGAGCCATAGGCGGGGGAGTATGCTCCCCCCGTGAAGGGAACAGAGCGCTCACCACCTCCTCCACCAGCTGGGGGCGGAGACTCTGCGTCAGCGGGGGGGCCCAGGTGCGGAGTTTGTTCCGCACCATTTTGTAAGGGCGCCCCCACGGATCTCTGTTCAGAGTCTCCACCATCTCCTCGCGGGCCACATCTTTGGCCCGCTGGACAGCCTCTTGGAGGGCGGTCTTCGCCGCTCTGTACCCCTCGTACAGCTCCGCCTCCGTGTCTTCCGCATCCGGAGGGCGGATGCGGAGCCTGCGGTGCCTGGTGTACAGGTGTCGCGCATCAACGCACGCCTTGCGTAACATCTCTACCTCCTGCGACCACCAGTACACCTGACGTCGGGCGCATCCTGGCCGAACTCGGGGCATTGCCACGTCACAAATCTCGGACATGGCCTCCCGGAACCACTCCGCCTCGTCGTTAATGTCGGCAGGCCTGTCTGGTGATGACACCCAGGCCTGCACGATTGAGGCTTCCAGGAGGAGCTCCCGGTCCAGCTGCTTCAGCGCCCACCGCGGACCACTCGGGGTCTGTTGGACCGGCGCGCTAGAGGTCTGGGCGGAGACGTCGATCCGGATATACCGATGATCGGAATAGGTCTCCACCTCCTCCATGACGCGCCAGTCAATTACTCGCTGTGACAGAGCGGGGCTAGCGAACGAAATGTCCACCACCGACTCGCCCCGCATCCGCACACACGTGGGAACAGAACCCCGATTTAGGACGACCAGGCCTGTTTCCAGAGCCCAGTCCTCCACCATCCTTCCCCGCATGTCCGTGCAACGGGAACCCCAGGCCACATTTTTGGCGTTGAAGTCCCCGAGCACTAACACGGGGAAGGACTGGTTTCCGACGACGACAGTCAACTCTGTTAAAGAGTTGTGGAACTCGGCGAGAGTTCGGCTCGGAGAGAAGTAAACTCCCACTACCACTATCTCTCCGAACCGTGCTGCTACGCACCCCTGTCCCTTCGTGACGCCTTCAAGGGACGGGGTACCGGCGGCAGCCGACGATAATATGGCCACTGAGCCGCTCAGGTCCTCCACCCAGTCATCCCTGGGCGGGACAAAGTACGGCTCAGCGACCACGGCGATGTTAATCGACCACTGCGCCATGCTCTGGAGCAACAAGTCCTGAGCACAGGCGCAGTGGTTGATATTCGCCTGGAGGAGGCGTAATGGAGTCGTCACTCCTCCATTTCAGCCCCCTCCCGGGCCCCCTGTGAGGGCCTCTCCACGGCGCTGACGGCAGCGGCACCGGAAGCGGCGGCGGCAGCAGAAGCGCCGGCGGCGGCAGAAGTGGCGGCGGCGGCAGAAGCGGCGGCGACGGTGACGGTGGCGGTGGCGGAGGGCCTGCCTTTCCTCCTGGTTCCGGCGGGCGGAGCGCAGGACTTGCTCCCCGCCCGGTGATCGGCCGGCTTGCCAGCAGCCGCACATGCAACGCAGTGCGGCGCGGCAGTGCACGAGCCGGCCTTGTGTCCGGGCTGGCCGCAGCGGAAGCACAGAGCGCTGCGGTCCTCCGAGGTGCACTGGATGCCAACGTGGTGCCCCACGAGGCATCGGAAGCACCTCAGAGGCCTGGGTTCCAGCAGTTTGACCTGCGCTGAAACCCAGCCCACCAGGAGTCTTCGGCCCTCCAATGCCTGAATCCCTAGCGCCAGTAAAATCATAAAAAAGCATATTATAATATTTGCTCCACTATATTAAAAAAATAATGCAAACATATAATAAAACGATTTATTAAAGTGTACAACAAATAATATATTATATTTGAAACGAAAATCATTAATAATATGTAATTAAAACGAACTAAACAATAAATCTGCCTAGCATTTTCCCAACTACGTTGGAATCGGCTTTCAGTCTAACCGGATGCAGCTGAATACCTTTATAGGGTGCGACTACCTATCTGATCTCCAGAACCCGGTTACTGGGTGTCACGATACCCCTTAGTAAGACTAGTTGTCAGACTTTTGGGCTTTTGACTACCCGCAACGACTGTAAAATATCTACAAATGACAGCACGGAAAGGTCTCGATATAAAATGAATGATCACCTATCTACGAACAGACCGCGGCGTAGGTAACCTTCAATCGACCCGTGCGGCTGTTATTATTTAGCCACGAGCCCCTGTTTGAACGAACTAAACATACATACGAAAAAGCGTTCGGGCCTCGAGTGGTTTTCTCAATACTCTTGCATTCGATATGCATGGAAATGCTTACACCGAAAGGGTAGGAAAATAAACAGCGGGAACAATATAAATGGTCAATACTGAATGTTTTTGCATGTTTAATATTAATGGTGTAAATGCTGGGACGTGCTGAGTAATCCGAATGGCTCCCAGCTGAGAATAAACCACCTCATGAATCCCGGGAATTTTGCGGACGATTGAAGTGTTTATTTTTAGGGTTGCATGGTCAGCCATCGTTTGCATATTATAATCAATAGATTTTTTAGATTAAAGTCGCCTTTTTTGTCCGTCCGTATGACTGCGTTGTTTTTCTAAACTACAGTGTTCTGTAGTTTAGTTCTGTAGTGTAGTGTAGTTCTGTAGTCACGAAATAATGGTGAAATACGCATCAAATTCAGAATTTGATGCGTATTTCACCAATATTTCGTGCATTTAATCCGGAAGGTGTATGTTTAATAAAATACATTAATATTATACTAACGTAATAAAGAAATCGTGATGTTTTGTCAAGTTGAAAAAACAGTGCGTGGCGGCAGATGGCGGGACTAGCCATCTGCCGCCTCGCACTGTTTTTGTTTTATTTTTTGTTTATCACTACATCATTATTAAAAAAACAAAGTCTGTCTGTCTGTTTGTCTATTCAAAAAGTACCGAACGGATTTTCATACAGTTTTCACCAACGGACGAAGTGTTTCATGAAGAAGGTTTAAGCATATAATTCATTAAGATTTTGTGTAAATTGGCTGAAATATGACGATGATTGTTGAAGATGTTGGAGAAATTCATACCGACTGTGACCTTTACTGGGGTGCGCCGCAGAAACATTTGATGAAATTTGGCACACAGATAATAATTTATAACCTGGATGATCATACAGGGTATTTTAAATCTTAGTGGTACGTACCCATGGGATATTTTTCCACCACCGTGGGCAAAAGCTGGATATACATAAGCAAAGGTTTTTTGTTTAATAACAATACTAACTTGAATATTTCCTTATCTTGTTGCTGCGACGATACTGAGAATTAACTTACACACATACATAATCAGCCTAATATTTCCACTGCTGGGACACAGGCTTCCCCTCAGTTATAGGGAGCGGGCCGTAATCCACCACGCAGGCCCATTGAGACTTGATAGATGTCACATGTCTTTGAATTTTTTATAAAAGTTTAGTTACCTGCAGTGAATTGTTGTTTTTGTAGTATTAAAGCTCTAACTTTAAGAGCTTTTACGCCGTACGGCTTTTCATACAAACTTTCAAGCCGTTGTTTTTTGAAATGAATGAACTGATTTTAATGAAACTTCATACGCATAAGCAGCCTACAAAGGTCTAAAAAGTTAACAGAGAACATTTTCGAAATGTCTTATTTAAAAAAAGATAACTAGAAATGTCTGTTTCTATGGAAACTTTAAAATCGGTCTAATTTGGCTGTAACACAATTTTTCGAAAATGAATAAAAAAATGATAAAGTTTCATTAAAATCCGTTCATTCATTTCGAAAAACAAGGGCTTGAAAGTTTGTATGAAATGCCATACGGCGTAAACGCTCTTAATACAACAAAGTAAATCGCAAACAATTTTAATGGGTGCAACTAAAAATGAACTACCAAATAACTGAACTAAAAACAAACCCGAACTAGCTTATTAAGCGCTAAAATAACTACCGTTCCAATTTCATAAAGCTAAACTCTATATTTTAAAATTTTCCATGCATTCCGTTACCTCAGTTCCATAGATTCGAGCTCGGGAATACAATGACCTAGTAGAGTGCGCTCGCTATTTGATATGACAAAATGAAGATATATGCGTTGTCATGAAAGCGACCTCTGTGACCCCAGCGCAACACAAACGTATCGCGAAAATATTTTTCACTAAAATATTGCACAGGAATTTGATTTATTGAACATTTTGTGCACGCACGCATGTAAATGTTTTATTTCGGTAATGTATCAGTGTAAAAACTAGCAAGGTTGAATAAATAGAGAGTTGTGATTTGTGGGTGTTAAATGTTCTGAAAACTCAACGTCAAACTCAAAGGCATTTTAAACCAATTTTAAGAACTTTTTAATTGTCAGGGAGTCAGTCATAATGATGAAATTAGTTGCTCATTCCAATGCGTAGTATGTTCTTAGGGAAATGAACGGGCAAGAAACTACAAGAACATAGTTAAAAAAAATGCTTTAATTGATTCTGTGATTCCTACGATTTAAATGAAAAGAAACATTTTAAAGTCATCAATCAGTTCGAGTTGGTACATACAACTCTTGTAAAGCGTGTATTTACTCTTATAAAAAGAGGAGCATTAATTATTTCTGTGTTTCAACGTTTTTCCATGATTTCAGTCGACATAATTTATACCACGACGCAACAATAACCAAGAAAGAAAAAAGAAAGAAAATACATTTATTTAGCACAGACTAAAAGACACAATACACCAAATACATACATCAGATAAAAAATAAAATCTATAAAAGAAATTTGCAGGAGAGTGTGCCTCTCGGCTGCGCCAAATAGGCCCAGTTCAGCAAAAATGCCAGACAACTAGTGCCTGACGCTGGTTTTCAACTGGACCTGGTGTGTGAGGTGACGGATGTAAATCAGTTTTATACTGCAACGTGACGTGTGTATACATACTTAAATAGATAAATAAAATAAACTAGTGTCAGATAAAACAATAACGAATATATATAAATAAGTGTAATTATTAAGTAAACATTGCAAAAAAATAAAACAAAAAATACTAAAGCCAATAAGCGAGATTGTCGCATGATAGACCTTCGCCAGTCCTGATTACTTCGAATGTTAATCCGTCCCGCTCATTATTTTTACCGCCTTCCGAATAAAAATAAAGGGTAAGAGCGAGTCAGTTTCGCGCACCGAGGGTTCCGTACCATCATATTTTATGTTTTAAATTTTCATCTGCGAGGCCTATATTCGTCAGAGAATTTTAACACTGCACGTTGCACTGTAGAATATTGCAGTTTTAATAGTGTTTGAGAATGTGCAAACTGCGCTCTTTCATATTATGATACATGCCCTAGTAGCCCCACTTCGAATTTTAAGACCCATTGCAAAAAAAAAACTTTCTAAACTGTCTTTTTCTGTCATCTAAAACTATTCTAAATTTCAAGTTTATATCATTAGTAGTTCTTGAGATATCCAGCTGTGACAGACGGACAGACAGACAGACAGACTGAGCCGCACTTTATTGGTTCCTTTTTACCATTTTGGTACGGAACCCTAAAAATTTAATATTCCAGCTCACAATAAAACCCGTAACTAAAGCATTCAATGTCAAAGCGACACCTCGGGGTGTATAATGTGTCTAGAGCCCTAAGTGTCAGTCTAAGTGTCGGTGTAAAGTGTCAGACACACAGTTACACCCCAACCTCTTGTCTGTAGACAATTCAAGTGGATCGAAGGGATCTCAGTCAGTTTCTTTAATTGAAGTTTTTCATGTTTCTTTGGCGAGTGCTATTCAGAGTTCCTTGTTTTCTTTTGATTTCAGTTTCTTTTTATTGTGTACTCTGGCTTTATTTTAGGGGTGAACACGTTTGATCAGAAGTTTTAATTGAATAATACATCGTTATAGACGGTACACAATCATCATCACCTTTCTGCCTTTATCCCATGTTACTTTGAGGTCGGCGCAACACGTTTTCTTGCACGCTACACAATACAAGTTTTTTTTGTGGTAGGACTTCAAAGAGAATATAAATACCTAACTACTACAATGTAAATACTTACCTAGTATTTTTATATGAAAAAACCTTGTACAAAGGCTATGAAAACTGTGAATTATTATTTTATCAAAGGAGTCAGTTGCATCTATATCAACTAATTAGTAGATACTATGTATTTAATTTCAACAATACTCAGGGTCTTCAGAAAAACTGAAGTGAATTATATTCATTCGAAATCGT
Source organism: Gortyna flavago (assembly GCA_963669345.1). NCBI lineage: Eukaryota > Metazoa > Arthropoda > Insecta > Lepidoptera > Noctuidae > Gortyna > Gortyna flavago. The sequence continues at coordinate 13,117,027 of OY770136.1, read as the reverse complement.
TTTAAATAAGGAAACAGTTTTAAAAGCAAACAAAAGAGGAACGTTTTTTATGTAATATACATTTAAATACGTACGTACGGTAGGTTAATTATTTATACAATTATAGTAATTTTGGTTCCGTACCTTTGGGTAAAAACGGGACCCTATTACTAAGACTCCACTGTCCGTCTGTCCGTCTGTCACCAGGCTGTATCTCATGAACCGTGATAGCTAGACAGTTGAAATTTTTGCTGCTATAATAAAAAATACTAAAAACAGAATAAAATAAATATTTGACGGGGGCTCCCATACAACAAACGGGATTTTTTGCTGTTATTTTATATGTAGTGTTAAATATTGAATGGTGGTACGAAACCCTTCGTGTGCGAGTCCAACTCGCACTTTGCCGGTTTTTTATGTCATTTATTGATTAATAAGTGCAGACATAACATTATTTTTGTTGTCTAATGTATCATACATAAATAACTGTACGCCTATATTACCAAATGTAACTTGTTTGTAGACGCCTTGGGTTGACCTGTCAAGTCTACAAAATTTTTTCATAAATAAATAAATTAAGTGCATTTATGTTGGTATGAAATGGTTACAGATTTTGACAACAACCATCGTGTTGTATTATTTCAATTCACTGTAATTTCTTTTCTTTGGGCCACAGCATAATTACATATATAATGACGATGCTATGAACGGATCTACTCCATTGTCATCTGCCTAGCTTTTTTCCAACTATGTTGGGGTCGGCTTCCAGTCTAACCGGATGCAGCTGAATACCAGTATTTTATATGGAGTGACTTCCTATGTGACCTCTACAATCCAGTTCCTGGGTAATACGATACCCCTTGGTAAGGCTCCCGAGATCCGACGCGGTCTTCAGAGATCTGGGAGTCTACTCCATAAGCACGAAATCCGTAGTTTCGGCCGAAAGAAGAGCGAAAGATTAGTTCGGAGCCTGAACTAAGAATAAATGACAACACAATTTGACAGTTGTCCTTACGATGTGTTTCTGCCCTTTCGGAAAATTGAAATTGTCACTAGTTTTGAGGGGCCCGTGGCTAAATTATAACAGCCGCACAGGTTGTTCGATCAGATTAAGTTACGCTTACCGCGGTTGGTCTATGTATGAGTGACCATCTTTACATACTGAGACCTCTCCGTGCCTCGGAAAGCACGTTAAAAACAGTCGAACCAACGGCCGGGACCGAGTCCCGGCTGTCATTCGTCTATCTTTGACAGTCGTTACGGGTAGTCTAGTCTCCGTGAGAAGTTGGGTGAAGTGAGCTGTCATTCCATCTAATGAGGATTTACACTAATGATAGTTCACTTTAAAGCTCACTTCACCCGAGTTATCATGGTGAGATTTTTACAGAATAGCACTACTGCACCGCAAAATATTCACGCCGACATTTGTTGACGCTCCGTGCATTAGCACGTGACGTTGTTGGTCGGTGACGGAACGGTTCAGTGAGCATAGTCTCATCCTTTTCAATACAAAAAACACTTTTTTAACAAATTCCTAATACGGTCACGGTGTTGTGGGTTGACTCCTTTAGCTCTAAAACAAATTGTTTTTTTACCCAAAGTACAATGACACTGACAATGTTCCGCGACATTTCTTAGATCTGAGATCCAACATTATTCTGAATCCCTTAGGATTCAAATGTAACCATATATGATCGACAACCCAGATCTTGCAACTGCCTGAACAACGCGTATCTAATTCGATTACACTACTCAAACAACCGCAACATCTATCAATAGTGTGCAAAAATGTTAGAACATAATTGAAATGCAAAGTACGATGTTGCTCGCTACGTAATTACAACGTGCCGTGCGAACGGACGCTTTGACAAACTGTTACGCAATAAGCAGCAGTTGCGCACTACGTAATAAGCCTGCGAGTGGTAGTTTCTGTGGAGTGCTCAATTGCTGATTGTAAGTAGCCTCAGTTTTAAAAGAGTTGGGAGTGCTGAGATAGTAGCTATAGTAGAATAATGTGTTGTGAAGTTGTGCAGTCAAGGTTTGCCAACGTGCTATCGGGCGCAGTATTCTAGCACAACATTTCGCTCCAAAACACAGATTACTGATGTTTGATGTCTAGCATATGCCCAATGAGCTGTGAGCCAAAATAATCGCTACATGGAGCTCTGACACAGGCGGAAAGCGTCGCGACAAACCCCGTAGAAGATGGCGGGATAAGTTGGAGAAAACATACGACCAGCAGTCCACTTTAGCCATGGATCGAAAGAGCTGGAAATCATGGGGAGAAGCTTCGTCGTTGAGAGCCGTCAAAATAAACGTCAAGTTCCGCGGTCGTTAATGATTACAACGTTTATAAAACACCTCTTTCTATAAAAACGCTGCTTCAAGGAAAGTTATAACTAGCGAGTGTTTAACCATACATTTTTTTGTATTTTTAAGCAAGGTTTATAAATAAACCATATCTGAAAGGTCGAGATAAAAGTATTGCTACGTTGCTACGACATAGCTGACGCAATGACGTCATGTCTACGTGAGCTACGTTATCGTAGCGGATAACCAATATACTTGCCGAGTCTATGACATTGCACTTTGTATATATCACACACATATTTTTCTTTTGCTCTTGATTAAAATTGTATGCTCAAAATGACATATTTTTTAAAGTGATATTTACGATAAGTGATATTATTTATTTCTGTAAATTGGTTAGAAGAACACTTTTATACGTCAAAATTAAGTTCAGTTTCAAAACTAGATGAATTCGGTGTTCCTAACTGACTACTCAGAGAAGAAAAACCGACACAAACTTAGAGGTCACAGTCTCTTTTAAAGTCCCTCTCTCTTTAACTACACTATTCTACCAAAAACGTGTATTTTGTCACAAACCTTATACTACCTTTTCACTCGAACAACCTTCACAGTTCCAACCAAAATTATTCCTAAAAACGGACGGTAATAAAATGTTCAAAGCAAAATTAAATTCAGCCATATTTATACATTAATTAAGTAAATGGCGAAAATAATTACTGAGTATTTTGTTATTTTCTCTTAATAGGTACGATGTCTTTTCTATGGAAAAATAAATAAATGGTATTATTAGATGAGTTTCCTGTACATGACATATTAATTTTGGGACTACGTTCGTTTATAATGAGAAATATTGAGCAATATTTGAGAATTTTATTTACGTAGGTATGTATGTGTCTATACTTTCATATAATAGGCAAAATGTTCACCAACATTTCGTACAAAGTTTTGTGGGTAATAAGTTTTCTGTGGTTATAAACTTTGTTTTTCCTGGCAAGCTTATACGTGCCTACTGTTTATTTTAACTAAAAGCAAGGGTAGAGGCACCAAAAGTAATGTAAGGAAAATATTAGGAAAAATTTCATTGAATCATCAACTGCCTAGCCTTTTCCCAACTATGTCGGGGTCCGCTTCGAGTCTAACCGAATGCAGCTGAATATACTTTCTATGGAGGGACTGCCTATCTGACCTCCACAAGCCAGTTACTGGGTAATGCGATACCCCTTGGTAAGACTGGTTGTCAGATTTTCGGGCTTCTGACGATTAGTAACGACTGTCAAAGATCCACGAATGACAGCAGGGACCAACGGCCTAACGTGCTTTCCGAGGCACGGAGGGGTCTTGGTATGTAAACATGGTCACCCATTCACGGACCAACCGCGGCAAGCGTAGCTTATTCTGATCTATCGACCCATGCGTCTGTTATTACTTAGCCACAAGCCATTAGGTGAAAAATTGCATTGAATATTTGAATAAATTAATATATTTTCTAATCATTCTATGGCGTAAAATATCCTTTATAGACCCAGGTGATGTTCTAAGTTTTCAACCTTTAAATTCATAGAAAATGCAAGTCTGTCAAGAGCCGTTTATTATTGTTAGATCGGGTCTCACAACTTCCCTCTAAAACCACAAAATTCAAAGGAACTCCAGATTTTCCAAGATATTCCCTCGGTATTGCGGCACTAACGTGTTCGAAAATATCACAGCTGTTAAAACAGGTTTTTAGACCATAGTAGGTGACGATGTCTTTTGCAAAAACCAAAATTGAAAATGGAAACTGGTGTGTTAGCGTGAGTATCTGCCGTTACAGATAGTCAAAAACCTTATAACTTCACACTTAAAAGAAAGCAAAGAAAATAAGTGTATTTAACCCAGGTTCAGTAAGGCACACAATATTCACAGAAAAACAAAAAAATGCAGAAAAAAAACTTAAAATGGTATTGTGTGCCTCGCATGAACTATTCCTAGTAATCAGATCCAAGTAGTTCCGAATAAAATCCTAATATTTGAAAACCTCGATCATAAAATGCAAGTCTATCAAAAGCCGTCTATTATTGTTTGATTGCGCCTACAGGTAAAAGCTTAAAATCATAAGTAACTCCACATTTTCTGAGACATTCCCTCAGTATTGCAGAACTAACGTGTTGGAAGTTGGAAAAGATCACAGGTAACAGGTTTCTAGGCCAACGCACGCGAACAACACAATAATACCGCAGTTGACTTTTACTACTCGCGTTGACAAGCGTGCTTTACGCTTTACGATTGTGTTTTATTCAGTAGATTGGTGTTATGGAGAGATATGGAGTTAAGAGTTTGAAAATGTTGATATGGAAAACTCACTTTTATCTGCTAGTTCTTTGTGAAAAGAAACTCGTAGAAGAAATTTAATAGTTAATATGATGCGCTGTGGAATGTTTAGAGTATAAATGTGTAGGTATGTCTAAAAGTATTAAAGAAAATGAAAGGAAAGATAGATGGAATGTTTTGAGACGAACGAAATGAAGATAAGTACTAAGATGAGGGGTAGTAAAGATTTGTTGAAGAAGACAGAAGATTGGGATACCGGCAGGGAGATGATGAGACTGTAGATAAGATTTCTTCTGCTTGACAATAATGCCGCAGTTGTCATTTACTACTCGCGATGGCAAGCGTTCTTTACGCTTTACGATTCTGTTTTATTGAGTAAGTCGGTGTGTTATGGAGAGATATGGAGTTATGAGTTTGAAAATTTTGATGGAAAGCTAGCTCTCATATCCATTTTAGAGATAAGTAAAGCGATAGATGGACAAAATGAACTAATGGGTATACTGAGATGACGGCTAATAGAGATGATGTCTGTTTTATTCAATAGGTTGGTGTTAGGGAATTATGAGATGATTGAAAATGTTGGTAGTTTACTCATTTACGGGTACCCAGTTCTATAAGTAAAGAAACTCATTAATAAGAAGGATAAATTGTGTAGACATTTGTCATCTGTTTACCGAGGAATGAGGGTGATGTCGTGTGGAAAGTTAAAAAAAAAAGTTAAAAACTGCGCGGCAGGCCCAGAAAGAGATGGCGGGATGAGCTGGACTCCTTCTTAAAGGATTGGCCCACAATCGCAGTAGACCGAGAAAAGTGGAAGGAGGGAAGGGAGGCCTTTGCCCTGCAGTGGGACAACACAGGCTTATAATAATAAATAATAATAATATCTGAAAGAACAGAGAAAGATCAAAGAAACTATAGATGGACTGTTTTGAGATGAACGAAATGGGGGTTAGTACTTAGGGAGTCGAGAGAGAGATGACGGCTACAAGAGATTTATAGAAGAAGAAGACAGAACACTGGTATACCAGAAAAGAGAAAACGACACTGTAGAACGGACACCAAACTGATTAGGTATTCCGGGTATGGAAGTTGTTTGGAATTGGTTAGTACGCGTTGCGGAGGATTGAGGGTCATATCATGATAAAAGATTAGAGTATGAATGTGGGTTAGGATATTAGAAGACCAGAAAATGGATGGATTGTGTAGAAGATGATGAATTCCGAAGAGCACCATTGGCTAAACGTGAAAAATTTACATATGTATCATGAATCATTCAGGTCCAAACTGAATTAATATAAGATAATGTTATTTTTTTCACCACCATGTTACAAAAACATATTACATGGTATCAGAATCAGACAACATTTTAATATTGTGGGAGATTGGAACCTAAACTAAGCTCTAGGCCTGTATTTCATGAGACCAGAAGGCCTATTATAAAACTTTTAAAATGTAGTCGCAATCTCAATTCGGCGACAAACAAATGTCAAAATGTAGAGAAATTAGAAGTAGTTTTTGACAGACTGGGATCAGAGGGTCAATTCTTCTAATTTTAGGAACGTTCACAGTCTGATCTCTGTTTCAAACTGTCAAAAATAACTCAAATTTCATTTTTCACAAGTTTTTGACATTGATTGCCGCTGAGATGAGATTGCGACTAGATTTTGAACGTTTTTAATTACAGGAATTGGCCTTCAGACTGTGAACGTTCTTAAAATTACCAGAACTGCCCCTCAGGTCTCCGCCCTTTTATAAAATGATACATTTTATTTTGTTATGTACTTGTACACTGACAACCTAAAAGATAAAAATCAACATTATTAAAAGATTGGTAGCTCGAGTGGAAATTTTAAACTTTACATAATTATAAACTAAATTTTTGTAACTAGGTTATTTGTGTGTGAATTGCAAAACACGTTTCTCCTAGTGACAAGCTCAAATAAATACGTTCTACGTACCTATGAAAACCTTCAGATAATCCGTAATAAGTCACGAATTCTATTCACAAAGTTTCCAACATCGAGAATATCTTTTCACGAAATTCCGACACCTTCACACAAGATTAGGTGCCAGCCGAACCCAACAATGACCCATATCATTTGTATTATATAAACACACAATTACTAGCAACATTTCTTTGTTACGTCGGAACTATTTACCCTATTTACCTTAGTATCTGGGTTATCGAACTCCTTGCATACAATACGACGTCAGACTGTCCCCTCCCTTCCGATCCCGTACCTTTGTATTGACAACAGGTACATTGAATATTATGTTCAGACACAATTTGCATAAAACAATTTATAACGGGCATTGTATTGGTTGCGATTAATATCGGTCGTGCAGTGTAACGATTTATTAGATTTTCTTTGTGCGCGAATTTAATAAGTACAGGTATTTATACTGGCTTCTCTGTAATGTTTTCGACTGTCTCGTCAACTTTTTCGTTCCGGCACAATTCTGCAGTAACTGTATTGATTGATCGTATAAAAGTTGTTTTAGTACCATACGCGGAGAGGATTGACAATCAATGTTGCTTTACTGCATCGATAAAATTTCTTGTTGAATAAAAAGGGGCTTTCTAAAAATTTGATGACTTATTCGTGAAAGTTATTTTGACTGAGTCTATTCAGACAAATTTAGTGCTCTTTAAGCAAACATTACTTTTATACCTGCAGTTATCAACTTTATATAAAAGTACCTACTTACTTTGTAGTAATACTAGCTTCTGCCCGCGACTTCGTCCGCTTGAAATTTCACCCTCCCCCATTCACCCTCTTATGGGTGAAATTTCGAAAAACTCTTTCTTAGTGGATACTTACTCTACAAAGAACACACCCTCCAAATTTCATGTTTCTAGGACCAGCGGTTTAGGCTGTGCGTTGAAATATCAGTCAGTCAGTCAGGACTTTGAATTTTGTATAAATAATTAAGGAAATTATAACAGACATTGATACCGATTAAGAAGGCACTTTATTCTGCAGCCTTTAAAGAGAATTTAAAGTTAAATTATATAATAATTACGACCTGCATTGTATTGTGTTGAAATCACAGAACGATAATTCAAGTATTCTCTCTTGTTACAGATGAACACCAAACAGCCTTAAATACGATGAAACGTAAACTAACAACTAGAACACATAAACCACGAACTTAGTGAAGTGATTACGTGACAATCCGAGCATGAGGTGATAAGTGCCAAAAACAAAATGGCGATGGTTATATCGCAGACGACAAAGGCTGCTATTGGTGGATTCTTAGCGCTGATGATTCTCGGAGCGGTTTTAGTGGTTGGTGCAGCTGTTGGGTGGTTTGATCCGAGGAGAGAAGATGAGGATACTCCAGCAAAGGTTAGCGCCAGACTTCAAGGGAGGACGTCATTTGTTACACATCGAGCCGTGAGTATTTTTGCTAGTTTACTACAGTCCGGCCGTCGAGACAATGCGTTCTTGACACTTGTCAGTTTCATACAGACGAATACGTGTTTTGCGAATTTGATCTTTATTAGCTACTAAAATAGTCGCACTGACGTGTCGGGAACGCATTATCTTGTCTGGTAACGTTTATATCAATAATAACTCGAAGACCATCTGATCTATTCTTTAAAAATGCTTAGGTGAAGTGAGCTCCAAATGAGCCGTCATTCCGCTTGATGAGATTGACATTATTGACAGCTCACTTCACGTAAGTTTTTACGGTAAGATGTTTACAGAATGAATCGGCATTTCTCATAAAATGAGTATAGACACGTTGACTGCCAGACAACAGACACAATGGAAAATCTATTGTTCGTGGTCACCGTTCACGGGGTGGGCAGTAAATGCCTTTCATGTTTTGTAATTGTGACAAGGTTTCATGTCGGGTTAAAATCAGTCACTGCTAATACCTGAGAAACAGATGAAAAACCATTCATCCCTTTTTCTCCCTAAAAATTATGCTAATTAGCCCCACAATAAAATTACCAAACTCCAGAATATTATTAATTTAATTTACACAACTCACCAACGCCTCTCTATTTCTATTAGAAACTCACATTTCTGACAATTTGCGTTGCACTACGAGTTATCTAAAAACTTTTCCAATTATCTGAGCTTTCCATTTATGTAGATAAAAGGTTCATTTCGCGAATGTTGACGCGGAAAAATATAATGTTTCTGCTTAAAAAAGTTTTTTTGATAATATAGAGGCTTCTTGTTTAGGCTAGGTTTAGAATGATGGTATAAAGCGAAACGGATTTTACGGACGTTTTGAGTTTAATATACCTACGTAGGTTAACGTGATGAGGTTTGCGTTGTATGTTTTGCATTTATTCTTACGTATGATCGCTTTAGAGTTTACGATCTATCGTTTTGATTTTGAGACGATTGCAATATCGTATTTGTGCATGTAATAGTCTTTCAGTCAGAATTTTGGCCATAGCGACCAATCTCAGCGGAGACTAGTGCACAAGTGTGTGCGCAGACACAGAATTATTTGAGAATATGATATTCAGAGACAGCGAGGTGCACTCTCTCTTCCCTAACTCTCATAAACGGATGGGACGGCAAACCGACACGACCGGAGAGAGATCAGGCGTAGCACCAACGGTGACACTTGCTTTCCGAGGGACGGGGGTGACACACCGGCAATTTCGAAACTATGGGCTGTTACTTTTTGAAGAAAAAACTTCTTTATTCGCGTTGGGGTTTTTTGAGATGGGAAAAACTCGCGCCACTGTTACCGTAAGCGACAAAGCACGTGTTTTGTTTATAAGACGATTAAAAAAATACCCGCTTCAAATGTTTTCTGCTGTCCTCGGGATGTACCTACTCGGTTTTAATGTAAATCCGATATGTCAGTGAGTGATGGCAAAGTATTCTGTTTTTTTTTTAGTCTATACTGTCCCACTGCTGGGCAAAGGCCTCCTCTAAATTCTCCCCGGAACTCTTTTCACGAGTGCAGCTGTTGTTCCATACTTTTTGACCGTGTAGGTCTGTAGGTATTGTACTGTTCTAGATAACATCTGATTTTGACTAGCTTATGCCCGCGACTTTGTACGCGTGAAATTTCACTCTCTGAAAGTTTTGAAAGTGAAATTTCGAAAAACCCTTTCTTAATGGATACCTACTCTATACATAGAACGGGACCAGCGGTTTAGGCTGTGCGTTGATATATCAGTAAGTCAGGACTTTGAATTTTATATAAATACTAGCTGTGCCCCGCGGTTTCACCCTAGTAAGTTTCGATTCCAAAAAAAATCTGGAGGGCCACCCTTATCACTTAGGGGTATGAAAAATAGATAGTAGCCGATTCTTAGACCTAACGAATTTTATATATTAGATAGATAACCGACGAAAAATTTCTACGCTAGGGTGTCTAGAATCCTGTGTGCTGAATTCATAGTAACAGTTTGCCCTGCCACCTTGTATAGGTACTTCACCTACCACTTGTGTACTGTGTACGTTTAGCAATTTATGTTTAAGACCACCACCATATAATAGCACCTGTTTTTCCTAGTAGGTAGGTATCCTATGATGCCAACATTACAACTTTTTGCAACGTAAGGAGGTCCTTACGTTGCAAAACGTTGTAATGTTGGCATCACAAAAAACAAAACAATTTAAGTAAACTGCGTCAAATGATTATGTTTTCTCAAGGTTAAAGAATAACAAAAACAAAGGGCTACTAACACAGAGAGGAGACAAAACAGAAGCAGAGGGAGTGACGGATGCGCAGTCATTTACAAGTAAGCCCTCAAAATCCTCTAACAAAAACATGTCAGAGCATTCCCCAGATTTTTTCAAAACAACATTCTGTTTTAACAATTTTTCTTTTTTTGTACTTAGCACTGTTTGTTTTGCGCAAAATGTGTGACAGTACGATTTTAAACCACACAATAGATGGAATCTTTTTAGGCACAAAGCGTTAAAATTCTGCCTCAGAAATGTTAAAAGCTAGGATATGCTGCATAAAATAAACTTTGTAAAATTATTTTTCGAGGAACTAATCTGTAAACTGCAAGGCAAAATTTAGGTCCTGAACACATAAACTCTAAAAAACAGTTTTCAGCGGTAGTCTTCAAAATACTTGAAACATATTAATATTCAAACAGACAAGCACTCGGAGGAACAAAATCCCATGATCCTTGAAAGTGGATTTCCGGAGACCCGAGATCCTAGAGAGGTGATTAGCCCTCTTGACCACTCGTAACAAGTCTCTGAATTGAAGGACCTCAATAAAAAAAAACCCCTCTTGACGAAGCCTTTTGGCACAGACGTCACCTAATCACTACCACACAAAATTCATTAAAATTGCTCTTGTACTCACAAAAAATTCAAGATAGCGTTATACGAGTGTGGGCCCGCTTGAACGTAGGTCGACAAATTTCATAGATTATACAGAAGATAGCGTAAGCGAAACCCCTTCCTCGACCGTGCTCACATTTTAAAAGTAAATTTTACCCGCCACCCGCAAAATGGCGGACCGTTTTCAAATAAAAACAAAGGTTAATTAACATAAAACACAAGAGTTTTTAAATTTTGTACCACAAACGTATTGACGATGGCATAATTTGATTTTATTTTTGTTTAATCAGAGATTTGAGGCGAAGGTACATTTTGCCCGAAAAATTGGATTGGATTTAGCGTGTTCGAAAATGTAATTAGAATTTTTATATTTTACGACAATAATCTGACGTTGTAATGATTGTTACGGTGAAAACCTTTTGTTCACAAAATGCTGAGTTTTTTTTTTATCATTTACATGTTGTAATGTTTTCTTTTCATTTCTATTGCATTCTCTTTGTGATTGTTATGTGTTCTACTAATAATAGTTAAATAAGTAATTTCATGTCAATACTAAAACTACGGACTTCCAGGTCTGCAAATAAAAGTTTATTATTATTATAACTTAAATAAACATTGATTACATTAATGTTTCATGGGAAAATTTAAATGCTGAATACATATTACGCAACTCCATTACATTGATCCAGCACATATACACATATAAGCGTAATATCTATTCTAATAAACTAAAAATTGTTGTTCGGTTAGATGTTCGTATGGATTCCTTTATGTGCTTTTAAAACATAACACTTCCCATATAATTTTATAGTTTGATCCGGCTTCGTTTTGCACAAGCATTTCGCTACTCTCAAAATAACTGGGTTACATTCTGGCGCATTCTACGAGTACCTACATTCTACATACGCATATTTAAATATGTATGTATCGCTCAACCTATTTTCCTTAAGGGCACTTTCCTTGATTTATCGAAAATTCCTTTGATGCGAGGCACTTGAAGCATCTTCACCTAAAATGCAAAAACGCTTCCAATTTTCAAGAACCCAAATAGGAGTTGGGCAACAAACATTTTATCCCGTATCCTACAGCCCGGAGTGAAAAGCTGATACAATTCAAAACTCATACAAATTGTATCGAAATGAGATCTATAAGTGTATATATTATACGAAAAGGTTTAGCTGATAAAACAGCGGGTATATTGGTATTGTCCGTCACGGCTCTAAGTTTGGAGCCCGTTCAATAGATTTCAGAAGAAACCCTTCTGTAGGAGAGTCAAGTCACGCCCAGGAGCACTCGAGCTCGTTCTCCGTGCTCGGTTCGAGTATAGTAAGGTACAGTCGCAACGATACATATAAATAATTCATACGAATAGATACGAGTCGATATTGAAACAATCCGCTTTCGTATATACTTTTTAGGGAGCACCTCTTATGGCGAAGCTCGATAGTGTATTGTTCGCAATCATGCAAATAGGATTTGGGTGGATTTAAAAATTATGTTGCTTTTATACGTAAACGGTTTCGGTACGAGTAATAGAGCAAATTGAATTGCCCGAAGCCTAATCCGGGTATTAAATAAAAACAAGCAGATTTCGTGCTTGTTATCCTTTGTTATTTTAGTGTTATTGGGTTTTTAACTGTTCTTTTCATATGAAAGAATTCCGATTTTTCGATTATAATTCAAAGTATGGCAAAACACTTTAAGCAGTTAGTTTGTAGTAGCTATTGTTCATTCATTTATTAAATAGAAGCGTCGAATAGTGTGGACAATCAAATCAAAAAGTACCTATACCTATCTCTTTAAGTACCTACCTACCTTTAATTACAAAAGTGGAGTGTGAAGCAGAGTCTAGTTTCAAGGCAGTTTTAAACACCCCCCCAAGGTACTAATAAACGTATTATAGCAGATGAATAGTTACACACCGATTTCTCACTTTCAGGCGTCAGTAATTTGACTTTCGAAAGAAGAAGACAAAGCGTTGTGTAACTATACAGACGCTTTACAGCGTTTATTAGACATGATTAAATTAAAAATTAAAATAAAACATGATTCTAATTACAGAATTCGGTGAAAATTACATGATATTCAATAATAAACATCCGGTAAATAAACCCCAGGCATGTCCTAACACAGAAATGACGATTATTGTTGACACAAAATATAATCTATGCCACACAAAATACGGTAGGTACGCCCCTTTAATTAAGAATGGCCATCGGAAAATTATCATTGACATTAAATTTTATCACAATCCTGTATAATATATTATTATGTTATTACTTTCCATTCATATATTATTATGTTCATAAAATTTATTAGGTACCAATTATATGGTATTTTCGTAAATATAATAATTGCTCAATTTATAACGATGCCATTGAACGAAGGTGGGAGGAAATTAAAAACGTTTGCTTATGTGCACGCGATCCTATAATTAAGACAAATAACGATCTGTGCTCATAATTCTTGCTTACGTACGCTTGCGTATTGTTAGATAGGTGGACGTACCTATCATTGCTAGAAACAATGACAATTATTTAGTATTTTTTGTAATCGTAACTTTTATCAAAATACGCGGGTTTCTAATTTGGGAACAGTAATATTAGTAGTCCTTTATTTCATTTAAATACTTATAAATGAGATGTATTTAATAGCGCTTTTAATTTGATGAAAGCAGCATAAAATTGTATATCAGCACTTTAAAATAATAATACATTTATAATGTAATATTGTCACATTAATAGACTTGAACCAATTTTACAAAATAAATTATATACACCTTCAATGTTACGAATTTCTTTTGAAATGTCCAAAAATAATGCTCGCTTGGGTAGTTACTTCCTTTTTTATTAAAAGGTAAACATACGTGAAAATATGCAAACAGCACTTGACTCCCATTACATTTTCCTTCATACCAGCTAAGCTGGAATCTCCCACTCCCCCTTAATACTCATCTTTGAAAGGGAGCCAGGATTTAACCAACATAGGTACCTACCTACCGACTCGCCCGTTCTCTACTATCAACAACTTCGCCCGGAATTACATTATCCAACGATGTAGTACATTGTTACTTTTTTTTTCGAGAATATTCCTTCTTTTTCGAGAATGTTTCTCGTTTTTTGCTCAGAGAAAGATCTGAAAGCTTTTCCTTATAAAAGGCGGGTAGTGGCTTAATGATTACAATGACTACTGAGCTGATGTGTGTGGTATGACTAAGTTGTGGAATGTGTGAAGACTTCTTTTGTTTGGCACCGGAGATAAAATTCTATAATTAAAAAAATACTCTACCTACTAACTTAACTGTCCTCCTCTACCATCTTTTAAGTGCCGTGAGGCACACACATAATTCTATATTTTAATTTAATGGTAGTTTTTAAATTTGTTTAAATGTGTTTCTTGCATAATGTGTTACTTGGTACTGTGACAAATTAACATTAATTTCCCTTTCTTTTCTTATAAAGTGGATTATTTTTACTTTGAACAATGATTTTTATATACAGATGAAGTACTTACAGGTACAAGGAACCATGTTTAGAAAACTCTCTGGTACCTTTAAAGGGCTTTCGCACGAATTTACTCGCATAAAACGATTGAATCGTCACTTTTAAATAATATTATTTTTTCTATAGGCTAATTGATATAATTTTGAATGTTTTGCAATAAAGTATAAAAAAGGACACAAAACGCACGAGTTATGAGAGAGTGTGCACTTGACGCTTGAGCTAATAAGCCCTTCAAAGGCCTAACAAATGTTTATTAGAAACCTACAAACAAGAATCGCACCAAATTGCTGAGCCCAACCACTCAGCCACTGCGCCAATGGATGCATTCCTACTTCTACATCTAATTTCGTAATTGCGGTAACATTTTCCAAACTCATGTCAATCACAATTCTAATAAATAAAACACTCCCCTTCCGGTAATTATCGGCAACAATTATTAACAGAATAATAAATCATTAATTACTGAAATGGATACAGTTAAATAAATTATTGAGTGGTCAATTCTGGAAATATAATTTTCAACTTCATTATTTAGTGCTTACCTACTCCTTAATAATACGTTCGATATTTTACGATTTGAATCTAGGTAAACAATTAATTCAAGCACACAAATATTAAGAGGCGGATTTCTTGCTTTCGGCATTATCTACCGGTCAAACTTTGGGTGATGCAGCGATAAATAAAAATTCGAATGTAAGATAACCGTAATAATAATTATTCTTTGTAAATGAAAATCACGAGCATGCACGAAGAATAATAGGAAAAAGACATCAGGCATGCAGGGACATCGACCCCCCCTCCGTTGTAATTTTTCGTCGATTATTAACAAAAAAATTTGCTGTTCCATACATTTTGACCACGTAGGTATTGCACGTTCTACGCAAGAGGGTCTAGAAACATGTGTTGGATGCATGGTTTCAGTTTGCGTGTCGATGTGCCTGCCAGCCTGTATAACATTATGCATGTTTTCCCCAAAGTATTAGGCAAAGGTTTATCTATACCTTTTAATTATTGTGAATGTAAGGACTATAAGGGTCATTGTTTCCGTTTTAATCATGGTCTGGCAGTTTGAGTAGTTTATGCGGCCTATCCAAATGTCCTGTTTTTGTTATTGTTCTTCGGATCGTTGAGCTCCTCAAGTTCTGAGTTGAGTTGCACGATTTTTGACAAATGCGTCCACTGACTGGACAGGTCCGCTCAATCTGTGTGGTTCTTTCCTCAAATATCATTTCAGACACCAATCTACATGGTCTTTACATGATCTGACCGAGGTTTTGTCTGATCTTTAAAAGAGACTGCGACCTCTGAGTTTTCGGCCGTTCTTCTCAGAATAGTCAGTTAAGAAACGCCGACCTCATCTAGTTTAAAAAAATATGATTGGCGTGTAAAAGTGTTTGTACAAACCTACTTACAGAAAATAAATAATTTATCATTCATTTGTATAGCGTCTGTATAATTACACAACGCTTTGTCTTCTTCTTTCGAAAGTCAAATTACTGACGACTGAAAGAGAGAAATCGGTGTGTAACTACACATCAGAGTAGCAATTCTCGTAATTTAAAACGTTCAAAATCTAGTCGCAGTCTCATCTCGGCGACAAACAAATGTCAAAAAATTGTCAAAATGTAGGGAAATTTTAGGTATTTTTGACAGATCGAGACTGAGATCAGACTGTGATCGTTCTAAAAATTACGAGAATTGCCCCTCTGAAATGATACGTTTATTAATAAGGGGGTTATTCTAAACGCTCTCTTTAACAGCTGTTTATACAGCTCCTACTGCACTGTGTCTGTCTTGCAACAATGCAAGAACTTCCGTCTGAAAAAGTTCTGGCTTTGTCGAAGTTGAGCACAATCAGACGCTGTGGAAAACAACTCATTCAGCTAGTTTTGTGGATGTTGTAAATTTTATGATTGTACTTAGAGGAGTTTCAAGGAGGGGCTTGTGGCTAACAAATAACAGCCGCTCGGTTCGATCGATCAGGTTAAGCTACGCATACCGCGGTTGGTCCGTGGAAGGATGAACATCTTTACATACCCAGACCCCTCCGTGCCTCGGAAAACACGTTAAGCCGTTGGTCCCGGCTGTCATTCATGGATCTTTGACAGTCGATACTGGTTGTCAGAAACGAAAGTCTGACAACCAGTCTTACCAAGGGGTATCGTATTACCCAATAACTTGGTTGTAGAGGTCAGATAGGCAGTGGCTCCATATAAAATACTGGTATTCAGCTACATCTGGTTAGACTGGAAGCCGACCACAACATAGTTGGGAAAAGGCTAGGATGATGATGCCCTATAGGAGTTTACAGGTCAAAGATATGCGAATTACTCAGTTATTTTATGAAATTGTGTTATGGATGACCAATCATTTGAAATACCTTCGTGTTTCCTGACCACATCATCACCATCATTCTCTTGCACTCATTCCAATTCATTTGGGGTCGGCGCAACATGTATTCCTTACGTCTCTATTAGTCGTTATCTCGGTAGTCACCCCCTTTCAAGTCATATCGTCTTTCTAGCAGTTCATCCATCGTTTATTTGGTCTGCCCTTACTCTTATACTAACATAATCCAAACCCCAATAACATACCTAAACCTGTATCCTAATTGCGTAAATCACTTTATTACTAACACACTTTATTATTTAAACAATTTGAATACATTGAAGAATATTGCTAATCCACTGCTTCGTATGTTCGAAAAATTTGTCCGCTCAACAATGTAAATAACGCAATGGATGTTGTTAAACTGTCAAAATGAAAGCCATTGCTACTGTTAGTGTGTTACGCAATCACCCCGCTGCTGTGAAACAAGCCCTCTTATTACAAAGCTACGACCCAACATACTCTAGAACATAATATGTTCTAGCGTAAGTTGGGGATTGATTTTTCTCTAATGCCAGTTTCAGAAAGTAATTTCCACCAAACTACTCATTCAAACGCTAGCCTAAATTATTTTTCAATCGTGTGTCCTTGACCCAACTTGGTACCTCCCTCGGGCATCAAGTTACGTACTCAATCAATTATTGAGTATGTACTACACTGTTTGTATTGTAAACTGGTAATTTACATCGGAATATGTATTTGTCATTTACATCATGGATTCGATTCGACTGTGTTTAGTTGTGGGGTCGTGAGGGAAGCATGATGCGATGTTTTGTTGGGTTCGTATGTACCACGCTGATTTGTGATTTTGTGATTCTGAACTTTTCAATCTGCCACACATTTTCTCAGGTATGTAGGGGTCGGCTTCCAGACTAACGGGATGCAGTTGAATACCAGTATTTTACACTGAGCGACTGTTTATCTGATTTCCACAACTCAGTAACATGGTAACACGATACCCCTTAGTAAGACTGGTTGTAAAGGGCTTCGGAAAACCCGTAACGACTGTCAAATATCTAGGAATGACAGCCGGGACCAACGGCTTAACGTGCTTTCCGTGGGTCAGAGGGGTCTCGAAATGAAATGGATGGTCACTCATTCACGAACCGATTCGAACTTTGTATGATTAGAAAAATAGGAATTATAAATAGATCAATATTGAAGTCTGGCGTTTCTCGGATAACCCGAAACTCTAGCACCAATGTGCGACGTAAACCTAACGTAAATTCTAACGATTTATTAATCGAAAATGCAACTATTCTATATTATTTTGGTTAAAAATTTTCTGATAAGCACAATTAATGTCACCCAAAGAAATGAATAAAGTGTTAAAGTAAGCGATAAGGCCGCCCATTGTGTGTTTTGTAGTGTATTTATATTTTTCTAATGTATATTCTGTGTACAGTAAAGAATCAGTAATAGCAAAACTATGTGAGAAACGAGTATTTTCAATTTTAAAATCATTAGTATTTACGTAAAATTTTCTCCACGCGTGACGCGGCAGCGTGACGGCTAGTAGAACAAACTTTATGAAATGAAAATTGTTCTACCAGAATTGCATCGCACCGTCGCGTCGCGCCAGTCTGCGGGAGTCTTTAGAGCTCGGGTTTGTTTTGCTATAAAACATTATATAGTCTGTCTATTGTGTAGATGAATAAAGAGTATCTAAAATATTGTTCTATCCTATACGAGTATTTGCGTTTTCCCAATTTAAATTCTAAAGCCAGAAGCTTAAAGAATGTCTAGGTATACTGATTAACTGAAGTAAGTACTTTTATTTTTCATAGGAAATAATGAAGGGTTAAAATATTCTTGCCAATTAACCTAGCTGTCGAGGTAAAGTTTTTTTTATTAAAACTTAGTTGTATATGAAATTCAGTGTTAATGAACTGTTTTATGGATTTTTCCAGGCCCAGAAATACAGAGAGCCTAGGGAAGTGGCAATCGAGTTCAAACACGAAATTCTCATAAGCTTTTTTTGAAATTTCAGTCGTATTTAGCGGTAATAGCTTGTCACTTTATTTAGGCCGCCAGGGGAAGCAAACGATTATAGGAAGACAATACTTGACCTCATAATAAATAGGTCTTATGCATTACACGTACGTACGTAGTATGGGACGCCCCGCAGTTAGATCGTTTTTCAAGCTAGATGGACCGACGACCTTGAAAAGGGAAGGCGGAGGACTGGGTGTTGTGGCGCAGTGTTGCGTTAGAGAGTGGCCTATGTCCAGACTGCGATAAGCTGAGTTACTTGAATGAATGGCTTTGAGTTTTAAAAATCTTATGCGTCCTAGGTCCGTCAGTTTAACATCTAAGTTTCAAAACATATACACAGAGGCACTCTCTATATATAACAAGCACCGCATAGTGGTCTATTTACCTAAATTGACTTTACAAAGTTCCAATCTTGTGACTACGATTTGAAGTTAAACTAATCTTGTTTGACTTTGAGTAAGTGGTGTATTTTCGTAAATGTTTAGGAGGAGATTGAAATTCTTTTGGAATATATACTTACTTAACAGTTGTCTTTTGAATACTAAGGGATAATGAAAGAAATACATTTTATTTATTCAGGTAGGCTCTATGATGAGAGGATTTATTAATGGCCTAAAATCCTCGATAACACTGACGATGCGTGATAAAGAATGATTTTTCCTAGGTAACTACTCTGTATGTAAGCAGGCCTTTGCCCTGTATTGAGAAAAAAACACATTTTAGGTACTCATAGTTAGTTAACATAACCTGAAATAAAAAGTAATGATTCCTGTTTTTTTTTTTTGGGATATTATACATGTAGGTATATTTTTATAAAAGACGTAAAAAAAATTATTTTGCTTGGTAAAGGCCTACCCTTTTTTCTTCCAAACCTCCCTGTTTTGTGCGATCTTTGGCCATGTTGGCCCTGCAAACGTTAACAAGTGTGTTAACTTTTTTTAAATATTTACATGTTTAAAAAGCTCACTGTCTTAAAATAATTATTAAGACTGCTTATAAAAAAAGAATCATACAAGTCAGCTGATACAATTATATAAGAAAATAGTAATAGGTAAATAAATCCTTACCTGTTTAATCTTGTAAGCTTTCAAATCTAAGTTCTTTTACGTCACAATTTCTTGACCAATAATATAGATTACAATAACACCTAGCAAGGTATTATACAACGCTGCCAAGTATACAATTACCAATTTCTAATAAACGACAACTTTCGTGACGCCCTTGGCCAATTCGCAAAAAAAAACTCATCGTAGAAAAAAAAGAATACAATATTTTATTTCAGCAGAAATTCATTATTCATCACTATGACGACCGCTTTCAGCGGAAAGCGTTCGTGACTGAAATCATTATTTCTTCAAGCATTTTGATAATATAACTGTAGGTTGAAAGTCACGGGTCATTCTAAACGAATATTTTATGTAGTTTATTTAAACATTATTATGTTAACTTTATCACTGACTACGAAGGTGATGAAATGTAAAGTAGTTTGACAATCGAATAAGTAAAGTCTGGGAAAATAATTATATCCTTAATATAATATAATATCCTTCCTTGGATATTTTACACAACGCCATTTAGTCCCAAGCTAAGCAACCTAATGCTTGTATTATGGTAACGAGATGGCTGATAAACTACTTATATACATTTTTTTTTTGTAAATACATACATATTATAGATAAAACACCCAGACCCGGAACAAATACTTGTAGGTCGTACAAATATTTGTTCCGTGCGGGAATCGAACCCGCGACATGCTGCGCAGCAGTCAATCGCTCAACCACTGCGCCAACCGTGTCAAATAATAATAATAATAGCTTACCTATTTGAATTGTCCTTTTATTCAAATCACAACTTTAATTATTGCCAGTTGTATGAAATGTCTGTAATACGGCAAATTGTCGTAGTGTGTCAATTGTATGAACAATTAATCTCCTTAACTGGACCTTCCTTAAGAGTAAATGAGGCCATAAATTAAAAGCTCGGCTAGTTGGATTTGGTCGGTAAATTAAACCAAAAGATTTATCAGAGATTTCCAGTTAATCTTCTTTTTATAGAATCCACACACGGCACAACTGCTACAAGAGCGTAAACTACATAACAGGTCCAATTCTCGTAATTAAAAACGTTCAAAATCTGGTCGCAATCTCATCTCTGCAAAAATTAAAGTCAAAAACTTTGCAAAATTTAGGTAAATTAGAGGTATTTTTGACATATTAAAACTGAGATTAAAATGCGAACGCAATATAACCCTTTATTCATAAACGTTGCTTAAAGTTAAGTAGTAATTAGCGAGTGTTTAACCATACATTTTTTTAATTTAATTTAATTTTAATTTTAATTTAACCATACGTTCAAACGTCAAAAATTTATATATATATGTATACATTTTACACAACATACAATTTATAATATTACAACAACAATATTATTACAACATACAACAACACACAACAACAACACACACAACAACAACAACACACACACAACAACAACACAACAACGTATACAACGTTTATTAGTAAGGGGGTATGTGTAAGAAGGATTTTAATAAACATGTTGTTCATGCCTATAGTGATGTACTTTATGCATCCACGCGGGAAAAACCGCAGGCAAGGTCTAGGATCATCTTTCTGACTGACCGACCCCTTGACAATTCAAAAGTGCCTGTAATTGGTTTAATTGAAATAAATGCTTTGAGTTTGAGTTTGGATTATGATAATTATAAATATTCAACAGTGGCGGCAGACTTTAAGCTGGTATTGACTTGGAACACTACTTTAAGTAATTGATCGTAACGACATAGGTACATAAGTGAAGTTTAAGTAATTCAAGGCAAAGGTCGAGTGTGTCATGTTAATATGGATTTATTTATGTACTTATATTTATTTGAAAGTTGTGTTTTATGGTAGAGTTTAAATGGCGTTGAGTCTTAACCTTGATAAAAAGTAACAACATACCTACCACATATTATAATTGCTAATTACCAAACCTTAAAAAAATACTACCTACCAATAGGGATAATGTTTATTTAAAACTCAAAAAAAATATGCAAATAACATGTGCAATACAGAGTGTAAAAGCTGCTTTTACTACCGGACAAAGTCCACACTATCACAGAAGTGACGTCACGAAAAAAGATGCAAGACTCTTAGGTATAAGTTAGCAAAAATAGGATTTAGATCATAAGGAATAATTGTTTGTACCGATGTGGTCACGTACTAAACTCTTTATAAATAAAATAGAAAAAAAAAACTACTGGACAAAGACGGCACTATCACAAAAGTTACGTCACGACTATGTAACTTCATACTAGCGCTATACATTGTCCGTAACGCGCGACAAGGACGTTAATAATCCCTACCAAAATCTTTTAAAGCGTGTAGTTTCTTCATATTTCCATCGATTTTACAGGCTTTTTCGATTATCTCATTTTACTATCCCTTTTTAGGGTTTCGTACCACAAAAGAAAAAAACGGAATCCGTCACCACTCCGTCCGTCCGTCATCACTTCGTTGTCCGTCTGTCTGTCCGTCAAGATCCTTTTTCGCAGGAACGCGTGGAGTTGTCAAGTAAAAATTAGTGCCAAACACTCAAAGCTGCAATCCCTTGAAGCAGGGAAAAAATCAAACTTCTAAGTTGACGGAATCAAAAGTTACGGGCGTTTATGTTCCGTTTATGCCGCATATTTTGACACTCGTAAGGGAATCAAACCATAGGGTACTTTCCTTTGACCTAGAATCATGAAATTTGGCAAGAAGCAATGTCATGTATCACAAGTAAAAGGAAAAATCCGTAAACTGTAAATTTGTGGTTACATACCTACAATTTTGTACGGAAGCCGCGGTGCGCGAGTCCGACTCGCACTTGATTGGTTTTTTTTTTAATTCATGATGTGTATGAACGTTTCTAATATAAGTCATCATCCCTTTTGTAAATATTAAACCGATATTTTTTTCATAATTGTTGAC
This sequence comes from Gortyna flavago, assembly GCA_963669345.1. Taxonomy (NCBI): domain Eukaryota; kingdom Metazoa; phylum Arthropoda; class Insecta; order Lepidoptera; family Noctuidae; genus Gortyna; species Gortyna flavago. Next base: position 13,094,293 of record OY770136.1, on the reverse strand, counting down.
CTTTTGATTGTACAGCATTTTCTGTTTTTTTAACCGCCTTCTAAAAAGGAGGAGGATGTTTATTCTACTGGATGGTAGTTCTTGGATATCCTTCAGTAAAACATTTCACCCTCAATATCCTCTGTATTATTTGAGATATTAAAATAGCTTTGCCATGCTTGATTCTCTTTTTACTTCAAAGTTTTCCTCTACAATTCTATAGTTTTCCCGAAATTGTCAGTATCTTTTTAAAGTAACCATTATTTTAATCACGCCAAATAAAAGAACAAAACTTGTACAAAGATAGTATGAAAGAAAATAACCTCAAATGATACAGTTTGATGTAAATCCTAGAATGCACCCGTCGATGTACCACAGTCACGAAACCAACCGTTTTTAGAGAAAATGTTTATGAGTCATGAACCCCACTTTATGGTTCTAGAACTTTCCAAATGTTATCGAAAATTAAACTTTTGATTGTACACCGGTTTTATTTATTGTTTACCATAATTTTGTACGTTAATAAAGTAAGAATTACTTAGTTGATAAATAGGGCGAGTTGGAAAACACTACTCTTTAATCATAAATGTTTGTAAAGAGCTTCTGTTTAGACAATGTATTCATGTTTTATCGTGTTTTACTGTGATTTTAAACGACTAAATAAGCCGTGATGGTTGGTTTAAATGTTGTACAATTCGTAAAATAAAAAATCATGTTTTATCAGTAAGTTGAACCTTCCTCCATAAAATCCTTTTACAGTTTTATTAAAATATAAAGCAACTCTAATTAATAATTCCAAGCATTTTTGATCTTCACTGCAAATAAAAAAATACCCTGGAACGACTGAATTTTTCACCTCTCGTATAGGATAATAAAAATGGCTTGCAGCCAAAAATTCTATTTCTTTATGAAGTTCATCTCTGCGCCGAGCATATAGGATTTTTCGATAATAAATAAATTTCGAAATTCAGTACTTTTTTTAATAATCCTATTGAGAATTTTATGTTTTGTTTTATGATTGAAGAAAAAATCTTTGCGTAATTTGAAAAACGTTAGTTTTTCTGTGTATATTATTGTTTCATTTTATTCAAGACTTATAATTATTTCTGTTTCGTCAAAAAAGCCTTCAATTATTTCAACATGCAGAAAAACTGTTTTGACAAATAACCCTATTTTAATATTTTACCCTCTTTTCTCATTTTTCTTTTTCCCTCAAAAACAACTGAAAATACAACTAAACAACGGATCACATTTTGTAACCACGATCACACAACTTTTACTGGTTAAAGTTACGATCGCAGTACAACGTTTTCAGCCGGGTTGGTTGTGGCCACGAGTGCAGCAAACGGGCAGAGTTAAGCTTAAAACTTTTGTGAAATAAAAACGCTTGTAATATTTCGAATTTATGTTTTAGTGTGGCTGCATTTTCTTTTAGAATTATTTAAATGCAGATTGTTCTTATTTTACTCGCAGCTTTATTATATTCTGGTTAAGTTTTTAGTATTAAATAGTAACTTTGTTTTCAGTAATATAAGTGGCTCCTTAAAAAGACTCATTGTTGGAGTAATGAAATTATTTACTTTTGAGGTCAATCGATTGTTCTATAATATGCATCTGATATTTGTACTATCCTTTTAACTTTCTGTTTCAATTTACCAATTTAATTCCCTTATGAATGTTCCTACCAATCAAGACGTTGCAAGTGGGAAGGTGTAAGTCAGACCTCGTAAAGTCTAGCTACCTCGACGGAACGCCAGCAGGGTACGGAGGGGATATGGAGCTGAGTTACAAACTATACTCCACTTCCTATCCTGCCCTCTGTGCTCCAAACCATCAATGCAACCAAAGTGACCTCTGCGCTGCCGCCGATAATGCCGTGGAAGTGGCAAGGTTTTGGCCCATAAAATTTGAATACTTATCTGTCGTACCAAAGACACGAGGAAGGAGAAAAAGACGTTGCAAATTTGGGTAAAGAAACTCACGCTGCCTATTTCAATAGTGATCATGATGAACTTGATTGATTTAAGATCTTCCTTTACCATGATCTTTATCCTATTCTACTAATCCTACTTCATACTATCCTATTTCCTACAAATATTAAAAAAGCGAAAGTTTGTAAGAATGGATGGATGTTTGTTACTCTTTCACGCAAAAACTACTGAACGGATTTGAATTAATTTGGCACACGGATAGTTTTTATCCAAGATTAACACATATAACGAGAGGCGTTCAATAAATAGTGTTAATGAGTATGTTACAGGTAACTTTTAGTAAATGTTTTTTTTTTCGATAAAGTCACCTTTCAGTGTAATACACTTAAATTGGAATACGTTTTTATAAACTTAAAATTCCCTTCCTATAGAACTCTTCCTCCTGAAAAATCCTCGCACCTAAAAATCCTGTACTGCAGCGACTACTGCTTCATCATCTTTAAACTGTCCTTTTAGATAGTCCTTCAAACTCGGGAATAGATAGAAATGACTAGGAGCAAGGTCTGGTGAATATGGAGTATGCTCAAGTATTACAAAGCCAGCTTCTCGAATTCCAGCCATCGCAACGGTGGACTTGTGAAACAAGACAATCTTTGCAAGTTTGCCTCGCCGTTTCTCACGGATTTTGTTGCGCAATTTTTTTATTTGTTCTGCATACAAGGTACCCGAGACAGTAGCTCCATGATCGAGGTATTCAATCATTACTACCCCTTGACTATCCCAGAAAAGAGAGCCCATGGAAACATGCCCATGGATACTGGCAGAAGAAATCGCCTTGAATTTCTTAGGAGTTGGAGATGATGGTCTTCTCCATGTCATAGACTTTAATTTTGTTTCGGGGTCGTAATGGTGAAACCACGTTTCGTCAGTTGAGCCAAAAAACGATCAGTTACTTGTTGCAACAGTTCCAAAGATTTATTCCAGTATCCCTTGAGCCCCCCCCACCTCCTTTCTCGATTCCCTGCTAGTTCTTCTTCTGTTTTGAAACTCGGGAAATATTCAGTCTTGTTTGTTTTTGCGCATAGGTAAGCATTCTGGGTACCCAACGCGTGGATACTTTTTTCATCCCTAAGAGTTGATGTAAGATGCTATGCAGACTACCTATTGAAATCTTTGTTTATTCAGCAATAAAACGTACCGTGACACGAGGACCTGCCAAAACAATTTTTTCGACTTTTTTCACCATTTCTTCGATCACTGCTGTCATAGGGCGTCCCGAGCGAGGGTCATCTTTGATGGATGTTCTTCCACGTTTAAATTCGGCGCACCAACGTGCAACTGTGGAATACGGCGGAACATTTACTCCTTAAATCTCGTAAATCTTTATTGACTTCTTGCGTGGTAAAATTTTTCAAGCTCTTAATTACCTCAACCAAATGTTTACAATCTACCGCAAATATATGACTTCTATTATTTAAAAACAAAAGGTAATCAGTTTTTTTTTTTAAGTATATAGCAGATATTTCAGCTTTACCAGCCAGTATTTACTTTTTATACTTCCAAAGAGTTTGTATCGCATTCTCATTATTTATTGAACGCCCCTCATATATGATACTTTTTATCCCGATATTCCCACAGGATCGAAACCGCGGGGCGCTGCTAGTCTACACTAATTTAATAAAGAAGTTCAAGTGAGTTTGTATGTAGGGGTTTGTTTGTGCGGGTTTGGGTGTTGGGTAATCTTCAGAACTACTGATCCGATTAAAAAATTCTTCCATTAAAGGGAACTTACCGTATTGCTAAGCGTCATAGGATATAACAAGACATTTCACGCCGCGAAGTTGTGGGCAGAAACTAGTACTTTATATTACCTACGTATTAGGAAGAGCGCCTACGAGAAACTTTTGTCTCTGCAGTTAATTTGTCTCTCACATCAAGTCTACGGGTTTGTACGAAAGTGCGAGCATGTAGCGACGCGACAAAGACAGCACTTTACACACACTAACCGTTACAGGTACTTAAATGTTGTTGCCTACTTCAAGGCCCACATCTAAAACCTATCGATAATATTCTGTTAGCATGACATTAATGCGCAGTCTACTCGAATATAATGGTCTGGATACGATTGTACACAAGCAATACAAACAATAAAGTTTATATTGCTCTGCCTATAAAAATTCGATAGTCAGAACTGTATGATTTTGATCGATTATTAATTCTATTGGGCTATTGTTAAGTAAAAGGTATTTGATTATCCTTGCTTGATTTTTAGATACGTATTTCATGACATGAAAGTTACAATGCGGATTTTGAAAATTAATGCCCTCTGTTTATTTTCATGAATATTCTTTAAAGACGGAACTTGTATTGTAACATTTTTTTTTTATAATTTATGATGATTTATGACAGTGGAAGTCAAATTTTATTTACATCTAAGATTTAAATCGTTAGATTTGCACGCGTCAAATTCGCTTGTCAATAAAGATTTTAATCTTTATGTTTGCCATCACCGTACCTCGCGCGAAAAAGTGTATATACTGAGAAGAGTGAGGTCACATTACATAAAACAATAAAGACAAGTCTTTGAGACATTGTGTGTGTCAGAGGTGTCAAAACAAAACTGACACACGATCACCATGACCATCCCACGACATTAATGCCCCGAATCAGACGTATGATTAAACTGGAAGTAAACTTTTTAGTTTACTTCCAGTTTAGTTATTATTAACTAAACATTATTGGTGATACGAGTAGTTAACCAATAACCTAACCGTCTTTTTTGGACCTCAGATTAACATCCAAAGAAATCGTGTCGTCGTTAAAAATATACCAAAATTACACAGTACACAATGTTGTTGACTGAAACGGTTGTTTAACCAATTGTCAACTGCATTATTAATGTAACAAACAGTTAACTCGATTGAATGTAGTGACTAAAATAATGCTTTGTACTTAAATAGAAACGTACCTGTGTAGGTAACACATGCAAAATTATATGAAATACGGAAAAATATACCTATTTTACGCAATGTTATTTCCAAACTTGTAAACAAATAGTTATTGGAATAAGTAATACCTTAATAACTTCACATAAAGTTCAATTGGCCTTACCAATTTTTTTTATCACTTCTTGATTAGTACTAGTCATTCTAAAATCAACTTAATTAATATTTGTATAAAGTGATAAAATCAAAATCAAAAGTCATTTATTCAAATTAGCCTGGAAATCAGCAATTATCGAACGTCAAAATTATTTTTGAAAAACATTACGTTTATGTGTGTCGTTTTGCAATTTGGATAGGTAATATTGCATTTATGCCGCGTGCAAGCAACTTTTATGACGAATCATATACATGCCAATGACATAAAACTTTTTGGTGTTTTTCATATGAAATTTAGTGAAATGGTTTATTCTGTAAATAAGATATTGGAATCACTTTTACACGTCACATTAGAAAATAAAAAAATGGTAGATTGATATCTGAAATGGTCTTTTGAGGAAAGTACTACACCGATTTGAGTGGACCAGTCAATGCAGTCAGTGCATTTGAGGGTAATCGTGTACTCAACTCAGAACGAAAAGAAAGAAAGTTATTTTTCACTTTGTAGTATTTTTGTAGGAAGTCGGTTGTCTATAGATTACAATCAAGTACCTATTCTTTACACATCAAAAATGGATACCAAGAAGTCATAAAATAATCAAAACATCGATTAAAACAGTAAGCTATTCAATATTGTATAGAATTACCATATTTAATTTATTCTACCCGCATTTTAGGTAAAAAAAAAACTATAACAGCCAAATTAGACTGCTTTTGGACACGGAAAAAAGTCATTAACAGCTGTTGTTGTTAGCTACGAATTTGATTGGAAATTAAAAGACCCTTTGATTATGATTTATTGTTATAGAAAATAATAGTTTGTCTTTGGACATTATATTAGACTAGCGACCCGCCCCTGTTTCGCACAGTTTTTACGACTTGACAATTATACATCGAGATATAAGTATATAGTAGTAGTAGTGTGTAGTATTATCAGTTTCTATATTTATGTCTGTAATTTACATGGTGTGCATAATAAAGAGTATTCTATCTATCTATCTATCTATATACATCTCTATTGTCAAGTCGCAAAAACTGTGCCGTGTGATAAAAAATAATTATTATGTAATGAAAGTTATATATGTATAATATTAACGTTTTCAACACCTAAACCTTTCGGAATAAATTCTCTAAAAGATGGTGAAAATAGCATCAAAATCCTCTACGAAATAAGAAGGACAACTCGGTCACACAGAGAGACACGAAAAACGACTTTAATTTGTAATGTTATAAATTAAAGTCGCTTTTCGTGTCTGTCTGTATAGATAATTGTCTGCATTTTATTCTAAAGGCTTTGTTTACGTAACAAGTATCTACTTTAAAATTCATCTTGTGGTCAAACCTATTCGGATCAAATAGTGCTCGATTCTGTAAAACTTTTCACCTGAATAATTTTCTATAATAATATTCATATTTCGTGGGCCTCAGTGATTTTGAATGGGTGTAATCGGGTAATCACAGCCGTTCGATTCTGTTACAATCTCACCGTGAGAAGTTAGGTGAAGTGAACTGTCATTCCATCTATGCTGGAGATTTACACTAATGACAGCTGACTTTAAGCTCACTTCACCGGAGTTATCACGGTGAGATTTTTACAGAATAGCATTACTGTTCCTATTAAGTACTGGCTAGTTAGCGATATTTAATATTCATATTGTTTATTAATGTGCCATAAACAAACCACTATTAATATTTGTTGGTAGTTTGGACGTTATATTTAATAGACAATGATAGGAAAGATTTAAAGTGCGTTCATAAATGTCAATAAAATATGAGGCACGTTTGTTTTGACAGATTTTAATTTAACAGTTTAGCGACATGCAGCGTTAAGATTTTATTTTCATAATTGAAGATTTTCAAACCTAGCTACCAAAATATCTGTATTTTAGCAAAGGGATCAAAAATATAATATCACAATTATTTGAGAAATTTTTATTTGCCTATTATGTATTTTATACTTGACGACAAATATGATTACTTTGAGACGTCGGCGTCGTCCGTACCCGTTTAATCGTCAAGTTATATCAAAATCAATCTGCCTAGCCTTTTCCTAAATATGTTGGGGTCGGCTTCCACCAATTTTTACATGAAGCGACTGCCTATCTGACCTCGACAACCCAGTTACTGAGTAACACTTGGTAAGTCTGGTTATCAGACTTTTGGGCTTCTGACTACCCGTAACAACTGTCGAAGATCTACGGACGACCCCCGGGACCAACGGCTTAACGTTATTGCCAAGACACGGAGGGGTCTCGAAATGTAATGGATGATCACCCATCCGCGAACCTATCGCGGCGACCCGTGCTGTTATTATTTAACCACGAACCCCTCCTTTTTTATCAATCGCTCCCTTAATAGCAAACAGCTCTCATTAATTGCGATCCAGACAGGACTAACACCCAAAAAAATGTTATTAAACCTCCTCAAAGTTCTCAAAGTTTTTTCTCAGTATAATCCACGCCTGTACCATTTCAGACACTTTTTTTCAGTAAAAGCTGAATGCCAAACAAAACAAATCCGACGTCCATTAGTTAAGATTAGGCGGTACGGTGACAGGCTGGAAGGCCAGCTCTTATAAGCACCATTAAATTTTGTTATTCTCTTTTGACTTAAAGTGAGACATGCCGAAGTATTCAGATTGAGCAAATCTATGTAAATGATTCAAGGAAAAAAGAGCTTTAAAATAGAAATAGATAACACAGATTTTATGTGCAAATTGCGCCTCTACACCGCGGTCATCCGTCCCATCATGACCTATGCTTGCGTAGTCTTCGCACACGCCAAGCCGCGATTTTTGCATAAAATGCAAACCCTCCAGAACCGTTTCCTCCGAAAGGTCACGGGAGCCCCCTTCTATGTCCGAAATGTGAATCTGCATCTAGATCTCAGACTCCCCACCATCCAGCAGTTCATGAAACGCCTTTCCAAGCGCTTCTTTGACTCTGCCATAAAGCACCCCAATCCCCTGATTGCGGCGGCCTCCCGATACACTCCCTCCCGCATAAGTAGGATTCGCCGACCAAGGCATACCCTCACTGTCCCCGACGACGCCACTACCCTCCTCCAGGAGAGCAGTAAGGCCACTAGTACTCTCAGACGACAACACAATCACAAGCTCAGACATCCGTCCTTCCGTCCTCGCCGCCGAGGCCCGTCGCGACGTCCCGCACCATCACCGTGCCCGCCCCGACCCTTGCTCGAGCCAGCCCGCGCAGCTGAGCCTGTAGTTTTAAATTCGCCCCTAAACACCAATAATAATACCGATCCAGCCTGTCCCTTGCTGTCCTCTTCCAGCGACGCCCTGAGCCGAGGTCCGAACCCCGCAGGGGGTTACCCTTAGCGCTGTCGCTTAGTTTTTAAGTTATTGTTTGCCCTGGCTGGAGGCCTTAATTCGAGGCATCCACAGGAAAGTCCGGTTAAGCAGTAGCCATCCTCATAAAGGATGAACTGCGAGATGCCATTGTTAAAAAAAAAAAAAAAAAAACAGATTTTATGCAGTATTTTTTGTTTACAAACCCTCTTGTAACAACCTCTTATTCCTATATTTATTTAGAAATCAGCCTAAAAAGAGTAAAAAAATAATTAACTCTTACTTTTGAAGTTACAAGTGAGCAGTGTTGGCAGTTGTAACGGCTTACGTGTTGTAGGTGGGTTCGAACCAAAGCAGGCACTTTGTTTAAATTATTTCATCTCCTCAGTGTACGAGTACATAAATCACTATTTATACAAAGGCATGGATGTTCCAAGTGTTCCAACTGCTGAGACACAGACCTCCTCTCTGTGAGAGGGAGTGGGCCGTAATCCACCACGCGGGCCCAGCGCGGGTTGGTACATGTCTTCGAATTTTTGGTTCTATTACATGCCAGTTTCCTCACGATGTTTTCTTTCACCGTTTTAAGAGCAGTGGTGATGAAATAATTTACACAAAGTAAAGCGCCTGTCTGGGTTCAAACCAACGACCTAAATCTCGTAAGTCAAGGCTGTTACCACTGGGCCACAACTGCTTTTTAAATAATTTACTCATCCCTGTACCAAAATACGTAATGAGTTCATAGTACCTACATAAGGTACATAATTTCAATCCTCTTAACTTTTTTTTACCAAGAAATAAAGTTCTTCTCGTCATAATCGTCTCTTTACTTCTGTAATCGCTAAATGCGTTGGCAATTAAGACAAGGCACTAATGGAGTCTTGATGTCGGAGGAAGCAAAGACGACGAATTTCAGCCAGCGTTAATCAGTAATGCGATTTTTGAGCAAAAGCAATCGATTGATACCTAACCTAAGAAAGTTGACTACCTACATTAGTTATGTATCACTACTAACTAGCTTTAGCCCGCTGATTTTCCCGCATGGAGGTCGGAAAGAAACCTTTAAAGAACTGCTCCATGTAAAATACATAATATATAATATTATGTGCCCAGTTTCATGGTGATCGGACAAACGGTGTTCGAGTTTATCAATTTATAGCAACCTCCATTTTTTGACACATAGACTTCTTTGATATTTCCAGATATCGCACAAGACAGGAAGGCGTGGAAGGAAAAAGGCTTTGCCCAGCTGTGGGACACAATATAGGCGAACAAAAAATTATTTGGCTAGCTTAAATGGTTGCTTTTCCTATAATTTTAAACTCTCAAAAAAGGTGCATTGGCATAGTTGAAAAGTCTTATGTCCAAGATAATTTCACCGATGCCCGCAAATTTCAAACTTAGGTTAGGTAGGTAACTAGGTAGTGACCTAGGCAAATTGACTACCAACTTAAATTGTCCGTATTTCCAAATCACAGCTGTATTTCTTTGACAGTTGTATGAAACGGTTATAACACAGCAAATTGACGGAGGGTGTCAATTTACATAACAATTGATTACCCTGACTGTAAGAATGAATCGATACAGTAAAGTTAGATAGAAAGTTACTATATTCTGTATTATAACGTTTTTATGTTTTATTATGAATATAATATAACACTTTCAACACTAGATATATTATATACATACTGTATTTCAAAGCTATAATTTAATAAATCTAACATACTTTATGTTAGTTTATGTTTACAACATGTTTTATCTATAATATGTATGTATTTACAAAAAAAAAATGTATATAAGTAGTTTATCAGCCATCTCGTTACCATAACACAAGCATTAAGTTGCTTAGCTTGGGACTAAATGGCGTTGTGTGAAATGTCCAAGGATATTATTATTATTATTATTTTTAAATTTTATTTTCTCAGGTTCCTAGAACCATGGTACTTTTATTAAATCTCACGGGTGTAAACCAAGGTGAGATTTAAAGTTTGAGTAGATTAGGTATTTTGTACTGCATTGAAATTATTGTCTAGATCTAATTGTAGGAATTTCCGAACTATGCGACATGTGTTTAATATGGCTGCTTTCTGTAGTGTAAGGTATGTATATTTGGAAAGATTGATTGCATTTAAACTAATAAATAGTTGTTTCGGGATGATACCAGTCGTTGATAATTATTATTATACCTTTCGTCAAATCAATGGTAAAAATATAACTTTTAAATTACCTACATGAAATCCATTTCTCAATCGGAGTTCCATTATTTTGATTACATACAGTTGTTTTCTGATACGTATCAGATTTCAATTAGTGCTACGTCAAGTAAAATATGACGTAATACGGATCGATTTATTTTGCTCTACTAACAATATTAGAATTTGTATGCTGATATTTGGATAGAAGAAAATATCTCCGTGTCAGCGGTTTGCGATTCGGCCATATTGTCTGAGTCAGCTGAGGGGAATTACCTACTTGTTAGTTTGTTTCTAAGAGATTGATAACAATAATTTGTATACATAGATCAGACTAGATAAAGACTGTCTCTTTGATGTAGTTTTTGCAAACTCTCTGATCACGAGGTCCTAAGTGGTGGTTTGATTCCCAGGTCGAACAGTGTTATTGGGTGTTTCGATCAGGAAATTCTCAGAAGCACCCCGTAGTCTTTTGCGTCATGTGCACCGCAAATAAACGTCTTTCTTTCTTTCTTTCTATTGCCCGCGACTTCGCCTGCGATCAAGACAAAAGACACGTGGCGCCATCTATTATCATAGTAACTAGTAACGTTATTGTTGTTTTCCTCGGGAACAGCACTTTTATTCGTGACGGGTTACCTTATGTCCGTTTCTGCACACCTGACAAAGTATATGCAAAATTTCAGGATGATCAGTTCAGTGGTTTAGGCGTGAAAAAGTAACAAACAAACTTATTTTCGCATTTATAATATTAGGTTAGGATTAGGATATTAGGTACACATCTTCCTAACCTTCGAGGAAAACCGGTATGATTATATATTAGAACAGCAAAATCGCTTGATTTCCAATATTGATATCAGCATCTATACCGATATATTTCTCTACCTTCACAAAAAATTGACACGACGTAATATTCTCTATAGAACCGCTTCAATATAGCACTGGTGACACATCTACACTTTAAATTTATATTATAATCAAAGTGCTAGTGAACAAATATTTGCAGAATATATGCAGAAGAAATTAATCGGTGCGCTGATTACAAATAAATTTGCAGGAGAATGATGATTTCTTAGATGGTAACGTATTTCTCATACTAAAACTTAGCAATGTTATTCGCTCTCAATTCTGAAGCAAATTTAGTTGATTTGTTTTTTTAGGAACGAAGTTCCTTGACGCGACTTGCGGTAGGAGCTGACTGGTAGAAATCGTCAAACAAGGAAAAAGCTTTATGCCTTTATGTGACTTTCTCTCTCCCTCTGTTTCTTTCATTATATATCGAGTGTGTGTGTGCGTAAGAGTATCGCGTAAGGAACATCGTTTTTTGTTTAGCCTATCTTTCTAACCAACAAATCAGAGGGGCAATTCTTATAATTTTAAGAACGTTCACAGTCTGATCTCAGTTTCAATCTGCCAAAATACTCCTAAAATCCCTACATTTTTGACAAGTTTTTGATATTGATTGTCGCTAAGATGAGATTGCGACTAGATTTTGAACGTTTTTGATTACAGGAATTGGTCTTCAGGTTTGTCACAAGGATCTGAAAAAACTTTAAACAAACACACAAGAAAAAAACTTCTGAATCTTCAAAACGATACTAAATAAGATTCATAATGATTTCAGATCAGTGAACCTGAACAAATAAAATAATTAATAACAGAAAATTTTTCGCTTGAGGATCAAAGCAGCGACATTCATTTACAAAATACAATTTATTTGCGGCCCCAAATTGTAATTACAGCTAGGGTCGCGGTAGCGAAAATCGCAAATGAATTCCTCCTTGTAATGATGAAATTTTAGCTTAAACAAATGATGTAAATTATAATTTCGATGATGTCCATCATTATTTATTTTAGTTTGTACTTATCTTTTTGTTTTCTTTTTTCACATTAAATTTCAGTGGTTAAGTGATAGCAAGGTTTTTCAAACAATTACATTAACCTTTCACATGAAAGTTATGAATTTCAATCGATATCTTCAGACATTTTCGTTAGGCAATTTCGCTATAATTCAAGAGAAACGCCTGGATAATGAATATTATGACAATCATAAAGCAAATTTTGTGTAGACCCTATTAAAAATTGCATTAAACTGATAACACTACATGCAATTTTTAACAGTAAACATAATCATTCGCAATACTCAATGATTCTTATAAACTTTGGTGGATTAAAGTATAATCATATGAAGTTATAGGTACCATCATTACAGTGACTTATTGTGCGATTTTATAATTTCTAACGCGACGATATTATCGTGCACGTCCACGGCATCACATGAATGGAAATATACGAAAACGCTTTCAAATTTTCATCCACGATAACGTTATGTGCACGTTTTCATTACATCACATTTTCACAAACTTTATGGACGTGGACGTCCACGGTAATATCGTCACGTCAGAAATTATAAAAGCGCATATTGTGTTATTGTGGGCGACAACTGACACACGAAACCACGCGATGTAAAATGTCATGCCACCATGACAAGTCACTTTGTGCTGCATATTGTTGTAACCCAAAATTCTCGGTATCGAAACCATGGAAAGGGCATTGTTCAACAAACTCGCATCGCGTGTCGTCGCAATGGTTGATGACGTAGATCGACGGGTTACTCTAACCTTTTTAGCGTTTGTTATAAAACCATTGATATAAAGCTTGCTAAACTGTTTTATAACTCCTAAGTAACAAGCTAAAGTAAGATTGGGCGGGTAAAGGCAACCGCATCCACAGTGAATGCTGGGCAATAGTCTCCACACTATGGGTGTCTGAGGATGGATAGTGCCGTCGATCCCGGCCCAGGAAGAGGTGTCAAGACGACCTAAATGCGTACTGCAAGGATTGTTAGGTGGCTCTAAAAAATGACGTCTGGAAGGATTTGGTGAAAGGCGGTCATTTTGTCCGTGAATGACCGCGAGAGACATCATCCCACAAATCTCTATGTGCGTTAGTAGTATAGAATTCCCTTTACACTATCGTTCGCGGTCAAATTCACCGGTCCGGCCCACCCCGCCGTGTGTTTCGCGCCTTACTCAGCAGTGTGACAGTGTAGGCTAACTTAAAAAAAAAAACGACGGGTTGCACTCCGGGAGTGCCGGCAGAAGTGAAAACATGAATATTAACGTTGTGCATTTTTGATATTTTGGAATAGTTAGGGAATAATTTTGCACGAATTGCTTTAATTTTCAGTATAAAAGTACTATCATTTATGTGGTAGAATACAATATTTATTTATTGCGCTATCGTACACAAACATGACAATTTATATTACATTCAAAAGTTTATCTCTCAGAAAAATCAACTTCACCGCGCCGCCGCGCCGCCGCGCCGTAGAAAGAGAAGGGGATACTTCCTCTCCTAGGCCGCGCCGGCTGTCTACTCTCCATCCGTCTTACGAATTTTCGATCAGGTCACGTGTCCTGATGCGAGTTTAACATTTTTTACCCATTACAAAAAAAGTGTACAACGCCGCTAAAGAAGTTTTCACTTCAAAAAAATTTAACAAAAACAACAATGATATGTACTACAACGTCGTACCAAGCTGCTTCACCATGCTAGGAAGTTTAACAATAAAACAAGACGATGCTATTTTGGGTCGTGTGTAACGAAACCATATCGCGAATTTAAACAACGCAACGCCATCTATCGAGCTATGGGACAAACTTTTGCGATTATTGACTTAACAGATACAAACTATTTTCCTTAGGGACCACCCCAATAGACACGTTTCTTTGTTTTCACCTCCACTTAGGCGTAGTAAATATTTAATAACCTCCTGTCAATAAACGGCGATTAGTCGAAGCCGTCCACCGACGTCGATATTCGTAATAAGTACTACGCCTCGTATTAAAGGAAGTGTCAATACAAAAAAAGGAAAACTAAAATTATTCTCAAAAGCTAATGCTTACACTAGGCGAAACTCTATGAAGGGGCCCGTCAGGGCCGAAGCCTGCCGGGGCAGCGGGATTGTCCGAAAGAGTTACCGCTACCCCGGAACATAAAGGGCTAAGGAAGGAACACGGATGGGTTTTAGTCAGTAAAAGTCTGACACTCCCTTCCTCTCCACCTAGAGCGGGAGGGGTCATTTGATGATTTCCCATCCTTAAAAGAAAAGCGAAACTCTAACTCAAAACTACCTTCTTTTTTGCTTGCTGATTAGTCTCGAAGTTTTATACTCAAACCAACTCGTATTTTCACAGTTAACTCTGACCTTATTACAGACCGTTGTAAAAACTTAACGTAGTTACCCGATTACGTGTTAATGTTCCTATTTATTTCGCAAACTTTGAAACTCGTGCGGTTTCCTGGCAAAGACGTAGGTAGTGTGGTGAAGCTTTGATAGTCATCTCTCACGATTCTCGCTACGCGTGGGTGGTAGTAGAATGCAAAACAATTTACGTTAAGAGCGTTTACGCCGTACGGCATTTCATACAAACTTTCAAGGCGTTGTTTTTCGAAATGAATGAACCGATTTTAATGAAACTTCATACGCATAAGCAGGATACAAAGGTCTAAAAAGTTAGCAGAGAACATTTTCGAAAAATTGTGTTACAGCCAAATTAGACCGATTTTAAAGTTTCCATAGAAACAGAGATTACCCGTTATCTTTTTTTTTTTATAAGACATTTCTAAAATGTTCTCTGCTTACTTTTTAGACCTTTGTATCCTGCTTATGCGTATGAAGTTTCATTAAAATCGGTTCATTCATTTCGAAAAACAACGGCTTGAAAGTTTGTATGAAATGCCGTACGGCGTAAACGCTCTTAAGAACGGTGGCAACTGTTTGGTGTAAAAAGGTAATCTTTACCAAACAAGTAATGAATAAGTACTCCAATAATCTTTCTAAAAATTATAATACTTTACTTCAGACCTTGGTCCTTAGGATGTTGGTAATACACACTATTAAGAGACCTTAAAGTATATGTTTTCTGAGCACAACAGAAAACCTTTTATGATTAATTGGCGACGACTCCTTTTATGATTAATTGGAATCGACTTGGTGTGCTATGACAAGCTGTGGCAGAAGTTGGAGAGTGATACGGAGGTGCCTCGGGAGGTGATTTCATTGCTTAGGTTCTGGTACGCCAACCAACGCAATAGAGTGCGGTGGGCGGGTGCATATTCAGAGGTTTACGGTTTGGAATGTGGAGTTAGGCAGAGCGGAATTAGCTCCCCCCACCTCTTTAATTTATACATGAACCGGCTCATTGGTGAGCTCAGTAACACTGGTATTGGTTGTTCCATAGACGGAGTAAGTGTTAACAACATAAGTTACGCGGACGATATGGTGTTACTGAGCCCATCGATTGCAGCGTTACGGAAATTGGTGTGCATCTGTCAATCGTACGCGGAAGCCCATGGGCTCAGATACAACGCGGATAAGAGTGAGTTCATGTTGTTCAAGTCAGGAAGCAAAGGCTACTCCCATGTTCCTCATGTAACTCTATGCGGCATGCATTTAAAAAAGGTAAGTGCCTTTAAGTATCTGGGTCACTGGGTGACCGAAGACCTGTGTGACAATGAGGACATTGAGAGGGAGCGCAGGGCGCTGTCCATCCGGTGTAATATGTTGGCTCGTAGGTTTGCACGTTGCAATACTCAAGTAAAGATAACATTATTCAAGGCATACTGTCAGACCTTCTACACGTGCAGCCTATGGACTAATTTTACATTGCGGGGGTACAGTGCTCTGCGTGTCCAGTACAACAATGCGTTTAGGATATTGTTGGGGCTGCCACGCTTTTGTAGTGCTTCCGCTATGTTTGCTGAGGCGCATACTGATGATTTTTTCGCCATAATCAGAAAAAGGTGCGCCTCGCTGTTAAGGCGTGTGCGTGGCAGCCCGAATGGTATTCTTAGCGCATTGGCCCAGAGGTGGGACTCACCAATGTTGATGAGGTGGATGCGACTGCACGCTAGCGGCCCATCATACTTATAATAGGTAGGTACTATAATATTTTTATGTGTTTTTGACTAGTTGTTTCTGTTTAAATTAAATTATATTTGATTATTATTATTATTATTTATTTTCATCTAATTATGTTTTGTTATGTAATATTATGGATTATTATTATCTGAAATAAATAAATTGAATTGAATTGAATTGAATTAAAACGTCTGAAATGTTATACTTTTGTTGTTATATCAAATTTCGAAGCGATTTTTTTATACTTCTTGCGTAATTTCTATTAAAAAAATTAACGAATCGGTGAATAACAAGGAATAATTTGTAAGCTGAATGCTTCAAGCAGCTACGCAATAAGATCTAAGTGGCTTTGACAAAGCCGCAATTACGTCACTGCCCTAAAAATGTAGGTAATGAACAAACATACTACAGGTTCCTATAGAGCTACTGTTACAGTAGCTGCTCAAGCGATCATCGACCCTTTACCTAAGTCGATAGAACACAATTCACGATAGCTGACCATTTTTCACATCAATCAAGGAACTTTTTTTGCGCATAAGCTATCGATATTAAGCGGCGATGATTAATCTACATTGTATCAAAAAATATCCACTATTATTTTGGTATTCTGACTACGTTCTAGCAATTTATTTCATACTGGGGGACTGTAATTTTTTAAGCCTAAACTACCGCTTGCAAATTGGTACATTTCAGAGTTAAGTGGACTGTGAGCCGTGTAGTTAACCCGACCTCTTTTTGTGTGAACATTTGTATTCTAATCTCGTATATGTACCTAATCTTTGTGACAAAAACACTTCAGAATGTCTATTGACTCAGGGGCCTTTGTATTTTAGGAGTAGCAAGAATTAAGTGCCTAATATAGTTCCAGCAAAAGCCCATTTAGACACGATGTCTATGTTTTTGAGGCACAAAATGGGGCTTAAATCATTTGAGACATAAGCATAATACACAGTATATTTATATGTGGGCTATTCTGCTATAAAAAGACACACAATATATCACTTCCTTATTATACAGCAGAATAATAGTCGACGCGAGAATTAGGTCAGTAAGCTGGCCGTGGGCGCTAGCCGAGCATCCTGTCCTTATTTTCTGCACTTTCACAATCACACCGAAGCTATAATAGCCAGTTTCCGATACGTTCAATGAAAATGTTTCTCAACTTGCTTTTATCGCTTCAATGGAAATCATAAACATACAATTTGGAGTTTATGAAATGTGTCATTTCGTTCTTTATGTGCCTTCATCCCACACGGGAAAGTAAGTCCATATGAATGTTTAAGACGGCTTATTTTGTATATAATAAACGTTTCTTTTTTTTTACAGGTAAACCCAGATGAGAACAGACTGGCTGTCGTGTCACACACATCGCCATGTAAGTGGATTTTATTCTTCACAATACATCCATCACACTTGACATATTTCCGTAAGTCTTTCCTTTGGCGTCAGATGCGATAGGTTCATTTCTTTCATGTAATATTTTATACAGAGTTATTTGGGGCAGGTTTTTTCTTGGGATTGATTTAGATTTTCGTCTTGATCTTTCTTTAAATATAGATTTTATGATTAGGTACCTATCTTATTTCAACTCAATCTTGTACTGAAAGAAGTAATTGCGTTGACTTTTTTTTATAAATGACAGTGCGTTTGTTACAGATATCTGTTTTTTTTATAATATGTTCCTATTTCAAAGCTTAAAATACTGTCGCATGTAATAATAGAATTATTTTTGGAATCGTAATTTTATATGCTTGAAATCTTTATACGCTTTAAGAGAGATGTGTTTAATTAATGTAATTATATTAAATTCAGATAATGATCCATAAGCTACATTGTGTAGGATTAAATTATTATTTTACTGTTTGTTCTGCTTTGTTGTATAATATACCTAATCTCCATCACAATTATGTTTATAGAACTAACAACTAATGACGTCATGATTTTCCTAATCTAGTTTTCATTGGTGACAAAGGAGAGAAAGGAGAAAACGTAAGTAGCCAAATAGAAATAACATAAAACAAAACAAAACTACGAAGGTATTAAGTACTCACTCGAAACAAACACTTTTGTTACGGACAATCCGAAGACTTTGTGAAGTTTTGGGACAAGTCTTAGAGAAGTTGGCCAAGATTTCACTAATCCGGAGGATCTCTGTCACTTTACCTTGCCTGAGTTTGACGAAAGTTATAACTCAGGTCACGTACCTCGTTACATCGATATGTAGTAAAATTCGCGTGTTTTGCGCAATCGTGAACTGAAATTGTTAGTGGAATTGGGTTAATAAAAGGGGAAAGATGCTATTAGGCATAACAACAAACCGTAATGTTTAAACAAGGTTCGTTGTTTGTAGACAGTATGAATGATGAGCCTTTCCGGCGAAGAAGGGGCAAAGTCAACTTAGGACTTTATTCTATTTACTGCATTTACTATTGTTGTTAAATATTTTGAATGATAGAAAGAGCTATACGAAGATGCTCTGTGAATACGTAATAGCGATGGCAGTCCCTTTGGTAGGTAAAGCAATCCTATTAGATTAACCCTTCACGACGAATAATATAGAACTCTCGGTTATGTCAGTCGAGAATTCTCTTTTAACCGCAATATAGTTTTAGAGTCTTAATAAAAGTTTTTTCATTAGTAAATACTGTATCGTAATATTGTCGACTTGAAAGATACCTACCTAGCTATTACGGACAAAGGAAACTTAAAGTGAGTGAAATAAAAAACGAATACGAAAACTTACAAGACATTTCAAAGACTCTTTTATGAGAACTAATTGTAATAGTTTAGATCTTAATGGTGCCGTTAATTATTGACTGCATGATTTTAATGAGAAGCTGATATTTAAAGAATGATTATGCATAAACTCAATGCGTTTCCGTATAACATTAATTGTAATGCTCTCATTAGTTAGTACAGGCAATGTATATCGAAAATTAGCGTTCATAGAAAATAACAAAAACCATTTAAAACAAATAGTATGGAAAATGTCAGAGGAGATAAAAAGATTTACGTGATTAGATTATTCATATTCCCAGAATAAAATAATAATATAAAACTGTGCCGGAACCGTTCATACATTTTCATGCTCAGTTGACGTGAATTTAATAGTTTGTATTTTTGTCAGGGTTTGGGACCGGGGCAATGCAGATGCAGTTTAAACGATATCTCTCAAATTCTGGAGGTAATGCCAGAGCTGAAAGGTCCTCCAGGACCTCAGGGGCCTACAGGAGCTGATGGAACTACTGGTGCTCCTGGTAAAATGGTAAGAGAATAAACTGGATGTATTTATAAGACGCCAAAGGACGCGACCAGAAGAATAAAGAGTTTTTTTTCACTAGGTTATGAAACTGAAGGTAAAAAGTTAAGCTGTTATTTCTTTCACATAACTGCTTCATAACTTTAGCAGCGATGGAATAACACTCCATTATAATAATGTTCCACATACATTCACAAACAATAAAGACATTTACCAATATCATTTATAAAATGAAAGAGAAACGGTTACAGAATAAAAAAATAATAATTATGCAAAAGGCTGGTTACTTCACTCTCAGAGCTATTTATTGGCTGACATTAACGTTCGAGACTATCAAGGGAAATCTAGCTCTCTAAGACGTCTTGGGAACTTTGTGGATTAAAATATGAGGTTAATAAAATATATTATGATTACACTCAAGGCGTAGACTTATGAAGCAACGCGCTTAGTGGAGGCGGTAGCGGATTGATCGTTTTAACATTTGAGTCATATAGGTGCAAAGGCAACATGTTTTTTCAATAATAGCAACTTTGAAATACAATCTAGTCTATCAATGTCAAATCATTTGACTTAATAAGTTTGTAGCAAAAACAGCAACATCTCATTTGAAATAACCACTAAAATCATAGGATTGCAGCAATATCAAACAGTATCTGCACTGCTCTGAAATCAAAAATATTGTTTACTGCCATTTTGGTATAACTGGATGTTGCTATCTTTGCATATATTTTGTTAAAAGTGTAAAGAGAAGAATTTATAACATGGATATAAGATGATCCAAGTTATGAATTTATCAACTTTCGATGGCACCAAAGATGAGCGTACTGATGATGAAGACTAAGATGCTATTCTTAAAGTGAAAATTAAAGTAACTTATTATTTATTTGAAAAAAGCATATCTTATCCTTTTTAGTTTTTTTTGGCAGGGTAATAGGAACTTTTTACTGGAGTACTAAAATATGTAGTTCTAGGACGGGTAACGGCTAAGCAAAATAAATCTAGACACATTAATTTAATAGTGCATATAACTTGTACTTTGTTATTTTTATCACATCGCATAAAAAGGCTATAAATTCCATTTTATTCTACGCATTTATATATAGTATATTAATGTCTAGAACAAATATATATGTGGCTAGTCTTTTTTCGTGCCGAAAAGAAAAACGTATTCAATGAACATTTCTCGTAAATATTTACGCTATTATAACACAACAGACCCGAACAGTATTAATATAGATTCTCGTGGATCCCGTTTAGCCTTTGTATGTTATATTTTTATTTAGCTACACACAAAATACACAGCGGAGTCAAAATGAGAGTAATATTTTGTACACGTCGGTATATGAATGTGTGAGCCTCACAGCTTAGAATCTTCTAAGGGCTGATTTTCCCATCGCCAGATAACTTTTATTCGAGAAATAAAATAGACCTTTGACAGTTTTTGTATGAAATAACTGTCATTATTTCAAAATTATTCCTCGAGTAAAGTTATCAAATGATTGAAAAATCAGCCCTTAATCGATAAGGCTAAATTTATGACTCGAACATACATGACAATTCAATTCAATGTCGTTTTATGACACAAAAAAACAAACAGAAATGTAGCTGTCAAAAATGGACCTAAGTTGCGCCCTTGGGGAAAACTTATGTTTAAAGTAGGTATTTAAGTAGCTATTAAAAACTTTTTGTCGGTATTTCAAGTTTTAAAAGCCTGTCAGTTCTTATTTTTCTGCCGATTGGCCAGTTGATGAATCAAGAAATGGAAGAAAATCTGTTATAGAAAATTGAAATGCTTAATAAACTGTGTCGAATGCAACTCGTAGATCAAACTCTTATTGCGTCATCTATCAAATACAGCACTGGATTAGATATTGGTAGAAATTCCGCTACCGCTTTTCACTTCACCTTTACCTTTCATGTAAGCTTTATAAACTGAAGTCCCAACGGTAATGAATACCATTATACTAAAATTACGTATGTAATTAAGATTCAGTTATATGCCACATTGTTTTCACTAATGATGTAAATTACGCTATTTTGGCAAAATTTATGAGAATGTTGCCTTTAGAGGTTTAGTTGTTTGGATAAATTTATAACTGTGTAATATAGATAAAACAGATTGCACGATACTTGATTTATAAATTCACTTCAGCTTGTGAATTAACTACTAAGTTATTTTAAGTGAGAGTTAACAAATCTCGTCACTTTTTAACGTTCAAAGTTCCTAGTTGACGACAAAGTTTAGTTTGGGTTAGACAAAGTAACACAATCATTACATAAATAAAATACAACAGTATTTTTGTTCTTTAGCAAGTAATTTATTATTCAAAGCAAATAAATTATGTAACACATCAGTATTGATTAAGTTGCCCCAAATTATCTTCATCGTGATTAGCAGTTTTTCAGTGTCTTACAACAAATTGTAGTGATTTATATACACGACATCATTATCTGATTCTCATTATTTAGGTTCTAGTTTCGTTCCGGAATTCACTTATTTATGGTTTCAGGGACAAATGGGTGAGTCAGGGCCGCCTGGACCTACTGGGCCGAAGGGGGATAGGGGAGAGAGGGGTGAGACTGGCACGCCTGGGCCTGAGGGTCAGCTTGGACCTAAAGGGGACCCAGGTTCAGATGGGAGCCCTGGTCTGCAAGGACCTCCAGGCCCCCCGGGACCACCAGGGCCAGTGACGTCAGCGTTAATAGTAAGTACACGAGTTTTGATATTATTATTATTTCATATATTTTTTTGGCTTTGAACTCTCTTTGTGGAAAGAGTAAATATAGATCATTGCATGAAGTTGTACGAAATCTCTCATGAAATAAAAAGGCTTCTATTTAGAATAGAATATAATAAATGTGTTTTTAGCATATCAACACAATTTCTTAAAACTTTAAATAAACGAGACAGTCTTAATTTTATTGGCAGACGCTTGTGTACTTCAACTTCCCCATAGATTAATCACACTATTATCTAAATAAATCTGCTTCTCGGATAGATTTTTTTTTTTGTTACTAAACTGAAATCTCTAAATAGCGGTTAGGGTTAACATTATAAGTAAATAATATGATTTTCAAATCAAAAACGTTATTCACTCATAAAGAAATACAAAACTTTGATACAAAAAACACATAAGATGAAATATCTAAAGAAACTAAGGTGAATAAAGTAAAAAGAGAATAACTACGACGAATAATGTGTCTAAGTCAAACATAAAATTCAAAGAGAAGAAGTGAAGAGAGAATAGAGATTGCGTGGACACCATAAGTATTATAGACTTCAATGAATAAAACACCAGCACGATGGAATAAAACAAATTAAATTATCTCTATATCCATTACTTAGCACTAGATTCAAAGGTTTCATTCTATTTACCTAGACTTGAACAGGTATAAATGACTGCAGCGAACTATCCACTGAGTTCCGTGCTAAATGTGGGCAGACTTCGCCCACAGAAATTAGTTCTCGCTGACCTATGCTTAGCCTTCTAACTCAAGTTTCTTACTTATTATAATAATTATATTTTCTTTAAAATAGAAGTGTTTCTAGTTACAAGTAGATAGTTTAAATTGGATTTAAGAGCGTTTACGCCGTACGGCATTTCATACAAAATTCAAGCCCTTATTTTTCTAATTAAAAAAAAACAATGGCATCTCGCAGTTCATCCTTTATGAGGATGGCTACTGCTTAACCGGACTTTCCTGTGGATGCCTCGAATTAAGGCCTCCAGCCAGGGCATACAATAACTTAAAAACTAAGCGACAGCGCTAAGGGTAACCCCCTGCGGGGTTCGGACCTCGGCTCAGGGCGTCGCTGGAAGAGGACAGCAAGGGACAGGCTGGATCGGTATTATTATTGGTGTTTAGGGGCGAATTTAAAACTACAGGCTCAGCTGCGCGGGCTGGCTCGAGCAAGGGTCGGGGGGGGCACGGTGATGGTGCGGGGCGTCGCGACGGGCCTCGGCGGCGAGGACGGAAGGACGGATGTCTGAGCTTGTTTTTGTGTTGTCGACTGAGAGTACTCGTGGCCTTACTGCTCTCCTGGAGGAGGGTAGTGGCGTCGTCGGGGATGGTGAGGGTATGCCTTGGTCGGCGAATCCTACTTATGCGGGAGGGAGTGTATCGGGAGGCCGCCGCAATCAGGGGATTGGGGTGCTTTATGGCAGAGTCAAAGAAGCGCTTGGAAAGGCGTTTCATGAACTGCTGGATGGTGGGGAGTCTGAGATCTAGATGCAGATTCACATTTCGGACATAGAAGGGGGCTCCCGTGACCTTTCGGAGGAAACGGTTCTGGAGGGTTTGCATTTTATGCAGAAATCGCGGCTTGGCGTGTGCGAAGACTACGCAAGCATAGGTCATGATGGGACGGATGACCGCGGTGTAGAGGCGCAATTTGCACTTGAGTGACAATTTGCTGCGGGCAGTTATCATAGAGTGGAGCCTACCGAGAGCAAAAGAGGCGCGCGAACGCGCCGTCTTTATGTGCTCGTTGAAGGTGAGGTTGTGGTCTAGGATGACACCTAAGTATTTGGCTCGCTTTCCCCAGGGGATCGGCTTGCCATACATAGAGATCGGGCGTGGGAGGGGGGGGGGTAGTTTGCGCGGTTTCGAGAAGATGACCGCCTGACTCTTATCGGGGTTGACCTCGATTCTCCATTTCCGGAACCAATCGCTCAAGGCGCTTGCGGAGGTTTGGAGGTTTCGAGCTATGGATGACTGGTTGACACCCGAACAGTATATGGCAGTGTCGTCGGCGAAGAGCGCCAACTGTGCCTTTTTACTGTTCGGGATGTCACTAGTGAACAGGGTGAAAATGAGGGGAGACAGAACGGAACCCTGGGGGACTCCGGCGCGGATGGGGTGAGGGGGAGAGAGAGCGCCCTCGATACGGTAGCGGAAAGTGCGGTCCGACAGAAAATCTCGTAAGATGAGCACGAGACGGTCTGGCACACCTAGCAGGTACAGCTTATATAATAAGCCATTGTGCCAGACCTTGTCGAACGCCTTCGCTATATCGAAGAACAGGACGCCTGTCGAAGCACCTCGCTGAAAAGCAGCGCTAATGTGCTCGACTATGCGGTGGAGCTGGTGGATGCACGAATGCTTCGTGCGAAAACCGAACTGTTCGGGGGGGATGAGGCTCTTTGCTTCGGCATAGTCTTTGAGGCGCTTATAAATAAGCCTCTCGTAGACTTTACCGAAAACATTGAGCAGACTGATGGGGCGGTAGCTGGAGGGCTCAGACTTGGGCTTGCCTGGCTTTGGGATGCCTATGACTGTGGCTTCTTTCCACATTTGGGGGAAGATGTTGTTGCTCAGGGCGCCATTGAAGATGGCGGTCATGAGCAGTATGAGGGGGGCGGGGAGGAGTTTGTACACCCTATTGGTGATACCGTCCGAGCCGGGGGCTTTGCGGGTTGCGAGCCCTTTTATGATGTCTTGCACTTCGTCGGGAGTGACGGGAGGCAGAGGATCATCAGGGTCTTCGACTGGCGGGAGGGAGGCTCTCCGTTCGACTTCAGCGTTCACCTCGTCGAGGTGCGCTCTGTCTACTGGTTGAGAGCTGGGAGTGCATTGAGCCTCTAGGCTGTCGGCTAGGCATTCGGCCTTTTCGAGATTTTCGAAAGCGACCGTTTTGTCGGGGCGTGTGAGGGGAGGAACTGTGGCCTCTTCAGAGGAGCGGAGCTTCCTCTGGAGCTGCCAGAAGGCGTGGTGGGTGGGCTCGAGTTCGCCGATCATCTTATCCCATCCCTCGGAGCGCCATTCCCCTATGCGTTTCTTTACAGCACGCTGTAAATGGCGCATGTGGGATTTGTTCGCGTCGCAGGGAAAAGAGTCATAGGCACGAATGGCAGCGTTCTTCTCGGTCACCAGTTCACGTACGTCATCGGGCAGTTTCCAGCGATGGTCTTCCATCACTGGAACTTCCCGTGAGCAATCCGTCAGTACGGATTGAACGTGCTCTGTGAACGAGTCGATCGCCCCAGTCGTGTCTGCGACTGAGATAATTTGCTCGGGGATGGAGTCTAAGTGGGGAGACGTGGTGGATTTCAGTCTTTCGCTTACTTTCCTCCAGTCGGTGACTATTTTGGTCTGGGGGGGCTGGTTGGGGTCGTGCGGGAGGCCCGAATAGGGGGCCAGGTGCAAGATGACCGGGCGATGGTCAGAGTCGAGCTCTTGTACCGTCTCGATAGACTGCAAACGGAGGTTTACATTCTTGAGAAGCGCTACATCGAGAACGTCAGGACGTTGGGCGGGGTCGCCCGGGAAATGAGTGGGATACATCGGAGCGATGATATCGAAATTGAGGGAGTCGCCTAGTTTGAACACGATCCTACCTCTGGTAGAGGTCGTGCTGCTATTCCAAGCGGGATGTTTGGCATTGAGATCCCCCGCCATGATGACGGAGTCACTCATACCGAAGAGGGTAGTGAAATCGGTAGAGAACTTATTTTTCTAAATGAATGAACCGATTTTAATGAAACTTCATACGCATAAGAAGGATACAAAGGTATAAAAAGTTACTTAAACCATTTTCGAAAAATAGTGTTACAGCTAAATTAGACCGATTTTAAAGTTTACATATAAACAGATATTTCCAGTTATCTTTTATTAAATAAAAAATGTCCTTAAGTAACTTTTTAGAAACTTTAAAATCGGTCTAATTTGGGTGTAACACAATTTTTCGAAAATGTTCTCTGCTAACTTTTTAGACCTTTGTATCCTGCTTATGCGTATGAAGTTTCATTAAAATCGGTTTATTCATATAAAAAAACAAGGGCTTAAAATGTTTGTATGAAATGCCGTACGGCGTAAACGCTCTTAAAAGCAGGCTTTTTAAATGCTTTGTGAACCATATTATTCCTTGGATAACTTTCAGAAATATTTCTATCTTTTTAGATCAACATTGTGACATTCGTCCATGTCATTGCTTTTGGTTACTACCTATCTATTACATATATCTTTCAATGTCTGTGTCGTAAATTGTATCCTTATTTGACCTTTGTTCACAGTCTGATCTCAGTCTCAATCTGTCAAAAACTCCTCTAATTTCCCTACATCTTTGATTTTTGACATTTAATTATCACCGAGAGTGTATATACTTCTCATATATCAACTACAAGTCGATATGTAATTAGAACCTCTCGAAGCTCCGATAAGTTATTGTTGTTCGGGCTTATGATACTCGTGTATCGATAACTTTGTATTATGGCGTTAGGAAGCATAATCAACATGAAGTTTGTTAATTCATCATAATTCTGTGCATAAATCTGATATATTCTTCATACCTAATACCTTTTAAAATATTCAGTTTTGGTTGGACTTTAGAATTTAGACATGACTAGTAAAAATCTAACGATTTTGGTAACGGGATAAAACTAAAGATTCCCAAGCCTTGACACTGTTGTGTAAAATTTGTACACCACAGGAACCAGGCATCACCAACATTTTATATATTTATACTTTATTGTACCTACCTACATAAGAAAATACAAAACAAAAAAAACATTTAACACCACATAACATACAATGGAAGTTGTAAGAGTTCTTACAACTTTTGTATACATTCCTAATCACCATGTCTTACGCAGGAATCAACGGGATTATATGGGTCCAGTAATCCAGGGATTCTCGGACCTACTGGTGAGAGGGGCCCAATGGGTCTGCCGGGTCCTCAAGGAGAGAGAGGATATCAAGGGAATAAGGGCGAGAGAGGATTACACGGCCCTAAGGGTGATAAAGGTGAAAGGGTGAGTGTTATCTAAATATGATATTGTGTACGTAAAGCTGATTCACACGTTACGATTATGTTTTGAGGTACACAAAATTTTGTTCAAAACAAATGATGACTAGGATGGATGGATGGAGTTGAAATTTGCATTTCCTTCGAGTGTTCCCGTGGTTATCATAACCTTATTTATAATTTTGTGTTTTACAAATTCATGTACGTATGTACCTACCTACTTACAAATTTTTTAATAGCAAAATAGTTTAATTCTGTTAACTTTAAAACTGTAAGCAGAAAAACGAATAACGATAAAATCAATTTTATCAGCGCTTAAAATATTATGACTCTCTTTACTGACTCTCGTTTATATTCTCTTTTAATTTCAATGAAATCGTTAATCCCTAAAGCACTTAGCGCTACTAAATTGATACGGTTAATCGTATTGTGTAAACCAGCTAAACTGTGGGAAGAAGAACTTAGCTGATACAAACGGAATTAGAGATATGAATACAGAATATTAATAAGCGGATTAGGAAGGTTTATTGATTAATGCTTAATTAATTACCTTTGTGATGTAGGTTCTTGCTACTGGTGTAGCCTCTAGCTAAGTTTACAACGATAATTTAAGTTTTCATACTAAATACTATACCCCAAAGACGACCCACTGACCCTTGACTTATATAAACGAATATATTCGGTCAAAGTCGGCGCTGCCCTGGCTGGAGGCCTTAATTTGAGGCATCCACAGGAAAGTCCGGTTAAGCAGTAGCCATCCTCATAAAGGATGAAAAGCGAGACGCCATTGTTAAAAAAAAAAAAAAAAAAACAAAGTCGGCGCTATAGTTTATTTCTTATGGTACGTTGAGAAATCTAAGAAAATAGGTTATTAGTCTAGCTAAACTTGGCCGACTATCAATCAAAACTTCTACGGTTTACACAAAACTGTAAAAGCTCGAATAAGCCTGATATTTATGTCACACTAAAACCACCTGAGCTCGCTAACTTACTGAAACGAAGTATAAAAATTTCCATTTTGTTTCCTGCTCATAAAATAATATTTTACCTTCTTTGTTCACATGCCATATAGTTCCTACTTCCTCCATATTAATTTAACGAAGGGTTCCTTTACATTCCTTTACAACATGTTACTAAAGAGAACAACATGAAAACAGCCATAGAACTTTACGAGTGTAACTAAATCAAAATAAAATCACACGGGCCCCGTCGCCGAATTAGTAGGTATTCGGATAATAAACTTGGGTCTAACGCAATAAGTGACGGTTTGACCCTCGTAACGTTGCGTTATGTTACCTTCGACCCGTGAGCTCATAACTGTGTTACAGGGCTATGCTGGCCAGAGAGGGCCACATGGCGCGAAGGGAGAGCGGGGTCTACCCGGCCGCGACGGAATACCGGGCCTGCCAGGCCCGCACGGACGCCCCGCCGAAAAAGGGGAAAAAGGTACAAACTAACTCAACCATCAAATTTTATGTTACTCTATGACCCATATTTATACTCGGGTAAAGCGTTCGCGAGATTTTTAGGGGCTTATAGTAACGATTTGGAAAATCTTTATTTCTTCGCGCAGTGAACCCTTTGGATTGGTTTTCGAGTGCTTGCACGCAGTTTATTTATTATTGCTGTTACTTTTTACGACCGTCTTGAGAGTTTTGTTTTATTTCTGTATCAGATGTTTTGGCGGTGTTATTTTTTTGGGTTGTCCGTAAATTTAACATATTGAAATAAATATTTGGGAAATCGTACAGGTGTGTTTTATGGGGTTCATTTGTATAAATTGAAACATTCACAAGAACGGAAACATCATACCTACCTATTTTTTTTATATATATTTTTTATTTACTTAATCAAGATAATATTTGTTGAAAAATCAAAATTTGATTTATAACAATACAAATTCAATTGTGTCTAGCCGTCGTTGAGCTACTACATAAAAAAAAATATACATGTAAATGAAAAAATAAGCAAGAGTTATAGGGCACCAAAAAATTCGTCAGCATCGCATTTATTTCGGAAATCATCCGTTTTATGTGTTTATATGTAATTTTTAAAACTTACATAGGTGCTCGCGGTCTGCCCGGCCCCCCAGGACCTGCTGTCACTGATATATCTGAAAATGCTATATCTACGGACGTCACAAGAACTGGTAAGTGGTGTAAGAATTTAAGTAGGTAATCATTTTAAAGGTGTGATTAAAGTATTTTCTTATTTTATATCTAAGGGTAGATATTTTTGACATTGTAAAGTGCAGAATACGTGTTTTTCAAATCAAATAAATTGGGACTTTGATGATGATGAGTTTGAAAAATCACTAGTGCATTGGATATTGAACCTCGCTTTTCCAATTAAGGACAATCTAGATTACCTAAAGCATAGGATAGGATAGGATGGATAGGTAGGAGATGGCGGGACGAACTGGATAGGTTCTGTCAAAACTGGAAGGAGGTAGCGCGGGCTCGCGAAAGATGGAAGGAGTGGAGGGAGGCCTTTGCCGAGGAGTGGGACAGCGCAGGCTAGAGAAAGCATAGAATAAAATAGATAGAAAAACTTAAACAGTCGAAAGAGTATTGTTAAGTACAAGTACTAATTTAATGCGATTGAACTACATTATCTACTATGAAGAATTCTAATCAGAAGTACATTAAAATAATTTGATAAATACTTTTGCTAGGTATCTGGAAAATCAATTAGTTGATTATATTATTTTATGGGACGCATTACCTTGTTGGCGTCCACCAATTTCTTTGACCTTATTTGTTTAAGTGGCATGATCATCATTATCAGCGTAGCGAGTGATCACTAAAACCATTTTAAACCTTGTCATTAGTTACTTCGATTCATAAAAAAATTTTTACCAGTTTTTTCACTATTCTAGCAGGTTCATTATTTGAAAGTCGTTTATTTATTTGGTTGTTTGTGTAATTTATCCTTGACAACGCCTACGTGTCACCTTTGTTTTGTGAATTTATTTCTGTCTATGTTTACATTGCCTTTACTCGTAACAGCAGTTTTATTTTCATTTTTGACGATGATTTTATTCACATATTCTACTTTTACTCAAGTGTATTTTGTAGATTACCAAAGGGCCTCTTCTTTATTTCAATATGTTCTTCAAAGAGGAATATCTCCTGTCCAATATTCCCAAACGAAGTGATTCATGGTTTTCTTACTAAGATACAAAAATATTTCCCAACTGCCCTACTTCGGAAACCTTTTCACTCGTGTCCGTTTAAACTAATTAATGGCTAACACGACACCAGACAATTATCAATCAATCTATCAACTGATTAGATCCATTTAATTAATTAATTATTGGACAGTCCTTGTCTAAACAGAATGTGTAACTATTTTAGGTAGCTATAAGAAGGAGTACATGTTGTCAGTGCAATCAGCTGTGGTAAAGGACAAGTTTAATGTTATAGGTGAAATCAATGTTATTAGTTATAATTATATACAAGCTTAATACAAGTTTAATATAAAAGGGAAGGTTACTAGTTTTGAATTGGATGTACAGAGGCCCGCACATCAACCTACCCCAATCTGTCAATTGGGAAAATTTTACAGATTGGGGTAGCTTGATGTGCTGGCGTCTGTACCTGCCCTACAGTAAGTAATTTGCATTTTATAGCAAAAAATAACCGAATAGTACAGTTTTTAACATCTTAAACCATGTTTATTTATATAATATAGACTTTTTTCAGCAGTCGCTGCTAAACATGTCGATAATAAAGTTGAACCAAATGCAATTGATAGCGTAACGCAATATGAGCTCTCTCCATACTATCCCCGGGATAAGCTAATCTATTACGATCGTTAGTCATTAATCATCTTTGTACGAGAGCATAAGTTTATACTGAATGGCTGGTATCAGCTCATCTATAACACCGGTTAGTCCATTTCTAACGGCTAGAAAGCTTAAGGATCAAGTCTCAGTATTGAATGTGTAGCTGTAATGGGTTTGAAGATGTTTAATTGCAGTTATTGGAAGGTAAGCTTTGAAAATAATCATTAATAAGACGATTTTTTTTAAATGCTAGTTGAATGGAGGAAGAATATATCCTGTTTCAATCCCAAACAAAATTGAGATAAAGGCAAGGGGAAATCCGATGATTTTACAAAACGCTAAGAATATATGCATAGAAAATAGTACTCCACCCGAAGCGAGATAATGAAGGCTACGGTAACTGTGTTTAGGGGATCCAGAGTGAATAATCTCTTCATAATGCTTGCAATGCCATCATCCCTTGAACCCGATGTTGGTCGAAAATCACCACTGATATTTAATGTTATTGCCATGGAATAGCGTAGCCCATAAAGGAATGTATCCATACTAATATTACAAATGCGAAAGAGTGTCTGTTTGTCTGTGTGTTACCTCTTTACGCTTAAACCGCTGAACCGATTTAGATGAAATGTACACAGATAGTTCGAGTCCCGGGAAAGGACATTGGATATTGAGTTTTTGTCCCGATTTTCCCTCAGGAAACGCGGGTGAAACCGCGGGTGAAACCGCGGGGCACTCTAGCAGTTAACACGTTGGCTGCCAGGCAACAGACACAATAGAAAATCTATTGTTTGCGGTCACCGGTGACCGCGTTGGCAGTCAATGCCTTAATGTGGAATGGCCTACTATTAAGATAACACTTAATTTTTACGAAATAATAATATCCGTCGTACTCCTCGTTCTCGCTTTCCAAAGGTCCGAGTTAGTTAAAACTTGAAAAATATTTATATTGTTCTTTACTACAGACACAGAGATCCATATTTTGATTTGAATTATAATAATAATAATAATAATAATAAAAACTTTATTGCTCAAAACATTACAGAGAATCGTTAGAGAATTCATAAATAAACTGGCTGTAGCCCGCGATTTCGTCTGCGATCCAGGATAAAAAGTAGCCTATTTTCGTGTCCAGACCATGACGTCTACCACTCCGTAAAGATGAATACAGAGTGGCAGCCCCATAATGTTGCTGTAGATATAAGGCTGTCTGGCAAAGCACTAATTACAGAATACTTTTACCTATATAATCTTAAAAAGACTACTTAAAATCTAATTCTCTCAAAAGTAATCTAATCAAAATTAAAAGACCTTAAACTAGGGCAAGATAATGCTGCGGAATCAGCACTACAGTTTTAATTAACATAAATAGTGTTTGCTGTCATTCGTGGAATGACACAATGAGGGTTTTTGAAAAATGACGTTTACTAGATGGCAGCACTGAGACGTCAGGTCCGGCCACCTGTCACAAGTGTCAAAGCGCCTATAATTTCTTTAGACGTGACTGAATGATGAACGAACGAATGAAACGAATGGTGATTGACATCATATATTTTATATTGGAAGACCTCTTGTCAAAGTGGCGCCAACTGGTGTCGTGAATTTTCATGAAAACCCTCATTGGTTTTAGTGAATACTGAATGAATTAAAACAGGGCGTGACATTGGTTCGCTGAGTCGTGGAAATAGCTTGAGTCGGCAAATGTTTGTGGTAAAATACTTGAAAGCGAAATGCAACCTAGTAAAATGGTAAACTATTTTATTTTAACTAGAACAGAATTTCAAGTGTTATGGAATTGAATCGGTTGTCAAATATCAAGTTTTGTGATTAGCATAAAATTGGTTGACATTATTTTGGCTAATCAACCAAGTTTAAACAGAATAAATTAGAAACTTGACTAGACTGTCTAAAACCTAGGGTAAATCAATGTAATAAAACAGTTTTAGGCATGTCAATACTAGGATTTGTGGTTGACATTTAGCTAAAATCGTAAGGTATCGACAACTACCCATAACCCGAATATTACATTTCTAGAAATAATTAATAACCTGTTGCAAGTTGTGTTACGCTTACGTAAAATATTACTTTGTTTAGTATAATGCCAGTTCACTTCGCTTCAATTGACGTTCGGTTGACGGTACAACATACCTCATTGACACGCGCACGTTGAACCGTCACATTTACCCATAATTATGTAAAGCAAACGATATTTCACTCCATCATAACTTCGTATGAAGGCCACGAATAATAATTACTGTTGAAAACTCATACAAGTAGACGGAACGCTCCAACATTAATTTCTAAGTCACTAATTAAGTTTCTTTAAAATGAAGTGCTTCGAGGAGTGTTTGAGAGAGAATTAAGAAGGAATAGCTTTTGCTGAATGAGGCACATAAAGTGTCACATTATTTGACATTAGAGATGAAGGAAGAGAAATTAAAACATTGTTTTATTTGCATTAGAGTGTAATTTGGCCATTCTGTTTATATAAGGCGATACACGAAGTACAGAAGGCCAATTAACGTACCTACTTAAAAATATTTTTGCAAAAAAAAAAAAACAACCACTTCACTTTTAGTTGTACCTACCCCATAAAAATTCAATTAACACTATTTGCTATGTAAATATCAGTTAAAACATCATCAATATAAACTAAGTGGAAAAAAATCGTATTATTGAAGCTGACTCAAAAACTAATCAAATTTATATAGGACCACACCCCTGAGGCATATCTTATTCATTAAAAGTAATACATAAATATACAATTGCAGCCAAGCGGTGCCAAGCAAGAAGAATCATCAAAATTCACAAAGAAATGCCGGAGATGCAGTACATTTATGCAATTAACTTCGTACAGAAGAATAATTACCTATTTAATTATAAATGCTAAAACCTTCCAGAAAGTATGTGCATCACGTTAACGAAAAACTTCAGAATTCGTTCATTAGTTTTTGAGAAAATCGCGGACATACAAACATTTATTCATACGGGTCGAATACAGAACCTCCTTTTTTGAAGCGATTAAACAACGTTCAAATTCAAGTCACAATGTCATCTCAGCCACATTTTATGTCTAATAATAGCTGATGTTATAAGGAGTAACTTAGGCTACTTTTATTTTAGAATAAAATAAGGGTTCCGCGCAAATAAAATTAAAACCCAAATCCAATTTGTTTTCCAACATGCACGCGAACAAAGTCGCGGGCATAGCGTTTATAATGTCTTCTTATCGATTTCAATAACGGAGACCCTTTGAAATTGTTGTTTCCTAGCGTGTGACCTAATATGACTCGCTAGACCGAATTTTGTTTATAACAATAGAAGTATATTCAATAGTCTATATAATGGTAAACAACCCAATAATAAACATCCCAAAATATTGAAGTCGCTATATATTTTGAAATAACATTATATTCTAGATTAAGGCCCTACCCCGAAAATCTAAAATCCTCGAAAACCTACGAAGCGAGCGAAAGTGATGCAATTACTTTTGAAACGCAAAAGAAAAGAGATGGCTATAATGTGCGTGCGCTTGGAATAAAACGACATATGTGCCAAAACGAATTTACTCCTTTTTTAACAAAATATGAATTCAATTTAAAACTACTTTGAGTAAACTTTGACATGATAATTTTCTATGTTTTAAAGTAAATTCCATTGAATAACTCTTACGGCGTTCCGCCGCGCGTGATCTCGAAAAAAGTAAAAAAATAGATATAACTTTGCAATTTTTTTGTATCGAGAAAAAATCATTGAATCCTGTATTCCTTTTACATGATACTAGACCAAAGAGTCAAAAACATACCAAAATCCCTATTCCATATACTTAACAAGTTACACGAAATAGAAAAAACGTTTTTTTTTTTCAACATAGCCACTTTATACTATTTGTTAATACCGCCTGAACACGTGTTAACCCAAACAGCAACATCCCTCCATAAGTTATAATGTAACATAAGCTTTCATTTCATGTATTTCGTTACGCCCTGAATATAAATCAAATAATATTTTCACAGAAGCGGCGCTACTAAAGGGCGGAAAAGGCGACAGCGGAGAGAAAGGAGATAAGGTAATTATAACATAAGCAAACAAATATGGCTTTAACATCTTCATGGATCATTTTCTCAGGAACCACCAAAATTATGTTGGTGTGTTCTGAGAAAATTATTCTTCAAATATGCTTATTTATTTTACTTTACTAGCGGCCCGACCCAGGTTTACATGGGTGCTATTTTTTTTCGGATTTCTGAAGTTTTCTTTCATACAAACCTTGTCCTGGCAATACCGAACACAATAAAAAAGAATTATCCAATTTGGTGCAGTCATTCGGGAGTTATGCGCGTACAGATATTTTAGCGAATTTATTTTATACTATGTAAGGATCCATAAGGATTTTATGCCGGAAAATTCAATTATCACTACAAAACATACAAAGGATGGATGTTTTGCTGTTTCTGACGTTTTTGTTAAATTATTTTAATGAGGCCTTGTAACAGGATTTATCTTGCTTTGTCTGGAGGAATGCCAAAATACTTGCCCATATTTTCTGTTTCCTATTAATATATAACTGGATTTTGTCATTTTTGTCAGGCGATACTACAAACCCTCACACCTAGAATACAGCCCACTCCCTCCCAAAGAGAGCAGTGGGAACATTATAGGTATTATTCGGATCATTTCCGAACAGCAAAAAACTTTGTAGAACGTGACGATCCCAAATACTTAAGTTTATTAACCTTCATTTAGGGTGAAAAAGGTCTCAGAGGTATGGAAGGTCCCCAAGGCTTTCCGGGTACTGACGGCAAGCCGGGTGAGCGCGGGGATATTGGACCATCCGGCCTACCTGGCACGCAAGGTCCGTCGGGCCTAAATGGACCTAAGGGAGACAAAGGGGATGCTGGCCCACCTGGACCTGTCGCATTATCAAGAGATGAAGCGTTAGTGATGACGAAGGTGAGTAATTAAAATATGTTTTGCGATTTCACGTCATTAGAGGAGATATTAAGGAAGTCCTTGATAGGCAGTACCTTTGTGCTTTTCTATCTTTAAGTATTTTTCTCTTTTTTTACCTTTTTAACCAAATAAATGTTCTCTAGAAGCCGCCTTTTTAGTTTTTGTTTTACAAACATTGCAATAGTAAACAATTAACACTTCGTCACAACATTTTTTTTACGAACTTCATTCATTTATACTCTACGTCTAAGAATGGTTTTGTTACACCAAAACTTCGTATTGTTTCAAATAACAATTTACACAGCACATGATTAATGTCCGTAGCTAAGAGCAAAATCTTGTACCTACATGTTTATGATCCTACTAACCAAACATAACGAAGTTTTAAGAGCGTGTATTCAAATAATGAAATCTTTTCAAATCAGGGTGATAAAGGAGATACAGGCCCGAGAGGTAAACGTGGACATCCTGGCCCCCCTGGCCCTAGGGGTCCACCTGGCGTCCCTGGACCCCCAGGAACCCCAGGAAACAATGGAATATCTGGTGATATAGGACTACCCGGATGGACGGTGAGCAACAAAATTATAAAGTGGTCTAAAGATTTTCATTTTCATTAAAAAGAGAAATTCATCAGAATGTTGGAATGTGTCTGACCCGGACAAAGGTTAGTCGACATGTTTGCATCTACAGCTTTTCGATTTACTGATTCAACAAAAATATAGAATGGGTTTTATTTGTGTATTGCTTTACGAGAATACTAGGAACACGACGACAAAACCATTTCTGCGTAAATTTAACTGTCGTTGATCAATACTTTCCAGTTTCAAAAATATTGAAAAAGATTCTCAAAGTTCCTTTTCAAAACATTTATCTAATTCCAACCTATTTTTTTAGGAAATAATTTAATTAAATATTGGGCTAAAATTCATATTAAATTGCCATCCTTCCTACATTCCGGATAAACCATAATTACAGTTATACATTTGACAGGGCCCACCCGGTGCCGTCGGGCAGCCAGGCGCTCCCGGGCCAAAAGGGGAAAAAGGAGATCCAGGCGGGACCCCACTTGACTTAGAAAAGGTAATGCCATATACCAGGTTAATTAGACGGTTGAATATGTATGTTGTTTTCTTCTTTTCTTTTATGAATAGTGTTACTCGGAATGATACAAATGAAGGCTCGTGTTTGTACGGAATGCTTTCAAGGAATCGAATAAACTTCAGCATTTTCCTTAGAAATGTTTTGACTTTTAGATTGCTGGAGTTGAATTATAGTTGAAGTATATAAGGCACATTTTGGCGTAATTATGTACTTCTAGGGAACTGAGTAAGTGAGTAGAGCCTTGAGTTTTCATAGGTAATCATTCGGAGAAACGTACTTATCTCAATAACCATTATGAAACTCTTTAATCGTTTACTTATTCGATATATTCCGGGGGGGAAAACCCGAATCAAAAAGCGACATCTGAAAACAACATAGGGGCATGTGGCCAACAATCCGCTTTTGTTCTGTATTGAGTAATACGAGCTTTTGGCTTTGGTAGGTAGCGTGATATACGGTCTTTTACAGTAGATGACGGAATTCGTAGAATTAAGTTCTGACTATATAATACAGAATAGGATATCCTATAGGATATCCTATTCTGTATTTTTGTCCCTGTAGATGAATTCATCATAGCAACAAGCTCTAGCAGAATAGCTAATGTTCGCAGCAAGAGTAGACGTAGTTGTATTTATGCATTAAGACGCCCAGACTTTACGGTTGCTCATAAAAGCTTTTGTATTAATTCTATTTTACTAAAAGCGGAACGAACCAAGAGCAGCTTTTTATTCTTTTCCAAACATCCCTGAAAATACTGAAGTTGCTATAAACAAAACAGAAAAAAAAATCTCAAAAGATTCTCTCTCCAAGTTTCTCCATGATTCTTTGAATTGCATTTTTGTGTTGAGCTTACTCTTGAAACTAAAGTATAAGCAAATTGAAATAGTTTTCGAAAAGAAATTCAGACCGTACGAGAATATGAAAGCAATAACATTTTGTACAATAAGGTGAAAGGCGAGAAAGGCGATCGGGGGTACGACGGTGCCCCAGGGCCGGCTGGCAAGGATGGACCGCGGGGCCCACCCGGCCCCGCGGGGAGTCCTGCAACTAACATACAATACATGACCGTACCGGGGCCTCCGGGACCCCCGGGCCCGCCGGGTCCACCCGGTGTTTACCCGAACGAAGTGCCAGATACACTGACCGATAGCCCCGGGATTAATCGGCTCGAGCCGACTGGAGGTGAGTAAAGTGTTGCTTTATTATTATAAAGTGTAGAAGAAACGTTTAATGGCTTGAATATTATTTTGTAGTTATTCTAAAAATATTGTTGTAGGTTCAATGCAACCTAATCCGATTGCATTCAAAATAAAAATCATGGTTCCATTTAGTTTTATTCTATCGGGAGAAATATTGAAAAAATTTTTACCCTCCACAAAACACCGTATTAAATATAGTTTTGTTTTTTTATGTAACAGGAAAACAGCGCGATCCACTACAAATTATAAGAAACTTGAACCATCTGGTACAATACCGCCAGGAGCCGTACGGTACGCAATAGTTTTTCACAAACACTTTTACCATGAACTAAGTCAGGATTGTTTTTCTTATATACCGGGAACTTTGAAACTCGCTGAGTTGAAAAATCCCTATTTACATTTTAATGTTGCAAAAAATTGGATCAAAGTTGAACAAGTCAAGCACAGTTCTGTTAGGGATAGTTTATTAAACAAAATAGTTTTTCATAGCATACCGCGATCCTTTGGATCCTCTTGGAGATAATGGTGACTTCGATGACGACGAAGATGGAAGAACTATTGTTGGGACCATACTTTTTAAGACTACAGATTCTTTGATTCGGGTAAGTTGTTTTACTTATAAATAAAAACAAACTTAAGAGCGTTTACGCCGTACGGCATTTCATACAAACTTTCAAGCCATTGTTTTTCTAAATAAATTAACCGATTTTAATGAAACTTCATACGCATAAGCAGGATACAAAGGTCTAAAAAGTTAGCAGAGAAAATTTTCGAAAAATTGTGTTACACCCAAATTAGGCCGATTTTAAAGTTTCCATAGAAACAGAGATTTCCAGTTAACTTTTTTTAAATAAGACATTTCGAAAATGTTCTCTGCTAACTTTTTAGACCTTTGTATCCTGCTTATGCGTATGAAGTTTCATTAAAATCAGTTAATTCATTTCGAAAAATGAAATGCCGTACGGCGTAAACGCTCTTAACAAAATCCCTGGACAATTTTTACAGAAAAATTTCTGAACGCTGTTGAAGAATTTCTAGGTTTTTTTTTTTGGGACCTTGTTTCACCTTACAGATTGTCATGGTATTGATCGCAAACTACCGAGAAATTTTAAAACGTAACTTTTTCCGACAGCTTGGCACAAACAGTCCCCTGGGCACTTTGGCGTACGTCATCCAAGAACAAGCGTTGCTTGTTCGCGTCAACAATGGCTGGCAGTACGTAGCTGTGAGTAACATGTTGCAGATTTTAAACCTTTTTCAATAATATTTTATAACAATCTTTGTTTCCAAAAATAATAAACTCGATCAAGAAAATACGGTTATAAATTTTTACTTTAAAACACACGAGAAAGTAAAAAAAATAGGTTTATTTGTCACAGAAACACGTGTATATGAAAAGATAATTAAAACTCGATTATTAAAGAAAAATAAAAACGAAATAGATCTATAATCAATTCTGCTAAGCTACGTCCAAATAGACGACAGCTACACATCATGATTGTGACAAGAAGGCAAAGCATTAGCCATTGCGTTGTTCAGTAATGAATAATTCAGACGGACTGCACCTTATTCAATACCTGATAATATTATTTCCAATAATTCTTGTCTCCAATTGTTATGCATTCCCGTCAACCATACTTACCAGAGTGCATCGCCTATTGAAATCTATAACAATATCTTCGTATCACTGTCGTATTGATAGGCAGAACAGGCCTGACCGTTGGCATAGCTTCGATACACAAAACCATCGGCCGGGTATTATATACCTACCTTCCATGTCTATAGTACGTCTATGGGTATGTTTCCATTGTTCGTCTCGGTCTTATAGTTCAATATCGTATCAGAAAGCTGGTCATTGAAATGGGTTCCCTGCGGTGCACACAAAAGTTATGTTGTTTCTATTGGCTGTAGATTTTGGTTTTCGTCTAAGTGCATCTGGTGTAACAGTTTGACTGAATCGAAACAAAATTTAAGATTTTGTTAAGGCGCTGCACAAACGTAGGACACCGTAAAACGCTCAGTTTTTGTCGCACAGTTAGACGTATTGGTACATATTAAAAGCCAAAACAAAATAGAGGGTATTGTCATATATTCGAAGAAAAGACTGATTCAAATATAATTCACAAAAATTAAATAGTAATAATGTTAAACAATCGTAAAACGGAGTTCAAAAAATTGGTTTTCGTCGCTTAAAATTCAAAATTTTGAGCGTAGACTATCATAATTTATGTAATGATAATACAAAGGGTTCAATCAAAGAAATACCTCAAAATTATTCCAATGAAAGGTGCATTAAAAAAAAAAGAACTGCAAAATTACTTTTATTTTGGTGGTCATTCGATTCAACTAATATGAAACGCATCCCTGTTTTGAATCTTCTTTGTTGCCACGATGCGTTATTTTCAATTACATAAAAAATTGCGTCACTATTACTGTTTGCTTTATTAAAATGGGGTTAATTTCAGTAATTTCCTCCGCTAATACAGTGAAGTAGAGTGCGTGGTAGTTAATGTACGGTTGCGGTTAGATAATTTAAAACACCCGGTTTTAACACGACACGTAATGGAATATGGAATTATTAATAAGCTAGAATGAGTATTTTACAGCCATTAGAAGGTTTGAGTAATTGAAAAGAAAAAAACAATTTGTAATAATTAAAAACTTATTAAAAAGCTGTTACCTCAGTTGAGATAATATTCACAATTAATGGTAAATTGATTTTGTAATCCTGAAAACGTTTAATTAGTCTCAGATTAATAATTAGAAACAACGGGCTGTTGAACATTCAATCAAAATTGTTTCATAACTTTTGTGCCTCACCCTACCTACCGACCCCAGTGGCCTGTTCATTTGGATTAGAACATTCCCCGTCATCGACGAAAGAAACTTGATTTCTAAATATTAGGTATTACCACGAGAATTCAAACCTTAAATATTCATGAATAATAAAGAAAATTTTCTTTTCCTTACCCTATTGGGAGAACCTCCGCCTTTATTCGGGTCTTGTTATTTGAACGAAACTTATTTCTATTCCCGAATGAGTTAACAATTTCACAAATTTCAAAATATTTAAATTTGAATCTTAGCACCATTGGCTAAAGCTCATTTAATTGCGGAAGTATTAACAAGAATATTTGTTTTCCGTGACTGTATGCTGTATGTTTTAGTACTTGGCCAGACTGGCAGCGCGGGGCGGGGAGCGGCGCGTGTGCGGGAACGTCCGCGATCTGCCTGTCCGCAGTCGAGCGTGGCTTCGAATGTTGTCGTGTTCAGTGTTTGTCAAAATATAATATGGATGATGAAGACTTACTTACTTACTTTTACTGGAAAAAATCTCGAACTAGTTTGAGAACCCCGTTTTCCGCGCGGGCCGTCCGCGCAATCACTGCGGCCATTTGTATCAATGAGCTATGGCGTGAGATGCTGCGCGCTGCCCGCGCCAAGCAGCCCGCGCCGCTCACCGCGCCAAGCAGCCAAGCGCTCAAATAAAGTTCTTACGAGTATGTTTGAGTACGCCGCGCCTCGCACGCCCCGCGCCCGCGTTTGCAGTCTGACCAAGCACTTAGCGGTATCTACACTTAAAGATTTTTTATTAGTGTTCTGCGTCAACATTATTTTCGTTGACTGAAAAATTAAATGGTACCTACAGAGAAACGAATCATTTAATCCTTCGTATGTGGAACGTGGATCCACGCGACACACAATGGCTTTTTAATTGTTTCTGTAATTAAAGCATTCAACCGGTGAAAAAATGTAATCTACAAATAGTATTCAGTTTTTTTATGCTAAGCTATAATTCTTTGTGTTTAGATGGGCTCCTTACTGGCTATCCACACGCCACCAGCTGGAGGTCCAACTCGGACGCCTTTGCAGAACATTCTAGAAACTTCCAGTTTAGTACATCATAAGAATCCAGCTGTAGAAGGACCTGTGGTAAGTTTGAATTCATAATATTATCTTATATTGCTCTCCCACCAAGCCGAGAAATACATCGATTATATTTAACAAAGGTATACAATCTGCACACATCTCTACAGGTTGATCTTCGAAAGGAAACGGTTACTTACACGTTTTACCCGTTTCTTTATGTGTCAGCACTTAAATTTATGTGGAACTATTCACCTGCGAATATAATTCGAGGAATTATATTCGAGAGTTAGCACCCTGACTTATCTTAACCGAAAACCCGCTTCTTATGCAAACACCTTTATATTTATTTAATACCAAAAAGCCCAGTTGCTAAAGAAAATTGATGATTCAACACTTTTGCAACCTTGACCTTTCTTACCTGACATTTTTCACAACAATTGCTAGTATGGAAACATCTCAAGGCTTAAAAGAAATAATCTTTTTGCACTTCGCGAAAGCATTTTTTGTTCTGATAACATTAATAATTTTCAAGTCCTGAAAAGATTTCTTTGAGCCAAATGGAATCGCTGTTGATTCAGAGAAGGAATTTGTAGAATCAAGTCGATAACGGCCTTTTTAACCGACTTCAAGAAAAGGAGGAGGTTCTCAATTCGTCGGAATCCTTTTTTTATGTATGTTCCCCGATTTCTCGAAGACGCCTGGACGAATTTGGAAAATTTTTTAGATGAAAAATCCCTTTTATAAATAAGTACCCAAAGCACTTCAAGTAACTACCTAGCTTTTCGTCACACAATTGTTTTTTTTTTCTTCTTAGCTACGCCTAGCAGCCTTAAATGAGCCGCATACAGGTGATATGCATGGTGTCAGTAGCAGTAATTACGAATGTCGAAGACAATCTCAGAGAGCCAACATAGATGGCACTTTCAGAGCCTTCATATCGTCAAGGTAAGTGACCTATTTACTATTGATAGCTATTAGAATTTATAGAAGCGATTTTCAAAGGTTAAAAAAGGATTTTTAATCCGGGTCAAAAGTACCTTTAACAAAATACAGGTCATTAATGTTTTGCTAAGGAAAATAACATTCAGGTATAGAAATCTGTTACATTCTGGTTTTGGTGTCAATTCACCCTTTTGTATTGTACAGAGGCCAGCACATCAACCTACCCCAATCTGTCAAATTTCTTTGATAGAATTTCAACTTTACTACAAAGGAATAAGCTTCATATTCAATTGGGAAAATTTGACAGATTGGGGTAGCTTGATGTGCTGGCCTCTGTACATGTGGGTAGATAAGATCGTAGGTACTTAATTCTATCCACTATTCTAAAAACAGTAGGCTTTTCTTTTGACAGTTTAACAACATGCATTGCATCATTTTCGTTGTCGAGCAGACAAATTTTTCATACACATGAAACAATGGATTAGCAATATCTTTCAAAATGATTCATAGTGAATGCAATTAGGCAATTAGGGTGCATTGTTCCACAATTTCTGTTTTTTTCACAGGGTTCAAACA
The DNA here is from genome assembly GCA_963669345.1 of Gortyna flavago. Taxonomy (NCBI): domain Eukaryota; kingdom Metazoa; phylum Arthropoda; class Insecta; order Lepidoptera; family Noctuidae; genus Gortyna; species Gortyna flavago. The sequence continues at coordinate 13,050,423 of OY770136.1, read as the reverse complement.
ATAGACTCAATTGTAAGTTGGGTAGACAGAGAGATACCAGTAGTGAACATAAGGGGCGACGTGCTCTTCAACTCCTGGGGCGAGATGTTCGATGGCTCAGGAGCACTCTTTGCCCATGCTCCCAGGATCTACAGCTTCAGTGGACAGAATGTCCTCATGGATCCTGGATGGTAAGTATGCTTCGCTGACGAGATTTTTATTTTGTCATCTTGTTTCCTTTTTTGTTTCTTCATTATTTTATTATCAGCTATCATTGTTGATATCATATATTATATATTTATACAGAGAAAGTATGATTGTCCTTGTCTCCATATCCGGCGATCCCACCGACCCTACCCGGTGACTGCCTTTCATGAGTAGCAAAGAAATTGAAACACAATCAAGTTATGATAACCCCAAAATTATGATGTATCAATATAAAAATCAACCTTTTAATGTGTCGCTTCTGAAACAAGCTTAGTTACAATATTTTTATTATTATGGATTAGTAAAATAGCGAAGCATGTTTGTTTAGTAGCGAAACCGTTGACACAGATTGTAAAAAAAACCGGCCAAGTGCGAGTTGGACTCGCACACGAAGGGTTCCGTACCACCATACAATATTTAACACTACATACAAAATAACGGCAAAAAAATCACGTTTGTTGTATGGGAGACCCTCTTAAATATTGATTTTATTCTGTTTTTAGTATTTGTGTAAAAATACACATTCTGTGAAAATTTCAACTGTCTAGCTGTCACGGTTCATGTGATACAGCCTGGTGACAGACGGACAGACGGACAGTGGAGTCTTAGTTATAAGGTCCCGTTTTTACCCTTTGGGTACAGAACCCTAAAAACACTATGACGAATTGAATACGAAAGCAAATTGGAGAGTGAAAGGAGTATGGTCTTTATTGTAGAGAATAACTTAGAAATAAGCTGCCTTATTTTCCCTGGCAATTTGTAAACGACCGGCGGTATGAATACTTGCTGTATTTCAATCTTTGAACCCAATACACTCAAGCTAGCCAAGGTTGGGATATTGTATTGCCTTTGCTTCAAGAAATGAAAGTGTAAACGGTTCAGGTTTCTTGGTATTGGCGAGACTCGGATTGGTTTCATTGGCATCTTATTGGTTTTCCCACCTTCGTGTATTTTATTTGTATGTACTACTACATATTCGTTCACTTGTAATCTTACTATGAGTCTTAATCATAGTGCCAATGACTGTCGAAAATTTTGAATTTCAAGCTTCTAGAATTTTTCAGCTTATTATGCATACACACGAGCTACACGCGTCGACGCACAGAGGCTACTTCAACGGCAGCCGCCGACGCGTCGACGGCTGCAGTTACCTCTGTCGTCGACGCGTGTCGCTCGTTTGTATGTACTCTAAGCTGAACTATTGTAAAAGAATTAGACTTAATATTATTGTGATCAAGCCTTATCTATAATCAAGCATTATTTCATAAAAGCATTATTTCAAAAAGCAGAAATTCCAATAAAAAATAATCGTTAGTCCCAAAGAGGGGCTCCCTATCAATTTATTCAATCTCTACGCAGATAATCCTTGTAATCCCACCAAAGAAATATGTACTTGGAATGGTTGATTAGTTTCCAGATAATGTTCTACTGACAAAGACAGATCATTGGAATGTGGTTGTATTGTAAGCTATGAAATTGACGTTTAATTAAAACAGAGAGTTGGTATTTATATAAGATAAACAAAGAGCTTTTTCTAGGCCACAAGAGTCAATTAATGGAGTTTAGTCTACTTATTGCCCTGTGGCAGAAAAAAAGGATGGTGTTATCGGTCATTTATAGCTCCGTCTCTCTCTTACACTGTCACCTGGTATTGCTTATAACTAAACTTTTTCATTAGAAACGTTATTTATTCACTACTCACTGTCATTCCTTTTGGTTTAACACGTCATTCTATAATAATCTAATATTTACAACATAATCCTTTTAAACACTTAGGCCTGAGTTCACCAACATTCTAACCATCGGTTAGGTATTTAAACAGTTGATTTCCTTAGGAAATTTGACATAAATCAACTGTTTAAATACCTAACCAATGGTTAGAATGTTGGTGAACTCAGGCCTTAATATCGTATTATCTTTAATGGTTTCATCAACAAATTCCATAAATTTAACAAGCCTTATTCTGCCAGTCTTATGAAACCTGAAGCTTATCGAATTTGCGTTACATACTCATACTATTTACGTTGATATTGCGTCTAATAAAACCAATATCTCCAAAGAGCATCTACGAAATCACGATCTACTTTGGCTGCGACAAATTTTCTAATGTTCGGTATCTATTTCTCTTTAGGCCAACTAAAGCCGTGTGGCACGGTGCTAATCCGAATGGTGAGCCAGCAATGGACGCGTACTGCGACGCTTGGCACAGCAGTAATCCGGACAAGTTTGGACTCGCGTCTTCGCTTCGCTCTAATAAGCTTTTAGACCAAGAAACGTAAGTGGTTTGGATATTTTTTTGTGGAAACAGGAAGATTGGTGCTAAGTATGTAGACTTTAAATTTGGAGGGCAGTGGTAGCCCAGTGCCGTAGTAACGGTTCCTACTCACGAGTCGTGGGTTCGAACCCAGACAGGCGCTTTACTTTATGTAAAATAATCTCATCACCAGTACTCTCAAAACGGTGAAGGAAAACATCGTGAGGAAACCGGCATGTCTTAAACCAAAAATTCGAAGACATGTGGCATCTACCAACCCGCTCTGGGCCCACGTAGTAAATCGCCCCTGTGTCGCAGCAGTGATAATAGGTATTATAGCTTGATTATGCTTGAAGAATTTCGAAAGTAACGTTTTATTTTGTAATTTTTCTCGTGTTTCCAACTATTTAAGGATGACAGAAACAAGAAAATCTTTTATACATAATAACCCTAGGCAAAAAAATTCATAATTATGTTTAACTTTGTGTATTTGAGCAATATCTAAACAAACTTCTTTTGATCTGGGTTAATTAATATCATGTACAAGATACCACTACAGGAGGGGCTTGTGGCTCGTTGTCGATCGATCAGATTAAGCTACGCTTGCCGTGGTAGGTCGGTGGATTGGTGACCATCTTCACATACCAAGATCCCTCCGTGCCTCGAAAAGTACGTTAAACCGTTGGTCCCGGCTGTCATTCGTGGATCTCTGACAGTCGTTACGGGTAATCAGTAGCTAAAAGTCTGGCAACCAGTCTTACCCCGTAACGGCGTTGTGGAGATCAGATAGGCAGTCGCTCCATGTAAAATACTGGTATTCAGCTGCATCCGGTTAGACTGGAAGCCGGCCCTAACATAGTTAGGAAAAGGCTAGGCAGATGATGACGTACAAGGTACCACTCACTTCGACCCTCTGGCCTCTACTACTTTGGTCTGAAAAGTATAATATTTTCTTCTTTTCACAGATATTCATGCAGTAGTAGACTAATAGTTTTATGCGTGGAAGCAACGCCAGTAGATACAGTTAGAAGAAAAAAACGCTCCAAGTAAGTAAACACTCATATTTTAAAAACTCTTTTACTCCTATTTTAACAAAATCTCCATAATATTTGCAGCTTGGTAAAGTAAACTTTTACTGCAGACTTGCATTTTTATACAATATTAAAATAATATTCACTTTGTAAAATTCTTTTACTTTCAAGAATTTCTCTATTACAAACATTGCGTCATAATTTTCAGTTTGTTCGTAAAGTTGGCCTGTTATTTACATGTCTGGGTGGTTTCCAAAGTTCTCAGATAAGCTTTCAATAGCTATTGATGCGAGAAGCTACGTTAGATAACTAACAACTTATCTATGTATTTAGGCGAAGTTTTACCTGATTATAAGCACACACAGCCACAGACAGCAATACGACGACAAATGAAAATACAAACAAATAAATGAAACAATTTAATATTGAAATACTGTTTGTGTATTTGAAATTATAAATTATGTAAGATTAAAAAGTATTTTTTTTCAAATGAACTAAAGAACAGTAATGGGCCAGCTATGGGTTTTTCCGATCTGCCGATTAGCTATATACTGATAAAACTATTGGATAAATTTGATTGCCTTTTGTATGGAGACTGGGAAAGTCATTAGATTTACGAAGTTTCATTTATTGTCGTATTGTCATCTCTACCTTGTGAATCGATAAACTCCGGTAAATAACACCTCAGCGACCCATAAGCAAGTTGCAAAGATATAAATCTTTTGATGTGTCCTCACCGCACTTAGGTCGCGCGAAAGTGTCCACACAAAGAAGAGTGAGTGCACACATTCCGCATGAAACGATAGGTACGATTTTCAGTATGAGTGTTTGTCAAATAGCATTGTCAACGAAACAAATGCGAACATTATTCGACGCAATAGAGCGAATATTACGATTTAAATCTATTTTTTTGTAGTTTAATATTTAGCTAAAAAACAGTTTTTTTTCTCACAGGTATCGCAACGCATCAGAGAAAATTCAATTTTTAAACGATATTGAAGAAAGAAACGAAACTAGGCGAAAGTTATAGACACCGATTAGCAATTTTTTTTAGAACATAAGTAAAAAAATTTGAAGACTGTACATAAATTGTATGAAGATAAATACGTTTTCGTAAAGCAATGATTCCGGAGGAACATGTCGACAATATATTTATCTCAAATTAAATGAACGATGCTATTTGCTTTAGGTAATGTTTTTTCAAATTGCAGTGGTGCGATGTACTTTTTTCCAGTTTAAGCTGACTTCTGATTGTATAAAAAACCTATACAATGTGAGGTCAGTTAAAACTTGAAATCTTGCTTGATGTGTAGCCGTGTGTACCTATAAAACCTGTGCTATGACGGCACGTTAGTATTTTTTTTTACATTACTTAGCTTTTGACATTTACCAACCCGCACTGGGCCCGCGTGGTGGATTACGGCCCACTCCCCCTTACCGAGAGGAGGCCTGTGTCCCAGCAGTGGAAAAATTATAAGCTAATTGTGTAGTTTTTTGATAAAGGATGAATAAATATGAATATAGATGAAATATCAAGTTATTTGTTTTGTTAGGGGTTACATTAATTTAAAGATGACAGTAAAAAAAAATTTGTACTACTATCAGCGTCACTGCATTTGAAAAAAGCATGATTCCTTCTTCAGTTTAATAATACTTCCATAGATTTGTAAATAACAGGTTTAAATAATTCTGTCTCTATCTGAATAACTATCGATTGTAAATAAATTTCTACATTTTACTGAATAATTTTATCAATAATGGGTTAATACAAAAAAAATATATCGTAAATTGTATAATTGAGTATTGAATTTTTTTTTTATTGTATTGGATGATAATGAATTCTAAATGTGTTGTTTCATAATTAATACGTTTTAATTACGGCCTCCATAAAAGCCCATACATATATATTTCATAAAGCCTATTTATGAAATATAAATGTACTTACTTAATTAAAATGAAATGTTAATATAATAATAGCTAAATTTAGTGTTGTATCTTCTCTGTATATATTTTGTTGTATATTTATGTTGGGACTGTTCTCATGCTATGTTTTGATAAAGATTTGTAAATATAATTATAGTGACTCCTTACGATCCGTCCGTCGCGTCGTCCAAAATATCGACAATGACGAGGAAAAATCAAAAAATAAACAACAATTATTTAAATACCTTCATTTAATAATTTCCTATGTCCAGTATAAAAAGTTATTTGACCAAAGAGGCATCCTTACACCACATATAATTTTCACCCAATATTTTGTACAAAGTTATACCTCCATACTTTTGTCTTAAAACTTTAGAATGCCAATGCCAACGCGAAGCCAGCATAGCGTGAGAACAGTCTGCCTGTGATAAGTCAATATATAAATAAATGTTGACTCTATTATTTAGCGGATAAAGTTTATTTTACTTTAATTCCTAGACGCATGAAATTGTCAGTGTCAAGTTAATGTAACTAATAATTATAAGGACATTGTAATTTTTCATTGTTAAAAAACGAATACTAGGTAAAATTTAATTGTACTTAATAAGTACAGATTGTTTTGAAAATAAAAGAAGGTTTTTTAATTTAGTTGTGTTTTTTCATATTCATCATTTTACCCCAATTTACGAGGTATTGATGTCTTTCATTAAACATAATTTTGTAAGCACTAAGCAAAGCAAGCACCAGTACTAAGCAAAGTTACCAGCCATAATTTTAGCATAAAATTATGAATACACAAAAACTGATTAAAAAAATATTTATTTATTATTAATTTCCATGGATTTTCCGGTGTTCTTAAATAAAAAACATTGAACAAAAGGCAGGAAAAACTACTAAGTTTTTACGTAGACCAGTCTACAATAAAAGCTTGCAAATGAAGTAGATATGAAATTCAAACAATAATTCTAAGTAAATAATTGTATGTAACTCAAGTTTATTACAATGCGTTTATGTAAATATTGTTACACACACGCATGCCATTCCTACTTTAGTTAAGTCAGACATGCAATGATCAGTGTATGCTATGAATACTCATACCAAAACGAAAGAAGTGGTGACCCTGGCTGGAAGCCTTAATTTATTGAGGCAACTACAGGCAAGCTCGGTTAAGCAGATGACAACCGCATAGGTAGAAATGCCAGATGCCATAAAAAAAAAAAGAAAAAAGTGGTGACCATCACCGCCGATTCTTTGGATTTCCCATACGTCAGCGTGAAGATAAATGAGTAAGTAGTCAGAAACAACGGTGATTATGTAAGAGCGAATAGTTATAAATATTCTACAAAATCATGAGTTAGACATGTCGTAAGTATGATCGATATAGTAGGCAGAACTATGAAGATGAAGCTAACTATTAATATTTCTAGACAAATACATCAAAACAAGATTTATCGTAACTGTAGACAGTTTATCTCAAAATTATTTAAAAACATTCAATGTTCTTAAAATTCAAGATTTCCCAATGTCGATGTTTTGTGTTGATCGTATTTAAAATGCAATAAACACTGCTACTTACTTATTTTTTTTTTCGGCATCCACCGGATGCAAAAATAAAAGGACCGTTTAATAATATGGCACATCGGGGAGCCATAATTATGTCCAGCATGGGGGGCGTGTTTCGGCTTAAATGATGATGATGACCAATCTATAAAAAGGAGGTCATGCTCAAACTGAACACATTTTTGTCATTCTTTTAACACAACAGTAACATCATCAGTTACATGAAAACTTCACATTCCAGCCCTCAGACCAAATAAAAACCGGCCAAGTGCGAATCGGACTTGCGCACGAAGGGTTCCGTACCATTGTCTATAAAAACGGAAAAAAATTACTTCTGTTGTATGGGAGCCCCATAAATATATGTTTTATTTTAATTTAATTATTTATTTTAAAAGTGAATATATAACTAAATATTCTGTGAATATTTCAAGCGTCTACCTGCTGCCGTTATCAATATCGAGCAAAAAAATCCGGTTGTTGTACGGAAGCCCCCTTAAATATTTATTTTATTATATTTTTTTGTATTTGTTGTTATAGCGGCAAAAGAAATACATCATCTTTTAAAAATTTCAACTGTCTGACTATCACGGTTCATGACTATCACGGTTCATGAGATACAGCCTGGTGACAGATGGACAGATGGACAGCGGAGCCTTAGTAATAGGGTGTCGTTTTACACTTTGGGTACGGAACCCCAAAAACCAAGACTAAGGGCTGTCAATAGAAAAGTGTAAACATGTGTGCACTTAGTGAGGTGTAGTTTGATTGTAAATGGTTGTAAATGTGTGCGTGTGAGCGTGTATTCACAGAGCGGAGGTGTAGTTTTGGCATACTTCACTGGTAGTTATCGTTCTCAGCGCTCTGTCTTGTTTTTCTTTTTTTATTTGACTTCCAGCCATAAATCCTATACATAGATTTTATTGGAGCTTCCAAAAACTACAAGTTTAATAGCTGGCATGCCCTGCCTACCAAAGCGAGCCATTGCCCTCAATTGACTTTTTCTGCAACGAATTTGCATGGGACAGGGTTTTTGTTTCACATTCTCTCCTAGTTATTTGGTGCGATTTTATCTCAGGATTTTAAAGTAAAATGTGTGAATGCAAATAAATAAATGTAATGTAATAAATGTAATGTAGGTTTTTAACAATTATTTTACCCGTACAACTTGACATTCCTGGCTAAAGATTTTTCTATAAACAAAGGTTGTGTACGGAATAAAAAACAGCTAGGTATCTTGTTTTTGTGATCAGACTTCGAACTTTTAAGAGCAAAGGGGACAGTCTAGTGTGAGCAAGGTATAAGGACCTATTTAAATTCAAAACTCAGATTTTTTGCAAAGCACTTCACACGCACGTTACCGTTACTGTTATCCTGCATCATCCCACTGCTGGGCAAAGGCCTCTACAGGCTTCCAGGTCTTTTAATCCAAGGCTAAAGTGGACCACTGGTCGTTTTTTTTCTCCAGCTCGTCCCACCATTTCCTACGACTGGTTTTTTAAGCGCATTATTGGTCAGACTATGGCCAAAAGAGCGCAAAAAAATTAAGTATTTCATCAATCTTAAACATGTAACCTCTTCGAAGAAACTTTGTAACTAGCTCAAAAAAGTCGTCTCACTTTTACCAGAAACCTTTTAATAAAATGTAAGCTATCGACCGCCGCGACGCAAAAAGGCGTCACCGCTCATTTATATGACGAGACCAATTTAATAAACGGGGGAAAAAAGAGAACCGCAATGTCACTACCGAACCATTTATTAGGGAGAGTCGCCAAAAATAGCTGGTAACACTGCTGGTAATTTTGTAAAACAAATTATTGAGAGTTACTTTTGACGTCGACACTGTTTGGTAAGAAACGTTGCTTAGGTGAAAGAGAAATATTAGTTTTGGACCGTATGAAACTAATACTCGTTCCATGCAAGCTCCTTTTTTTTTTCTTTTTTACTTATTTATATAACCATTTATGTTTTCGTGCACACAAGAATTTGGTACAAAAGTGGTGCTTATTTTTATGGAAATCCCTTCAATCGTACCTGCGATAGGAAAGTAGATAAAGAGATGTAGACAACGTTAGAGTAAAAGTAAAAAAGAAAATAAAATACATAAAATCAACACTTAATAAAATAAAACAATTAATATGAGAACACACTGACACACATACTTCTAAAATAAATATCTCTAGAATGTTAATAAAAATGTTTCTTTGATATTTTTAAACGAGTCTGGCATGAAGTGGGCGTCGAAATTTTAAACGTTAAAAAAGAAGAGTGGTTGGAAAAAATATACTTTAAATAAAGGGTTGGACTTCGTCACCCACACATTTGTGCTCACATACCCACTTAATTCACGCAAATCATGCAAAAACATAGTACAGGAGCTACGTCTTCTTCCTTAACCATTACATTTACCCATTTCATCTCTTATAATTTCCCTATCTCCCCCACTTAATGCCATAAACGATCCATGCATACATCCAGTCGTGCAGAATTGGGATCATAACGTCTGAATTTTGGCAAAATTTATAGCTGACATAGGGCATAACCCTAATCCAGAAAATGAATGAAAATGTTCAGAACTTTTATTTCCTGTGTAGTCTTAGATATAAAAGAAGATACCTACAGTAATACAGGGAATTTTTCAAGTGTGCGTAAATGGCAAAATACGAAACGATAAGAAATAGCGAAAAATACTTTAGTATGCCGTTTGACACATACTCGTAATTTGATCAACACAAGATAATGCAGAAATAGTGAAATAAAAATCAATAGATTACCAACTGAAATATTTTTTACAAAAATCTATAGATACCCATTTAGTTTGAAACGAAATTGCCTCCAGGACTCCTTTGAGCATTTTTCGTATACGTACTTGGAAAATTCACTCAGTACTTGTAGGCGTTCGGTGTTCTAAATTAGGTCTTGGCTATTCATGCTGGATTCGTACAGAATCCGAGGTGCTTTAATCCGATTTCATTGAAGAAGTCAGGAGTCGTTTGAATCTTCAGTCTACGGTGTAAGTAGTAGGTACTTGTGATTCTGCTTTTGAGATTTCGATGTTCGCATTCAGTCAACCAAAGGTGCCTCTTTTATTCTTCAACTACGCTACGTGGGTGTGGATGTAAAGGTTCCTGTGATCGGGTTTATTTTATTACTTAAAGGAGATTACCTTCAAAAGCGTTTATAGTAGGTATAGTTTGTTACCGTTTATTAACCGACTTCCAAAAAGGAGGAGGTTATATGTTCGACTTTATGTATGTTTTTTTTTTTTTTGTATGTTCACCGATTTCTCCGTCATTTGTGGATCGATTTCGAAAATTATTTTTTTGTTTGAAAGGGTATACTCCCAAGATAGTCCCATTGTCAGCAAGTTGGAATCTGATGAGAGGATCCCATGGAAATCGAGGGAAACCCTCAACTTTTTTTGGCAAACCTATAGCGATTTGGATATTTTTTAGAGTAACTTGAAGGGTATACTCCCAAGGTGGTCCCATTGTCAGCAAGTTGGAATCTGATGAGAGGATCCCATGGAAATCGATGGAAACCCTCAAATTTTATTGGCAAACCTATAGCGATTTGGATATTTTTTAGAGTAACTTGAGCATTTGCTCTCGGAAATCATCATTTGGTAAAGTGGAGCTGATGATGAAGACTACAGACGGCCATCGGAACTAATCAATGATAAATATTTCACGGGTTGCGATTCGATTACTTTAATATGGTTGCTAAGCAATTTATGCTCGTCACAATGCATGTGGTGGTGGAGTGGAGTTCTTCAGGTTCTTACCAGGAGAACTCCTCAAAAATTAACGTCCCAGCATCGGGAAAAGCAATATTTTGTAAAAGGTGATGAGCAGTTGACGTTATGCTATTGTAACTTAGATAAATTACAAACTCTTTCACTAAAAAGTGAAAAATAAAAACTTTTTTACAAAAAAAAAACAACCGACTTCCAAAAAAAACTACAAAGTGATAAATAACTTTTATTTCGGAAGTCGGTGTCAATAAACGAAAATGCAGAAGCAACGACACCGACTTCCGAAATAAAAGTTATTTATCACTTTGTAGTTTTTTTTGGAATTCGGTTGTTTTTTTTTGTAAAAAAGTTTTTTGAGATTATATAATTCTCATAACAATATTTTGTTACTAAAGACATCAATATCATAATATTATATCTCCGACCTCTTTCAAGTCTTCGTATTTCAAAATATCTACAACGTTAAAAAACTAGCTAAGTATTCAGAATCCTTTTTCTTATACAAAGCGGATTTTACACTAAAACCTTACACTGAAAATAAGAAGAAACGGAATACTAAAAACTCGCAGTACCATCCAAACCCCACACTAAACAAGATAAAAACGTCAAAACATATATAGAAGGCGTCTGCAACATCCATTGTGCCAACTTACATTTTGCTATGAGATATACAAAATGTGATCTTATCGTTACTGCAATAAGACAGATAATTGAAATCAGATCCATTGGTAACCAAGTGGATAAAACTTTAATATGACAGGAACAACGGAGCAGATGGTCTGGAGTGAGGTAACGCTCATTATATAATTTCGCATAAAGTTGTCAGTTTTTAGACACCAGCATGTGTTAAAATAATCCGTCTAATAAAACAGGGTCATGGAAATATATGAATGGAACGTGCCGTCCGTTAAATTAAAGGGGATTTCGAGTAAATTAAAGGTGTTAGATTTTCGTCCAAAGTGGTCGAAAGCAAGGGTTCCCTCGGATTTCGTAATGGAAATGTGAATTTTAATATGGAAGAGGGGCTTTATTTTGTATTGCTTATCCAAAGGTTCATTTAGGTTGTGTCCGCATATTACCCTTCATGTACATTTTAAAATTACCATAAGTAACGATAATGGTGTTACATTTTGTAAAATCGAGGCCCTAAAGCGTTTGCTTTGGTTAAATGGGTTTTACCATCATTTTTGTTATCTACCAATTTTCTGTGAGAACAATCTACGAAAACAGAGTGTAGATTTGAACTTATTTACTTAAACGTCCGCGTTGGATCAATAATTCAAGGAGTAGATTATCTATTTCACTACATTTTCTAGTTAACCTTTTTTTAGTTCGTCTGTTGTCTGACCCGTTTCAGTTGTTTTGAGCATAAACAATTTTCTTTGAACGTAACATATTCGAACGTTTATCATTACAAAATTAAGGTTCAATATTACTATATGTAAAAACAAATTAAAGTGACTGAATTCACTTACGTCTCTTTTGATTTGTATTCATTGGTCAGTTACAACGAAAATCAAATTTTGCTAATGCAAAATGTATCTTCGCAATAAAGACATGAGACAGAAATTCTTTCTTTTTCTTTTTGATCTTTAATTAAATAAAGTAAGCTGTGTAAAAATATCACAATATTGTTCATTTTCGTTTATTTATGTAGGTACCTGTAAATCGAAAACTTTATGTGACCCCGACTGTACCCTAATCATATAAATTGACCTAGGTTATTGGTAATACGGATTTCATTTTGTACTGCTCTGAAAGTGCTACACACACGAAACTTATTATACCTATATAATTATGTAGTTACTTTTAGCCTACGTGTTGTTTACACACGAGAACTTACAACTGAAAAAGGTCTCTTACAAATCTTGTTCTTAATCGTTGATTAATGTTCGATTTCACTAACACAAGGCAACACCTCAATGTAAAGCCTAAACAACATTGTTCAATTTTAACCCTAAGATTAGCGCGGAGAGTTCAAAATTCAACGTGCAATATCTCAAGCATTACATTTAGGTCTCCCTTTCGTTAGTGAAAACGGGCATAAGTCTGTGTGGTTATATAATAAGGTTCTGCAATTTAAAAGAAAACCAAAACAACCAAATACTAAATACAACATTCTGAAATGTATTTTGATATGACATTGATTAAATGAAAGACTTACAGCGTTTCAATTTAGTCCTCCTACATCAGCCCGGTGTGTGGGTTTTAGACCAAATTCTAGGAACGGTTTGATAACTAAGTGACTACGTGTGGTTTCAAAATGTCTAGTTCTTTGAAAGGAGACATACTGATTGATCAAAGACCCTCTCCTCTAAAAGATCAAAGTATTCATCTCCTGATTTTTTTGCTGTGATGAATACAACGTTTTGAAAAGAAAAAAAAAGAATAGATTCTCGAAATATTGATGTTCTTATTAATCGCAAAAAACCGGATATTAAGTACAGAAAAAATTTAATAAGAAAATGATCAACGAAAAAAAGTAAAATCTTTGCTTTGAACTGCGTACGTTATAACGTGTAATATTATGTTTAACGTGAGTGAAATTACAAATTCTTTGTACTTGAATTTTTATTACATACAAATAAAGGGTGAATTTATCTTGAAGGTAATAATGTTTCAGACGTCGAGTGTAGTTTTGGTATCAAAATGGCATTTTATCAATCTTACAACCTTAATACAGCTATGTAACCTAGCCCAGCCATACATTTAAAGAAGTTTTAGTTTAATTTTAATAAATTTGCAAATATTATCACCCTTCTTTTGATTGTCACTTACTTTTTAAGTAGTTACTAATCCTGTTAATGACGAGATCGGAGAATATCTATATCAATAAAAACTGAAATGCTGTTTGTTAGTACGCATATCACTTGAGAATGGCAAAACTGATTTTGCTAAGTATTTTTTTTTTGTGCACAGAAAATTTGAAAAAGTGGGCAGGGTAATTGGTAAATTCGGGAAAATCTGAATGTGTATTTATAGGAACATAGTAATGTTGCCCGCTATATTCAGAATGCCATACATAAGCCATAAGCAAATGCCATAAGTTAAAAGTTGTTTCCATTACAACCGTGATGTGCCACCACCCGCCGGTGCACAATCGGCGTCGCACCGTCCTTGTTATATCCATTGTCGTTATTTAGCTGTTGCAGTGGTAACGTTATCAGAGTGCGGTTTGCGATTGACAGGTTTTCAAAAAATTGGTGCGTTATTACATAAGTGAATTCCGTAAGACAGTGTCATGTTAGGACTTATTTTTTGTTTTGATTTTATATGAAGTTTTTTATTCTGTGGTTATTATCATGTGTACCTGTAGTCATTCGTTTATTTTAATTCCATTGAAAATTTACTTTTATTCTAAAGTGAATACATTAGAACAAAATAAAGCTTTTATTAAATACTAGCTTCTGCCCGCGACTTCGTCCGCGTGAAATTTCACCCTCTTAGGAGTGGAATTTCAAAAAACCCTTTCTTAGTGGATACCTATATACACTTCACAAAGAACACACTCCAAATTTTATGTCTCTATGACCAGCGGTTTAGGCTGTGCATTGATATAATCAGTCAGACAGGATCACAGGACTTTGAATTTTATATTAGATTATACAAACCTAAGTACCTACCTAATAAAAAAAAAACTCAATAACAGAAAATAAAATACCTACCTACCTAAATAAACCTATTTCTGATGATACGTGGCTAAATAATAACAGCCGCACAGGTCGATCGATCAGGTTAAGCTACGCTTGCCGCGGTTGGTCTGTGGATGGGTGACCATCTTTACATATGGAGACCCCTCCATGCCTCGGAAAGCACGTTAAGCCGTTGGTCCCGGCTGTCATTCGTGGATCTTTGACAGTCGTTACGGGTAGTCAGAAGCCCGAAAGTCTGACAACCAGTCTTACCAAGGGGTATCGTATTACCCAGTAACTGGGTTGTGGAGGTCAGATAGGCAGTCGCTCCATGTAAAATACTGGTATTCAGCTGCATCCGGTTAGACTGGAAGCCAACCCCAACATAGTTGGGAAAAGGCTAGGCAGATGAGGCAGATGATGAACTAATCTAAACTCAATAAATAAGCAAAATCCCTAAAAACTAATATCTATACGAATGACTAATCCTACCTAACAGTTTTATAAAATAACCTACGGTCACTACGTACACTATCAAATATACTACCCATACTTTAAAATTAAAATCTATACTTACTTATAAAAACGACTTATAAAAATAAACCTAAATAAGTCTACCTTAAACTGTACTTAGTAAAAACTAAAAGGAATAAAAAGGTCGCACTGAAAAGCACGTTTTGGAATTGCAAGTAGCAGTTAAAACATACAATTTATAGAATGCTAATATGAACGAACGCTCGCCTATTATTATTATCTTCGTCGTGTACTACGACAAACTTATTATTTGCGGTTGGTACAGTAATCGGGTCTAGGGATCGAACCGCAAAATTAAGTTTGTTTTTTATTGTATATTTTTTTCCGGGATAAAAAGTACCCAGTGTGGTGCCCAGGATACTAAAGAATAATTATACCAAGTGTCATCGTAATCGAACCGGTAGTTTTTGCGTGATGCCTGAACAAACAGACAGAATTTTTTTTAATCACATTTTTGGGTTCTGTGTCGGTCTAATAACACAACAACTAATACCTATTTTATAAAAAACAACAAAATAAATTCTAATAAACTATTTAAAGACTAAAAGTCGCGCTGATAAGCACGGTTTGTTAATATCAATTATCGTCTGTCAATAAGGTCGAACGCTCTGAACGCATCAACAGCCAAATATTGAATGAAGCTCGCGCTCGGACCTCCCTTACCCTACCGCCGCGACCCGCGTCGAGCGCGGCAACCGTTACACAAAAATAATCCTTATGGCATGATTCAGTATTCACGCGCGACGGCGCGATGGCTTATTAGCGTATTTCATGTATAAGTTTGGTGTTTCTATACCGATTACTATGATTCTTTTTTTATTGAATAGGTAATAATATTAACTTCTTTTAATTAGGGATGAGTGAGAGTATTATAAACGTAAGAGTAAACAAATATAATCAGAAAGCTCCGAACTGCTAAGGTATCGGGACTTACACGTGTTATTGTGAGTCAACCATAAAAGATAGACATATGCTGTAGTAGGATATTTTTTAGATAATTTTATGTAGAACATTTCCGTCATAAATGATTTCTATGTAGCTTTAACCATTAAGGCTGCACACGCGACGGAAGCTTAAAAAATGGAGCAACTTCTCCCGTTTTCCCAACATTTCCTTTCACTGCTCTGCTCCTATTCATTGTAGCGTGATGAAAAGTATACTATAACCTCCCCAGGAGTATGAAGAATAATTGTACCAAGTTTCGTTAAAATCCGTCGAGTAGTTTTTGTTTCTATAAGGAACATACAGACAGACAGACAGACAGACAGACAGACAGACAGACAGACAGACAGACAGACAGACAAAAATTTTACTGATTGCATTTTTGGCATCAGTATCGATCACTTATTACCCCCTGATAGTTATTTTGAAAATATATATCATGTACAGAATTGACCTCTCTACAGATTTATTATAAGTATAGATAGATTATTATGAATTTTGAAAATGAATTTAATATCATTTATTTTTGTTCATTTAGTACTAAGATTTGTTGAAGTACTACGTCATTTATAATTGAAAAAAAAAAAACAAAAACACAATTTTAATATTTTTGAGTATCAAGTTGAGACAAATATGCTTTAACAATGCATAATCAACCTATAATGTTCCCACTGCTGGGACACAGGCTTTCTCTCAGTGAGAGGGAGTGGGCCGTAAAACACCACGCAAGCCCAGTGTGTCTGTGTGTGGGTTGGTAGATGTCACATGTCTTCGAATTTTTGGTTCTAGGACATGCCGGTTTCCTCATGATGTTTTTCTTCACCATTTTGGAAGCAGTAGAGAATAAATAATTTACACACACTAAAGTGCCTGTCTGGGTCCGAACCTGCGACCTACAACTCGTAAGTCGCGACCGTTACTACTGGGCCACCACTGCTCCTTATATTGACGAGGTTGAAATTATGCAGGCTAAGCTACAATTTGGACTCGTTACCTTTGTAACTCATCAAACTGATTGTCTTGTTTTGGTTAATAGTGAAAACGATGGTTTGATTTCATGAAAAGTAGAAAATGCTTACCGGAGAATCGTAAACTTTCATTAATTTTAATTTTCGTAACAATTTTTTCTATCAAGAAAGAACATTAGTCTCATCGTAATCGTGTCCTACTTCTGTAATCGCTAAACGGGTAATCAATTAAGACAGGAGATGCTAATGACGTCTTGATGACGGAGGAAGCAAAGATGTCACTCTTATCATTAAATCCAGTTTGATGTTCTGTACCACAACCAATATAATATGACGACACATTTCTAATACACGCTGAAGAAGAAAAAAGAAGAAAAAAACGAAAGCTCTTAACTTGGAAACGGTACGTCGCTCATAAAGCCATGCTTATCAGAACCTAAATAGTTTATATGGCCAAGAACAAGTCGACAAGGTACAATTTGCATTTTTTAAATTTGGGATCCAACGGAAATACATAATAATGTTTTGTGGGATCCAACAACAAAAATATTAAACTGGGATTCAAAAGTGGGATCCAACGAAAATATATCCAATTAAATTGGTAGATTCTGGAAATAAAAACTGAAAAATTTACTGTCCCAAAAAATTGTTTTAACCATTTTTTTTTCTAGCCGATTTTAGTGCCCCTAAGCGTATACTCCAACTTCAACAATTCCTAAGACGCTCCACTAACCAAATGGCCTAATGTCTGGAAGTAGGAATTGTAACAGCATAGAGATCCTTCACTGACCACATTAGCACATTTCTAGGCGTGTCAACGTGTTGCGTGTTTCTTTTAATAGTCTAGATATGCAGTTTTATGACAAAATGTTAGCTCATAAACAGTTTTACTGTGCGAATAGGAACGTAAATAAGCCTTAGTTAGGCATGAAACGCAACAATTTCTTGGTGAGTCCAGTTATTATGAGGAAAATAATATAATTTTATTTTTATTTAAGTTTCTACGATATAGATTTTTAACTTTAAGAAATAGCTATTTAACAAACAGTAGTTAATTTAGTGCTGTGCCCTAACAGGGTCTACAACGGCTCTTAGCTCTAAGCCTTTTTGTTAACATCTTGTTTTTACCTTATGGAACCCAAATAAATGAATATGAATAATTAAAAGTTAAGGTTTTTATAAAACTCTGCAGTTATCAACCCCGAAGCTCATTAATAATACCAGCCTATTATTGCCCGACTGCAGGGCAAGTACCTCTTCTCACACAGGCTCGCTGGGACATGGACGCACAACTTGTTACCATGGATTTAGTACAGCGATGGGCAAAGTACGGCCCGCGGGCCAGGTCCAGCCCGCGACAGGCTTTTATGCGGCCCGTCAGCAAAGACTCTTTTAAAGTAAAGAGTAGAGTAGTAGTCTTTCAAAGTATGAGTATTTAATTATTTATGGTGTTCGGAATTAAATTTGACATAATGTAATACGTAGAAAGTAGCTGCATAAAATGTGCATGCAAGCAAGTCTGTTTCTGTTCGTCCTACGTTTGCGAACAAACGTTCTCCACCATAAAGATGCGAAGAAACTGTCTTCGAACAGACGAACACCGTTTCTCACTATTAAAAGTATCATCGTCTCAGCTCGAACCCGCTTAAGAGGACATTATGGCCAAACAAAAACAGTGGCATGTTTCACATAGTCATACACCTTCCATGACAGGGCCTTCAACTTCAAGCAATTAAATTAAGAAAGAAAAAAAATTAAGCAGCAGCAGTTACCCCTGCAGTTGCAGGTAAACCTATGAGTACCAACTTTCATAATAAATACAGACAATTTCTAAACAAAAAGCATTTTTAGTTGTGATTCACTCCAGCTGGCTCCCCGTGAAATTTATTTTATTTTTCTGACCCCTCGTACGAAAAGTTTACCCACCACTAATATAGTAGGTACATGATTTAAAAAAAAATGCGAAATTTTAGTTTCAGTTTGCGTGCCACCATGTATAGCGAAGGCACGCGGCATTGATCACCTGCACGCTTGCTCAAGACGCGGGTTGGCGATTTCAGTATGCCCACTAGTTGCGCCACGCGGTTTTACCCGCATAAGTGCCGATCCTGTGGGAATTTTGGGATATAAATTTGCCTATATGTTAATCCAGGGTGTCAGCTACCTCCATACAAGATTTTATTCAAATTGGTCCAGCCGTTTGAGCGTGAAGAAGAAACAAACATCACACTCACAAACATTCGCCTTTATGATATTAACCAGTGTGATTGTAAATGCGAAAGTCACTTTTCCTTATGTTGTTGGATGGGCAGCAGGTGATCCCATCTATTGTTTATCTGTTGGTACTCGGTTGTTTTGTTTAGTCTGCACTGACATAACGTACAGTCCGTACACATTTATTTTAACTCTGACAGCAACAACCTAACAGAAACGTCAATGTGACGCAAATAAAGAACACAATGACCTTGACAGGCTTGTCATTGGCAGCAACCCAAAAAGCAACCATAAGACAATGAGATTAAAGATCACTGTGATTTGGACAGTGATGCTGAAAATCAGAGGTGAAATAACTAAAAGGACAATAAATATCAGTCAATTTTAAAGGCAAATCCCGTATTTTTTAAGATCGTTCTCATTCTAATATCAGTGTCAATCTTTCAGAAATACTTCTGTATTTACTTTCCTACATTTTTGACAAGTTTTTGACATTGATTGTCACTGAGATGAGATTGCGACTAGATTTTAAACATTTTTAATTACGAAAATTAGGTTTTTGTTCTTTAGAACATAGCATTAGTTTTTGTTAAGGGGGAAGCGCCAGGGTATCTAAGTTCTTAGAACCCACACCACATCACACCACATGAACTTATAGGGTTGTATTGATGTTTTTATGATTTTATAATTCTGTAAACACATACTTGTTACGGTCGCGAATCATATTTTAATAAACATGCATCCCCCTTCTATCCTATTTTGTATTTCCAAAACAGAAATTTGGCACTCATCTAGTAGGTACCTATAGAAAGGCATAGTTTGTCGTGTATATGCAAATGGTGGTAAGCGATGCAATAGGATGTCCATCGTTCAGGTCGCACGCACCGTTGTATTTAACGTCGACGTGGCTTTATAAGCGGATATTGTTATTATAGTGGAAACACCTACGCATTTGGATAGGAAGAGATGATATAGTAAACAATGATCCAATATTAAGGAGAATAGATACTTAACAAAGATGTTATACCTTGTACTGAACGACTTCCAAACCGCATTGCAATCTTATCGATTGCAATGCGGGTTGAAAGTCGCATGGAGTTTATAATTTTTTATTTTTTCGATTGGGCTAGTCATGGGTTTATGTATGAATAACAGTCATAGAAATTGCCAAATGAATAGTACATTACGATACGTGTGACTTAAACAGACCATCATTGCACGGTGTGGAATTAGCCCGAGCATAGCGATGGACGGTGCTAAACGCCGTGTAATTGCATTAATACTACTTACTACAATTTTACAGCACGTGTGACCTAAATGCGCACTTAAGTCACGATTTTCTGTGCAAAAATGGACTACTTAAGTCACAGATAAGCGTGACTTAAGTGCGGGTTTAGATCACAGAGTGCTCTAAAAAACTTATTCTGCAACACACAAATTAAAATATGTAATGAAACATAATTTTCCTTGGTTGTATCAAAATTAAAAAATCTTCAGAGGTAGTCAAAAGTAAAGTTTTTTTCGAGTTCATAAAAATATTACCCACGCATTAAAAAGTTAATAGGCATTACAGCTGTCAATAAAAATCTTAAGATTTTCAGCAATAAATAACCTATGAACATAAACTTGACTATCACAGACGTATACAAATGTTAGATTATTCCATTCTATGCATACTAATTTTATTGGTTGAAATTTACGATTCGACGCAGTATAGAGCAGGTAAGACAATAATAATAATTCATATTTCTCGTAATGTACGTCTGTCGTAAAATGTCTGAACTATATACACGCTGTGTCACCATTTTAATAGCCCGTGTAAAATGTATTATTCAAGGGTAGTCGTTTGTTTCTTCTTTTATCATTTTCTGGGTGTTTTTCCTTGAAACCTTGACCTTGACTCTGGGTTGATGTATCGTAAATTGTTGATGTATCGTATTTTGTGAAGCATGTAAATTGTGTATACGATTTACCTTCTGAGATTACCTACCTAACCTAACCCTTTCTATAAAATAAATAGAAATTGTTTTTTTTTTTAAACTAGCACAGACAGTCCATTAAACAAAAAAAGACTGGTATTTCCCACACCGCATAATTCCTATATCTAAAACTGCTACCAATAAACATTACCAAAGGGTTGTCCGAATTTTTATTACCCTTATAGACAACCCAGGTATCCACTACGGGCCATACCCGTAAATGTAAGCCATCGGCGTTATCGCTCGCGTGTTTCGCTTTTCGTTTTGACGGCACAACCCTGAAATAAAACCCTCCCTAAAGGTAGGTACTCCATCTTCATAGATTTTATTATACAGGCACTAAGGTAGTGGAGCACAGTCTACAACTTGTTTTTAGTTTTTGCTTAGTAGGCTATTACGTGTTTTTGATGCAGGGCTATTTGCTGCAAGGCTTGAAGCTAAATCGTTTACATGGCCGCTTGCTTGGATGCATGTTCGTGACTTGGAACGTTTTTAAAGGACTAGGATTCGGTGGATGTGTTATACAATGAATATGTAATGCGGGTAGATTGAAAGACAGTGTAGTTCAGAATAATGGCGCAGTTTTATATTCAGGAGGGTTTTTGGTTATAGAAAGAGGAGAATAATAAATTGAGGAAACTCTAGGTGGGCATGACTTGGATGTCAATGGAAAATCAATGTATGCACTAAACACATATTTGTATTTTCCGATCCAGCATTTGCAGGGTCAATTTAAAATAGCTGGCGAGACTCCGCAGACGTGAATTATTTTTGTTTTTTTTTTCTAGGGTCATCGACCACAGTTACTATATTAACTCAATAATATTATTTTTAAAAATCTGTTCTTTTTAGGGTTCCTTACCGTACCCAAAGGGTAAAAACGGGACCCTATTACTAATACTAGTGTCCGTCTGTCTGTCTGTCACCAGGCTGTTTCTCATGAACCGTGATAGCTAGACAGTTGAAATTTTCACATAATGTGTATTTCTGTTGCCGCTATAACAACAAATACTAAAAGGGGGGCTCTCATACAACAAACGTGATTTTGTGCCGTTATTTTATATGTAGTGTTAAATATTGTATGGTGGTATGGAACCCTTAGTATGCGAGTCCAACTCGCATTTGCCCGTGTTTGGGCGATTTTTTTTTGTTTAAACTTCACAGAAGTGATTGGTATCGATGTTTTAACAAGATAAAACATGTTTTCTCAGCTCATACTTCAAGTAACTACACTACCAGCGGTCGTTGACCCCTAAAAAACGTAATAATTATCTTTTTGATTTTATAAGCAGAGTTTCGCTAGCTAATTTAATTTAACCCTGTATATTTTCCGTTTTCTAAATAGTTTCACAATCAATAACACATAATACGAAAGTTCCAGAAGTGTATTTGAATTGCCAGAAGTTCATCAAACACGAAACCAATTTGTACATCAATACAGTCGAAATATTTGTACTCTACAACGTTATTATTGTTATAGTATTATAATGATATTGTTCTGTCTGTCTACGTAAGCACAACCTTTGTACTCGTAATATTTTTTCCATGGAACTATGACTATGTGTATTTTGAGAGAAATTCTCACTAACATTATAATAGCCTCACTTGTAGGGTTTCCACGTGTAAGTCAAAGTCAATTGTAGAACTTGTTATAGAGATGGAATATCCAATGCGGTAGAAAATGTTCCTGCTCAGATACGTGCTTCGACGCTGTGAGAAGGAGTAGGCCGTACAGCAACACACGGGCAGCGCTTTCATAGCTAAAACTTTGACTTATTAAGAAAGTACTGAACGGTCACACAATAACGACTGTCCAAATACGGAGCGATTTTTGACACTACCGTCAAATACTGGTAAAAATCACCGATTTTCATGCCGGCCGTTATAATATGACGGAACCGCTCACCTAGTAAAACAAACCTTAAGGGGGACATACTAAAGCACTAGTGTTTTAATTTTTTGGTCCATATTTTTTTTGTTTTGAAAATAATAGTATTTAATGTTGTTTTTAGTTTATGTTTTATCTTAGTACCTACTTATTATATATATTTTGATTTATGTTATTGGTTTGATAAGCCGTGTAAATCAAATAAATAAATAGTTTTTTTTTGTAAATAGATAATTGTTTCATATTTTGCAATAAATTACCAACGTTGTGTCATCGCGCTTCTCTTTCTTTTCTATGCAGTTCGACAGTAACCGCGCTTTAGGTCATTGCACTTGCAGCTGACAGTACACGCGTGTCCCATCGTTTGTGAAATAGTACCAAATTTACACTCCAAGGCGGAGTCGTTTATGAATCTCCATCTGAACAGGAGATGTGTGGAGATAATGATCAGCAGCAACTTATATGAAGCCCTCTTCCAAACGAGCGTGCCCAGAAGATGCCTAAGGCACTGCAACTCCCCCGCATCGACGAAACACAGCAGGCTGCTTGACGCCGGACTCCGGTGGGAGGGTGGTCGCATACCAGGCGGGCGTTAGCCCTATCACCGCAAGGAAACAATTGGCCCGTCAAATAAGGCGTTGGGTGCGACGGTCCAGGATGCGTCAAGCGCTCGGTTCAGTTGAGTAACTGGCGGAACAACTGAGCTACACGAGGAGGCTTCTTCATGCTTCATAAAATTACTACTGTATAGGCCTTCTCCCTTTTGTGCCATGCTTCTCTAGTCTATTCAAGTTGCATCCAGTTCTTCCCTGCGATCTTCTGTAGGTCGATCACCCACCTGGCTATTGGTCTGCCAACGCTCCTTCTACCGTTTCTCGGCAACCATACTGTTAGAACTCTGCTCCACCTACCATTCTTTTAACATGCTCATTCCTAATTTTCCAAACCTAATTGACCTCACTTTTATAAATAAACTAACCACTATTATTCGCTTCAAATTAGTTACTTTATACAATAATTAACTGAGTTTCTACGTTACCTCCGTGCATAACATTTATTCAAGCCTTTAATAGCCAAGGAAATTGATTGTAAATAACTTCAGTCCGGCTTGAAGGCAAGTAGATTATCTAAAATTGCTTGTTGGGTAGGGTCCGCGATAAAATAGCAATCCGTACGTGCTTATTTTTAAAGGGGTGAGTGGAATAGCCAATTTTGACGTATAAGTGATTTGAATGGGAGAGTATTTTGAGGGTACATCGAAAACGTTTTTGGCTGTTTTTATTTTTGATAGATATGTAGGAACTTTTTAATGACTAGAAATCATGAAGCTTAGCGTTAAAAGAGGGAGGAGACAAATGTTAAATAACATGAATATTAAAAAAATAACCAACACCTTTGATCAATGACGGACAACGGTGGCCAGGAAATGTATTCTGTAAAATTCTCACCGTAAAAACTTAGCTGAAGTGAGTTTCTAGTGATTGTCATCCGGAATAAATCGATGTTAGGTAGGGCTTGACACTATTGCCAGTTCTCTTCAAGCTCACTGCACCTTTGTTTTCACCGTAAGAATTTTCACAGAATAGCAACCACTGTGGTAAAAGGCTAACTCTGATTCTGGGGTCAAACAGATGATTTTCAACCAACTTCATCCAAAATCCTGTCAAAAAAACCTCTGATTGGTTCTGAAATGCGAAACAAAATTCGAATTGTACAGACTGGCACATCAAGCTACTATAATAATAAATTTTCAAGTTTATCGCTAAAACATAAGGTTTAAAGTTGATTGGAAAAATTTTACAGTTTCGGGTAACTCGATGTGCTGGCACCTGTACATTAAAATCCGCCATTAAAATCAAACATAACATAATCCAAATAAACCAGTTTCCTCATTATTAGGTAAGTAAAAGGAAATACAAGGCAAAATTATTAATTTTGTACCATCAACATCGTAATAAGTTAATAATAATTTATGGTTAAGCTTATCTTCTAAGCCCCGTTCAACGTAATAACCTTATAAAATAATGTTTTCCTATTTACTGATAATAATTACTTTAATTTCGGAAGTCGGTGTCGTTGGGTACGCATTTTGGTTGTTTGCCACCGACTTCCGAAATTAAAGTTATTTTTCACTTTGTTTTGTCTTTTTTGTAAGCAGGTTGTTTTTTTTTTTTATTTTTTTTTTTGGCTTTTAAGTTGTACTAACCCCATATAAGTTCGTATAACACTACTTGCTATCTAAATATCAGTGACATGAAGTTATTATAACATCATATTTATTGTAAAATAACCCCCCTTACTAATAAACGTAGGTATCAGATGAATAGTTACACACCGATTTCCCTCTTTCAGTCGTCAGTAATTTGACTTTCGAAAGAAGAAGACAAAGCGTTGTGCAACTATACAGACGCTATACAACGTGTAAGGGGGTAACAGACAAAAATATGTATTATTGAACTCAAAAGCTACACAATTAAAGTTAAGTAATAAAATTTATATGGGACCACCCCTGAGGCATACCAACATCAACATCTGCCTATTCGCCATTTCCCATCTATGTTGGGGTCAACTTCCAGTCTAATCGGATGCAGCTAGTATTTTACATGGCGCAACTGCCTATCTGACCTCCAAAACCTAGTTACTGGGTAATACGATACTCCTTGGTAAGACTGGTTGTCAGACTTTCGGGCTTCTGACTACCCGTAACGACTGTCAGAATCCACGAATGACAGCCGGGACCAATGGCTTAACGTGCTTTCCGAGGCACGGAGGCATACCATCCATTACATCCCGGCGCGGGCCGATAGCGGCCCATTACAATAGAAAATCAATTGTGCATCATTAGCGGTGATTAAGAGACTAAAAAATAATTTTAGAAATCGATTTACAATTGCCGGAGATATTTCGTAACATACATACAAAAAAATACAGTCGAATTGAGAACCTCCTCCTTTTTTAAGTCGGTTAATTATGTAAAGATACGGCACTTATAGCTATAATGCATCTCATAACAATTCCACTAAGCCACCACTGAAAAATCGTAGGAAAGCAAACTACGCAATTTCGTTTACTTGTATTTTTAGATAGAATAGATAAAATACTCTTTATTATGCACATCATATAAATTACAGACATAAATATAGAAACTTTACAAAGGGTGACACAATGGGCGCATGCAAAGGGGCATTTTTACCAGTAATTGAGGTTTAAAAACCAAAACCCTAAACCGATTTTGAGGAAATCTGAAAGTATATCCTTTCTAGGTTACAAACATAAAAAAAAATATTCAACCGAATTGATAACCTCCTCCTTTTTTTGACGTCATTTAAAAAAGCTTGCAAAGGGAGGGAGAGTTGTGTAATAATTGAGATTCTGTGATATTTTCTTTTTCATTTCTATTCATGTTCAAAGGGATCACAATCAAAATTCTGTGAATTTATTCTCCAACCATCTTTAACCACCCCAGGTAAGTACATTCAAATCTACAAAGGCAATTCCTAATAATTCACAACGCGTTTTCCTGGAAATACCTTCAAAGAGTAGATAATACCGTTCATTTTTAGAACTCTTTTCTGATTGGTACATTCGTTGTCTCTGATTGTTTCAATTTATTTTTAAAAACAAAACACGAGCGACACGCGTCGACAAAAGAGGCAACTGCAACCGTCGACGCGTCTGGGCTGTCGCCGACAACATGTCGCTCGTGTATTTGAGCACCGTCATAGATATATTTCTTTGAGCACCGTACTCGTAGCTGCCGCTGACACACGTCGGGGCCTGTCAACCGACACGCGACGTCGATTGCAGTGGCCTCTGTTGTCGACGCGTGTCACTCGTGTGTATACACACTTAGCTTATTTGGCTACACAGAGGTATACCAATCGTGCATGACGGTATAATTTTAAATAGCTTTAGTTTATTTCTCGCTTCGCTTGATATAGTTTAAAGGTCAAAACTTGCGAGCTAATTTTGGAATACATTATCCTGGCCTAAAATGAAATTTAAACTTTGTATTAATCGTTCCGCTCCGATGACCATACATATTTTACATTTTACAGTATTATTAACTTTCGATTAATGGTAGAAACATCTCATGAAACTCGAGCATGAATCATTAGGTAAGTTTAGTTTAGTTTTGTATTTTTTTGTTATGTATTACAAGTTGTAATCAGTCTGTTAAAATAATAAAATAAACAATTTTAATACAAATAGAAGACTGAATTTTCCAAACAAAATAAATAGCTTAAAAATTAGCATGAATTGAACCACCCTTGATTATAAGGCACTAGATAATACGCGCGAGACGATGGTTTAAATAATCACAAATTAAGTTTATTGTTTTTAAATACTTAAACGAAAAAATAGTTTCCACAGCTAGAATGTTAATTGTTATTAATTATTTTAATCGATGTTTAAAATACGTTCAGTAGAATACGTGGTGTCAATTAATGTCATAATCTAATCGCCACCCTGTATATAAATAAATAGATAAATAAAAGGTATTATTTATCCCTTTATTTCAGGCATCAAGGCCCATATAAACACATACAATACGATATCAATATAACTTAAAAATACTATAAATACATACATTTTAATTACACTAAAAACCTTCTTTCATATCTATGCTGAAAAGCGAGTGAGGTGTCTGATCGTGTTTCGCTGACTTGTGTCATGTAGCCGGCCACGAAACCGGCGGTACACAACACCATTCGGCCAGAACTCTTCCTATTTGTCTTTCTTTCCTTTTTCTTTTTATAATGACGTACCTACCGTACCTAGCTTTGCAGCATTTTCATTTAATAATACCTCCCTACTAACCTTTATCTACTAACGGGGAAAACCACAGGAT
This sequence comes from Gortyna flavago, assembly GCA_963669345.1. NCBI lineage: Eukaryota > Metazoa > Arthropoda > Insecta > Lepidoptera > Noctuidae > Gortyna > Gortyna flavago. The sequence continues at coordinate 13,022,709 of OY770136.1, read as the reverse complement.
TAACTCCACACACATAAACACTACACCCACTCCTAAAATACTTTAACAGTATTAGAACGTACACTCAGAAATAAATACGTGAACGTTCAGAGTGCTCCAAATAATCCAAATAGCTTCGAGTACCTGAATGAGGTAATATCTTCACAGACCGATACACAGAAGATTTAGGTACAGAAGGCCGGGTCCATACAACGGTCGAAAACGCACATACAGAGACGGTATTATACCTTCGTCGTATCGTATGTAATCTCAAACTATGTCAAACAATTGCCAGTCGCCAGTGCGCTTAGGCACGCTTGGTTGAGAATTGTAACTGAACAAGTAAGAAATAAGTCATGCAACGTGGCATTGAACCTTGTGTCAACTAGCACGCAGTGTAGCACTAAGCAAAACAACACTAGCCGTGTGGCCTCTACCTTACACTCGCTATAGGTACGTATAACTGTTCTAAAATTATCCAATGAAAATGTAAGTGAATGGATCAGAAAAACCAAACCGCACTGGGCCCACGTGGTGGATTATGGCCCACTCCCCCCTCCCTCTCACAGAGAGGAGTAATTATGTCTTTGTGGATGCCAATTTGTACTGCCTCACACTAATTGAATGATTTAATTTTATTATTTGAATAATTAAGATGTTTTTCATTTGACATTTAAAAAATTGACAAAAAGAAATTAGGTTAATTTTATAGCCCTCATCTTCATCGATGATTTTTCAATTACAATTTTTAATTAATGTAATTCAAACATTCATTTATTGTTTAAGACAGAAATTTGAAGCCTTCTGATTACAGACGAATGTGTTAGTAATTCTCAGTGAGTACGTAAAACTTTAAACTGAACACTTGAACAAGGTTTGGTTACACTTTCGTCAGATACTTTTGGAACAGAGCATAGTCTATGTTTGTGTGCGTTTTCGCTATTTGTTTAAATGCCTTCTGTCCCTTTCTATTCTGTGACGTCAACGAAATAAGCGGAAGGAAGCCGACGACTGCCGAAAGGATTGGAGGAACGTGATTGTGTCAAACTTTATTGTGGCACCTACGCTTTTTGTGTCTGCAGATACAGGTAAGATAGGATATAGGTACAAATTGTTACAATGTAATTAGATTTTTCGATTCTTTACACGTGTTGGACTTGGTTAGACAGGTCCTATGCTTTACACGTACATATGTGATGCTCCCAGCTAGATGGACCGATGACCTTAAAAAAGTGGCTGGGAGACAATGGATGCCAAAGGTGGAGGACAGGCCGTTTTGGCGCAACATGGGATAGGCCTATGTCAATAATTGATTTATTGTTGGTAACATTTTATCACCACGGCAAAATATTGATTGGTGCTCAAATGGGAATACTTTTGGTGCTCCATGCATAGGTGCTCTAAAAATAGGTGCTCAATACTCCATTGATTTTATTTAAAATAAGCTAGTGGCTAGCAGGTGTCTTGAAAATATGTCTATTTCATGGATAAATAGAGCCCATAGAGCTTTTAAAGATATTTTGGCGTCAATTTCAATACAGCTTAGCTAGAGTGATCTTGTTGCTAAGTTTGCGAGAAACCTTGATTTCTTTAAGGAAGATGTTCTACCCAAAATCGTTCGCTTTTGCGCGAGAATAATTTCACTTCTATGGTTTCAAAGATGAGTCCCAAACATAATTCCTACTAGGAAAACGACAAAATGAAAACTCTACAGTAGGTACTATTTTTCCGCTCCGCCAGTTACAAAGCAAAATAAAAATGCGGGAGCTCACTAAATGGAATCAAATCAAACAGTCACCGTTCGGACATAGGTCTACGTATATACATTTGTTGAGGTAGGCTTGGTTAGATGTGGCTTTTATTCGTGACAACACATGCCAGATTGAATTAGATCAGTCCACTGGATGAACCGCAATATTTTTGGAAACTTTAGTTGACTTGGCTGAAACTCTTCCCTCCCATTATGAGAGTATGCTATCGCGTAAATGTATTTCAGTTTTTTTTTTTATCTTTTTTAAAGCTGAATGGGCCTGCTTTTGACCTCGAACACGCCTGAGCGGAAATTATGTGGACTATGACAGAATGAGCATGCCCAGAAGATGCCTGTTCACCCTTGCTTTGAAGACAGACAGGTTTAATGTGGAAGGGAACACAGACGCTGGCAGAGAGTTCCACACTTGGCGGAGCACTCTCTCAGTCGCATCGCCCGGTGAGATTTAGCTATTATACATTCATGCTCATCACCAGAAATACTCCATACTGCGTCGTTCACAGCACATGATCCACTTAACAACACAATCTTGCGTCACAATACTTACAGGTTAAACAAAAGCCAAGACCAAAACAAAAAAACTTGGCATCTAAACGGAATCAAATCAAAAACCGAGTTCGCCCGATGTGTGTAAATCGTTGAGGTTTGCCCGGTGAGACGCGGCTACATACACACGCAAATTGGATTACACTGCCGGACCATTGAAAGGACTAAAATGTTGTCCGTAAACAAATTGCTTGCGCCATGTTAATGGGCAAACAGGACAAAAATGCTGTAAACGAAAATATCCGTTATCGTCAGTGTAGTGGGTTTTGTGGTGTGATTTTATTTGGTAAGTTTTGTTTATATACTTACTAGTTATTTATTTATCCTCACACTGGAACGCCATTCAGCAATTACACCAACGGAGCAAAAAATTACTTCATGTCAATGATTTCAAAAGTAGTAATATAATTATGTCAATGCTTCGTGTGTTGCTTTCCATCCATCCTGGTGGAGTTCGAATGGGCTATGTTCGTTATACTTTACGAATGACTTTACTCGAGCATGGGCTGAACATCTGAGTGCTGTAAATGAGATTGTGTCTGCACTTTAAAAGAGACTGTGACCTCTGAGATTGTTTCGGCACCGAACTCACCTTGTGCTACAAATTATGTCATCAAACGTGTTTTTTTAAACCCATTTATAGACATATAAATAATTTATCATTTAAACCGTCTCTCCCTGGTAACTAATCACCGTTAAATTAAAATTTAATATAATATAATCTCGGTTAAGTAAATACTAATAGATACCTAGAAAAACTCACTTTATAACAAATACAATGTAGACCCTGTATTGCCCGACGACTTTAATATCAAGTAAACCATAATTTTAAACTAGCTTTACAAAGAATGCACAAAGTTACAATATTCCAATACTTGTGATACAACGAAGCTCCATAATATTAAGTAGATTTTAAAAGCCATATTTCTAAGTACGCTCAGAGCCACTACACCATATTTCATAAACCATAAACCTTCCTTAGGAATTACGGGAATGTAAAATAGCAAGGGCTGGATCATCGTGACGAGAAATACCTCGGATGCCAACGTTCAGCGGAGTGATTCAGAATTGGTATGCCTTTGAGAATATACGATGCAGATTATATTATGGTCATAATATTATGTCTTTATGTTGGCCCGTGCTATACTTTAGCAAAAAGACCAGGAGTTTGTAAGTTTTTATTCGTGTGAAATGCCCGAAGCCAAGCTGTTGATCGCAGTCTTTCGAATTAAGGCAGTCTTCTATTTTTAGGTTTGAACATAAAAAAAAACCGTTATTTAATTTTGTAATACATGAAAAGTTTATTTTCTCTTGACTGTACTTATCTGTCAAAAAGAGTAACCTAGATAAAGTGGATAAGACAGAGATTTAAACAGAAGAAGAACTAGCAGGGATCGAGGAAGGGGGGCGGGGCGGTGGAGGGGGGTTCAGGGTATCAGACCGGAATAAATCGGGGTGTATAATATCGAAAGTAACTCTGTCTGTCTGTCTGTATGTTACCTTTTCACGCCTAAACCACTGAACGGATTTCGATAAAATTTGGCAGAGAGATAGATTGCATCCCGGGGAAAGACATAGGATAGTTTTTATCGGCATACCTTGCGGTCGAAGCCGCAGGCGGAAGCAAGTAATCTATATGGGTTACCAAAACTCCACTTGATATTAACTTTATCGAAAAATAAGAACAATAAAAACTAAGAATTAAATAACATTATTGAAGTCGTCATGGCTGAATGTTTTTAGTAGGTAGGTAGTCGTTACATTCACACGGAAATAGTAACACACCGTGAGGGCATTAGATAATGTCATTAACATCTGGGACGCGGAATTGAGCGGACGCCGTAACTGTAGTTTTGTGTTTGTTTTGCTAAGCTTGTAACACCTGGTGAATGTAACTGTAGTGTTGCGCGTTATTAATTCACACATTCTTGTTTTTTCTGGTAAGGGTTGTGGTAAATAGAGGTTAAAATACATACTTTTTTTTAATAAAAGGCCTCGGACTTTAATCTACATAATATATCTATACTACTAATAAAGCTGAAGAGTCTGTTTGTTCTTCTTCTCTTGAAATACCAATCGGATTTGAAAAAGTATATTTGTTATATACTTAACATGCAGCGGGATTGTCCGAAAGGGTTACCGCTACCCCGGAATATAAAGGGCTAAGGAAGGAACACGGATGGGTTTTAGTCAGTAAGAGTCTGACACTCCCTTCCGCTCCACCCAGAGCGGGAGGGGACATTTGATGATTTCCAATACAAAAAAAAAAATTGGCTTCAGCAATCACGAGGTCAACTATAGGATACAAATGCTCCAAGTATTATAAGTTTGCCAAACTTAAGTGAAAGAAGAGAGTGCCCGAAGAATTGCCAAACGTAGCGTTGGAAGGGCTCCCACAAGGTGGACCGACGACCCTGTAAAGGCCGCAGGAACCCGTAGGATGCGAGAAGCCTAGAACCGGTCGAAGTGGAGGTGCTTGAGGGAGGCCTATGTGCAGCAGTGGACGTCTTTCAGCAGAAATTATGATGATGATGAAGTTAAGTTAATAAACTTTCATTAAAAAGAGAAAATCTTCCGCAGTCACCGATATGTGACACAAAAGTCTATCCATTTCTCTTATGTCTGTAACGCAGAGATGACCTTATGACCTTCAAAAGTATAAGGGGTATAATTTACCCAGCAGTCTGCAGCATTTTGCTTAAAATCAGGAGTAAAACTTTATAACCCACACTCGACACAGCCAAAATTGCTATTCGAAAAACAATAAACACACAGGTCAATTCCAACATGCGGTGGGTTAATAGTTGATTTTGGTAGCAAACCGTACAGCAGATTGAAATGTGTACGTCATGACATGACATGCGGTCCCGTTTGACCCGTTAATGGAATAGGAACGTTACCGTTAACATAATTTTATGTTGAAAGGATTACGGTTGGGTTTATGATATGCAATACTGACCACTGTTGTGAATGTTTTGTTCACAGTCATGTGCGATATTGGTGTTAATAATGTAGGGAGTCAAGGTGAGAAAAACTCGTCTCTTGAAGAGCACTTTCCCTTACATAAGCTACCCTAAATAAGCTAGGAATCAAAATAAAAATAATAATTTAGAGCAAATGTATTTCATGCTATCCTATTGTGTCCATTCATTTAAAGAGCAGTCGTGGTGTTGTAGTGCATTTTTTAAAATTATTTCATCACAAGTACTCTCATAACGACGAAGGAAAACATCAAGAAGAAACCGGCATGCCCTAAAACTAAAAATTTGGAAGACCCGCACTGCGCCTGCGTGGTAGTTTACGGCCTCCTTCTTCTCACCGAGAGGAGGCCTGTGTCCTAGCAGTGGGAATGGTATAGGCTGATTATACCTATGTCCTAATGACAGAGGGACGACTCACTACGCAAAAAAAAAAAGAGTAGTATGTCAGTGATATCTCTCCATTCTTTGCAATCGATTACACGATTGATTGGCACAGTAACTAAGTGATTGGCTTTTTCTACAAGTGGCGGTTTCAATTCCCGCTCGAAGCAAATATTTGAATTGGTTCTTCCTGGTAGTTGTTGGTAGGATTTGCATCTGTAAAGTGACGAAACCCTGAATTGACTTAGACAGAGTAAAGTTAATTTAAGTAAAACAGCTTACGTCACTTATTTGACCTTTAATAGATCGCGTCTAGAAAGTTACGTAAACGATAAAAGATGTCATGTCAAAAATCAAAGACTACTTGTTCAAAATCGCAAAAACATGTGTGTACCACATGAATGTTATCTGCTAAACATGTGCGGAAGATAACTCGTAACTATAATATAATTATCTATGTTCTTGTTTCAAAGATATGTTTGTTTGTTTATGTTTAAAATATGTCTAAAAGTTAATTAATTATGTGAGTAAAAACATAATCAATTTAAAATATTTAGCATGTATTTCGTATTTGATGTTATATAATGATCAAATTTGGGGTGTCACACACCCCATATGACCAAATAAGGGTTAATAAAAACGTCGACAGGCGAAAATCCGACAATTTAACAAGTTTCTAATCATACTTTTTCTGCTTTATATAGAACCTGTCGTGAAAATGTAAAAAAATTATATTATTTTTTTGATATAGTATGTCGCACATTTTCAGTAAGTATATTAAATAGGGTGAGGACGTCATCGTCCTTTTCCATGAAATTATAAAAAATGAAAACTGTTTGCTAAAATAAAATTAAATATCAGGAAAGCAATATAAAATTCACATAACTAATACTTACTAGGTACGAACCGAAACAAACCTAATTTAGTCCATAAAAAAAATATCGGAAAGCAAAAACAAAATTTTCGGAGCGCTAACTTAATGATATTGGAAAATATTGACGACAAAATGTGCTGTGGTCTGCTCTGTTTTAACTTTGTTTTACAAAATAAACATGGGCTGTATATTGAAAATCCGATTAGCTACTGTGGTGCGATGACCTTCAAAAAAGCTAGGTGCGTGGTACTCACAACCAGCATGCGTGTGTGAATGTGGACGAAGTAAATGACCATGACGAGTCGTCACATCTGGCGTTAAAAAGTAAAAGTAAAGTAAAAATTCTTTTATTTTCCACACTAATCAAAACACAGTACAGACATTATAAAAATAAATGGAGTGGACTGGAGCCTAAACTAGGGCAGCCCTGTATTTCAGGACTCCAGATCTTCCTCCCGCGGCGAGTAAGTTGGTTCAATAAGGCGTTGTGTAGTTACTGCCTTCCCACAAGGGAGACGGATTGTATGTATGTAGGTGAAAGTATATATTAAAAGACAAGATTACTCCACTGACCATCACAGAAAATGAGCTCAACTCAGTCACCCCTATTAACAAAAACACGCCCACTAATCATCCTTTTGGCAAGCCCACAGCAGAAAAAGCTTTAATCCCCTCAGTGGTCTCCCAAACGCGAGTCAAGCCCGATTGGTTTCCAGTCACAAAGTCTTAGCCGCACATCCGATACGGGCATTCTCTAACCCCCTAATACTCATTACGAGTAACACCGCAGGCTGCAAAGGGGCCGTAAAAGCCAAGAACTTAATTAACGTCCCGGAGGTTTTACTTCACATTTATTTGGGCGTGAATTTGGTCCCAGCAATAAAAATAAACAATGAAAGCCGTACAGGTGTAGGTCACGTGTTTCTGCGTCTGTGCGACGTCGGTATGTGAACGGGTCGTGCCGCGTGTGTGTGCGATGATTAAATTGACTAATTAAGATTGTGTGTTCCATGTTCCCATTTTTTTGTTAATTATTTGCTTGGCTTTATTATTTTTTTGTGGAGTGATAGTTACCTACGTTTTGTTTTAGTTAACTCAAGCGTCAAACACCAAGGAAAAAGTGCTCGAAACGTCAACGGTACACCAAGTGTACACAAGAGTGTCATTGTTCTATTGTCATTGTCATTGTTAAAACAATGACTTCAATGCGCCCATTCAACGACTCCGACGCGTGGGGTGTTTCGACAGGCGGGCAAACTTGTGAGAGGTTAAATTGGACGATTTAGAAAATATTTTTAGTATAAAAAAAACCGAGAAACACTGCAAAAAAAATCATTGATTGTATTGTATCTATTGGATTGTAAACCTTCAGATAAGGTTTTTTTTTTTTTTTTATAGTGTAATAGACTGAGGAGCTGTACAAATCTGATGCGATCTCAGCGTACGCTGAGCGGCCCGGAGTTCCTATGAAAGGTGAAATGCTTCGGATTTTTTATTATAGGTACTATGCCAAAGGGAAACAGTTTGGTTTCCCGTAATCCTGGCTATCTCACGGTACCACGCGACCAATACATGGTACTTTGTGGACGACATAGTGGGATTTCAGTAGGTGCAGGTTAATCTTAAGCTAGCTTTAATAACACGCTGTAATACTTGATGTTTTTATCATCTATAAAGGGTACATTATATCTATCTAAAACCAGGAACAAAATCCACTCCTATGTTTATAAACTACGTCGTACGTGACGTAATCACGTTGTCACTCGCAGCTTTTGTTTGGCCAATACGCCGCACGGACGTACGAGCCGACGGCATTCAATCGGTTGTAGCGATGCATCAACTTCGATCAGTTTTTTTGAAAATAGTCGTTTAGAATCGCATCCCAAGGGCAGTTTTAAAAAAAATGCTGATTGGTTGTCATCTGTCATAATCAGCGGGGTAATTGCGTAACACATTAACAGTAAGAATGGATTTCATATTGACAGTTCGATTAGAAGTATCCTTCAAAATGATTTAGATCGTAATAGTGTGTTATGCAATTAGGCTGCAGGTAAAACTTGACAACAGGAGAAATTCAATTAGATTTTTTTTTTATTTCAAGTAACCATGACTCATTTGTTATCAAACTTAAAGTTACTAATAAAAAAATCTTTTATATATATCCTAAACAAAAAACAAATTCCTGTACAATTCACAAAGCGGCAGTACTGTTGATATATTTCGGTCTGATTCCTTGAGCCCCCCTCCACCCCCCTCCTCGATCCCCTGCTAATTCTTCTTCCGACGCTTCACCGCGGCTGCACCATTCCATGGGAAATGGCGCAGCAGCAATTAACGTACAGTCCAGTCTGCTCGAAATTAGCGACAGGATACTGTTGCTGCTGCCCCACGCCCCACACCCGACGCACCAGGGACGCAGAGCGCTTACGCATTGTGGCAGAAAAACAATACACGTCCTCGAACATCCCTGATGCGCTGCAGTACAGCCTCAACAGCACCCTGAACGCGAAATGATTATTGACTTGACGTAATCATAACACGAGAAGTCCATTGTGTGTTGTTTTAATACGGTAGCTTTTTGTGTAACACCATATTATAAGCCACCCACGTTGTCGAAAACAGCCATGTAAACCGCAAACAGTTAAAAAATGTAAGGAAACTATGAAAACGTTGATATACAAATTATCCACAATGCTGCCTCCACGCTGGTTCTATAAAAAAATACTTCTTTACACCTATTCACTCTAAACATAGGAAAAAAAAACCGCCTTACCCTAAGCCATTATCGTTACCTGCCAGTACTTGCTTACTGCACTAATAAAATACTAGCTAGTAGGTACCGCAGCTTTGCCCGCAGTATTCGATGGCGCAATATCGTCATGGCTTATTCAGGCGGAACAGAGAATAATCCCCGTGCTCTCCTACAAGCCGAGCCAGCTATATGAAAGGTTTCATCGCCATTCGTTGGGTTATAATGTGATTAAACTTTATATACTTACGATATTTTCGTAGGTACCATGTTACTTATGGCTCGACTTTTGACCAGAAACAGTGTTATAAAGTAATCCTACAAATATTATAAATGTGAAAGTTTCTGAAGATGTTAGGATGTTTGTTACTCAATCACGCAAAAACTACTGAACGGATTTGGATGAAATTTGGTACACAGATGGTTTGTAACAGGATTAACACATACGTAGGATACTTTTTATCCCGATATTCCCACGGGATCGAAACTAACGCGGGTGAAACCGCGGAGCGCTGCTAGTTCTTTATAAGATGATTTGTTTTTAGTTTTTAGGGTTCCGTCCCTCAAAAGGAAAAACGGAACCCTTATAAGATTACTTCGTTGTCTGTCTGTCTGAGCGTGTTTCAAGACCATTTTTCTTCTCAGGAACGCGTAGAGTTATCCAGCTGAAATTAATATCAAATACTAAGGGCTGCAATCCCATGAAGCAGAGAAAATATCTAACTTCTAAATCAACGCACCCAAACCCGTTCCGTTTATGCCGCATATTTTGACAGTCGCAAGGGAATCAAAACCTATAGGCCACTTCCCGTTGACCAACAAGAATCATGAAATTTGGCAAGAAGCAATCTCATGTAGCACAAGTACATTAAAACATCCGGAAACCGTAAATTTGTAGTTATATAACTAAAAAAAAATTGTTGGTGATTACAAACTTATTTTCAGTTGGTAAACTAACCGCGACCTATATCGATATATGGGGACAATACTCGTAGTTTACTTAGAGTTTGTCCCTCAATCCAGTTTATCTTTTCGTTAGAGCAATATTCAGTGCTTTCATAGTTTATAAACTTCAGTAATATTACGTAATTATTTTGGTGAAACTAGATGTATATTACCTAACTGCTTACACTGTTATATGTACTTATTATTATATAAGTACTATGGATTTGTCTCTAAATCAATGTATAGGTAGATGAATATCTTTGTTAATTTACGGCATTTTTATTTAAAGGTATTTGTTATGATCTATCATCACGATTCCCGTTATAAATTATTTACATACCTACAAATTTACACGGAACCCTTGGTGCGCGAGTCCGACTCGCACTTGACCGGTTTTTTATTTAGACTAATAATAAAGCTAAAGAGCTACCCTAACCTAACATCATGCTAGAACATTTATGAGCCGAGCAAAAAAGTCAGAGAGAACGCTAAGCGAAAACGAAGTAATAGTGCGGGCAGGCGATGCGATGCGATGCGGTTGGTCGGAGGAACAAGAAATATCACGCGGACAAATATTATAATAATAACATTGATGCATTGTGCAGTAGTTAATAATGATCTAAATGATCATCCTTCATCACTTTAATTCGATGTTATAATTTTAACTCCATTATTAGATACCTACCTACTTTTAATACCCTCAAAAATCAATTTGTACCTAAAGATAAGGTACATCTCATCAATGGCTGTCTAAACCTCGACCTCAATATTTCTTAATAAAAAATCAAATCAAACCAGTAAAATACTTTTTCCGATATTTTTTTCTATTGAAGTGAGGTTAGAGGTTGTCAAAATTTTAATTGATGTCTGACGTTGACTGACACTGACAGACGCGTCGTATGTCGTCGGTCTACCTGTGTGCCAAACAATCACCGAAATCCGTTGAACTGGGTGTGGAAAAGTAGCAGACCGACAGACAAGGTTACTTTAACATTAATTGTAATATTAGTATGACTGCGCGACTGTGCGAGTAGTAGTTATTTTTTTCTATATATCAGTTTAAAGCTGCATTATATTATTATAATCATAGCAGGCATTGCATATTATAAAGTTAAACAAAAGTCTTAACTACAAAGATCTCCACCATTGTTTATGATTCCTTAAATATATTGTTCTCAACTGACCCCTGTAACTGAAGTTATCTTAATTATGCTTAATGGTTTTCTTATCTTGAAAGCGGTTGAGGCTTTGTCTCTTGCAGTGAAATATCATAGTTTTGAATAACAATACATAAATCTTGTTAAATAAGTGATATTTCATATTAATGTACCTGCATTGTGTTGTCTACCCTTAATGGTTTGATATAAATTTTAAATGAAATTTTATTTATCATGGATAAAATCTTGAAAACATAATAAATTAATTAGATTTTTTTTAAACCCAAGCTCTTCAACAAGAAATTGAAGCTTCCCAATATGTAATGGAACTAAAGGGTAAACATTTTCGAAAAAAATCCTTGTGTCGGTTTTTTCTGATGAAAGTTTTATATCGAATAAACGTTAGCCACTGGCCGTTTCAAGATTTTGAGAACATAATAACTTCTCTTTACATGCTTCCCGTGGTTTTTAACAGGAATCGCCAGTAGAACGTTAATTAATAAATAAAGTCGATTAATGAAAATATACTGGGCCTTAATAAAAGAGGGGATCGTGGCTAAGTAATGACAGCCGCACGGGTCGATCGATCAGCTTAAGCTATGGTCGCCGCAGTCGGTCTATGGGTGACAATCTTTCCATACAGAAACCGCTCCTTGCTTCGGTAAGCCCGTTAAGCCGTTAGCCCTGGCAATCATTAGTGGATCTTTGACACTCATTACGAGTAGTCAAAATCCCAAAAGTCTGACAACCAGTCTTACCAAGGATTATCGTATTACCCATTAACTGGGCTGTAGAGGTCAGATAGGCAGTCACTCCATGTAAAATACTGGCATTCAGCTGCATCCGGCAGACTGGAACCCGACCCCAACATAGTTGTGAAAAGGCTAGGCAGACTGAGACTGGGCTTAAACATTATGAGATACACAGATGTACCGTCGAAATGACGAGAAGAGAACCCTTCGTGAAATACAGCCGTGGAGTCATGTTTTTATTTGTCTCTTTGAAGGGTAAAATCAGGAATAAAATTATCCAGAAAAGAAACGGAGTTACCGATATAGCTTGCAGAGTAGGAAAACTGAAGTAGCAGTGGGCTAGCCATGTTTGTCGAAGGACCGATGGCCGGTGGACCAGACGAGTCGTGAGGGGCATATCTCGGGGGTGCACGTTGAAGAGCCTCCTCGTGGCGCATCCTGGGCAACGTCGGCCCCAATTGCCCACCAGGTTTGGGTGGACAAGTGGGGCGGGCGGCTAATCTTCAACAGGCGGGGAAAGGTCACGGTTCCAATCATCGATCATCCTTGATGGTCGGTGAAGGGAACCGGGCTACGGACGGACGGTCATGCGTCCACTCCTCCTCTGCTTACAGAGGAAGGTGAGTGGGCGTAGACCGTCACGAGGCGGTTCACGCCGCTAGACCCACTACAGAGTGGGTGGTGGAGGGTGTCCCATGCCCGCGCTGCATCTGTCCGGCATCCGGCGGCAGCGTGGGGACGCCGGGGCGGCGGTTGGTTTTGCCCAGCCGTCGGCCACCCCGTAATCTTGAATTCAAGACCGGGGGTCCGGGCCACTGAGGCTCGGGCCGCGAGGTAGACAACCTCTATAAAAAATTACCCCAATCCCAAGGTCTAGCGTGCCGAGGGGATGAATGGCCGGAGGGAATCCGGCCGTTAGCGCAACAAAAGGGACCTCACCCTTCAAAAAAGAAACAAAATATGGACAACACAGACGGGAAAAAACTACCCCAGGTCGGTACCAGCTGCTCAGCAGCTGGAGAATCCGGCACGTTCCCTTTGGGAACGTCAAGCCCCCATTCGTATTCTGGGGGGGGCAACGAATGTGTTCCGTTTGCCAATGGCAACAAGAGCCGAGGAGGCTCCTGTCCTTCAGAGGACCAAACAATGTCCGACCAGGACTCGCGCGGACGCTCCAAATTCTGGAGAAAACGTCCGCGCGAGGAAGACTCGGACGAAGCGGGGTCGATAGGTCGATCCGCGAGCGAGGAGAACGTGTCGGCTGCCAAGGTGACGACGGCGAGGAGGGGCCGAGGTCGTGCGGTGCAGCAACACGACAGTGGGGCTCGCTTTAAGCGGCCCAGCACTCCGGGTCCCTCTGGTGGGAGCGACACGGAGGGGCATCGCTCTGGAGGGACCGGCCGCAGGGCGGCTCTCTCGGAGTCGTCAGACGGTGAGTCGGACACCGCTGGAGGCTCCGAACAAGAGAGAGCGAGATTTGCGGAGGTTGTGGCAGCCGCCATTAAGGGTGTGGCCTTGAAGAGGCTTCAAACCTCCAAGGACAAGGCCATATCCGCTGCCATGGCCTCCATTATGGCGGCAGCTGAGGCGGCTGGCTGCATCGGTCCTTCGGCCGGCGAAGTGGCCGAGGTGAGGGCGGAGGTCGCCCGCCTGACGGCCGCCATGGAGCTTCTCCGGAAGGAGAATGAGAGGCTCCGGGCGGACCTGGCCGGCCTGAAGGGCGCCGGCAGCGCGCAGGCAAGGGAGCCATGCCGGCCCGCCCCGGTGGAGAACCAGGTCCTGGACCTGGTTCGTAAGGAGTTGGCGTCCTTCCAGGCGCGGTTTTCCGTCCTGGAGGGTATCGTCTTGCGCCCTCCCCTTGCGGCCAGGACGGCCCCGGGACCAAAGGCGGCCTCGTATGCGGCCGCTGCGGCAGCAGCCGCCCCTAAACCCGGGCCGTCTGGTCGGGCTCAGGCGCCGGCCAAAATGGCGTCGGTTGGCGGAGCCCCGGCGGCGACAAAACCGGCGGCGGCGGCGGCTAGCGGAGCCCCGGCGAAGGCGGCAAAACCGGCTCCGGCTGGCGGAGCCCCAGCGGAGCCAAAGCCTGCCAAAAAAAAGAAGGGCCGTACGGCAAGGAAGGTGGAGGGCCCTGATCCTGCGCCCCGCCTCCAAAAACCTCCCACTTCTCCCACGACCGACGCCGAGTGGCAGGTGGTCGGGGAGAAAAGAAAGGCGGCCAAGGCGGCCAGGAAAAAGGCACAAAGGCGGCGCCGCAAGGAGCGAGCCGTCGCAGCTATGCTTCGTGCCCCAAAGACCGCGGCTGTGGTAATTACACTGCAGCCAGACGCGGCCAAGAGGGGTATGACGTACTGTGACGTGCTCACCAAGGCAAGAGCGACGGTGGACCTGAAGGAGTTAGGGATTACCGGGGGCCTCCGGCATAGGGTGACCGCTACTGGCGCCCGCATGCTGGAGATCCCCGGGTCGACGAGTGGCCCCACCGCAGACGCTCTAGCGGAGAAGCTGAGAGCGTCCCTGAATGCGGAGGAGGTCCGAGTCTCCAGGCCCGTCAAGTGTGCAGACATGCGCATCATGGGCCTGGATGACTCCGTCACGGAAGGGGAGGTGGTAGCCGCCGTCGTCAGGACGGGCGGGTGTCTGGCCGACCAGGTCAAGGCGGGCACCATGCGTCCTGACGTTTCGGGCATGCGAACCATAACGGTAAGCTGCCCCGTGACGGCGGCCAAAACTATTGTGGAGGGCCGAAGACTTCTGGTGGGCTGGGTGTCAGCGCAGGTGAAACTGCTGGAGCCCAGACCTCTGAGGTGCTTCCGATGCCATGTGGGGCACCACGTTGGCATCCAGTGCACCTCAGAGGACCGCACCTCGTTGTGCTTCCGTTGCGGTCAGCCCGGTCATATGGCCGGCTCGTGCAGCGCCGCGCCGCACTGCGTCGCGTGTGCGGCTGCTGGCAAGCCGGCCGATCACCGGGCTGGGAGCAAGTCCTGCGCTCCACCCGCCGGATCCAGAGGAAAGGGCAGGCCCTCCGCCGCCACCTCCACCTCCGCCGTCGCCGCCGCCACCGTCGCCGCCGCCACCTCCGCCGTCGCCGCCGCCACCGTCGCCGCCGCCACCGCCGCCGCTGCCTCACAAGAGGCCCGAGAGGGGACTGTAATGGAGGAATAATAGCTCCATTACGTCTCCTCCAGGCGAATATCAACCACTGCGCCTGCGCTCAGGACCTGTTGCTCCAGAGCGTGGCGCAGTGGTCGATTAACATCGCCGTGGTCGCTGAGCCGTACTTTGTCCCGCCCAGGGATGACTGGGTGGAGGACCTGAGCGGCTCAGTGGCCATACTATCGTCGGCTGCCGCCGGTACCCCGTCCCTCGAAGGTGTCACGAAGGGACAGGGGTGCGTAGCAGCACGGTTCGGAGAGATAGTAGTAGTGGGAGTGTACTTCTCTCCGAGCCGAACTCTCGCCGAGTTCCACAACTCTCTAACAGAGTTGACTGTCGTCGTCCGAAACCAGTCCTTCCCCGTGTTAGTGCTCGGGGACTTCAACGCCAAAAATTTGGCCTGGGGTTCCCGTTACACGGACATGCGGGGAAGGATGGTGGAGGACTGGGCTCTGGAAACAGGCCTGGTCGTCCTAAATCGGGGTTCTGTTCCTACCTGTGTGCGGATGCGGGGGGAGTCCGTGGTGGACATTTCGTTCGCCAGCCCCGCTCTGTCACAGCAGGTCATTGACTGGCGCGTCATGGAGGAGGTGGAGACCTATTCCGACCACCGGTATATCCGGATCGACGTCTCCGCCCAGACCTCCAGCGCGCCGGTCCAACAGGCCCCGAGTGGTCCGCGGTGGGCGCTGAAGCAGCTGGACCGGGAGCTTCTCCTGGAAGCCTCAATCGTGCAGGCCTGGGTGTCATCACCAGACAGGCCTGCCGATATTGACAACGAGGCTGAGTGGTTCCGGGAGGCCATGTCCGAGATCTGTGACGTGGCAATGCCCCGAGTCCGGCCAGGATGCGCCCGACGTCAGGTGTACTGGTGGTCGCAGGAGGTAGAGGCGCTACGCAAGGCGTGCGTTGACACGCGACACCGGTACACCAGGCACCGCAGGCTCCGCATTCGCCCTCCGGATGCGGAAGCCACGGAGGCGGAGCTGTACGAGGGGTACAGAGCGGCGAAGACCGCCCTCCAAGAAGCTGTTCAGCGGGCCAAGAATTTGGCCCGCGAGGAGATGGTGGAGACTCTGAACAGAGATCCGTGGGGGCGCCCTTACAAAATGGTGCGGAATAAACTCCGCACCTGGGCCCCCCCGCTGACGCAGAGTCTCCGCCCCCAGCTGGTGGAGGAGGTGGTGAGCGCTCTGTTCCCTTCACGGGCGGAGCATACTCCCCCGCCCATGGCTCCGCCAATTGCGGTGTCCGAAGCGGACCACGCGGACGACGACGACATCCCTGAAGTGACCGGGGTAGATCTGAGAGTGGCGGTAGGTAGGCTGAAGGCCAAAAATACCGCCCCAGGGCCCGACGGCTTGCCGGGTAAAGCCTGGGCCCTGGCCTCGACGGCTCTCGGACCCCGACTGGAGGCGCTCTTAAGCGCATGTATGGAGAGGGGCCAGTTTCCACTCCGTTGGAAGACGGGGAAGCTGGTCCTCATTCGGAAGCCAGGGCGCCCTGCGGACTCTCCGTCCGCATTCCGGCCCATCGTGCTGCTCGACGAGGTGGGCAAGCTCTTTGAAAGAGTGATTGCGGGCCGCCTCGTCGGGCACCTGGTGAGGACGGGGCCGGATCTTGCGGATAGCCAGTTTGGCTTCCGCAAGGGGCGCTCTACGGTGGACGCCATCATGCGCGTGAGAGCCCTCACGACGGGGGACGCGGTGTCTCGGGGTGGGGTGGTCGTGGCGGTGTCATTAGACATCGCTAACGCGTTTAACACCCTGCCCTGGAGCTGCATTAGGGAGGCACTCCGGTATCACCGAGTGCCGACCTACCTCCGTCGAGTAGTCGGGGCGTATTTGACGGACAGAGCCGTCATCTACCCCGGTCGCGATGGGGAATGGAACCGGCGAGAGATGTCGTGCGGTGTCCCACAGGGATCGGTCTTGGGGCCGCTCCTGTGGGACATCGGTTACGACTGGGTGCTGCGGGCAGACCTCCCTGATGGCGTCAGCGTAGTTTGCTACGCTGACGACACGCTGGTCCTGGCGCAGGGGAGGTCGCATCAGGCGGCGGCCGACGTAATGACACGCGGGGTTGCGATAGTCGTGGAGAGGATCCGGCAGTTGGGTCTCGAGGTGGCTCTGCACAAGTCCGAAGCCATGACATTTCATGGGCTTCGGAACGGGCCACCATCGGGATCCCAACTTACGGTAGGAGGGGTTCACATCGGCGTCGAGACGACGATGAAATACCTGGGTCTCGTCCTCGACAGCCGGTGGAACTTCGTGGAGCACTTCCGACGTTTGGCCCCCAAACTGGAACGGGCTGGGGCCGCTTTCAAGCGGCTCCTGCCCAACCTGAGGGGGCCAAACGCCTCCTGCCGGAGGCTTTACGCGGGGGTCGTGCGGTCCATGGCCGTGTATGGCGCCCCGGTGTGGGCGCGTTCACTGCGGCTTCGAGCCGCCCACTACTTGAACGCGCCCCAAAAGGTGGTAGCCATACGGCTGATACGGGGGTACCGCACGATCTCGCGCGAGGCGGCAAGCCTCCTTGCCGGACTGCCGCCATGGGATCTGGAGGCGATAGTCCTCGCGCGCCTCTTTGAGTGGCGCGCGGAGGCACTACGCCGGGGGGAAAACCCGCTTCCGCGGCAAATTGCTGCGGAGCGGACGGACCTCCGGCGCGATCTCATGGCGGCATGGAAAGCGCGACTGTCGCAACCCAGCGCAGGGCACGCCGCGATAGCGGCGGTAAGGCCCCTCTTTGAGGAGTGGCTAGAGAGGCGTCACGGCGCCCTCACCTACCGCCTGACGCAGGTCCTCACCGGACACGGATGTTTCGGGAGGTTCCTGCACATAATCAGGCGGGAGGAAACGCCCGGGTGTCACCACTGCGAGGATCGCCCAGAGGACACGGTGGTGCACACGGTGGAGGTCTGTCCCGCTTGGGCAGAGCACCGCCGTGTCCTCGTAGAGGCGATCGGCAGCGGCGGCGACCTCTCGCGCCCGGCCCTGGTCCAAGCCATGGTCCGGGGCGAGAGGGAGTGGGAGGCAGTCACCTCCTTCTGCGAAGCAGTCATGCTAGCGAAGGAGGTGGCGGGATGGGAGAGGGAGAGAGCCGAGAGGGCCGCCCGTCCCAGCCGCCGCGGTAGACGCTCCGGGCGTCGGGAGCCGCGTGACGACTCCCGGCCACCGTAGGCGCGGGCCTGCGGACGGCGAGTAATGGGTAGCTCGCCGTCCGATCAGGACCAGGCCCGTGCCGGACGGCGCGTATGTGTTCCACGCGCGCCTCAAAGAGATGTCAGCAGACATAGAGGGGCCCGTTAGGGCCGAAGCCTGCCGGGGCAGCGGGATTGTCCGAAAGGGTTACCGCTGCCCCGGAACATAAAGGGCTAAGGAAGGAACACGGATGGGTTTTAGTCAGTAAGAGTCTGACACTCCCTTCCGCTCCACCCAGAGCGGGAGGGGTCATTGGATGATTTCCCATCCTTAAAAAAAAAAAAAAAAAAAGGGGCATATCTCGCAATTTTAAGAATGTTTACAGTCAGAAGGCCAATTCTCGTAATGTAAAACGTTCAAAATCTAGTCGCAGTCTCATCTCAGCGACAAACAAATGTCAAAAACTTGTCAAAATGTACTGAAATTTGAGGTATTTTTGACAGATTGAGACTGAGATCAGACTGTGAACGTTCTTAAAATTACCAGAATTGCCCCTCTGATCTCAGTCTCAATCTGTCAAAAATACCTGTAATTTCCCAACATTTTTGACAAGCTTTTGACATTAACTGTCGCTGAGATAAGATTATGACTAGATTTTGAGCGATTTGAATTACGGGAATTGGTCTTCTGGAGTGGAGACCGCGTATCGGCAAGCATAGTGTGGGACGCCCCCTAGCTAGATTGACGGACGACCTAAAGAAGGTGGCTGGGACGGACTGTGTTGTGGCGCACCCTGGGAGAGGCCTATATCCAGCAGTGGACTGCAATATTCGAATCTGATTGATTATGTCTTTTTTTTAAACTCATTGCAACCGCACTTCAAAGCGATGCTCCACCAAATAAAAAATCAGCTTCTGCACGTAACAAATTTTAAATTTGAACAACTAAGTTTTAAAGCTCTTCGTGAAATAGCTCTTTTAGTAACAAACTGTGATGACTCTGGTACAATAGATGCCCACAGCTGGGACACAGGCGTTCTCTCTGCGATAGGGTCTGGCCATAATCCACCACGTGGGTCCAGGGTACCCACGTTGCCACGTATCAACTACTAGAAATTTTCAAAATAAAAAACCAAGAAAAAAACAAAAAAAATAATTAATTATTAAATAAAAGAATGAATAAATCCGACCATTTAATTGCAACATTGCGCACAAAACGGCATAAAATATAAAAGCGATTCTTTTGCCACAGAGTACGGTGCCTCGATGGTGGGGACCACAATCGTTCCTCGCAGCCACCACATACCGCTAATTACATTTAACGCTTCAGCTGTCCATTAACCACTAATTGGATATTTTTATTGTCTGTCTCAATTTTCTTGCCAGCGTTGATGAGTTCCTGAAAACTTGAATAAATTCGACGTTATTTACTGTGAAAATATTTATTTGTGACACTGATATTAAATGTTGACAAAAAAAAAAATATTGAGCTGAGTATTTTCATATATTGCAGACATTTGTATAAGAAAGGCCTTCGCTTACAAAATAATATTGTTTCATCAAAATTTTTCGCGACAAAAGTAAACTTAATAATACACAAGCTTTTTTAATCTTTATGATATATCTGAGGATACATTTTTTTATAAAAATAAGTAAGTACCTACTTACGTGCTTCTATATTATTAAAACATAGAATCAATATGTAATTTTGAGCAAATATTTAATCCCGTTTCTTCAAGGCTCTGAAATTTACCGATGCTAAGTAAATTCTTTACAGAACCTATTACTTCCAATGTTCAGGGTTTTATTCAATAATGGAAATTATTTTGGTGTCCCTTAATTTTATAACGTGAAATTGAGGTTGGTTCTGTAATTACTGATAATGCATCGTGCACACTTTGTAGTTTATTTTTTTTCTTTTTCAAATATCATTGTTTATTATTATTAGGTTGGTTCTTAATGAAAATTGCACCAATGTTGGTAAATTCTTCACAAAAAAGTGCCTTAAATAGTCGTACTGGAAGAAGAAAAAAATATGACCGGACTATGGATTAATCTTCCTAAGTAAGGAGCAAAACGAAATGGGTTACTATTTCGGGTCGGATTAGAATTCTGTCAGTTTTCAGCGGCCATGTTTTAGCTGAGTTCAGTAATCTGATGACGTCACAGAAAATCGTGGTATTCTGCGTGTGCTACGCCTGCTACGCCAATATAATGCTACGCACGTAGAGCTGTAGTGCTACGCACGTAGAAGCGATAGTTTCAATGTCGTTCCAGTCTGAGAAATAAATTTGAAAATGGTATCTAAATTTCTTTGAGTATGTTTCCCTTTTTATTGGATTATCACTTACTCATTACCTTTATTTCATGTTTGCAATAAAGAAATTGGGAATTAATCTTGTCACACACCCATAGTATCATAAAAACACATAACGGATGGTTTTTGTACCAAAAATGAACATAGTCCTTGAAACAACAAAAGCCCTTGCTTTATTAGTGAAAAAAAAAAATGCATGAATAGGCATTACCTACTGTACGTACTTTTGAAATCCACTTCCATTCGATATGACTGGTATTTGTTTAGTATTGTCACCAAATGGGGACGTAATAGCATTTCCATGTCAACACGGACGAAAACCCGGACGAAAGTATTATGAAATATTATTTTTATTAAAAAGGCAAAAGGCGGTGGGCCGGGTGTTGGGGCGCAGTCGAGGAGAAACTTATGTCCAGCAGTGGACAATGATAACCTGAGTTCAATGTCATGAATTTATTTCTGGCATTCCTTCTTATTCTTACTATAATTCCGAAGAGTTATTTCTATACCAAATGTACTTTCTTTGGTATTGTTCTTCGAATCGTTGAGCTCCTCAAGTTCTGAGTTGAGTTGCACGATTTATGACAAATGCGTGCACTGACTGGACAGGTCCACTCAATCTGTGTGGTTCTTCCTCAAAAGACCATTTCAGACACCAATCTACATGGTCTTCACAAGATCTGACCAAGATTTTTAGCCTGGACTTTAAAAGAGACTGTAACCTCTGAGTTTGTTTCGGCCTTTAATCTCAGAATAGTCAGATAGGAAACGCCGACCTCATCTAGTTTAAAAAAATATGATTGACGTGTAAAAGTGTTTGTACAAACCTACTTACAGAAAATAAATCATTTATACAGAAACCATGTTCATACATTATCATATCGCACCATCCTCGCATGTCTAGCAGCAGTTGGTTTTCAATATATCGTGACCAACACAGCGTGTTTACAGACCCGCTTACAAGAAACTGTTAAACTTTGATTGTGAAGCTCAAGGCAATTTATGAAGTTGAAATATGAACTGTCGTCTACAGGTATTCGATTTATGTAGTCATTTGAATTTGAAGAAGAATGTTAGTTTTATAGTTGTACTAGCTGTTGCCCGCGAGTGCGTCTGCCATCCAGGATGAAAAGTAGTCTACGTCCTTCTTCAGGTCCCAGGCTATAATATTAGTTAGGATTAATCGTAGAAGTGAAACACTTTACTCAAAATACTATCGTACGTATGTAACATAAATCTTTTTGGTTTTGCAAAACGGTTTGATCCGAGGTTAATATTGTGTACTAAATATCAAATTTTCATTTCTACTTGCTGTCCTAAAAACCCAAAACGGGTTTTAAGCGGTTCCGTCATTTTATAACGGTCGTCATCAAAATCTGTTATTTCCACCAGTGATTAACATAAAGGTGTCAAGAACGCTATATATTTTTACTAGATTTTGACAGCCATTAATGAGTAAAAGGGTCACTTAATAACGGCTGTCTAAATACACAGCTTTCTTAGGCGTGGATTATACACAGACGACGTAAGGTGGAGACGCGGCACAGGCATGATGCCGCTTCAAAAAGTTTTCATACAAAAATTACGAAGGCGACGTGTCGTGAATTACACTCAAGCGGCGCGGCGGCGGGCGGCGCGTTCATACATTTTGGATGAAAACGTTTTGAAGCAGCATCATGCCTGCGCCGCGTCTCCACCATACGCCGTCTCGGTATAATTCAAGCCTTAGGAAACCAAACCTTAATAATACAGGGAAAGAGAGAGGGGAAGGGGGAGGGTAATTTAAAAATATCTAAAACCTCTTAGTAATTTCGTATCATCATCCTGAATAATCATAAATTACGATCGTAGCACGTTCTGTAGTTCCTGCCTACTCTAAAGGAAAACAAATGAAGGTGAGTTAACGTATGTCTAAATATGGCTTAAATACGCTTTAGCTACAATTAACATGAAAGATAACTGCCTGAACCAAAGTTTCGGCAAAAAACTTAAGAAAATTCTAGCCTTTGTCACAACGATTATGAATATTAATAGAATCAATAAAAATTGTGTACTTTTTTCATTAATTAATTATTAATATTCGTTACAAAAACATTTATAGAAGCGTTTTTAATTGGAATTCAGTGAATGCTTCTTAAATTATGTACGTAAGTAATTGAATAAGCATAGACGTTCTGTGTTCATTTATTATCTAATATAATTCTATTGCATGCAAATTTAATTTTGGGGCATTCATTTTTCATAATTTAGATGAGTATGCGTAATTGCATGAAAAACTAGAAATTATGATCAATGGATTTAATTTTATATTAAAACCGCTTTTGTTTTTTATTTAACTTTGTGATTTGAAGGTCGTTGAGTCATTCACGTACGCATTCTCTAATTAGCTGATTGATGTAGAAAATCTCAGTTTTTAACAACTTTAATTTATATTCAGATTACGAGTTATTAACAAAAACGATTTTTATACTTTTTGATAACATTTTATTTGTCTCAATCATTTCGGTATTTATCAAGAGTATGGCTATAGTCATAATTATAGAAAACAAAAAAGCAAACAAATCTTTGAGGCACTGTAAACTAGATAAAAAAAATTTGCGCAAATAGCAGTACTTACCTGTTGTCGCACAACTAAATACACAGTTTCCTTCAAAACCACGTCTTCCTCTAATTCTATACTAGAGAAACCAATTCCCCATAAGACGATGGGTCCGGAAATCAACGTTAACCGGTCAAAATCAAATAGGCCAACATCAAAAACGGAACACAGGGAATCGATTATTAATACAGAATACCACAGGATACCAAAGTTTAATTCTAATTTATCTATACCCTTGTAAGAGCAAGGTTGCTTGTCAAGTGTACATTAAAATAAAATGTTCTGTTTTAGTTAGCTTCTTGTGTTATATCATCTGCCTAGCCCTTTCTACTATGTTGGGGTCGACTTCCAGTCTAACCGGATGCAGCTGAATACCAGTATTTTACATAGAGCGACTGCCTATCTGACCTACACAAGCCAGTTACTGGGCAATAATATAATATTATAAATGCGAAAGTAAGTTTGAAAATACCTTTTCACGCGTAAACCACTGAACCTATCATCCTGAAATTTTGCATATACGTTGTCAGGTGTACAGAAACGGACATGCCTTTCATCCCGAAAAAAAGTGCTGTTCCCGAGGAACACAACAATAACGTTATTATGATAATAGATGGCGCCACGTGTCTTTTCTCTTGATCGCGGACAAAGTCGCGGGCAACAGCTAGTTACAGATATAAATGTAGAAATTAAATTCCAATCCACACACAAAAGCCAAACCCCTAGATTTGTTTCCCGAAAACAAATGAAACACTATTTCAAACACCAGCTCCCAGACTATCATCGTAAATTGGCTATAAATATATCCTGGCAGGTCATCCTGAAACCAATAATGATCCTATGTACTTTAAATGGTTTTGTGTCAGTTAATTGGCGTTCGGTACGGCGCGAGTTTTGATCGGAAAGTAGTGTGGTTACGTGCAAATTGAGCTTATAAAGGGGAAAAATTATCGGAAAACGGTAGTAGTAGCAAAAAAGTTAATAGGGACTTTTTTATGAGCTGATTGGTATACTGTAGAGAGTTTTTTAAATAAGAAAAATCTAGGACACATTTTGTTCAGGTTATCGTTCGTGTATGGGTGATCGTCTATTACATATTGAGAACCCTCCGTGCTTTGGACACACGCGCACGTTAAGCCGTTTGTACCGGCTGTCATTCGTAGATCTTTGACTGTCGTTACGGGTAGTCAGAACCCCAAAAGTCTGACAACCAGTCTTACCAAGAGGTATCGCGTGTTACCCAGTAGTTGGGTCGCTCCATGTGAAATACTTGTATTTATATGCATCCGGTTGTCGGTTAGTCAGGAACCAACCCATAATTGGGAAAAGGCTAGGCAGATTGTTTTAATCGTGGTGAGGTTTCATGGCAGTTACATCAGCTTTAACATTAAAGATGTCTACATGTTTTGCTTGAACCCCAGCTCAAAGTATTTTAAAACATCTCAGTAATTTAATTTTAACATATTTTTGTATAAACTAATATTTTATAAAGAAAAGTTTACCTAGATTTTTTGAATGTTTGTTTGTTACGCTTTCACGCTGAAACAGCTAAATGGATTTGGATGAAGTTTTGCATATCGGTTGACAATGACCTGGAGAAGGACAAAGACCACTTTTCATCCTGGATCGCAGGCAACAGCTAGTACTTTATATTCTGGTTATTATAGAACTGCCAAAAGACACGTTCGCCCTTAGGGCGCTTTCAATTTATACAAACCGCGCGGTGCGGGTTGTCGAGCGTTCGCGGTACCGATTCCGCACTGTTGCCGCACCTCGCGCTTTGTATTAAAATAAACGACTGTCTGTGCGCAATACGACAAACGCATCACTTTGGCACCGCAGCGGTCCGACACCGTCTAAATTGAAAGCGCCTTTACGAAACAAGTTTTATCTTTAAACCATCGATCCATTTTTTAAATTTCGAACTGCCCCTATAATATTACAAAGTTAAAAATTCTTATTACAAACACTGACGTTAAACCCGAGTCTAAGTTGTCAATTTTGCATTATGACATTTACATTATTTTGTCGGAATAAAGTTCAAAATGCAGTAACTGGCTCGCAGGTTTAGGCTAGGTCTAAAGTTAGATCTCGTTTTGTAATAAGACGGTAAAAGTTTTGTCCAAGTTAACATTTAAAAAAATGGAGGAAGAGAGGTGCGTAATCTTCGTTCGGACTTTCCTAATTTCCTCCCTGCACGCTCCAAGAAACGTTTCCTTCCGTACCAAATGTACCAATTTATATTGAAACCTTGACAACCTTAGTTACTTTTTTCATCATCATCATAGTCCACTGCTGGACATAGGCCTCTCCTATTGCACGTCATTCAACTCGTTTTTAAACAACTCTCATCCGTAATTCCTTGTTTAGGTACTTTCCTAATACTCAACAATTACGGACAAGTACCCACATCTGTTGACGGAATTATTTATGCTAATGGAGGAGTGCTCTCAAAATGAATAGATGGCCCTTTGTGTGACCTCAGCCCTACCTGTCTACTCAGAGTAAGGACGTCAGAATTAATAAGCCCTTTAGTTAGGGAGAGGATTCCAGAATATTTACCAAAGGAATACTTCGTGAGGTGACTCAATCTGAGGTAAGCGGAGGTATGTTACTTGGGTCAGGATAGAAAGCTTTGTACAGTTTGACCTACGCTACTTTGGAAAGTTTGAATTCATTAGGAACGAGGATAAACTTTAACTTATATTTTAGAAAGGAGTGATTTTGCGCTCCTAAAAACATTATTAAACACTAATATAATGATTGCGCGTCTTTTTGTGATCCTCAAATAATTTCCAAAAAATACTAAACAGACAATTAATTGCAGCCAATTATTTGCCTAACCTAACCCGTTTGGCCGCGGTACCTTAGCATAGTTACTGCGACCAACTGTGAGAAAACGTCAGAAAGTTATAGAGAGCCTCATTTATTTAAAAAAAAAATGTGCATCATTAGAAGCCTAAAAAAATTGTAGAGGTTCTTCCATATTAAAAAAAAACATGCGTCATTAGAAGGCCAATAAGTTTTTAGAGGATCAGTTAAATATTTTTCTTTTTGAAAGGTCTTGTTTTCAAACTAGCTTCTGCCCGTGGCTTCATTCGCGTGAAAGCTGTAAAACACTACAATATATTAAAATAATAGTCACATTTTTATAAACCTTAACCTTCCCCGTATACTACCGAATGGCGCACTAATGCGTTCTTACATATTATTCCTGACGAACGGTTATCAATAAAATAATATGAGAGCATATTTTTAACACACGGGATTTCTCATCAAAAACAGGTGGTCACCCATCCACGGACCAACCGCGGCAAGCTTAGCTTAACCTGACCGATCGACCCGTGCATCTGTTATTACTTGGCCACAAGCCCCTCTCAAGTCTCCAGCAGTGGACGTCTATTAGATAGCTGAAATGATGATGATGATCATGATGTGGGTGTATTACAGTTACACCTCTGCTTAACCCTTTAGGCGATACAGGCGTGATGTTATCATAAAGTCACTGGACAAAATATAAAATGGTCAACTTCCATAGGCAATGATGACAAAATAATGACATACTGAAGTAGAGAACAAAATTTGCACACTGACTTAAAACGGCTAGAATTTAATTACTATTACTGTACAAAAAGTAGAATCATTCGTTATTCCGGTAAAATAAAACCATCCTTCGTTTCCCGCTTAGCAAGTACCATTTGTTTAGTAGACGTTGAAAGGTCGAATGCATTTAATTGAAAACCTTCTTATTTCTCTCTTCGGTCTCAGAAGTGATCGCAGCTAAAACCTCCTGAATAAAATCTGGCAACACAAAACAGCTCTTGATTTTTTTCAATTATAAGAATTATTTTAGTTTAACTACCAAGCTGACTATAACGCTTTGAAAAGTTTCAAAACAGTTTACAAGTGACGAACTTTTAATGATACCCAATAAAAATGTTTACGTAAAAGAGGATTTTTTAGGATTGCGTTTGCCTCCGCTGTACGTCAGACCGCCCGTCCGTCTGTCTGTCAGCAGGCTGTATCTCATGAACCGTAATAGGTAGGCAGTTAAAATGTTCACAGAGTGTATATATTTCTATAGCAGCTATAACAACAAATAATAAAAACAAGAAACCTGTTTTTTCGACGGTTTTTTAATTGTGATACGAAACCCTTCGTGTGCGATTCCGACTCGCTCTTGGCCGTTTCTTTTTTAATATTTTCTTCTTTGAGCCTTTACTGTAAAGAAAATTATGAGTTGGTGTTAGGTAATTAACGATTAGAATAAAGTTGGAGGGCCTTAGTGGAAGAAAAGTTTTAATTTTACTTTAAGGCATCTGTTCATCTCATCTCATGCATCTGTCCACACTCGGTCTTTTATAGAGGCTCAGAAGTCCAAACTCAAGGTTTGCCAAAGAGCGATGGAGCGTAGCATCTTAAATATTAAACTTAAGGACCAAATTCGCAACACAATACGCTCCAAGACAGGTATCGCCGATGTTGGCGGCAAGTCTGCGAGGCTGAAGTGGGACTAGGCGGGTCACACTGGATGCATCCAGACAGATGGGCAAAGTCGTCACACAGTGGGTGCCTGAAGACGGGCGTCGTCACCGAGGCAGGCCTAATAATCGCTGGCGTGATGATTTAGACTCGTTCCTGATCGACTGGATGGAGAAAGCACAGCTTATGGAAATGTGGAAGAAAATGGGGGAGGCCTTTGCGCAGCAGTGGGACAGTACAGGCTAACGGAAAAAAAAATGGCATGTGTTCTTGAAACGCAAATCTCGTTCCACCAATTATTCGGTTGGTAGAAAAAAAAGTTTTTTAATAGAAGAGAACAAATTTTATCGAAGTCAGCGAAATTACTCAAATGAAGAAAGTTGCGGACGCTTCGCATGATATTAGACACTAGATCGATTTATTTAAAATTGGCACAAACTTCCGGGAAGGTTTGAAAAATTTGAATTAAAAACTTTTTCAATTTAAAGAGGGTAGATATTAATTGGGAGCTGTAAACAGAGGGTAAATACGATTTTAACCCTTTAGGGAAAATAATTATTGCGTTTTTTTAAGGTGTAGATTTCGAAAATTTCTGATCTAGTGGAGTTTCGATTTAAAATGTATTATCGTTTCAACGATCTACACGAATTTAAATATCGACTTACTGAAATCTTACTTAAATAAACTTACAATGTTAGTTATTTTATTTTTCAACAATATTTTAATTTATTTAAATGGTTTTCGAAACATCGCCAAGCGGTTGGTCGACTCTTCACGTGACGTATTTTTGGCCAAAAAATCTGCTTTACAAAAATTGCAACGTGGCAATGCTGCCTGCTTTTTGGGCCACTTTTCCCGCTGACTGCGATGTGGACGGATTTTTGATGCATGATTCTTTACACTTGTTTTGTTTTACATACATTTTTTTTTTTTTAAAGATGGGAAATCATCAAATCACCCCTCCCGCTCTGGGTGGAGCTGAAGGGAGTGTCAGACTATTACTGACTAAAACCCATCCGTGTTCCTTCCTTAGCCCTTTATGTTCCGGGGCAGCGGAAACCCTTTCGGACAATCCCGCAGCCCAGTTTACATAGTGTTTTACATACATTACCTACATATTATTATTTTAAGTGTGTTAGCTTAAATATTATCAAAAAATAAAACAGTATAATTAATGAACGTTCTATCCATTTCGATAAATAACAAAACAGTGAACCCAAACCACCGAAGTCTCTATAACATTTATCACAATTTAACAAGCACAAGGAATCTGCCCATCAGAAAAGATTAGAGGAAACAATCTTCCACCATTACGTTAATTACTAGAATTTTACGGGCGTTGAGTTTGCCTTAAAGAAACTTTATTCTGACTTGGAACAGTTTGTCAAGCAAGTGAATAATGTTATGCGGAAGTTTGAGCTTGCAGCTGGGTACTAGTGTGGTACCAAAGACTGAATCTGGGGGTACGGGAGTGCAACCGCCAAGACGAGCCAAGCGAAACGCAAGGGCACTACCTACCTTTTCTCAAAGCTCTTCGTCGTTTTTTTGAACCCTCTTAACTTGGGTTTGGATTAAACCAGATAAACAAAATTCTTGGTAAATGATGTGAATAGTGAACTTAGTTTCAATTGCATAGCTCTTATACTTTAGATTTGAGACTGATATCTAAATAGACTGATATCTAAAAAACCCCGATTTCGTCACTGACATGATCATCAAAACTCTTAGGGTACTTCCTGAAGTCCTAGAAAGCTGAAATTTGGTATGCAAGTTAGTATTAGTACACAAACAACAACAAAAAATCTAAAACTTGGAACTTTTACTCCCCATCCCCTTAAACTAGGGGATGGAAGTTTGTATGAGACTTCCGCAAATTTTGATGCTAAGGGCTGAAAATTGATATAGGGACTCCTTGTTAAAAATAATAAAATAGATATTTTAGGATTTTTAGTAAACCATCGTAAAAAAAAGGTTTTTTTTTTTCGTAATCTACTTAAGGCATTGATTGCCAACGCGGTCACCGGTGACCGCGAACAATATATTTTCTATTGTGTCTGTTGTCTGGCAGTCAACGTGTTAAAAAAGTCGTGAAATCCCACCAAAAACATTTTCATGTAAAATTTTGCCAAAAAGAGGTGATTTTTTTTTGACAACATTTGACTCGCACTGTCTAAAAGTTATCAGATTTCGTGTAGAGCCAAACTTCTAACTCTACACGCCCTAGCTCTACAAGTCCTAACTTCACAAACTCTACACCATGATCAAAATATGTGTGTCCAATTTTATCCAAATCCATTCAGCCATTTTTGCGTAAAAGCGTAAAAAACAATCAATTAAACTCACTTTTGCATGCATATAATATTAGTTAGGATTGGGATTACACATATATTACACGCAATAAAAGCCTTTTTATAAATTTACATAGCTATCAATAAAATCCCAAAAGAAACACGTATTTCCATATCCATCACGCGTATACTCCTTATTAATCCCCCAGTGTGCTGGTACCATGCCATCCTCCTAAACCTTTAAACGCCCTTCACCCATGGGGTTTAGGGGATTAAGAGATTATATCAGAAGGTTCTATTCATCACACGCTCACACATTATGCGGTGTGCTGATGTGAACGCAAATTGTATTTCCAGACACGGAGATAGATGGCTTGGCCTACGTGGCTGCCCCATCAAAACCCACTAATTGTTATAAACTAAATGTTCCAGGAGAACGCACATACAGCGTACTAGGTAATTTATTTCCTTGTTATAATAATGTGCGCTTTATTACTCGTAACAAGACAATTAACCATTATAGAATCTAGTGAGTTCCCAATACTTGTTAGTTTGACGGCATTTAAATACTATGAAGGTAAAGCAAACGATTTTTTTTTCCCTTAATAGGTTTTGATATAAGGCAGCTGTACTCCTGACAAACAATGGGAGTAAGAACTGACAGTACCTAAATATGTATGTCTCATGCTTGAACACCAAATGATAACAAAAATAACTGTTTATAAATCTTTAAACGGATACTTGTTTGTAGGCTTCTACAGACTAACCTTATGAGTATTTTAAACGTTAACGTTTGCGATATTCTGTCAAATTAATCAGCGCTTGACGTAAATTGACGTAATTTTAGTAGGCAAGTTTTTAATCACATCTAAACTTGTATGGAATAGTGCGCTGATTAATTTGAGATATTCCACTCAGAGCACTAATTTCAACAGCACTTGGACGAACGGTACCTGAGTACTTCCACTAACGGCAATGAAACAAAATTTTGTAACGTGCAGTTCGGTGGAACAATTTATTAACAGGAACAAGTTATTTGACAGGATAAACTAAAATTTATCTTCGGTCCTTTTCTTAATGAAATAGAAAGAAAAAGATGCACTGAACTTAAATTTAGTTAAGTTTGTGAACAAGGGAATCGGCACCATTATCAATATTATTGTCTACCATTGTCATTATCTCCAACGAAGCCCCCAGCTTAGTGGGTATATGGGTGGCATGGTTTAAAGTCAAATTCGAATCGCTCCGTTCGAATTAAATCAAGGTATTTCATCATTTGCCAATATAATTTTACTTTCACTTTGATCTCAATATTTAACTTAGTTTTATATAATGATTTGCAATAATTTACCTCCTGTTACATAAACTGCAGTAGTAAATAGCATTACCTATGTATAACAACTCTGGTCCCCAAGATACAAGCGCCGCCTAGTTTGGGGACCGCCGTAAAGATCCAAATGATGATCGCTAACAGCTACAGACCGACATTAAGTCAACTTTAAGATAATACTTGTAACATTGGTTTGTAACATTGGTTCAATAAATTTATTATTATTATAATTGGCAAACTAATCTAACTCTTCATGATGTAGCTTAAACCTTAGACCGTTTGCAACCAAAAAAACAACATTTGCGCCTAACTACAAAATAAATCCATCATCGGCAAATCGCTGAAAATTACCAGTTCAGTCGACGTTGAACACAAAAACGGGAAATTATTCAAGGAAACCAGTTTTATGCACGAGAAAATCGTAAAGTTCTTGCTACATATTTGTAATGTCTCATTCACAGGGAAAATGGCCGCCGATTAAGTTAATGAGTACATTGTTAGGAGACCGCGGAACGTTCGTCGCAGCATAAGAGTGTAATTAAGGAAGTAGGGAAGAAAGTGAGGTGTGTTCCTTGAGATAAAGATTTTTTTTGGGGGGTATTTTTGTACAGGAGCTTTAAATCGAGAGTGCTTATGTATTGTTTGTATTTGTTTCCTTTTGGTAAAACGGTTTTCTTTTTGGAAGATCATTAAATGTTAAACAAGGTCATTATAAATACTACGAAACACGATGATTACGTTATAATTTCTTCATATTGACTGTTCTATTTCAAGATTGTTTACCTAGTAGGTAACAATAATAAAATTCTGCAGTTACCTATAATTTTTTGTTACATTGATTCTGTTCTGTTGCCTCCTGAGGTGTAAGGCCGCGCACAACAACCAGAATCTCCAAACGTCAACCTCACCTGCACGTGGTGCATCCTACTGCTTACCAACGAGGCAACAAGGCATAGCGAGACCGAAAAATGGCGGGATATCCATAAATACCTTCCG
Source organism: Gortyna flavago (assembly GCA_963669345.1). Lineage (NCBI taxonomy): Eukaryota > Metazoa > Arthropoda > Insecta > Lepidoptera > Noctuidae > Gortyna > Gortyna flavago. The sequence continues at coordinate 12,990,261 of OY770136.1, read as the reverse complement.
CGCGGTGGTGGGTAAACCACCAACAAAAGCGTTCCCAAGGAGGGTTGGTGTCAGGCTGGCGGCCGACTAAAACCTGAACCAACATGACTACTCTGAGAAGAAATTCCAAAACAAAGTCAAAGGTCACAGTCTCTTTTAAAGTCCAGGCATAATTTTGGTCAGAAACAAGTTTGTAGATAAGAAAATAAGACGTTGTTTATCAAGCGAATCACAAACCTACAACTATGTTGCTCTCCAAATAAGCCAACTGCTACTTATTACTTATTTATACACAAAAATAACCAGCCATGTCAGGTGAAAGACATCCTTGTTTATTTTTCCCTATATGTGAGAATTTGGCCGAGATCACCATGCAAGCAGGAATTGGTCGCCGTTTGCGATGCCCATGGGGACCCATGAGACAGTCCCATAATCAGGAACACACGACCTAATACAGTTGATGGAATTTGTTAAAAAATGTTACCGTGGCAAAACAAGGGGACGTTTTGTATGGGTGTGAGCTTTAGGGTTTGGGAATTCATAAAAACATTGATTGTATGTGAGCTACAATAATAAAAGGAGTAAGTTTAATGTGTTTTTTTATTTCATGCAATTGACGAACAGCGTAATCTCGGTTTTTATTAATTCTAGTTACCGCGGTAACTATAGAATTAATAAAAACCTAATATCTTTAAGACTTGTTATTTTATTTAACAAATTCTCAGACAGAATCTTTTAAATTGTTTAATATAGGGGCTCTTAGCATAAGCATAATATTTATTTTTTATTTTTTTTACTCTGGCTACTCGCAGTTCATCCTGTATGAGGATGGCTACTGCTTAACCGGACTTTCCTGCATGGATGCCTTGAATTAAGGCCTCCAGCCGTTTAAATAGTAATCATATTTTATAAAAGACTAGATGAACTGGTGAACTTCGTATCACCTGCAATTAGCCATAGGTGTCTTTTCTGCATAATCTTTTACTTTAAACATAACATAACATCATGACTGTTAACTGATTCCCTGGAGGGTTAGGCAGAAGTGTACCATAGACATAGTACATTTCGCTAATTATATTTAAGTCCCATTTAATAGGGGGCGAGCCTATTGTCTTCAACCTGGAACAAATCCAGACTATGGGTTGCTATTGAGCGATTCCATATGAAAAACCCCCAATAACACTTTGCCCAACCCGGAAATCGAGCTCAGAATCTCATGCTCAGCAGCTTGCGACAGCTCCTTTAGTCCATTTTAAACATGTCAGTGATCAAATCCGAACACTAAATCTAAATACATTTGGCATTTTTATTGCATTTATTATTGTATACGAAACGGTGACTAATTATTTATTACCTATTTGTTTATGTGCCGTTTTAATTTAGCGACATATTATTAACTATTGCATGAAATTGTGACATCTAGTTACCTATTGACTTCATTTTTATTTTGTTGATTGATATTTTGTATGCTTTTTGGCGGGACATAGTATGAACCAAAATTTTTTGTATATCATCTGTATAATTGTATTCTGTATATCTGTATAATTGTATAATACACAAAATGAATAAATGAATTTGAAATTTGAAAGACCATTCGTCTCCAAACAAAAGACCCGTTGCAAAAACTATAGAAAAACTACTTCCCTATAAATTTATTTTAAAAAGGAATAAATCATGTAACTAACTCCTTCCAGGAATAAAGGAGAACGGAAAATTTCGCTATTCAGCTCAAATGTTTTCGACAGCTCGAAATAAAAAAACTTCTTCAAACTTCGAGAATAGTTTTATGACTTTTGAATGCCTTTGTTCTAATTCCCAACTTATTGCCAAAGTATTAGGCATCTATATATTTTTAAATTAAAGAAAATTCTCATTAAATCATCGAGAAAATTATCTCTTTCAAGCGACAGACATCTACATAGAGTATAAATTACTGAAACCATTAAATATAAATATCACTCACAGGAATGAGTTTTTATCCCCTCTCCTCCTATACTCCACCATAAAACTAACCTAACCCCACTTACAGCCGAGGTATTAGGCACTTACTTTTAAAACAAAGAAATATTCTCATTAAATCATCGAGAAAATTATCTCATTCAAGCAGCTGACGTCAAAATAAATTACTAATACCATAAAATTTTCGAAAAAAGAAGAAAATGAATATAGCTGAGTACTCACAGGAATGAGTTTTTATCCCCCCTGCCCCTCTACCTCCTCATAAAACGTATCTCCTGTCCAGCTAAGAAACAGAACACCCCTCAACGTCGTACTCACCTGGAGAAAAAGATAAAACTGTCCTGAACAATTCATAGATAAATTACACTTACCTTAAAAACGCAGCTGTGAACAGGACAGCTTGTAAGAGTGGATTCACACTAAGCGTTTTGCTACGATGCGACCGACAAGACATATATTTTTTCATATTTTTTGCCATTTCAATTATTTAAGTGATCATTGGTAGCTACTACATTATTTTTGACTGGAATTCTACTTTTTATCTCTGGTTTTGGTGTTAAAAAGTTGTACTTTTTAACTTCTAAGTTGTTTTTTTTGCTTACATTAATACATATGACTTTTCTGCAGTGTCCTTTTAAATAATGAAATTCATTATCTGAGAGGTTTCAGCAGGTTTTGGCAATCGTTCTCCTCTAAGTTGACGTTAATGCCAGGGTCTTTCAAAGATTTACATCATTTTAATGAGAGGTTTCCTACATGGAGGTATACCTTTTATACCAAATTCATGTAGGCAGCCTCTCTTTACAGTTGCGAGAGGAAGCTAATTATATCCCTGAATCATTATTGGTCATTCATCACTGACTGATTGCCTCAACTCACGGGTGTCGCACCACATCACTTAATGTGTGCATTCCCTAAAAAGATACGAGGGGGGAGGACCGTGTCCCAACATTTATCATTAACGGTAACAATGCTTTTTGCGGGATTTCCTTTAAGAATCCAAGAGATTAATGAAGGTGGCAATAACGTCCGACCATCCGATAAATAACAAAATAACGCACGCGGCCCTTAACGACCGAGATTAATAAGAAACATTAGGCGGACGGATAAAATACGACGAATATTTTCATTGCTACTCAATGAAACGATGTGAAAAAGACCGGCTTAGTAATGTTGCGGTTACGTTTTTATGTTGAGTTGTTTATTTTTAAGGATATTGGTTAGTGACACTAGAAAATTCAGCAATAGAAATTAACATTTATGAGGTATGAATGCTCATAACAATTGAGGTAGCGTTGTTGAATTTTGGTGTACAATAGAAGAAAGAAAATACGTTTATTTGCGGCAAACATGACGCATCAAAAGAAAATCATATATATAAAAAAAAAAAACATGGGAGAAAACATGCGTCACATCCACGCAAAACGGCCATCGCTCAGCATAATGCTATGACCCTGTACGAGACAGAGCCCCAGCGCTGGTTTTCAGCGACAGCCGGCGTTGACGTGATGACGTCAGCCAGTGCAGCATACAATTAAATAAGTATAAATAAAAAATAAAAAAACAACAATCAAACTGTCAAAAAACTGTCAAAAAAACAATCAAACAATACAGCATAGAATACGAAAAAATTATATTTATTCATCTGAACTCTGCCCTTTTTTTTGTTTTCGAGGGAAACCTTCAAAAGGCACCCAAACTCAGGGGAGTGTGGGATTTGTACCTCAGTAAAACCACCCTGGTGATCACCATCAGCACATCGGGGAGGTCCTGGATCCTCTTAAAAGACCAATTCTGGAACCCCCCCCCCCCCCCCCAGTGCAACGCCTTTAAGAGGCCTCCCTTCTGAATTCTATTCTACTGAATTCTGCCCTCAAACTACGGAAGCAAACGCTCATTGACTTGACTCCACTGCGCGGGAGCCATAGGTATGTTAGTATCACATGACCACAAAAAGACGTTTTCCAACAGTGTAAGCTATTTCATTTCAGTAATTAGGGGCAAAGAAGACATGCAATCAAAAGAAGTAAAGGATTATGATTTGAGTAAAAAAAATAAAGGGTAACTTTATGCGATAGCTTAATTTAACTTATTTTTTTACCTATGTAAATAACTATGCCTGAAGCATAAAGTACAAACTAATATACGTATCTGACTTCTCGCCCTAACGTAATTTCATGTAATTATAAAGCTAGTCTACTTTTTTTTTTTTTTTTTTTTTTTTTAGGATGGGAAATCATCAAATGACCCCTCCCGCTCTGGGTGGAGCGGAAGGGAGTGTCAGACTCTTACTGACTAAAACCCATCCGTGTTCCTTCCTTAGCCCTTTATGTTCCGGGGCAGCGGTAACCCTTTCGGACAATCCCGCTGCCCCGGCAGGCTTCGGCCCTGACGGGCCCCTCCTTCGATGCTGACATCTCTTTGAGGCGCGCGTGGAACACATACGCGCCGTCCGGCACGGGCCTGGTCCTGATCGGACGGCGAGCTACCCATTACTCGCCGTCCGCAGGCCCGCGCCTACGGTGGCCGGGAGTCGTCACGCGGCTCCCGACGCCCGGAGCGTCTACCGCGGCGGCTGGGACGGGCGGCCCTCTCAGCTCTCTCCCTCGCCCATCCCGCCACCTCCTTCGCTAGCATGACTGCTTCGCAGAAGGAGGTGACTGCCTCCCACTCCCTCTCACCCCGGACCATGGCTTGGACCAGGGCCGGGCGCGAGAGGTCGCCGCCGCTGCCGATCGCCTCTACGAGGACACGGCGGTGCTCTGCCCAAGCCGGGCAGACCTCCACCGTATGCTCCACCGTGTCCTCAGGGCGATCCTCGCAGTGGTGACACCCGGGCGTTTCCTCCCGCCTGATGATGTGCAGGAACCTCCCGAAACATCCGTGTCCGGTGAGGACCTGCGTCAGGCGGTAGGTGAGGGCGCCGTGACGCCTCTCTAGCCACTCCTCAAAGAGGGGCCTTACCGCCGCTATCGCGGCGTGCCCTGCGCTGGGTTGCGACAGTCGCGCTTTCCATGCCGCCATGAGATCGCGCCGGAGGTCCGTCCGCTCCGCAGCAATTTGCCGCGGAAGCGGGTTTTCCCCCCGGCGTAGTGCCTCCGCGCGCCACTCATACAGGCGCGCGAGGACTATCGCCTCCAGATCCCATGGCGGCAGTCCGGCAAGGAGGCTTGCCGCCTCGCGCGAGATCGTGCGGTACCCCCGTATCAGCCGTATGGCGACCACCTTTTGGGGCGCGTTCAGGTAGTGGGCGGCTCGAAGCCGCAGTGAACGCGCCCACACCGGGGCGCCATATACGGCCATGGACCGCACGACCCCCGCGTAAAGCCTCCGGCAGGAGGCGTTTGGCCCCCTCAGGTTTGGCAGAAGCCGCTTGAAAGCGGCCCCAGCCCGTTCCAGTTTGGGGGCCAAACGTCGGAAATGCTCGACGAAGTTCCACCGGCTGTCGAGGACGAGACCCAGGTATTTCATCGTCGTCTCGACGCCGATGCGAACCCCTCCTACCGTCAGTTGGGATCCCGATGGTGGCCCGTTCCGAAGCCCATGAAAAGACATGGCCTCGGATTTGTGCAGAGCCACCTCGAGACCCAACTGCCGGATCCTCTCCACGACTATCGCAACCCCGCGTGTCATTGCGTCGGCCGCCGCCTGATGCGACCTACCCTGCGCCAGGACCAGCGTGTCGTCAGCGTAGCAAACTACGCTGACGCCATCAGGGAGGTCTGCCCGCAGCACCCAGTCGTAACCGATGTCCCACAGGAGCGGTCCCAAGACCGATCCCTGTGGGACACCGCACGACATCTCTCGCCGGTTCCATTCCCCATCGCGACCGGGGTAGATGACGGCTCTGTCCGTCAAATACGCCCCGACTATTCGACGGAGGTAGGTCGGCACCCGGTGATACCGGAGTGCCTCCCCAATGCAGCTCCAGGGCAGGGTGTTAAACGCGTTGGCGATGTCGAGTGACACCGCCACGACCACCCCACCCCGGGACACCGCGTCCCCCGTCGTGAGGGCTCTCACGCGCATGATGGCGTCCACCGTAGAGCGCCCCTTGCGGAAGCCAAACTGGCTATCCGCAAGATCCGGCCCCGTCCTCACCAGGTGCCCGACGAGGCGGCCCGCAATCACTCTTTCAAAGAGCTTGCCGACCTCGTCGAGCAGCACGATGGGCCGGAATGCGGACGGAGAGTCCGCAGGGCGCCCTGGCTTCCGAATGAGGACCAGCTTCCCCGTCTTCCAACGGAGTGGAAACTGGCCCCTCTCCATACATGCGCTTAAGAGCGCCTCCAGTCGGGGTCCGAGAGCCGTCGAGGCCAGGGCCCAGGCTTTACCCGGCAAGCCGTCGGGCCCTGGGGCGGTATTTTTGGCCTTCAGCCTACATACCGCCACTCTCAGATCTACCCCGGTCACTTCAGGGATGTCGTCGTCGTCGTCCGCGTGGTCCGCTTCGGGCACCGCAATTGGCGGAGCCATAGGCGGGGGAGTATGCTCCCCCCGTGAAGGGAACAGAGCGCTCACCACCTCCTCCACCAGCTGGGGGCGGAGACTCTGCGTCAGCGGGGGGGCCCAGGTGCGGAGTTTGTTCCGCACCATTTTGTAAGGGCGCCCCCACGGATCTCTGTTCAGAGTCTCCAGCATCTCCTCGCGGGCCATATCTTTGGCCCGCTGTACAGCCTCTTGGAGGGCGGTCTTCGCCGCTCTGTACCCCTCGTACAGCTCCGCCTCCGCGGCTTCCGCATCCGGAGGGCGGATGCGTAGCCTGCGGTGCCTGGTGTACAGGTGTCGCGCATCAACGCACGCCTTGCGTAACACCCCTACCTCCTGCGACCACCAGTACACCTGACGTCGGGCGCATCCTGGCCGAACTCGGGGCATTGCCACGTCACAAATCTCGGACATGGCCTCCCGGAACCACTCCGCCTCGTCGTTAATGTCGGCAGGCCTGTCTGGTGATGACACCCAGGCCTGCACGATTGAGGCTTCCAGGAGGAGCTCCCGGTCCAGCTGCTTCAGCGCCCACCGCGGACCACTCGGGGTCTGTTGGACCGGCGCGCTAGAGGTCTGGGTGGAGACGTCGATCCGGATATACCGATGATCGGAATAGGTCTCCACCTCCTCCATGACGCGCCAGTCAATTACTCGCTGTGACAGAGCGGGGCTAGCGAACGAAATGTCCACCACCGACTCGCCCCGCATCCGCACACACGTGGGAACAGAACCCCGATTTAGGACGACCAGGCCTGTTTCCAGAGCCCAGTCCTCCACCATCCTTCCCCGCATGTCCGTGCAACGGGAACCCCAGGCCAAATTTTTGGCGTTGAAGTCCCCGAGCACTAACACGGGGAAGGACTGGTTTCCGACGACGACAGTCAACTCTGTTAAAGAGTTGTGGAACTCGGCGAGAGTTCGGCTCGGAGAGAAGTAAACTCCCACTACCACTATCTCTCCGAACCGTGCTGCTACGCACCCCTGTCCCTTCGTGACGCCTTCAAGGGACGGGGTACCGGCGGCAGCCGACGATAATATGGCCACTGAGCCGCTCAGGTCCTCCACCCAGTCATCCCTGGGCGGGACAAAGTACGGCTCAGCGACCACGGCGATGTTAATCGACCACTGCGCCATGCTCTGGAGCAACAAGTCCTGAGCACAGGCGCAGTGGTTGATATTCGCCTGGAGGAGGCGTAATGGAGTCGTCACTCCTCCATTTCAGCCCCCTCCCGGGCCCCTTGTGAGGGCCTCTCTACGGCGCTGACGGCAGCGGCACCGGAAGCGGCGGCGGCAGCAGCAGCGCCGGCGGCGGCAGAAGCGGCGGCGGCGGCAGAAGCGGCGGCGACGGTGACGGTGGCGGTGGCGGAGGGCCTGCCATTCCTCCTGGTTCCGGCGGGCGGAGCGCAGGACTTGCTCCCCGCCCGGTGATCGGCCGGCTTGCCAGCAGCCGCACATGCAACGCAGTGCGGCGCGGCAGTGCACGAGCCGGCCTTGTGTCCGGGCTGGCCGCAGCGGAAGCACAGAGCGCTGCGGTCCTCCGAGGTGCACTGGATGCCAACGTGGTGCCCCACGAGGCATCGGAAGCACCTCAGAGGCCTGGGTTCCAGCAGTTTGACCTGCGCTGAAACCCAGCCCACCAGGAGTCTTCGGCCCTCCACGATCTTTTTGGCCGCCGTCACGGGGCAGCTTACCGTAATGGTTCGCATGCCCGAATGATCAGGACGTACGGTGCCCGCCTTCACCTGATCGGCGAGACACCCGCCCGTCCTGACGACAGCGGCCACTACCTCCTCCTCCGTTACGGAGTCATCCAGGCCCATAATGCGCATGTCTGCGCACTTAACGGGCCTGGAGACTCGAGCCTCTTCCGCGTTAAGAGACGCCCTTAGCTTCTCAGCTAGGGCGTCAGCGGTGGGGCCACTCGTCGCACCAGGGATCTCCAGCATGCGGGCGCCAGTAGCGGTCACCCTATGCCGGAGGCCCCCGGTGATCCCCAGCTCCTGGAGGTCCACCGTCTCCCGCGCTTTGGTGAGCACGTCGCGGTACGTCACTCCCCTCTTAACCGCGTCCGGCTGTAGCGTAATCACTACAGCCGCGGTTTTTGGGGAGCGAAGCCTAGCCGCGACGGCTCGCTCCTTGCGACGCCTCCTCTGCCGCTTCTTCCTCTCCGCCTTGGCCGCCTTTTTCCTCTCCCCGACCACCTGCCACTCGGCGGCGGTCGTGGGAGAAGTGGGAGACTCCTGGGAGGGGCGGGGCGTAGGTGCCGCGGCCTCCACCCCCCTTGCCGGACGGCCCTTCTTCTTATTCCTGGCAGGCGCCGGTTTTGCCGGCGCCAGGGCTCCACCAGGCGGCGGCGCCGGTTTCGCCGTCGCCGAGGCTCCCCCTGCCGGCACCGGTTTGGTCGGCGCATGGGCCCGGCCGGACAGTCCGGGCTTAGGGGCGGCAGCTGCCGCAGCAGCCGCGTACGAGGCCGCCTTCGTCGGCCCCGGGGCCGTCCTGCCCGCCAGTGGGGGGCGGAGGACAATACCCTCCAGGACGGAGAACCGCGCCTGGAAGGTCGCCAGCTCCTGCCGAACCAGGTTCAAGACCTGGTTCTCCACCGGGACCGGCTGGCTCGCCTGGACGCCACCGGTGACCCTTAGGGCGGCCAGGTCCGCCCGGAGCCTCCCGTTCTCCTCCTGGAGGCCCCTCATGGCGGCCGTCAGGCGGGCGAGCTCCGCCCGCAATTCGGCGACTTCGCCGGCCGAAGGACCGGCGCAGCCGGCCGCCTCCGCTGCCGCCATGATGGAGGCCGTCGCCGAGACTACGGCCCTGTTCTTGGAAGCTTTGATCTTCTTCAGGGCCACGTCCCGGATCGCGGCCTCCACGACCGCTGCAAACTTGAGTTTGCGGTCCACCTCGGGGCCACCAACCGTACCGGTCTCATCGCCTGAGGACCCCGAGGCGAACGTGCGACCAGTCTCCCCCTCCTCGTCGGGCTCCTCCGCTCGCTCTGCCGCCTCCCGGGCAGTGAGCCCCCTCCCCTTGCCTCGCTCTCGGACTCCTCCCCGCCTGCTGGTGGGGATTTTCCGAGCCGAGGCCAGCTCTCCGTCTGAGGACAACCTCTGGCTGTCCTCAGACCTTGGCCGCTTGCTGTAGCTCTTCCTTGCAGCAGCGGCCACCTCCTCCACACGGCTAGGGCTCCCAGAGCCTTCCGTGCTCGCTCCTTCAGATGCGGCGTCGGACTCCGACTCCGCATCACTCCTCACCTCTTCCGTTTCTTTTTTGTTTTTTAAAAAATTTATATCCATATTTGTTCCCACGAGTGTTTTCCATATTTTATTGACTCAAATTAAAGTGGTTCGCACTAGCGACTAAATCAAGCTACCCATTAGCCAAGCTTACTACCTTCCTCACGGTGCGCCGCCGCTTGAAGGTTTGGGGAATTTTTTATAGAGGTTAATCTTCCTCGCGGTCCGGGCGGTTAAGCCAAGACCCTCGACCCCCGTCAACAGCCAGAGACATGACCTTAACTGTCTCCGGGGCTACGATATTAGCGGTGGCAGGAGGGGGTTACCCCTCCTGCCTGCCCGGCGGCAGGGTAAGTGCACACCGGGCCCGCTCCGACCCCACCACACTTGCCGCTCTGCTACTCAGAGCGATCTGTGTGGTGTGATCCTCCTGGCAGAATATTAGCGTGCGGACAGCGAGATCCCACTGGGAAATAATCCCAATGGGAAGTCGCTGTCCGCACCCCAGGATGCACCGGCCCGAACACTGATCTTCCCCCCGGACGTATCCAGAAGGGAACCCCAGTCCCCGGGCACACGTGGAGGTTCTCTGCCCAAGCACCCCAAGCTAGTCTACTTACGTTATAGTAATTACAACAAGCTCTGTATAATTATGCGTTACATAGCGTGACTCGCAACTTACTTGCAAACATGTGACGATCAACCTCTTTCGCAACAAACTTTTTTTAAATGAAGCAATAAGTCTTTAATCCTATCCTGCCAGGATGAAAATACATCAGTGTCAAAAAACTTCCGAAGAAGGCATTTACACGAGAACTATTGAAGAAAAGAGTTGTTACTAAAAATACAGCTGTTATAAGTAATAAATCATCCTCCTATACATATCCGTGATTGATTACTTTTGCCGCGTGCACGAAATTAACATCAACATTTTTTTTTACGGAAAAGTCCTTTGTGATCGCCGCAGAGGTATTTACATAATTGGTGTTATTTTGAAGCCCTTTTGTTATTGTGTTAGAGGAAACTTTGGTGTGACGTTGAGTTATACGAGGCCATTATTTAATATAGTTAGAGTCAAGATAAATGCACTGGCAGTTCCCCACATTCGCGCCTTTTCATGGTACATTTTTGAAGCTTTTTTGTGATTAATTGTTTTTTTTTGTTTAAGAATAACAGTAACGTTAGTACATAATATAATAACAATGAAGTAGTAAGTTATTTGTTTTTAGGAATTCTCAGTTGCGGTATTTGATATTTTAACGGTTTTTTAATTTAATATTTATGAACGTAAGGGACAATAAGAAAAACCGTTTCGCAAAATATCAAATGTCTCAAAAGACTTGGCAAAAAAGGTTCGATTAAAATTGGCCTCGTTTAACAAAAATGTAATTTCGTCTGCGCAGAAGGCATAATTTAGGTCACCTTAAGAATTACTTATCATCTATTGTAGATGATGAAACGTTATACCTAGTAGTACAATAACAAGTGCGAGTCGGACTCGCATACGATAGGGACATAGTACCACAAGGCAAAAAACGCCGATAAAAACACTTTACTTGTATGGGGATCGCCTTTAATTTTTAAAGTTATTTTTGTTTTTTTTTTTTTTTTTGTTTTAGCAGCAGTAGAAATACACACTCTGTAAAAATTTCAACTGTCTGTCTATTACGGTTCAAGAGATACAGCCCGGTGACAGACAGATAGACTGATAGCGGAGCTTAGTACCTAATAGGGTTCTTTTAGCACTCTTTGGGTACGGAACCCTAAAAAACAGAGATAAAAGACCTCAAAGGAAACCAAATCAAGGCAAACTGACTCAGAAATGGCACCATGAAGAGAACCTATATTTCCAAACTCAATACGTAAAGCGTTAGAAGTCGACATAAATATTAAAGCAAATATGTTACAATTTGTACCGAAGAATATTTCACCTACGGTTTGGTATGTAAAGTTTATGAGGCTTGCCCTCGCTTCTCACCAACTGGCTTCGAACGCAGTGACTCATGCATTTTTCACACTGATGCGCCCGCCTGACTGGGAGTCACAGGAATTTTCTGAATTTAAAAAACTGCAAATTCCTATTTTGCATACCACTCAAATATCCCCCAAACGATTTTAGACTTTATCGCAAAGGAATACGGGAGCTATAATTTTCCGGGAAGTGCTCAAGTAAGGTGGTTGCCAAAATCGTTGTGTAGGTAACTGAGTGCTCTTGTTGGTAGTAATGACACTAACTTGTAAACTGGCCCCTGTTTAAATTGCAGCGCTGCGGTTCTGATTTTCTACGAGTTCCATCAACTTTTTTTTTGGACTTTTATACTACATGTATATTTCAGTCCGATTAATCTTATTCACTAGTTATACATCATTAGTTTAGCTTAAGATGATAGTAGTTTAAACAATAGAAAAGCTCCTTCACTGTTAGGGTTTGAAAGTATAGAATAGGCGTGACGACAGTATCAAATAATCAAGGATTTAATGATTTTAGGGGAAAATAATGTTAAAAGGATTTAAAACACTGATATAGTTTTATTAAGATTAATCGGATTTTCATTAAAATAAAAGATTAAAATACTGCAATCGGCCATTTTGACTGAAACAACAATCACAGCGCATGACGTCACGCCTATGTAAACATTGTAAACTTCAGTGTGTTCTTTCCTCTGACTGCGCGTAGACACATTTGACGTTTACCTAGGCGTGACGTCAAACCCGACGCCATGACACTGCGAGCTGTTTTCGCGCACTATTGAAACAATATTTGAAAAATGGCTTTATACTTCGTTAAACTTTAGTTTATAACCGAAATAAAGGTTTTTTCGTACATAGTAAATGTGTACCTAAATTACGGAAGAGGATTTCAAAATCTTTCGTCATGCCTATTCATGATTCCGACTTGCAATTTGTCCAGATCCAATTTTTTTTATAATTCCTCTCTCTCTGCATGAAATTGAACACATTTCACCAACAAATGGTTATACATCATTTATTATTCCACAAGTATCAAAATTACGGGAAGAAACCTTTTCCACTAAAAAGGCAATTTTTTTTTATTCATTCTGTTTGCTATAATAATCAGTTTCCTACTTAATCGACTATATTTACACCATGTCCATCATGTTGAATATATTTACTTGTAAACGTGTGCTTTATAATTTGAACGTGTTGAGTGGCTTTATGTGAAGAAGGATTATTTGCACTAAAAGCAAAATTGCAAAAGAATTTAGCAGCAGCACTGAAAGACAAAGAACAATCCCTAATGTGCCTGGACAGGGTTCTTGCAAGCAAAGTGTTTTCAACAATAACAAACTATTGAGCTTTATTCCTAAAAATCTTTTTAAATCATCAAAAATGGTACACAGAAAGTACCACTATTGCAACATTCAAAATATAATAGACGTGACAAATTTAAATTCAATGCACGGTGAGTATTTGTTATTTAAAACAAACAGTTAACTAATTGGTTTCTGGTCCATTATGCAATTGCAGTGAATATTAAAATTGTTGCAAAATGCCGTCGAAGTATTTTCGATAACATGTCGTTGACAGAATATCAATGGGTTTGCAGTCCATATTATAAAAATAAATTATGAGGCGTTGAGCTCCCTGAGATTGGGTTGAGCTACACGACGAGCGACGTGTGATGCATGCGTGCCGCTGTCGGAAGCGGTCATCCTAAAGCTGTTAGGGATGTTAGAAATGTTCTCTTTTTAGATCAAAATCATCCAGCTCGCATCAAACGGAATCCTGATTACAAGCAGTATTTTAGGCTAGGTATGCGTCCGTAAAGTCGTGTGTACATATCTGTCTGGTATGTACATGATAAGTCGTGTGTACATATCTGTCTGGTATGTACATGATAAGTCGTGTGTACATATCTGTCTGGTATGTACATGATAAGTCGTGTGTACATATCTGTCTGGTATGTACATGATAAGTCGTGTGTACATATCTGTCTGGTATGTACATGATAAGTCTGAAATTTAGATTTACACAGTGAACATTTAAAACTTTAAATTATGCTGCAAATCGGAATAGTTGTACAGGGTTGTTTTAAATTCGCTAGCTAAACTCCGCAGACGCGATGACGCTATGAGTATCGATATTATTATCTAAACGCGATACAATAAAAAGTTAAGTGTTTTATTTAATCGTATTTAGATATCGTGAGCCTCCATGGATCTAATATTTTTGATAGCGAGTTGTACAAAATGCGCATACTCTCAGGATATAAATGTTCTAAATATCTCGTAATAAACACAGAAAACCTACACAAAAAAGTCTTATTCCACAAATTAGACCTAAATCATCAGAGACGTACCAAAACAAAACGACGGCCATTTGCGGCAATGTGTCTATTTTCGTTCCTGAGACGCTCGATCGGGGCGCTTTGAATCGGCACAAAACACCACTGTCATTTCGTTTAGTATCTATAATTTAGTCCAGCGGCAATGGCACAAATACGAGACAAACATTAATTTTGTTAAAAGATTAGTAAATGTCGTCTGGCAATTAGGCGCCTTTTTTTTGGCGTTAGGTCCCGCGCGAGATGCCGCTGCCAGGCGCGCGCAAAGAGTAGGTTTGCGGCTATAATGTCTACCTAACTTACCAACTATCTAGCAAGAGACTTACCAACTGAACTTCGACAAACCGTACTACGACAAGATTTTATTTCGACAATACGAAACTCCGACACGTCTTTATTTCGACAATACTTTAGTTCGAAATATCTTAAGTCCGACACTACTGTACTCCGATAAAGCTTTTCTTCGACATGACTTAACTAGGAAACGATGCGACTTCGACGACATGCTTCTTCGACAACAATGGTAGTCCGACATGAGTCAATTTCGACGTACTCTACTCCGGCATGCTGTACTTCGACAATAGCTAACTTCGACGTGATTTACCTGAGACACGATGCTACTTCGAAATTATTTTAGGGAATTACATTAGGGAACAACTAAACTTGTGAAAGATGATAATTATGGCTAGAAAGGGGGTGACTACCGAGATGATGACTAATAGAGAAGTACCTATGGAAGAAAAAACATATTGCGCCCACCTCAAATAAATTGGGATAATAATTATGGGTAAGAGAATTATGATAAGGAATAAAGAGTAACTTGTATTTTAATAGAACATTATTTTTATTAGAACATAACTGAGTGCGGATCCTAATGCTATACGTAAGCATAAATGACTGAATACCTAATTAAAATATAACGAAAAAACAACACAAAAAGGTGACAAAATCACTGTCAACTAAACAACTTCACATTGAAAGAAAATGAAATATCTCGAATATATGAAATATCCCAAACAAAAAAAAAAAAACAAAATGAAAGAATCAACTACACAATAATTGCATCTATTTTTGTTTAATGTACATAATATAGGCAATTCCTTCTAGAAAATCAGTCGTTTGCATTGTTTCCTTCATTTGCAAATTTTTTTTACAGATTGTCACCGTATTGTCGAACAAGGTTTTTCTCTCAATTTAGTGTAGAAGTGGAGCCACCTATGAGTTACCACATAGTCATATAGTCATAATCAGATTATAATGTTCCCACTGCTGGGACACAGGCCTTCTCTCTGTGAGAGGGAGTGGGCCGTAATCCACCACGCGGGCTACTACATAATATGTGTTAATAATAAAGCCGAAATGTTTGTTTCTTTGAACGCGCTAATCTGGCACTACCCGTCGGATTTCTTTGAACAAAAATATCATAAATATATATATTTATGTGTGTATGTATAATATATATTGCCTAGTTGTTCCCTAATGTAATTCCCTAAAATAATTTCGAAGTAGCATCGTGTCTCAGGTAAATCACGTCGAAGTTAGCTATTGTCGAAGTACAGCATGCCGGAGTAGAGTACGTCGAAATTGACTCATGTCGGACTACCATTGTTGTCGAAGAAGCATGTCGTCGAAGTCGCATCGTTTCCTAGTTAAGTCATGTCGAAGAAAAGCTTTATCGGAGTACAGTAGTGTCGGACTTAAGATATTTCGAACTAAAGTATTGTCGAAATAAAGACGTGTCGGAGTTTCGTATTGTCGAAATAAAATCTTGTCGTAGTACGGTTTGTCGAAGTTCAGTTGGTAAGTCTATTGGAATTTTGATTTTTGAATATATATTATGAATTTTTCTTGTATGTAGGTGATGCGTGTTATTACGAAATTTCGGGTCTTTTGGTAATATGCTATTAACATATCAATCCATCTTCCCAGAGACGGTGGGATGAGCCGCTCTGCAGAGTAGTACAGAACAATTTACTTGACTCGTCTGTTACTACTGCGGAACGTGCGCACCTGCTGGCTGTGGGAAGGTGGGAGTCGGGTCTTTGGCTTCATGCACTACTTTTGTCGAACATAGGCACTTTGTTCGACGATACTACTTTTCGCCTCGCTGCTTCCCTGCGACTAGGCACTCCTTGCTGTTCTCCTCATCGCTGTCACTGTGGCGAAGATGCCAACAGCCTCGGACACCACGACCTGTCATGTCATTAATGACGTCATCCGACGAGCTCTTGTTACCGTCGGCGTTCCAGCTGTATTGGAACCCAATGGCTTGGCACGCGACGATGGCAAGAGACCGGACGGTATGTCTTTATTTCCATGGAAGGTGGGTAGGCCTTTAGTGTGGGACGCAACGTGCGTCGATACTCTTGCGCCATCCCATCTTCCTGGCTCGGCATGCTGTGCTGGTGCTGCTGCTGCGGCTGCGGAAAACCTCAAGCGGCGAAAATATAATAACCTTATCGGAAATTATATTTTCGAGCCGTTTGGGGTTGAAACAGGTCGTGGGGTCCGAGTGCTCATGGCCTCTTTAAAGAAATATCAAAACGGCTGGTTGACACTTCCCGTGACCCAAGGGCTGGCTTTTACCTTGGTAAAAGGTTAAGCATTGCCATACAACGTGGTAATGCTGCTAGTCTCTTGGGTACATAACCAGTCGACAGCGATGCGGATGAATTTTTCGACGCAATATTTTAGTTTTTGTATAGTTTTAGTTAAGTTAGGATTTAAATTTGTTATTTTTATATGCAAAGTAATTTTATTTCATTATAAACACAGATACATTAACATATTCGATGTTATTTGATAATAACATTACCTGTTAATAAGGAATTATGTTTTAAGCTAGATGGTTTTTCCTCAAGTACCAATAGAAATTGGGAGAGGAAGACCAAACAAAAGATGGTTGGATTGCGTGATGAATGATATGAAAGAGAAGGGAGTGAATGATAGCGTGACGGTTAACAGGGGAGAATGGAAGAAGAAAACATGTTACGTCGATTCCAAGTAACATGGGACAAGGGTAGAAAGGTGATGGTGATCTAATAGAAGTAAGATCAAACCTTATTGTGAAGGTTTTAAGGTGCCTTTTGCATTATATGAAGCCTACTTATGAATAAAAATTCTATTTCACCTAGTCAATGCATAACATCAAAGCTTATAACTGCCGGTTGTTTCAAACGGTTGGTTAAAGTAACATACGTACGTGAAATAATAACGATAACGTACTCATTATTAGGTATTTGACGTACGGCAAGATCATAATTTTGTAATTGTTATTTGAAACAACGCATTTTTTCGTTTGACGATAGTTAGCGCAATTTTCGCTGAAGTCATTTTACGTCAACATGAACAACAAGAATGTAGAATTATCGGAAAAAATTACATAGACCTGGGGGCCTAAAAAGACCAATTTGGCAGAATCATAAAACACAAAAAAAACACGCAATTTCATCTGTATGACAGTTTTGTATGGAGATTCGTAAATTGCTATAGGTACACCTCTGCCTAACCCTTCAGGGATATATAGGTGTGAAACTGTTAAACATATGAATGGCGTGATATGAATTGTTTTATGATTTTGCCAAAGTGGCCTTTTTAGGCCCCCTAGACACCACCAGATATTCACTTTCAGGTCGGTACAGTCGATATCAACGTAGTTAAAAGGAAATTCCGGATGAAATATATCGTGTATAGAACTTGTGTCTCCAGACAACACATGCGGCCTCGCCGTCAATTCGCAATAATAAAAGTTTGAAGACCGTCATAACTCATAGCTTTTGACTGAACTAATATTTCAGAAGTAGCAAACAAAATATTGACGAGACACGAGTTATGAGTGAAAATAGACGTTAATGTGTTTTCAAGAGACAGCTGCAAATACTTATGAATTTATTTCACAATAGAAAAGAAGAATAAGATATTAGTTTTAAACAAAAAATAATGAATTTTTTTCAACGAAATGAAAGCTTGCAAATCAACTAAAATATTTACCTAAAGTTATTACTTAAACTTATCTATTATTGTTATTATAATTATATTCATTATAAATTACCTATAATATTCGGTACCAGACTCGTTCCAACACCTAGTATTCGTTATTGTCTAAACTACGCAACGGTTCTTTATGCAGTTTTCAACATCATTAAGAAAGATAATTTATTCTGGAAGGTATATATGTGCACTTACCTATAAAACATTAACTTTTAACTTTAGATACTTAGATGGAATGCTCTTTATTATGAACACCATAAAAATTACAAAATATAAATGTAGAAATTTTACAAGGGGTTACAAAAGAGGCGGTCCCATCGCCTTTGGATGGTTTAAGGGAGAGGGAAGAGACAAGTACTCTGTGGTGTACTATTTACATATGTAAAATAAATACATAAATACCTAAAACATGTTTAAACAGAGATATAGTATTTTTTATCATAATTAAATAAATGGACAAAGATAGAGTACGCCTTTTCGACTCGATTAGATTTAATAAACAAAACCTCATATTTTGGCAAGTCGTATTTACAAACCGTGCGAAGCCAGAAGGTACTGGTATATAGTACAATCAAGAAAATTAATGAGGATTGCTCAAAATTCAGAATACATAAAGGAGATGACAGCTCGGTTGAACAACGCCATTATAGAAATTCAGATTTCTAGAAACATCTTTGTAATTTAGCTAGCATAAAATCAAGACTCTTGAGTATAATATAACTTGTTCCACAAACACTCTCCGTTCAAGGAATTCTTATCAAATGTATGATTTTCATTTTCCACGTAAGCTTCAGATGTACCTACGAGTAGGTACTGTGAGCCCTCTGCAAGCTCACGGTACCAGGATGTGTAAACTTTTGTTTAATGCACAATTAAACAAAAGTTTGTCGAATAACTCTGATAATTAGCTGTGCCCTATCAGAATACCAGCGCTGCGGTATTTATATTTTAAATATCGTAGCATTATGGTAAAGGCTCTTAGCCTTTTTGGCCTCACAAAGGTTTTTTTTTGGTGTTTTCAAATGTAACATAGTTACTTTTAAATGCTCCTATTTTACTGTTTGTATTTACTGTGCGTGTCACACATTTTTCTTGGGACACGCGTCCTTACGCGTGTCCCAAGAAAAATATTTTAATTAATTAATATTTTTATTTATGTACAGACGCCAGCACATCGAGCTACCCGAAACTATGAAATTTTCCCAATCAACTTTAAACCATATGCTTTAGCAATGAAGTTGAAAATCTATTAAATAAATTTGACAGATTGTAGTAGCTTGATGTGCTGGCGTCTGTACACACAGTAAAATTGATACAGCGGCATATTAGTATTAAGTACAGAGATACTGCTTAATTCTTAAGAAATTTCTTCCAGCAGACCTACGAAAAAAGAAATACAAAAGAAATGTAGACAATTGTATATTTTTCTTTCTTTAATCATTTCTTTAAACGGTTCTACAACTTTTTCTTTTTAATAATTTGATTTGGCTTGTCAGCTAAACTGACTCCTTCTGTTATTTCTGCTTTTCTTCTATTTTTAAACGACTTCCAAAAAGGAGGAGGTTATATGTTCGACTTTATGTATGTTTTTTTTTTTTTGTATGTGCACCGATTTCTCCGTGAATTGAGGATGGATTTTGAAAATTATTTTTTTGTTTAAAAGGGTATACTCCTAAGTCAGTCCCATTGTCAGCAAGTTGGAATCTGATGAGAGGATCCCATGGAAATCGAGAGAAACTCTCAAATTTTATTGGCAAACCTGTAGCGATTTGGATATTTTTTAGAGTTAACTTGAGCATTTGCTTTCGGAAATCATCATTTGGTAAAGTGGAGCTGATGATGAAGACCACAGACGGCCATCGGAATTACTCAATGATAAATATTTCACGGATTGCGATTCGATTACTTTAATATGGTTGCTAAGCAATTTATGCTCGTCACAATGCTTATGGTGAGTGGTTAACGTCCCAGAATCGGGAAAAGCAATATTTTGGATATTGTAACTGTAGATAAATTACAAACTCTCTCACTAAAAAGTGAAAAATAAAAACTTTTTACAAAAAAAAACAACCGACTTCCAAAAAAAACTACAAAGTTATAAATAACTTTAAAAAAGGAAAAAAGTTTTTTAAATACAAATTTTGTATAGTATTTGTGCCATCTATTTATTACGGACTTGTGGAGTTTGTACTCTACAACCATGTCAGATTACAACCCTCTACAGTACATAAGATAATGTTCTCGACGCTCCTTGCCAAGCGTTTCATGAAATTAAACTTCAAAGAAACCTTGATGCACAAGAACAAAGAACACTGAGTACAACCATCTGGGAACTCAAAATATAAGGGTTGTACTTTGTTTTATAGAACACAGTTTTATAGAATTTCATTTCACATAAAAAAAATCTCATAATTATTATCATTTCATAGAATAATCAATAGGCAGAATACCTACTTAATTACTATGAAAAAAAAAAAACATTGATTTTAGTTACAAATAAAATTTAATGTTTCGATATTCATATCATAGACACAAACCAAATAACACACAAACAAATATTATTTATCCATATATTGTAAATTACAATACCGCGTTCACTAAAACAATACCCGCATTGTTTTAGTGAACGTGGTGTTGTAATTTACTTCTAGTCAAGCAGGTAAACAATCTTACTCGTGCCCAAGTCCCGAGCTCGCTTCACTCGCTCTTGTATCCTAAGTTCTCAAGTTCAGTCTTGTGTGTTTCTGGAAATGAGTCTAGTATAACGTCTATTTTTACATTTTCGTTGAAATAAAATACAATGGAAAAATACACCGAACAAACAATATTCGCAAAAAAGTAATTACACGTAGGAGCCAGACGGCCAAACTACATATGTAATCATTTAAACAAATTGTAACCTACAATACTGCAAAAATAAAGATTAGAAGCACATTATTAATGTTCACAAAAAAACTCTGAAGGTCCCATAACTCTGTCGTTGAAAGGCTATTGTAAACCTCTCAAATCCAGTAAACGACCACGAGACGAGAAACTGACCTTTAAGAAGCCTGAACAAACAGTGATAAACCAATATGACATACTTAATGTTTGGCTGCCAGATAAATTTTACTTTCGCCCGTTAGTACTTCTTTCAAGAGTATTTTTCTTCTTTTTTGTGAAGCTTTGAGGCCCTTAAGTTGAGCGAAATCTTTGTGTTTCGATTTTGAAGTGTTTTTATTCCATTCTAGCTTCTGCCCGCGACTTCGTTCGCGTGGAAGTCGTAGGACTCCACAAAATACTAAAATAACAGTCACATTTTCATCAAACTTTTCTGTATTCTACGTTTGTAGTTTGGTTTCATCAACCAAAATATGAAGGGAGTCAGGGCTGGTGGCGCGGGAGCAAGCGACGTACAGTTGTCCGTGTGAGAAGCAGCTCGTACTGAGGTCGACACCCGCAGCGTACGGTAGTCATTTTCCATTGTTTGCAAAGTTTTTTTTTTAACCGACTTCTAAAAAAGGAGGAGGTTCTAAATTCGGATGTTTTTAAATATATTTTTTTTTTATTTATGTGTGTTCGGGCATAACCCCATCATATGTAGACGGATTTTCAAAATTCTTTTTTTTTGAAAAAGGTTTATTCCAAAATGGTCCCCACTTAAATTTCGTTAAGATCTGAAGGCCAATTCTCGTAATTTAAAATGAATTCAAAATCTAGTCGCAGTCTCATCTCAGCGACAAACAAATGTCAAAAGCTTGTCAAAATGTAGGGAAAATAAAAGTATTTTTGACAGATTGAGACTGAGATCAGACTTTCACAGTCTCGTTCTTAAAATTACGAGAATTGCCCCTCAGATGTCGAGTTTTGGAGACAGACAACGGAACTTTTCAATAAATGACAGCAAATCAACCGCGATTGCTGCTATCGCAAATGTATGCATAGTACGTGTGCAAAAAAAAAACAACCGATATCCAAAAAAAAAACACTACAAAGTGAAAAATAACTTTAATTTCGGAAGTCGGTGTCCAAAAACAAATGCGGAACCAACGACACCAACTTCCGAAATTAAAGTTATTTTTCACTTTGTAGTGTTTTTTTTGGACGTCGTCGGTTGTTTTTTTTTTTTTTTTGTAAATTAATGAACACCTGCGTTCCTGCCTACCTAATGGCACAACACTTATAAACGACCCATTTTACAGATTATTCTTGACGAACAGCTACCACAAAAATAATATTATAACAGTAGATTGTAAGTAGGTAGTTTTTTATTAACAGTCACTTATCCATTAGATATTTATTTTTATTATAACCAAAGCTGACAGAAGACGATTAAACTTAATGTTTTTCAGTGTTCTTTCTAGAAAAAGAGGCATGAGCAAGCATGGTGAATGGACCACCACGCTTGCTCATAATATGATGCTCATAAGATAGGTTGGCGATTTCAAACTTATATTATAAAGTCTAGATTTCTTTACGATGTTTTCCTTCAGTAATGTCCAAGATAAAATCAGAAAATACATAAACATTTTCTCAGATTTATTAATTAGGTACCTAAATTCTTACGTTCATAAGTTTAGTTTATAATTTTGTTACCTTATTTTCTTTGTTTATGTTATTGCTAAACATTTAAGACTGTTACTTAGCAGTATTTTTAGAGCTTCTAGGTTCCGCCCGCGGCTTCGCCCGCGAGGTACGTCGTTAAAAACTATCATGGTTTCATGGTTTTATTGTTGTTATTAGTAATACCTAACTTGTTTATTAATTTTTACTTTGATGGTCCTAGTTTATCATTTGTGACTTCAAGTGACAGCTTCGTGAACAGAACCCAGCATTGCATAAATATGTAAGTTGTCACGCCCTTTATACCTGGAGGCTTTTATTTAGGTAGTTATTACTTTTGATTTAGTATTTTTATTTTAGCTTGAGTACGTATAGATTTTTATGGTATTTGTTGGTATATTGGCGTGGCTAGCTAACATATGGCAAATAATTTAATTGAATGTCCTGTAATGTTAATTAGATACTTTGCAGATCTAGTTTTGTATACAGTCGAGTATTTTATAACTGAACAGACAGCTGTGCTGCTGGGGAGTTTGTTGCGCCACTTCTTCTCCCCAGCGAAAGCACTAGGAAGTGGTGAAGGGCGGGCGTTTTGGGGGACTGTCTTATGTAATTTTGACGTTCGAAAAGTGCTGATTCTCAGCCTAGTTTGAATAAATGACTTTTGATTTTGATTTTGATTTGATTTATCCTATGTCCTTCCCCGGGATGCAATATATCTCTCTGCCAAATTTTATCGAAATCCGTTCAGTGGTTAAGGCGTGAAAAGGTTAACATACAGACAGACGTTACTTTCGAATTTATAATATTAGTATGGATAGGCCTTCCTGTACACCCATTACATAATGTGTAAGCAATATTTGTACGCCTTGCTAGGCAGCACATAGTGACACCATATATTTTTTTCTGCCGGTGATCTGTCGCGTCCGGCCCTAGTCCAGGCCATGGTCCGGACCGAGAGTGCATGAAGCCGTCACGTCCTTTTGCGAAGCAGTAATGCTCGCGAAGGAGGAGGCGGAGCGTGTGAGGGAGAAGCAATCTTTGCGCCCTTACGCCCTTAGTCACCGCAGGAGTCGCCCTGGGCGTCGGGGATCGACAGCCGAATCCCGGCTACCGTAGGCGCGGGCTTGCGGACGGCGAGCAATGGTCAGCTCGCCGTCCGGTAAGGACCAGGGCCGGGTCGCAGGCGTGTTGTGTTCCACGCGCGCCTCAAAGAGTCTGTCGGGGTCCGCTATGGCCCATGCCTGCCAGGGTCGCGGGTTGTTCGAAAGAAATACCGTGGCCCCTGGAACAGGCAACTGAAGGAACACGGGTGGGTTTTAGGGGAATGTGGATAAAAAAAAGGCCATAACCACTGGGCCATCACAACGTCAATTTTCAATATAAATCGTGTGTAGAATAAGACCGACGTAACTTTATATTAATAAAACAGTCTGAATGTTTCAATCCATCAATATAGAGAAAAGTAACATAGGCACTGACATGATATGATTAAAAATTCCTTAGAACTGCTACGGGAATTGAATAGGAATAAAACGCTTGTAGTTGCAAAATCTGAATCATTGAAACGATAGTCTTTTGACGTGGAATCCAATTTATCGGCGCAATTGAAACAAGAGAATGGCGAATGATTGGGTAGACCGGTGGTCTAACTGAGTCCATTTCAGTAAATATTCGCTCCAATTGGTTTTATTATTGAACTCCTCCTGCATAACTTCGTTAGGAGTAATATTTATAGGTTTAGAAACTCCCGTCGAAATATTGCTAATGGAGTTCATTTTAATTTTCCCGAAGTTTGACATTAATACCGGCTGCTACTTTTTCTGTATCATTGAGAATGCTAGTTCAGCGAAATTAATGTCGTTCGTTTTCTGTGATGAAACTTTAACTATTTTATTACAAAAATCGATCTAGTTCTAGCCTAAACCATTGAGCCAGTATTTTTATTTTAAACTTTATTTCGATTTAGACTAAATGACAACTTAGCACCGAACTAAGCTGTCATTTTTGTAAAAAGAACTGAATTTCTATAACAGTTAGGTTCTTTATTCAATAACTGGTTAGGTAGGTTAAGCCTTATCTAAAGAAAACTCTTGTTTTGTAATAAGGGGCTAAAAGTTTAAAATATGACGACTCGCTTTAGTGTTGTCATGTTTACCTGTGTTATCTGTGCCTTATATCAAATAATGAAGTACCCTGGGGCCTGGGTGGTTAGTATTATAAGTCCATGGGGTGTTATTAAAACTTCATTAATGCCACTGTCAAAAATTACATGACAAAATGTTTTTCAAATTCAAATGTAAACAAAAAAGTAACACGTTGGCCCAGTCATTTCATACACGATTCACAAAGGAGACTGTTGATTTTCCACGGAGGTGTTTGTGTCTTGTATTATTCAACACCATGGTTTTTCATTTACATAAACAAATTGGTCGCATTGCCTCTAGAAAGTGTCTCGTTTTTGAATTTTTGTACAAACTTCGGAATGGTTCACTTCCTTGTGTTAAAGTTTTATTAGATGAAAGCCTTTGCCATCGACTCCGCCAATGTGGAAATGGAGCTAGAAGAAATGGAGATTTGTTCCTTTAAAATTGTGTTTGCTTGGCTATTTTCCGATTCCCGGAGAAAAGAATGAAGTCCCCTTTTCAATCTTTGATGAGTAAACTTTAGATAAGAGGGAAAAATCTATGATCAGTATCAATATTTGAATACGCTATGCAAAATTTCAATACCTGACCGATTTTCAATCTGATCGTTGATGGCAACAATAGAATTGTTTCACAATGGTAGGTACAAAATACGATGTATTTGATGAATGCTGCTTATGTAAATGGAGTTATGATGGACATTTGGAACAAACGATTTGTGTTGGAATTAAATTATTGTTCATAAAACTCGTAAATATTCCATGAACTATTATTGAATTACAGTTTGAATTAACGGTGGATGGCTATTTTATGGCTGCACGTATTTTATCAACATAAAATACATCACGTCTTGTTTTAATCGAAGGATGCACCCACATTTCGCCATTATAGTTGAAAGTACCATGTAAAAAGTGGCGAAAAAATGTACAGCATGAGGGCCTGGGTTCTATTCCCGTGTTAGGCAAAGTGTTATTGGGTTTTTCTATCGGGAATTTCTCAGTAGCAGCCCGGAGTCTGGATTTGTGCGCGGTATGTGACAATAGGCTCGCCCCCTATTATATGGGACTTAAACAATAAACGTATTGCAAAAATGTGTGTGTACTACGACAACACCTACACCCTCCTATCCAACATCAGAGGGGCTGGTCGATCGATTAGGTTAAGCTACGCTTGCCGCGGTTGGTCCGTGGATGGGTGACCATCTTCACATACCAAGACCCCTCCATGCCTTGGAAAGCACTATAAGCCGTTGGTCCCGGAAAGTCTGACAACCAGTCTTAGGTACCAAGGGTACCGTATTACTCAGTAACTGGATTGTGGAGTTCAGATAGGCAGTCGCTCCATGTAAAATACCGGTATTCAGCTGCATCTGGTTAGACTGGAAGCCAACCCTAACATAGTTGGGAAAAGGCTAGTCAGATGATGACTACTACAACACGTTATAATTTAGGTCATGTTATAATTTAGGCCAAATTACAAGACAATTATACGGAAGGAGACCAACATGGGACTAAGCACTAACCGTACGGTATTAGATGATGACTACTACAACACCTGCTTAACCCTGCAGAGAATACAGTCGTGATGTCATGTTATGATTTAGGCCAAATTACGACACAATTATACGGAAGGAGACCAACATGGGACGAAGCACTAACCATGCGGTATTGTTCCTTTGTAACACCCAAATGTATCCCTATTCTATATCCTTCCTTTGCTAACATGTTCTATACATAACAACAGCGTAGCAGTGACTGGGACGGGAATTTACTCAAAGTAAACAAAGGACGAACGTAAAAGGGAAGTTTCCAGAATTAGGTCATGTGCAAAAATTCTATCATATTAGCACTTGCGCTTGGAAAGTTTGAATTGAAATTTGCAGAATGTTTTTAATTAGTTTTTTTGTAGTCTACAAAAATGTTCGAGAGCATACTTCTTTGTATAATAGGATAAGCAGCGTTCCAGATAATGTGAATGTTGAAACCTTGAAGCAATACGCTTGAATCGGAATAAGGATTCAGACTTTAGCCAACATAATCTAGGTATAGTACTTAGTATCTATAGTATACAGATCAATAGGTCTATAACTGCCTTGCAGCCAGGCAAAAGGCTTTAAGTACTCATATACGAAGAATGAAACCTTCGTCACTTTAAATAAAAGTATAAGCATATCATAATCAGCCTATGATGTTCCCACTGCTGGGACACAGGCCTCCTCTCTGTGAGAGGGAGTGGGCCGTAATACACAAGTCTTCGATTTTTTTCATGCCGGTTTCCTCCCACTGCACTGCTCTCAAACGGTGAAGGAAATTTCACCGTTTGAGAGCAGTGGTGATACTAATAACCTACGACCTGCCACAACTGTTAAATAAAAATAATATGCTATTTGTTTAAGATAAATATAATCAGCTATTTCAATCTACCTGCGAAATACACGATTTATTATTCGTTTGGCTATATAAGATTTGGTTCTCAACGTAATAAGCTGAAACACCAACGCAAACAATTATCTATCTAATAACAAGTTAAACTTACGTACACACCCGCTTAAAAGAAGGTGTTGTAATAAAAAAATTAAAGAGTAAGTAGATATTTAGGTCATATTGAGAGGATGAATGAAAGGAGTCTCACAAATGGTATTTACAAAGCAGATGTGAGTGAACGCCCTAGAAGGACAAATAGTGACCTTCTTGTTGACGTTCTTCAGCAAGGTCAGGTGTATAGTTACTGGCAGTCGGCGTGCATGTACTACCTTATAAAAGTAATCGAAGCAAAGGAGTATATTATAAGGATTATAGCAGGTGGTATTCTGCAGTTTCAGTCTACCCCGTTGTGCCCCGTTTCGATGAATACGTTCATATAACGTTCTTAATTTTAGTTGTAGTATTGAAAATGTATTCAAATCGTACAAAAGAAAACCAACATATACTTTTTCCTGGACACATTCGTTTTGATGCGCTTATCATTGCACAGCACATACTTGCCCATATTTTCTCCATATGAAAATACTTTTTGAAAGGGGCGCCCATAGAATCAATTCTGTTTATTTATACGTATCACGAATAAAAGTGGCCTACTTGAAATAAATTATTTGACTTTGACATAAATATTCACTTTTCTGTTATTTTTTTATTGATATTTATAAATTAAAACAACAGAAATATGAAAACTCTGGCACAAATTCCACTACAAAAATATTTCACTTGCACAACCAAAACAAACCGGCAGAAAAAATGAGTCCCAATAAGTCGTATTTTTAAAGGTCCAATTTACTAAGGTACCTGTTTTGAGTCGTCTGGGGGACGCTAGTGGAGGCAGCGATTTTATTTTCTCGAACCCCTTGGTTCGTATTGCGATCCCCCTAAGGGCTTTCTCTACGTGATGCCAATATTCAGAACGAATGATGTTGCGAATCTGTTTCGGCGCCAATTTAAACGCTCGTTTAGTGCGAAACTTTCGAGAGGACGAAATGCAAAATCGTTTGGATTTTCAATTTAGAATGTTGGTAGTTAGGTGTGGCGTGGAGTTTATTATATTAAGTGTAGTTGGCATTTTGGATGAGAGATACGTTGAATTTTCATTTTAACTTTTGAAGAGGCTGGTTATACTTGGTCGTTTTTGGGTAAACAATACCTTTGAATATATTCATATTCATTTGTTGTAAAAGAATTTTACAAAAAGCAATCATTCAAAACGGTCTCCGTGCTCCTAACCAAAACAAGAAGGTAATATTATAATAATCATAGGGAAAAACAGAACAAAGAAAATAAATTTAAATCGTAATGACTGCGATCTAAAAATAAAACGAAAAGGTAAATAACCAAAAATACGAAACAAAAAAAAAACGTGTCCGAGTTTGCCAATAAACTTGAAATTTATTAAAAAGTTATTTATCTACGGGTACAGGTCAAAAACAATTTCCAAATTCAAATTGAAGATAAACAAACGTACCTTCAAATGAGAAGTACTCGCAGGACCGTTCAAATTCTAATGTCAAAGAAAGTTTTATAATTTTGACTCCTTTGTATTTGTGTAGACGTTCCGTTTTCTGTTGATTTTCAAAACTGGCGGGAGTCAAACGTTCACGTTGGGCAATGAATTATTCAGGTCAGAACGGAAACTGCGTATTTACATAAGCAAATTGGGTGCGACGACTGAGTATAAGCGACACGGCGACAACGGCGAGGAAACATTGGGAAGCGATCACAGTGCATCAGACTTAACACTTGGACCCTTTACTAGTGTCTTTGTCAAGAGAAATCTTCGAAATTGATACTTACTAGCAATTGTTAGCGCAATATCGGCGCCTGCACGAGAGGCTTTGGTGATGAGCCAGTGGAGTGATATAATCAACTTAAATACGATCAACATGATTCGACAGTTTCCATAGACCACTATGGGTTTTATGTGAACGTCTTACTACCTACTCTCTTATTCACACGTTCATCAAAACAGAAGGCCAATTCCCGTAATTTAAAATGTTCAAAATCTAAGATCTCTTCAGAGGGGCAATTCTCGTAATTTTAAGAACGTTCACAGTCTAATCTCAGTCTCAATCTGTCAAAAATACCTCAAATTTCCCTACATTTTGACGGGTTTTCGACAGTAGTTTGTCGCCGAGATGAGACTGCGACTAGATTTTGAACGTTTTAAATTACGAGAATTGGCCTTCAGATCTCTAAGATTAATGTCAAAAACTTGTCGTATTTTTGACAGATTGAGATAAATTACAATGTGAACGTTTTAAAAAATACGGGATTTAAGGAAATTACGTCTCTATTTTCATTTATCGTTGTGACGAAAATGTAACAGAATTGTGTTCAGAGTCAAAAAAAATATTTATTTCTTTAACTTCGCGTTCATATATATTTTATACTGTATCGTTTTGGCAACAGCCGGTGTTAGCTTCCTGGTCTTTCCGAGATAACACCATTTTATTATAATTTTAATTAATTTTCCATGCAAAATAGGGAATGAAAGAGAAATATTAATCTAAAGCTCGGAATCTCACATAATTTGTTCGAATGGTTTTGGGTACCTAAATGTAAGGATTTTGTAGTGTTTCAACAGAAAACTTTATTTTTGTTGTAATAACCTATGAGAAGGTTTTACAAACCTGTGTCCATTTAAAAGTGTGAGTTTTAGTCATGTGAAGGAAGAACGACAAATCGCTTTTTAAATGTTACAGAACTATATAACTTTGCAGCTGTGCCGTGGCTATTTCACCTAAAATATTGCAGCAGAACATTCCTTTATGTACTACTTATATTCCATATTCTATTATATATATGTATATATATAAATAAAACAAAGTCAGGTTAGTTACACCATTTATAACTTTAGAACGGCTGGGCCGATTTTTATGACCTTTGATTTGTTATATTTGTCCCCGCCCCGAATAGCAGAATAACTATTAAAACATGGGATAAATTCACGTAATAATAATAATGAAGACATTTCATTTTGTCATGCATTTTGTATGGAACGGCTTTTTTATTCTGAGGCGGTATGAAGTTGGCCGGTGAGCTAGTACTTAAAAAGATTTACAAAATTAAATTCAAAATAATAATCGTGCTGTTTCTGTGGTCTATATTTTCCCAAACTTATTATTTTTTGTGTTTGTGTTCTTTACTTTACTGCAAAATATGAATGCAAAGGTGGAGAGAATCAGCCCAGAGGTGTCGTGGGAAAAAGTTCCTTTTATTTTTGCACACTTGGCGAATGAGAGTTAAAACGAAAATGGACCTTTTTTGGTCTAGCTCTATTCGCAAAGTGTGCAGAGAAGGTATAAGGAACTTTGTTCTAAAAATCTATTAAAAGATAAATCAGGTTATTTTTCATAGAAACAGGTGCATAAAAAAAGATAATTAAGTTAATTCTAATAAAGTAATTATACTTTACAACAGGAAAAAAAGAGATCAGTTTAATTCAGTGCTATGCTACCGCCAATGGTGAGTTCCTATAGCCTGTTGCCTCCTACTAACTCAAAAGTTTGAATGTTCTTTTTATTGTTTGTATTTCCTGTGCGTGTCCCAAATAAAATATTTCTCATTCTTTTCGAAAGGTTTTTTTAGGTTCCCGATGTGTAACGTAAATTAATGAATTTTGAATAAATGGGGGCCATTTTTGGGGGCAAATATAAAATAAAAATTAAAAAAATTTCGCCATGTGTACTGTGTGACATATCAAATGAAAGGGCTTAATGTGAGGATCTATATGTGTATATTATATATTTTTGTCATAGTTTTATAGTAAATTGTATTAATGTTATTTAAGAAAATAGACGAAAATTTACCATTCCCCTCCTTATCACCGAAACTAATGAGCCAAAAATTAAAAAAAAAAAAAAAAGAAAATAGTTTTATACCTATGAATTACAGGAAAACCTATAAGAAGTCTGTGGTCTTAAAACAACATGGTAAACCTCTCAATATTGTGCGTACAAACTTACATTTTCAGTTGGAATGTATGGGAGAACATGTTTTTCAACTACAATGTTAATTTTGTTCTTGGGATAAATTCATCCTAACTACGGAACTCTTCATTGTGTTTTTTCTATTATTTTTCGTCTTCATTTCTCAATCACAAGTCGTCTGCACAAACCCTAATGTCCCACACAAAGCGGCTCGTCCGACCTTCTGTAAAAATGTTTCAGTAGGAAGTTAACGTTATTACTTGTTACCAATCGATCTTTCAAGATATTGCGTTGCGTGCCTTTGCTTAACTACTTTTACAGAGCCTTAAATTGACTTTAAATGACTCGACATGGTTCAAAAAGCGTTTGTTTTAATTAACAGTGAAATTTGATTGATTGTTTTAGTATTCACTTATTTATTTATGTAATTATACTTTATTGTACACCATAAAAATACATAGTAAAAAAAATAAAAATATCGAACACTCAAAATATACAATAGAAGACATTCACTGTGTGTTCACTTTATTGTATGTACCTATATATATAGACAACTAACTGTTACTACTACTGGTACTACGTTAAATAACTAACTATACCAATAAATACAAAAACAAAAGGACTCTAAGTTCTGTCTTAGTAGTTTTAAAACCATAAAGGTAAAACAAGCAATCTTGCTTCTTCTATTATTGTCGTTTTCATACAAATACAAAACTTCTTTCTGATATCTATGGTTGTTTTATACAGTGTGTTCAAGACGTAATATTAACCAAATTTTGACATTTACTCTATTATGAAATTCGTAGAATATGCGGGCTGTATCTCATGAAGCGTAATAATAATAATAAAATAAATATTACAAAAATTAAAGAGGGTCTCCTTAAAAGAAACTTGTTTTTTCGGCGTTTTTTACCTTGTGGTACGGAACCGTTCGTATGCGAGTCCGACTCGCACTTGGCTGGTTTTTTAACCTTTCCTAGTTTTTGCTAAAGACTATAATTATTCACATTTCAGACATGTGAAAAGAATTCTTTCGTGACTGACACACATTAACAACCCGCACTTTAACCAAATTCCGATGAAAGAAATACTCATACAATTCCCATGTCGACTCCCACTTACCAACCTAGAAATTTACCATGCATGACTACTGACGAATCCATCACGTAATATGGATAATTCCCCGTAAAACATTAAAATTCACCTGAAAACATACCTAATAATAACTAATCACTTTTCTGTTCTATGAACCATCGATTCTGTTAACGATACTGGTAATGATACACCTTTTTTCACATGCCATAAGTATATACGAGTATTGTGTTAAGGCAGTATTAGACGGTTCAACCAAATTGATTTACTTCATAAGCACAATAAAATTGTGTTACATCATCGTTGACGATATTTTCACTTGCCATCAGATGAGACAGTGGTCAAGCCTGAGGCTATCAATATAAAAAACTGTGATTGAAACGCACAATTTATAAAAATTGTGGCCTTCTTTGAATGATTCGCCTCTTTGTCATAGCGGGCCCTATCAGAATACCAGCGCAGCTTATTTCTAAATGTCGCAGCATCATGCTGAGGAGCTTTTTGGCCTCGTACAAGACTTTCTACTTTTTTACTTTCTTTTTAAATAATTATGTTTTTTATCTATTCTGATGTATAGATATCTTTTATGATTGTGTTTAGTTTAGTTTGTGATCTTCCTGAGCGAGTCACAATAAATACTGTTCTTTCTGGCTATGTTTGCAATTCATGATTCAATTTGGTTTATTCAACCAAATCGAAAGGCAAAAATGGTTGAACCGTGTATGATAACCATTACGGCATTATCATTAATCATAATATGTAACACACAATATACACATAACTGTAACGAATGACGCAGTAAGTTTGTATGTAACCCATTTACAAGAGAACAAAAACGTTATTTGACGAACGGTAATGCAAAAGTGGTGTAGCCATATTTTTGTTTAAAAAATATTTTAATGAATGTAATAATATAGCGCATTAAACGAAATGGAGTGGACTGTAAGTTTTTTGGTAAAAAATATTGGTTAAATATTTTTAAGTTTGATAAAATAATTATTTCTTTTTAAGGACTCCACTTTTTTATGAAGATGGGTCACAAACAGCAGAAGATCGGGTTAAGTGGAAGTAGGGAAGGAAGGCTTTGTCCTGCATTGGGACACAAACGGCTGAGTAATTAATGATTCTAAAATAACTCTCTGCTTATTATCGCTGTCAGGAAAGATAGTCAGATTTTAAGTTATAAAAGACATTAACACGCCCCTTAATTAGTACAATGGCGCCAATTTCAGAAAAAAAAACTAGAATTAAAAATCTGTCTTATACCTTTTGCTTCACCAGCCTTAGCAACAGTTTAATACTTCGAAAACTATGTTGTAATTATCTTTGAAACTAGTTATTAGTTGTGTGGAGTTTTCTGTTCTGATGACAGCCCTAAGTATTTCTTCGTTGTTACTATCATAATCATTATTGTAAATCTAGATGTTTGTTATACAGAGATGATGACGCGATGGCGTGACTGATTTAGAGCATGTTTCACTTGAATATTTATTGATTATTCAAGTACTTTCTAATAATAATAATACTCATTTATTCCGAGCAACAAGACTCATAGTGTTAGTAACATTATACTTACAAACTATGTTAGTTATACACTTACAGAGAAAAAACAAAACCAAAAACAGAAAACAGATTGTGATATGATTGCTCCAGGGTGACAGGCCCAGCCGAAACCTATTGAAGTCTGCAGTCTAGGCTTTTGAGCCACATTTGTTTCACGGCTATTCCTTATATGCTGTATCATAATAATTTTGTCTACCTCGTTTACTTTCGTACTTTGTGCTGCCAATCTTACTGGCTGGAAAATATTTTCACCAATGCATGTATCCATGATGGGCAAATTGTACCTAATTCAGTTTTTCTACACGACATAATAAGAAATCAATGCTCTACTCCGACCGGACTTGCATAGTAAGCAGCCTCGCTATCATCTTGTTGGCTATCTAATATAAGCACGGCATAAGCTATGTTTAGCAGTTCGTGCCAAAACAAGAGAAGAAGAATGGAAACACAAACTTAGCTCAAAACATTTATTTCAATTACATCAATTGGACACACTTTTGAATTGCCAGGGAGTCAGTTAGTCAGAGAGATGAAGCTAGTTGCCGTTCCAAAGCGTAATAGGTTCCTATGGACAAGAACGGGCCATGAACTCCATGGAACATTTTGTTATATTCAAAATATTGTTACAAAAAACAGTGAATGGAATCCTTCATCCCTTCCCTATAAGCGGGAAGGGAGACCTTTGCCCTGCAGTGGGACCACAAAGGCTTATAATAAATATAAAAATGGATCCCTGACCCTCTAAACCCTTAACCTCATAATTTTGTCGATTTGCGTGCTCACTAAATCGTAATATTCCCCCAAAATGTTCCTCAAAAATATTTCTCATAAATTCCCAGTTTTCAAACCGCTGAAAATCACACTTCGTAATAAATTCTTAACATAGAGGTACGTAAATGGCTCGTATGTAGGTAGTCCCATTCGTCACTTTGGGCATAAAGTACGGCAACATCGAGTGCCAAGCGGTCACCGCGGCTGACCCGTGGCTCCGGTTCAAAATTCAAATTACATTGGTCCAAAATTCAAATTGTAACGTGTATTTCGTGTTAGTAGGTTAGAGCTTGCGTTTGATACGTGATATTATTTGGACTTAATTTTGTTGGAATGTTATTAAAATTTAATTATTTGTTAGGTGCATATATTCCATTTTTTTTATTTTTTTTTTATTAAATAGCATCTCGCAGTTCATCCTTTATGAGGATGGCTACTGCTTAACCGGACTTTCCTGTGGATGCCTCGAATTAAGGCCTCCAGCCAGGGCAAACAATAACTTAAAAACTAAGCGACAGCGCTAAGGGTAACCCCCTGCGGGGTTCGGACCTCGGCTCAGGGCGTCGCTGGAAGAGGACAGCAAGGGACAGGCTGGATCGGTATTATTATTAGTGTTAGGGACGAATTTAAAACTACAGGCTCAGCTGCGCGGGCTGGCTTGAGCAAGGGTCGGGGCGGGCACGGTGATGGTGCAGGACGTCGCGACGGGCCTCGGCGGCGAGGACGGAAAGACGGATGTCTGAGCTTGTGTTTGTGTTGTCGTCTGAGAGTACTAGTGGCCTTACTGCTCTCCTGGAGGAGGGTAGTGGCGTCGTCGGGGATAGTGAGGGTATGCCTTGGTCGGCGAATCCTACTTATGCGGGAGGGAGTGTATCGGGAGGCCGCCGCAATCAAGGGATTGGGGTGCTTTATGGCAGAGTCAAAGAAGCGCTTGGAGAGGCGTTTCATGAACTGCTGGATGGTGGGGAGTCTGAGATCTAGATGCCGATTCACATTTCGGACATAGAAGGGGGCTCCCGTGACCTTTCGGAGGAAACGGTTCTGGAGGGTTTGCATTTTATGCAGAAATCGCGGCTTGGCGTGTGCGAAGACTACGCAAGCATAGGTCATGATGGGACGGATGACCGCGGTGTAGAGGCGCAATTTGCACTTGAGTGACAATTTGCTGCGGGCAGTTATCATAGAGTGGAGCCTACCGAGAGCGAAAGAGGCGCGCGAACGCGCCGTCTTTATGTGCTCGTTGAAGGTGAGGTTGTGGTCTAGGATGACACCTAAGTATTTGGCTCGCTTTCCCCAGGGGATCGGCTTGCCATACATAGAGATCGGGCGCGGGAGGGGGGCATATATTCCAATTATGAAGCAAAGTTTTCATGCCCTTCTAGGTTAAGACTAGAACTTTTTTTTTATTTAGCCTATTCTGTCCCATTGCTGGGGAATAGAGTCCCCCAAGTCCTTCCAGGAACTCCTTTCCTGCGCCACGTCAAACCAGCCCTCGCGGTACGTGTCCAAATCATCTCGCCACCGTTTTCTGGGCCGACCGCGGCGGCGCCGTCCATCTTCAGGCAGAACAATTTTTTTTTTTGTTACCGGCACTTGCAAATTGAAACATATAAAACAAAACAGGTCGATATAACCTATAAAACTTATGAGAACGATCGATAACTCACTCTAAAGCTACGGTTTCCTACGATAGCGGTGTCCGCCATATAACGGCCGCTGTGACGGCTGCCATGAAAATGATGACAGCGGGTTTTGACTTTACGGTGTTAAAAACACTCTCTAGGAACACCAACTTACTTTCATAAAATAAATAACGTTTCAATGACGTCATTAGACGGCATATTGCGGACGCTTTGTGCCAGCCACCGCAATCTCATAAAACCCTAACATTACAGGTTTCACGTTAAAGTACCTACCCTACACCTCCGCCGTTGAGCCAAATAACTTGATTGTGTTTTACTTTAATGTAACATCTTGCATGCCATGTGTGTATTGGACAGATAAATTATGTTATCTTATCTTAAAGTTGGTAGTGATGGGAAAAGACCTCGTGGCCGGTCACCTAAACGCTGCGCTGGTCAGACTAAGTAACCGCTTTACTGGACTCTCTGTTACGACAGCCCTAAGAGAAGCTGAGAATCGAACGAAGTGGAAGAACGTCGTACATAAACCCATGAAGGGCTTTCTTGGTCGCGTACTTCATTGCGTACCTCATTA
Organism: Gortyna flavago; assembly: GCA_963669345.1. Lineage (NCBI taxonomy): Eukaryota > Metazoa > Arthropoda > Insecta > Lepidoptera > Noctuidae > Gortyna > Gortyna flavago. The sequence goes on along the minus strand of OY770136.1, from coordinate 12,953,559 downwards.
CTGAAGGTATACCTCATTACTGAAGGTACGACGCCTTCAGTAATGAAGTACGCGACCAAGAAAAAGATCTTAACTTAACAAAAAAAAAAAAAAAAAAAAAAAGAAATTTACATGAACATTATTATATTCAGAAAAACATCCAATCCAGATCATACATCCGATCCTTAGTACTATCGCGGACACTCCCGCCTGACCACCACTAAGTTAATTTTTGCTTAACTCAAAAAATGGAAGCGCTCTCCAGTAAGCGGGCCAAGGTCAAATAGTTCGTCCGTAAAATTCACAAAAGGAGTAGCGTCACTAAGCTGCGCAGTGCAGGTTGCAAGTGCAACTAATTGCGTTATCGCTTTGATAATAGGCGACAACTTTATGGGGGCGTGGCTTGGCGCCGCCGCCGCAGGATTTAGGCGAAAAAATGTTTAAGTGATCAGGCGGAAAAAGCCGCGATGGTAACCTACCTAAAAAAAGATATAGTGCTATCGACATTCTCTAATATAACAAAGGCCTTTGAAGTGTTCGGAAGGCATTTCCAAATCAATACCAATACCAACACAAAGGGAACATAATATCTTCACGACATAAAACGGATCTCAATATTATTGTAATATAGAGTAAACAAATTGTAGATATGTTTGTTTATCCATATTAGATGGTGTTGCTTTGGGGTATTAATGACACAAGGCGTAGAGGGCATGAAAAATACACGTATAAAAAAAGAGAATGTGTGCATATAACAGCACGATAGAAGTGAAAATTTACGACTGGAGCCGACTATACGCGATTGAGCGCCGAGTATACGCGATTCAGCGTCGCCGACGGACTGGAGACAAGTATACCCCATTCAAAGTCACCGACCCGAGCGTGACGGTTCAGTTTCGTTCAATGTTCAAAAAAGTGCGCGAAGTTTTCACTTAAAAAAATGGCTACATGTACATACTGTTTTAGTTATTTCTGTATTCAGCAGAAGATCATCAATAAATAATGGTTGGCTTTTGAAAAGCTATACATTTATATTCAACGATTCACATAAAACCGTAGATTTTCCACCAAATCTTTAGATTTGTCATTATGTTAATGACCATGGGTAATTGATTTGTTTACATTCAAATTAAAGTAGGTATCGATTTGCAAAATATGACGCTTCTCACATGGTGGAAATAATGTTTTTTTTTTATTTATTTATTCAGTAGGTACTGTAGAGGCTATGTATGTAGCCTAACCTGGCTATAGGTACATTCATGCAAGCTTAGAATGGGGTGTCAAATATTTTATTAGGTTTTTTTTGTTTAGATATGTCATTGATAGCTTAGATTAGAATTTGCAACGTTGTTCTATCAATATAAATTTAAAGAAGTCCTATCGGTATTTAATTACTTTGAGGGTTCTTCTTACTAGTGACCAATCCCTAGTAATCTTCGATACACATAAACCGTCCGTAGTACGTAATAACAGGGCACGCCGCGATAGCGGCGGTAAGGCCCCTCTTTGAGGAGTGGCTAGAGAGGCGTCACGGCGCCCTCACCTACCGCCTGACGCAGGTCCTCACCGGACACGGATGTTTCGGGAGGTTCCTGCACATAATCAGGCGGGAGGAAACGCCCGGGTGTCACCACTGCGAGGATCGCCCAGAGGACACGGTGGTGCACACGGTGGAGGTCTGTCCCGCTTGGGCAGAGCACCGCCGTGTCCTCGTAGAGGCGATCGGCAGCGGCGGCGACCTCTCGCGCCCGGCCCTGGTCCAAGCCATGGTCCGGGGCGAGAGGGAGTGGGAGGCAGTCACCTCCTTCTGCGAAGCAGTCATGCTAGCGAAGGAGGTGGCGGGATGGGAGAGGGAGAGAGCCGAGAGGGCCGCCCGTCCCAGCCGCCGCGGTAGACGCTCCGGGCGTCGGGAGCCGCGTGACGACTCCCGGCCACCGTAGGCGCGGGCCTGCGGACGGCGAGTAATGGGTAGCTCGCCGTCCGATCAGGACCAGGCCCGTGCCGGACGGCGCGTATGTGTTCCACGCGCGCCTCAAAGAGATGTCAGCAGACATAGAGGGGCCCGTTAGGGCCGAAGCCTGCCGGGGCAGCGGGATTGTCCGAAAGGGTTACCGCTGCCCCGGAACATAAAGGGCTAAGGAAGGAACACGGATGGGTTTTAGTCAGTAAGAGTCTGACACTCCCTTCCGCTCCACCCAGAGCGGGAGGGGTCATTGGATGATTTCCCATCCTTAAAAAAAAAAAAAAAAGTACGTAATAACTAGCAGGGGATCAGACCGGCATAAAACAGAAGAAAAACGCGGTCACACAGCCAGAAACAAAAATCTAGTTTGTTTTATACTAAGGCCCATCATTAAAATAACTGATCTTTGTTTACGTTTTAAGAGCGTTTACGCCGTACGGCATTTCATACAAACTTTCAAGCCCTTGTTTTTCGAAATGAATGAAGGGATTTTAATGAAACTTTATACGCATAAGCAGGATGCAAAGGTCTAAAAAGTTAGTAGAGAACATTTTCGAAAAATTGTGTTACAGCCAAATTAGACCGATTTTAAAGTTTCCATAGAAACAGAGATTTCCAGTTATCTTTTTTTAAATACGACATTTCGAAAATGTTCTCTGCAAACTTTTTAGACCTTTGTATCTTGCTTATGCGTATGAAGTTTCATTAAAATCGGTTCATTCATTTCGAAAAACAACGGCTTGAAAGTTTGTATGAAAAGCCGTACGGCGTAAACGCTCTTAACACACGATACACGGTATCAACGGTTACCAATACAGCTTGTCATATCCATACTCATTGGGCCAAACCTTTTTACAAGCATGCGTATCAAAATTACCGATACCCGTTATGGTAATTGGGTGTGAGTATTTTAGGTTGATGGTATTGAGTTATTGTTAAGGTGCCTACTGCTGAATTTTTGACGATCAACACGTATAATGATTGAAGACTTGAGTAAATTTGTAAGCAAAAGACGATCGACAACGTATTTTTTTTGTCGATCGCCACTGTGAATTGTTTTGTCGATGGATAAATTTAATTTACATAGTGATGTCCATTTTAACCTTCATATTTGATCGATAAAATCGAGCAAATAGGTAAGAAACTGAAAAATCTTATTGATTGTCAAAACATAGTATATCGAGCGACAGTAAAGGCCGTCAAAAATCGAATTTATCAGTAGGCAACTTTAGAGTAATAATATAATATTTTTCATCTAGCTTTTTATTATAAAATTCAAAGTAATATTATATATCAACCCACAGCCTAAACCGCTGGTCCTAAAGACTTGAAATTTGGAGGGTGTGTTCTTTGTAAAAAGTAGGTATAGGTAGGTTTTTCGAAATTCCACCCCTAAGAAGGTGAAATGGGAGGTTGAATTTTCTGCGAATAATTTCCGACCTCCAATTGGGCGAAGCCGCGGACAAAAGCTAGTTTTCTCTATAAGAGATATGAAGTAGGTAGATATTATTCATATGAAAACACGATAAAAAAGGTACTCGATTGACGACGTAAACAGGTAGCTAGGACACTTATCATGAGCGTTAGGAAAGGCGTAGGAAAGTGACACAGATCTGCTTGTACCTAAAGTCGATTGTCATTTATTTTATCTTATACAATTGTTATCACGTCCTTTATATAAAAAAAAACTATACTATTTATCTGCCTGCAACTTGTAAACCTTTTAATTTTTAATATGGACATCAGGATAAACTTCAACTTCTATGATTTCAAAGTCTTTTTGCCTATCTTTACGAAACATTTTGAAACATCATGTTACTGTTAGTCTGCAGTAGCATCATCCCACTCTAATTCAAAAGTCATTTATTCAAACAAGGCTAAGAATCAGCACTTTTTGAATGTCAAAATTACTGACAGTCCCCACACACAACAAAAAATTTAATTATAAGCCATATGTAAGCTACAGCTACTAAATGCTGTGCAAACTCGTCTCCCCATGACATCCAGCTTTTTCTTTCCATTCTCGTACTATACATCCATTTTTATCTGTAACAACCATGTACCATAATTCCGCCAAAAACCAAACAAGCGTTATTCTCACATAACATCATCGTTTAACTGAACGATTTAATCAATACCAAAAGTCCCTAGCTTCATCTAGCAACGAGAAAGTACTTAAAGTGCTAAGACCTCGGTTACTACAGCTATATAATCTCGGGAGGCGAAAGGCCGACCTAATATGAAGGGACAGGCTATTGTAAGAGGTTGTTACGTACATTTTGCCCTAGCGAGATTACGTGCGAGTTTAAAGGTAAGGATACAATGATACTTGACGCAAAATATCGATGGTGCGATCATGTCGTGCGATTTTTTATCGGGTATTGAGTCAGAAAGGGATCCCAGATATGGAAAAAGAAGAGGAAGACCACTTCAAAGATGGGAAGATGTCTTGAAAACTACTGCGGGAGGGAGGGACATGGAGGAGAAAAACACACGATCGTGAGCGATGGAAAAGCCTGGGGGAGGCCTATGCTAAAAAGCAAAGCAATCTGTAGATTTTGGATGTTAAACCTTTCATTTAAATAAATTGTTAAAACTAGATTTAAGGTTAGAAAGCTGGGCAGCGGGATTGTCCGAAAGGGTTACCGCTGCCCCGGAATATAAAGGGCTAAGGAAGGAACACGGATGGGTTTTAGTCAGTAAGAGTCTGACACTCCCTTCCGCTCCACCCAGAGCGGGAGGGGTCATTTGATGATTTCCCATCCTTAAAAAAAAAAAAAGTTTAGAAAGCTATTTGAAATGGAGCCAAAGTCCTAGCTAGAAGGGAACTCAATTGTATTGCCTGTCTATACGGACGCTGGCGACACGGGATTCTGATTCGATTGTGTCGTCCTTCTTCTCGTTGGCGATTGCAACTTTTGTGTTCCAATTAACAAGCGTCAATTTCTGGGACACTTGTATCTGACATGAAATGGGTCTTGTCTCTACTACTGGGAAAGCTAATTCAAATACTTACATCGGAAATTCAATGTCACAACTGTGCCATAGTGAACGCACCTACGGTCGCTATGATACTTGGTTTAAATAAAGACCCCCTAAGGAAATTATACTTGATCGTTGCTTAAGTTTAATCTGTAAACGTCAAAAAATGTATAGCTCCATTGAAATTAAATATGACTTACAGCAGCGATTATAATTGAGGAGAGTTTGTCTTATGCCTAGTGTCGTCGTGTACCCATACCTTAAAATTAATTTTGGAATTTCCATCTCAACTTTGCCAGAAACCTCTGTAGATCAATTTTCGTCAACGACACTGGGTTCTTAAGCCTTTAAGAGGGTAAGTAGGTTGTTATCGCGTGATTTTAGAGTAAAAATATTGCAGACTAGGTGCTTATTTTTGGTGATTTGGCGGACGTTTTATACGGGAGACAAATTGTTTCCAGTTTGAAGCTTTGTTGTAGATATTGCTTATGCATTTTACAGTGCCTATCGTTAAAGATGATTGAGAAACGCGTTGAACTTAACATTATTATATTGTAATTTCTTGTTTCATCATTTTCAGTGCTCGGGTTTTAGTTTTTAAACTTGTTTTTATTTAATTATTTTGGGGCTTATTTCAGCAATAGGTATTTATATTTTTGAAATGTGCTAATAAAGCCCTTTCATTTGATATGATAACCCAACACGGCATGATTAAAAAAAAATGTTTTTTATAGATCACGACTTTATGTCTGCTAGAGGGCGCCATATTCAATTTAATGTGACGTCACATAGCGGACGATTAAGACGCTTACAACGATACCTCATGTCTAATTATGACAAGGAGTTTAGAAGTTATGAGGGAACAGATGAATACATACATACATACCTACCAGTCAAAATCATAAACCTCCTTTTTGCTTCGCCGTAGGCGGGTAAAAACAGTCTCCTAAAGAGGTTACATAGGGGATAAAAGTGTGACACTAATACAACAATAATACGGTCACTTGGTTTATGCCAAGCGTTTACTGCTTTTGGCAGAAACTCTTGATGAATCCTTTTAGATGAAGTTGTAAGCAAGTAGATGATGATGATGAGTGGTGATGTAGTAGTGGTGTAGTATTAAGCAAATTATTGCCAATTTAAATTGTCCAACTGTCGTTCTTTGACATTTTGAAATTGTTAGAGATCTTAAATGGTTACCTATAACACGGCAAATTGCCGTAAGATGTCGATGTACATAAGAGTTCAACATAACCAGCGTATAATGTTCCCACTGCTGGGACACAGGCCCAGTGCAGGTTGGTAGTGTCACATGTCTTCGAATTTTTGATTCTAGGACATGCCGGTTTCCTCACGATGTTTTGCATCACCGTCTAGAGAGCAGTGGTGATGAAATAATTGACACAAAGTAAAGCGCCTGTCTGGATTCGAACCTACGACCTTACGACTCGTAAGTCGCGGCTATTACCACTGAGACAACACTGTTCTCATAAGAACTCAACTGTCACTAATGACACAATAACTTTTTATATTCTTACCGAACTTAATACGCTTTTCTGACTGCCTTTTGACATTAGAGTACTCAAGTACGACATTTATTTTCCCTTTTTGCCATGGTTAGTTTTTTTAAATTTCCAGTTAAAGACGAAAGCCACTTTATGTGAGATCAAGCATGTAACTACCTCTCATGAATACACGACAAATAAATTCCTAATCCTTCCTCTCTTTACAGACGTAGGAAAAGTAATAGAAATGTTCCCCGTACATAGATACGTGTCTAAGTTATGTATCTTTCAATATTCACTTACGGAATTCACAGATTCCAGACGTTTCCGACGTAATACGGTAAGAATATTTTTATCGAGTTGAATTTTTGCGTTCAGAATTCAATGTCTATTTTCGTTTTTAGTTTTGTATGGAGCTAAAAGTTGGTGCATTTTTGTTATTGCTTGTCCAAATGAAAATACTTATTTTTAAATATAGTGTTCCAGAATTTAAATCCATATTTGTGTTAATAAACTCAAACTCAAAGCATTATTTTCAATTAAACTATTTACAGGCACTTTTGAATTGTCAAGAAGTCGATCAGTCAGAAAATATGAAGCAAGTTGCCCATTCCAAAGCGTAGGTACCGATGGAGAAGAACGGGCAAGAAACTCCATAGACACTTTTAAATTATATTTTTTTTAAATATCATATTTATAAAAATTAATGTGAGAACGATGTAAATAAAAATTGCGTTGTGTAACTATACAGACGCTATACAACGTTTATTAGTAAGGGGGTTAGACAAAATCGCTTTTTAATTTTGAGTAAGTGTGTTTTTGTATTTTTCCTTGTGACCGTACTCAAGGTCACTGGGACACTATAAGGGTAACTGCATAACAGAGAGTAGCAATGGCTTTTATTATTGTGACAGTTTAATAATGTTAATTGCGTTATTTACCTTGTTGAGCAGTCAAATTTTTCGAACATGATATATGAAGCAATAGAATAGATACCAGTACCTATCTTTCAAAATGATTCAGATAGTAATTGGTAATTGTTAATATTACACAATTAAGGTGCTGAATACAAAATTATTCCTTTAAATCCACTATTACATACACAATAGCTGTAATGTTATAAAAATATGCTATATAACTGAGTTATAGGCGAATTCACACTTGCAAAAGCATTATTCGCATATTAATAATACTCCAAAGCACAATGCACGTTTCACGGCACCTGTAGATGAGAAATTCCTGTATAATCGAAAAATACCTAACGTGACCCCTTTAGCAATTTATCGTTGTGTTCTTTGTCAACTTGGTCGGGGATGCAAAAATAAAATCCGCGATAAATTTTGCAAGTCACCTTTAAATCGTTTGTCAAATAATGAAGTGCAATTTTAGCTTAAGCAGTCAAAATAACTCTTACCGTGCTCAACAAAGAGGTGATTTTCATTTGGTTGGGTGTTCCAGTAGTTTTGTTTCGGAGCAGGAACCTTGTGTCACTGCGGCTAGGAAATACGTCGCTGAATACAAGCACGAAATTTAGTGTCGGAATAATGCATAGTTGTGCCATTCCGATTTTTGCTCCGTCATGGAACTCCTCTAGGAGCAATTGAGTACATTCTTCATCAAGGTCCCTACAATAGGTATTGCATTTTTCGTCTCATAATAGTATATCAGCCTTCTTCCACACAAGTTCTTTTTTGAAGTAAAAACTTCTTTAGGCGCGTTGGACATTTTTTGAGATGGGAAAAAACCATTGAACTCGCGCCACTGTAACCGTAAGCGACACCGCTTCGGATGTTTTCAGCTGTCCTCGGGATGTACTCGGTTTTAATGTATATCCGATATGTCGTGTGTGATGGCAAAGTATTCTGTTTGTGTTTTGTATTCACTTCTGTCGGCACTCCCAGAACGCCACTGTTTTTTTTTTTATGACATCTCGTAGGTCGACCTAAAAAGATGTCGGCGGTTTAACCGGGATTGCCTAAATAAATAAAGGCCTCCAGCCAGGGCTTAAAAACTTAAAAATTATACATTGTTAAGCCAACGCCCAACAATGGACAAATCTTTAAATACAATAATAAAGCTGAAGAGTTTGTTTGTTTAAACGCGCTAAACTCTGGAGCTACAAGTCGGATTTATAAAAAAAAACATTTGATTACCTATTTGATATGACCGAGCCGAGCAAAAATAAAAAGTCCGAAAGAACGCTGTGCGAAAACGTAGTAGGTAATAATAGCACGGGCAGGCGCCCAGAGGACACGGTGGAGCATACGGTGGAGGTCTGTCCTGCTTGGGCAGAGCACCGCCGTGTCCTCGTAGAGGCGATCAGCAGCGGCGGCGACCTCTCGCGCCCGGCCCTGGTCCAAGCCATGGTCCGGGGCGAGAGGGAGCGGGAGGCAGTCACCTCCTTCTGCGAAGCAGTCATGTTAGCGAAGGAGGTGGCGGGATGGGCGAGGGAGAGAGCGGAGAGAGCCGCCCGTCCCAGCCGCCGCGGTAGACGCCCCGGGCGTCGGGAGCCGCGTGACGACTCCCGGCCACCGTAGGCACGGGCCTGCGGACGGCGAGTAATGGGTAGCTCGCCGTCCGATCAGGACCAGGCCCGTGCCGGACGGCGCGTATGTGTTCCACGCGCGCCTCAAAGAGATGTCAGCAGGTAAGGAGGGGCCCGACAGGGCCGAAGCCTGCCGGGGCAGCGGGATTGTCCGAAAGGGTTACCGCTGCCCCGGAACATAAAGGGCTAAGGAAGGAACACGGATGGGTTTTAGTCAGTAAGAGTCTGACACTCCCTTCCGCTCCACCCAGAGCGGGAGGGGTCATTTGATGATGATGGCAGGCGATAAGATACGAGAAGGTGGGTCGGGGAAACAAGCAAGCGGACGAAGTCGCGGGCAGAAGCTAGTTTTAAATAAATCATCATAATCATAATCAGCCTATAATTTTCCCACTGTTGGGACACAGGCCTCCTCTCTGTGAGAGGGAGCGGGCCGTCCGTAATCCGTAGTCTTCGAATTTTTGGTTCTAGGACATGCCGGTTTCCTCACCATGTTTTCCTTCACCGTTTTGAGAGCAGTGGTGATGAAATAAATTTCACAAAGTGAAGCGTCTATCTGGGTTCGAACCTACGACCTACACCTCGTAACTCGCGGCCGTTACCACTGGGCCACCACTGCTCCTTAAATAAATCTCGTTTCCGAAAAAGAAAAGTGCATTGAAAGTGAATCCAATATGTACGTATTGTATCGTTATGATTTTATTTTCAATAAAACTTCAGAATACATTTTCATTTTATTATATTTTAAAATGAAGGAAATATTATTGTACAGTTTGTATTTTCTCTTTTTAAAAATAAGGAAAAATATAAAATCTACGTTTAGCAGCTTTTCCTCGTAAGCCTTATTCTGCCAATAAAATAATTATGAATTTAAATTATTCCCAGAATTGTAGTATAATTATGCTTTTGAATTGAACACTGTGATGTGTGTAATTGTATTTTCCTGTTTAATGTTTATGAATGGAAGTGAAGGGTGTTCAGGTTATGCCAATAAAATGCATACGATAATGTCCGCTTTTATATTTTCTGACGCAGTGACGTTATTGTGGACGTCTACGATAATATCGTAACTTAGACACACAATGGCTTCTAATTTTGATTATTCGGCCTGCCCACAACAACCCGCAATAGGGAAGCAAAGCCAATTTTTTATTAAACATTATGGAAGCGATTCTGATCTAAAAGTGATCAAAAACGTTTTAAAGACTAAGGGCGGGTTGTTTCACGTTCACTTAACGCACGCGTATACGTCAAAAATGGCGCTAAACTATCGTCAAACCAAAAAAGCTTTGTTTCAAATTACAATTACGAAATGATGGCCTTTCCGTACGTCAAATAATAACGAGTACGTAAACGGTATTATTTGCCTAATGTTAACAAACCGTTTGAAACAACCGGCCCTAAGACATTACTGACGCTTGAGTTTACTAAATACCCTAACCGTCCTTTCGGAAATACAGGCAATATGTGGTAAGTCAATTTAATACAGTGTTCAATGATTTTTCATCTACAATTTCTCAAGTAGCGGAGTTTGTATTTGTGCCCGGTTAATGGCAATAGGCTCGCCCACTATAATATGGAACTTAAAAATAACTGGCAAAATGTGTGTCTCGTAAAGGTTGTCTGCAAACGTCTACTTCTAATTAAAACTGAAATAACTCTGATAGAATTCGATTTTTGATTTAATTAGGTATTTGTTTGAAAAAAAAAACAGTGACAGATGTAAAGACGTTCGCTCGAAATAAGCGCAGTAAATATACCATTGTATGAATTTAACACAATATTACAATAGATGCACCTCTGCTTAACCCTTTGGGGGATACCTCCAGGCATTATGTTAAGTTATTACGTGTCGATTAAAACTCGCTTAAATTGCCAGACATACCATATCACCAATCACCAATATGTACCATCAATTTCAATGAGCTCAAAATATACTCGATCATGCCAATTCAATCTCATTCAATACAGAATAAAGCCCAAATTACAATACGCTAAAGAATTCATTATTTCAAAATATCAATGAACATTGAAATCAAAGTACCTACCCAATTCAGAAGCGTGATTAGTGAGATTCTCATTTCTATTGAAATTAGAGCTGAAGATGGCAAAGTCTTTAAAGTTTGTACAGACGCCAGCACATCAACCTACCCGAAACTGTAAAATTTTCCCAATCAACTTTGAACCTTACGTTTTAGCGATAAAGTTGAAAATCTATCAAAGAAATTTGACAGATTTTAGTAGCTTGATGTGCTGGCGTCTGTACATTATTTTTATTACAGCTTACAACAGAAAGGAGATCACCCATTTCGTTCGTCAACTTTGGATAAAAAAATAAAAAGTCGGCTGCCAGGAATGAATTACATTTTATTTGAATGGTCACTGTAGTAGAAACATTTATTTGTATGGCGATAACGCTGTAATGAATTTGAGAACAAAGAAATACAACGATCTTATCTTTCGATCCGCCTCCAATATAATTATCTCCGAATCCAAATTGTTTTAGACTTTGACGCCTTGATAAAAAATATGTGTACTTTAAAAATATGTCATTGTTATAAACGCCGTCAAAAATAAAAACCAGAATGAGTGATGTCCACTCAAGAGGAATATTTAAGATTCACCATAGTTGTTATTAAGTGTTATAAATAACGCTAATTGGGCGTATCTTTTGATGGTTGTTATTTTAAATTTGGTTCTTTCATAGATTATACATAAACATTTATTATTATTTTTGGTAAACAAATTTTGTTTCTTAGCTCTTTGGCTAGTTTAAGCTACATTAACGGGCCCAAGTCAAGTCAATGTAGCGTGTACGTTCCTTTTTTCCTATTTTTTATGAAAAATTAGTGCTAAGAGTTATTATTATATTTTTATTATTATGTTGGTTTTGAGGTGTGAACGTCATTATGTGATGTGTGAAAGGTTGTGCAGATTTGACTGAGGTTTTCCTTAGATGCTTTTGAAAGAAGAAAGTGTTTGAATTCAGAATTTAGAACTTCGATTCATAAACTTATTATGGCAATCAAGCGTTGACGATGAATCGCTATGCCGTGCTGTACTAGAGTACAGCACCTACTCTTGGCATAGCGATTCATTATCAAGTTTATTCTTCGTTTGAACCTTGTACGCAGGCGAAATATCAAGCTATTATTATTTCTAATATAAGCTGACCTTTCATTGTGCGAAACGCTTTACAGTAAGAGGTCAGCTACAACTAGAAATGTGCTTAATATTTCGTCGTGCAATGTGTACTATCTCAGTCGTAGTAAAAAGTAACAAGAGTAATTATACGATTAAGGGCACCAATATAACTGAACACGATCACGACACCGAAACCACAACCGAAACCCCGTTGAAGAGCTGTCAGTGTCATCAATGTTGTAATTGATGTCACTGACAGTTCTTGAACGCTGTTTAACCTTTTAACCGCCCGACTTCGTATCAGACGCCGTGACCCCAGCGCGCGAGAAAAAAAAAATAAACGAAAGAAATACCTGATAGAATACCGCGTAATTACCTAAATAAAAAAGCAGATTAAACGAGCTGTTGTATTTTGTCGTAAATATACGACCCTGGTGAAATGGACACGAAAATATTTGCCGGATTAATCCGGCGTAAGTGGTTAAAAGGTTAAATGACTGTGTTGATCGTGTTTAGTTTCGTTCGTGAAATTCGCCCGAAGACAAGACATAGGGTACTACAGATAAGTGCCATCCACGAAGACGCGGGTCACTCTTCTTCCTAATCGCTTACAGTACAAGTGTGCAACATTCCGCTAGTGTTTTAGTTTTGTCCATACACAGTAATTACTTATCAGTTGGTAGTGTGTATCAAAAAACTAAAACACTAGCGGAATTAATCAGCAATAACCACTAGCGATTAGTAAAAAGAGTAGGGCGCGTCTTCGTGGATGGCACTATCTTTAGCGGGTAGACAGTTCTATAAGTGCGTTAGTACCGTCTGTCTATCCGACCAGTATTAATAGTTTGGTTAAAAAAATAATGTAAGCTAACTACCTAGGTACTATGCCTCTAATTAGACCATGCCCCATTTACTGCACCTTTTATCACCTAAAGAATGCCACTAACGACGCAATCTGTGTGGCCAGTTACTGGGCACAAACAATTTAAAACATCGAAGAAAAGTACCATTGACACTAAAAGAAGACCTTATACTCTAAAGCATATCTGCATGATATACCTAATCACGAGAAAGAACAAAGTTACTGCCCTAAAAAAACATATGACAAAAAATTGTAAGAAAATATAAAAATTATAAAATAAAAAAAATAATTTAATTTAAATTTAATAAAAAAAAATTTGAACATTTGTTAAATTTTAATCATCATTAAATTAGCTCAAGGAACTAAAGAAAGTTAATAAAACAGATAGGTATCGAATTGTGCCCCAAGCTCTGCGGAGTATGATATAGGAAATTTTCTTAAAACACTTGTTTTAAGAAAGAAATTCTTACAAACACTGCAGACATATGAATTACGGGAGCTGACTTTGAAAAGTCGAGCGCGCCAGAGCACTTTTGAATGCTCCCCGGTTCAAGTTTTATAAATTGTTTCCCGTTTATTATAACTAGCTTATTGTTTTTTGATTTCGCTCACTTAGCATAGAAGTAGTTTTTGATGGGAATCTTTTAACAGTTTGCGAAGTGAATTTGTAAGTAGTGGACGAAACGGTTTTTCTTTTCTGGATTGTAAATGAAGCTTCGTAAGAGAAATTTAGCATTTATTTTATCGGGGTACTTTGACGTTAAATATTCAGACAGTGATATAATTCTACATTAATAGCGTATCTTTTGATGGTTGTTACGAAACTTTTGAGTGTAAAAGTTTGTTGTATTTTATTCTGTTTTCTCTCGGTCTTATAAGATGTGTTATAAAGGCATTAAGTTTAAAGGTCTTGCTATGTAAAGTCAGGGAACCTAATTGTTAATCAAATTGACTATCAACTTAAATTGCCCGGATATTATCTGCCTTCAAAGCAAGAGTGAACAGGCATCTCGTTCTGGGCACGCTCGTTCCATCATACACTTCATCCATCGCTTTCCATTAGGCGTGACTGAAGTCAAGATCGGGCTCATTAAGGATGTTTTTTTGTTAGCCTACATTTTTTCCCACTGTTGGGCAAAGGCCTCACTTTTTCCTTCTAAACCGGGGTCTTGGGCGATCTCTGGCCATGTTGGCCCTGCAAACCAGATCGTCACACCACCTTCGCCGTGGTCTACCTCGACGGCGATGTTCTCCCTCAGGCGTCCAGTGAGTGAAGATCTTCGAAATAAAAATTAAAAAACAAAAACTTTTTTTGACAGTTGTATGAAATGGTTGTAAGACGAAAAAATTACGTAGTTAATTTCTCTGACTATCCCACCAAAACAATCTTTAGAATAAACAGTGTAATAAAATCTCCATGTACCAACGTAACATAAAGTATTCCACATAATCAGTTCCTTTCATGCCTACTCAAAATGTCTCCGAAGCACATTCAAGTCAAATGTACAAGAAAATGACTTGAGAATTTCGTTGTTTAACAGAAAATGCTTTACTCTTTTCATACGAATTTTCTCCAAAATTTTCCTATACATAAACAGGTACTCAAAGTATTTCAGAACGCTCATAAATTACCCTAACCCCATTACAGTGTCGCGAACATTTAAAAATCCATCATTGCATATAGCAAGTCACCTTCACTTCATTTATACGGCGTCACAAGGAATGACAGTTCGGTTATGCGAACTCAAAATAAAATTACGTAAATGGATTACCATGCTTTGTGCTTACCCCAGTTTAATATTCAGCTTAAAAGCGGCAATTCAGGGCGTTTCTTTTTTTCGCTTTTGTGTTTAATTTTTTTTTGATCCCGCTGCGGGTTTTTATTTGTGTCGAGTGTTTTTAAATATGTTGGAGCCATAATTACTTACATCGATGCTTGTTTATATTAAAACAATCTATATTTAATTTATATAGATGTCGTCACGAAAAGCGGGTGATATCCGGCCGCGTATGCAAATACCGCGAAACGAATTTCCAGTTGTGGTTATAATATTGAATGTATCACATCGCGGTCTGGCAATCGATGCCAGTCTGTACATTTAATCCGATGCAGTATTGTCCATTTGGCCTACTATGTAGGTAAACGTGAAAAAGCATCGCTATGGTGCCGTGTTCCTACTACAATCGCATTTATTCTTTTTATGGATAAAATCCGAATCAGTGTTCTAATGCTATGTCTGATTATGCCTGTTTTGCGATGGTCTAAATACACTACACACCGAATAAATTGAAAACTAGAACAGAATTTTTATGAAATTATCTGCCAATTACGCTAACGAAAACGCAGTGATGCAGGGTCTTAGGCACCTGTCCCACCGCCTGCGATTAACGAGAAGCGAGTAGAGCTAGCAACTAAAAGCGAGTTGGCGAGCAGCGAGCAGCGAGTTCACGACGGCGACAAGACGATGACTTGCTGGTAGGCGGATGTACCAAGCGTGAGTCTCTCAGTAAGTGTTCTGCAGTTCTGCCCGACAAGCGGGCATCGCTTAGCGAGCATTTTCTTTGACAGCTCTTGTCGCTGCAACAAACGAGTATTAGCCAACGGTATGAACAGTCAGCGATCAACTATTTGAGCGTTTCTAATTGTGCCTAATTGTCTTACTGTACTTGTTATTTTTGTGTTTAAATTCAGTATACAATTACTTGTTTATAAATAAATGACTATGACTACTAAGGTACCTCTTTATCTTACACGAAATCTATAAGGTACTAGCTGCGCCCCGCGGTTTCACCCGCGTAAGTTTCGATTTAGGGGTATGAAAAATAGATGTTGGCCGATTCTCATAGATACCGGATAAGCACAAAAAATTTCATCAAAATCGGTCAAGCCGTTTCGGAGGAGTATGGCAACGAAAACTGTGACACGAGAATTTTATATATTAGATAATATTTTATACGTTTCTTGAGGGAGAAAATTGTTGTTAACAAGTCCCATCCTCGTCGGCGGTAGGACAGGTGCCTTTTATTATAATTAATTCCCTTTAAAATAAAGCAACAACAAGGCTTGCTTAAAATAAAAATGAAAAAAAGCCAAAGATTTTAATAAATTAAAACCCAGAATAAAATTCCCTTGTCAGTTTCACAAGCATCCAAAGAAGACAGCAATAAATACCCGAGAATCCAACGTTATGATAAATAAACAAAGAACCTCTTAGAAGTTTGATCCCTTTATAATTAGTAAACAAACAAATAGAAACAACGCCAGGACAATCCCATACATATTCAGCGATGGTTTCGACGTAGGCATTAGAACTTTAAACACGTACTTTAAACCAGCATAAATTCTATAGTATTAACATAAAAGTACCCACTCCCTAACTAAGTTCTTAATTACTCGTCAAGTGAAATAAATTATTCCAAACAATTAGCAGATCAAACAACAAGTATTGAATATGGACGCAGATGTGAAGAGTTAAGAAAGTCTTAGAATTTAGCAAAGAAGTGGCGAAAGCGATGTTCTGGGAACTTAGTTTTAAGTTTTGATCAAAGAGAATTATTGTGATTCTCGAGATTAACTATTAAAATTAAAGTCAAAGTCAAAGTATTTTATTTGTTGAACACAGGTAATAATAATATTATGGTACATGGTATAAAATTTGCGTTGTATCACTATGTTTTGCCTTGCAAGGCGTACAAATTAAAAAACTACACACTAAATAAAACTGTTTCAAACAAGTAACGTCGTAAACAAGATAGAATAACAAGTGAATCGAACATTTTTTATTTTATGCTTCTATCATCTAAAGACTCATTGATAGAGTAGTGAGCCTTTTTAATCCAGAATTTTTCAAGTTGCGATTTAAAATGCTTTATGTTGGTCATGCTTTTTAAAGTTTTTGGTACTTTATTGTAAATCTTTGGACCCATGCCGGAGACAACTCATTTTAGTGTACTTTGGTGACGTCTAGTATTAAGTTTTTCAAATTTAGACAGATTCTCCTTAACAAAAATTGAAATTTCATAAATTGAGAAGGATGGAAGCATAAGTATTTTTAAACTAACGAATAATGGTTTGCAACTTTCGGTGGTTTGAATGAAAATGAACTATGAATTGTTCAAATACCAAAATCAACCTCCATCAAGATAAAAGGAGCTATGTAACGAAGTCCAACGCTCCTAAACCTAAAAGATATCTTTTATCCGTGGAATAAAATTGACGTCTGACAGTTCTAATATGAAAAAACTGTGAAAAAAATTTATACCTAGAAATGGACTTATCCTGATCCATATCCATTTTGAATTTTGTATAGTTTTGCCATACTAGAACTGTCAGACGTCAATTTTATTTCACGGATAAAAAATATCGGACTTTGGTAAAATCCACCCTTAAAGTTATTAATGATCACCCACACCGTCCAATACGGAACTAAACTGTTCAGAGTAACAGAATTGAAGTGTAGCTAAATACCTAGCAACAACAAAAAGCATTACGAACGCGAAATTGAAAATCCACGTGTCAAAACTTACCACTCCAGAACTTTCAGAGCACCTAAAAATTTAATTTAAAATGAAACACAGAAGTGTCAAACATTCACTTAACTCTTACTGCGAACTACCCGCAAAACCAATTACAAAGACGGATTACGCTAACTGCCTACAAAATTGAAGGCCAATTTGTGGACCGATATATTTTAATCCCGATTTACGCATGTCCGATGAATGGATGGTTGAAATTTCGGGATCTATCACGATTAATGAAAGCCAATTTGAATGTTGCTCTGAAGATTTCAGATGCCATTGGTGTGATGATATTGGTTTCAATGTGTTGTGTTCGTTTGATATAACAGCCTTATGTAACTGAAACATTTTTGTGGATGTATTATTTTCTTCGCTTGGTTCGCATACATGACGACGTGACGTCCTACTTTAATCGAAGTGGTTCCTCTAAAAATTGGTCCATAATTTCTTTTCGTATTTTCCTCATCATGTTTTTATTGCTGTAGAGAGGTCCATGGCTAAATAATAACAGCCGCGCAGGTCACAGGTCTGTGGATGGGTGACCATCTTTACATACCGAGACCCCTCCGTGCCTCGAAAAGCACGTTAAGCCGTTGGTTCCGGCTGTCATTCGTGGATCTTTGACAGTCGATACAGGTAGTCAGAAGCCCGAAAGTCTACCAGTCTTACCAAGGGGTATCGTATTACCCAGTAACTGGTTGTGGAGGTCAGATATGCAGTCGCTCCATGTAAAATACTGGTTTTCAGCTGCATCTGTTTAGACTGGAAGCCGACCACAACAAAGTTGGAAAAAGGCTAGGCAGATGCTTAGACCAAATAAAAAACCAAGATAGAGGGCTGTCAACAGTAAAGTGAAGCCGGTTTTGGTAAACATGTGTGCACTTAGTGAGGTGTAGTTTGATTGTAAACGGTTGTAAATGTGTGCGTGTGAGCGTGTATGCACAGAGCGGAGGTGTAGTTTTGGCATGCTTCACTATATCGTTCTCAGCGCTCTGTCTTGGTTTCTTATTTTGTCTGAAGGCAGATGATGATGTTTTTATTAACTCGAAACTCCTTTCTACAAGTCTTAAAGCTTACTTCACTGAAACAATAATCGATCTACTTAACTGTCCCATAATTTTAAAATCTCCGCCAGTGTCTTTAGTTGCTGAGCTAGCAATTTCTTACCAAAGAATTTTATCCCTAAGAGTTTATAAGAAGAATGGGTATTAGATGCACTTTATCCGAGATTTAAACAAAGTCCGTAACGAGAGAGGTATTAAAAACTACTTCACCGGATAATAAACTACATTATAAAACAAATTGAGTTAAGAGTGAAATGAAGGACCGTTGCCCTACATTCCTCCACGTCCATCATCGTACACGTTCCGCTCTTTAGTTAGATGTAATTAAATCAAGTGTCTATCACACTGGATGGCATATAAGATACTGTGAATATGTGTGTTTGGCAGACATTTTGTAACGATGAAATCCTTATCTTTATTACATAGTATATATAAAACAAAGTCACCGAAATGTCTGTACGCGCATAACTTCCGAATGACTGCACCAAATTAGATAATTCTTTTTTTGTTGTGTTCGGTATTGCCAGGACAAGGTTTTTAAGAACATTTCGAAAATAAAAAAAAAAAAACAAAAAAAAATGCACAAGTGCCAAGCTGTGGCCCGCTGTGGCAATTTTTTTCGCTAGTTAATTTTTTAAAATAAATTATTTATTAATTATTTTTTTTCCCAACTATGTTGAGGTTGGCTTTCAATCTAACCGAATGCAGCTGAATAGTAGTGTTTTACATAGAGTGATTGCCTATCTGACCTCCACAACCCAGTTACTGGGTAACACATACACCTTAGCCAGACTGGTTGTCAGACTTTCGGGTCTTCTGACTATCCATAACGATTGTCAAAGATCTCGAATGACAGCCTGGATCAACGGCTTAAAGTGCTTCCGAGGCACGGAGGGGTCTCGATATGTAATAGATGGTCAGTGGTCACCCATCCACGAACCGACCGCGGCAAACGTAGCTTAATCTTCAACCGACCCGTGCGGCTGTTATTATTTAGCCACGTGCCCCTTAGTGCCGCGCGTCGCGTCGCGTCCCGGTGTGAACTGACCCTTAGTACTTATTTCACATAAAGTAGTAAAATCATCGGCTACGGGAATATCAAAGCTACTTATTGAAAATCAAACCAGCTTACCTAAGGTATTCCCATATTGGGCTACTTACCAGTCCACCGTACTGCGGGTAATATGTGACTCGTTTGCAAAAACATGTCGTGTCACCGCGTGCAGAAAAAGTGGTATTGGAACCATGCACTATGCAGCCACGGTACCAAAGTCTTGTCTCCGACCCGACGGAAAGTTGGAACTAACGAGAAAAGTTTAGATATAAAATCTTCGTATTGAATATTAACATGTCTTTTATTGGCCATAAAAAGACGTTGAACCGTTATGGGCATAATAATCGAGTTTGTGAAATGTTTTGCGGCTTTTAATGAAGTTATGGATATTGTGTCCGCGCTTGATTAGTTGAGAAACTATTTAATGAGAGGGGAAGACATCTTGTTGGGGCCTGTTTTATTAGTGTTGCGCGTAAGTGGATACAGAACATTAACGCTTTGAGTGCTTTTCCTGTTTTAACTGGCCACGGCTATTGTGTGCGTACTGAAAATTGGAAATTATTTATCACTAGCTTTCGCTAGTGTAACGCGGTTTCGCCCGCGTTGAGGTCGGAAATGATCCCACGTACCGGGATAAAAAACAGGTCCTGATCTATCTGTGTGCCTCATATTAGCCTGTGCAGACATTGAAAAGGTGAAAAGGTAACAGATAAAAATACAAAGTTACTTTTGCATGTAAGTATAATATTCGTACGGATTTTAGATTTCAATATTTTACAAAATTAACGCAAGACCTCATACACCCCAACTAGAGTATTGAGTTAAAAAACCTAACGAGTCGACACTAGCATTAGTTTATGTATTTCAAATTGACTCTTATTGCCTTGAAATAAGATTTAATTTTCTTTAGCTCAATTCTTGATCACTATGGCAAAAATTTTTTTTTTTTAGATAGGTACCTATTTTAAACATTACTGAAATCGATTCAGTATCTAGTCAAATATGAATAAACTGCTTTTAGGACTTGCGTTTATTCTATTACACCAACAAACTACATTATATCCGTTGATCGGCTCATAAGATTACAAAAATAACCTATGCATAATAAAAACCTTCCAGGAAAAAAATCGCGGCTTTAATCCGTTTCATTCCTGTTGATTTATTTTGCCCAAAAGTAATGTTTCTCGAACCAAAATATTGGAATAACTAAAACAATGAATCACATCTCGACAAAATCACATCCGAAATTCCAATAGTCGTTATGAATATAAAATAGAATACTGGATGTCGGAATGATAGTTGATATCGGAAAAATATCGAGCAATTTTTTTGTTTTACGAGAATACAAGAAAGATTCAACGTGGAAAAAATGTAAGTAATATTTCGTATTACTAAGGTTTTTCTTCAGTACGAATTGAATAGCTCTGAGGAAATGGTTTTGTTGTTACGGGTGGAACTGTTCTTCGTTTTCTTGGTAGATTTATTCTATGTCGCTAAGTTCAATTTGTGATTGATTCTTCTGCACTTTACCGTAAGTAATGTTGATAAATCAGTTAAAAATTCACATTATTGTAAGCAGCGCTGTTAATAAGTGAGTTTAGACGAGGTTTCACGTTCCGCAAACAAAAATTCGAAGACATGTGACATTATCAACCCGCACTGGGCCCGCGTGGTAGATTACAGACCATTCCCTCACGAAGAGAGGTGGCCTGTCCCAGCATTGGGAACATTATAGGCTGATTATGTATGTGTGTAGCCCCCCACTTTACCAGGTTGGAGAGTTTCTTTCTTTCTTTGTTTCAAGTTTCTTTCTACTTGTGTCCGAAGACGATTCAGGGACTTCCAAGTGAACTGCAGTAGGGTGTGGGTGTGGAGCTATCTCGCAAACTATGCTCCATCTGCTATCCTATCCTGACCTCTATGTTCCAAAACGTGCAGTCAAAGTGACCTCTGCACTCCCACGGCAAGATAAAATAGCTTCTGTAAAAATCTTAAAAATAGATTCTGTAAAAATCTCACCGTGATAACTCAAGTGAAGTGAGCTTAAAGTGAGCTGTCATTAGTGTAAATCCCTATAGCATCAGATTGAGTGACAGCTCACTTCACCTAACTTCTCACGGTGAGATTCTAACAGAATCGACCGCGGCAGTATCTTAATTGCGTAAAACACTATCAATCTCAGTCTGAATCGTTTTGAAAGATATTGCTAATCCACTGCTTCATATTATGTTCGAAAAATGTGTCTGCTCAACAACGTAAACGCAATGAATATTGTTATACAAACAAAATTAAATCCATTGCTACTAATACTTAGTGTGTTTCGCAATTACCCCGCTGAATTACGTGACACGAAGAAAAAGAATAAGTGAGTTGAAAATATCTGTCTACGCATCAATTTGTGTATCTTTTTCATAATGTTTCTTTTTACGTTCTAAATTTCAAATGACATTTCCTAAAAATATTATTGAACACTCAAATTTATTGAATGTCTCCTTTTGTGAACCTCAAAATTCCTATCTTGGGGTCCTAAAAATACTAAATAGCCAGGTAACTGCTACCAACTTGGATGTACCGGTTTGTCACAGTTCTAACCTAACCCATTTGGTCGGGGTGTACTGGCTCAGTTGCTGCGACCAATTCGGCTTGCGCGTGGTTGGTCACGGCACTAGAAGTGAAGCCCAATAAGTTTGTAGTGGCTTATTTATTTAAAAAAGCGTACATGAAGAAGGCCATTAAGTTTTTATACGATAACGTAAATATTTCCCAATTTTATTAAAAAAAACACTTGTGTCTCCGCCAGGAAAAGATTAATCATTTTACAATGAGCAGATAACTGGCTGGTATTTATAATAAACTTAAGTAGTTTCTTAATGAAACTGCACACTGCACAGTATCGAAAACTTTACCACATCCATAATTTATACACACTGCTTCGTCCAAGCAAGTGCATTCAAATGTAAACTATCGAATTGGTCCCGAAAATACACTATCGATCTTCTAGTTTTGTCTGCATAACAAAATTCCACACTCTTAGCTAATTTAATTCATCTATATTAATTACATTCAAAGTTGTTAATGCACCTACCGTGTTGCTTGAAATCAGAGCTGATACAATTTGACTAACCAAATTCTTTGATAAGTTTACTGTGGATAAATTGTTTGACGTTAAAGGGTGAAAGTTTGGTGTTGAATTCAATTAGCTAGGTACATAATGAGTTTGGTAATATTTTGTAGATGGATTATCTTAACGTTATCACACTTACAAAGGCGAATTTTTTTTAGTGTGTTTGTATGTTTGTTTCTTCTTCACGCACAAACGGCGAAACGGATTTGGATGAAATTTAGCACACAGATAGTTTATAACCAGGATTAACACACAGGATTTTTATCCCGATATTCACACGGGATCGACAATTATGCGGGTGAACCTATAACCTACAACTCCAAAGTCGCGGCCTCAGCCACTAGGCCACTACTTCTCCGTGCAATAGGACCCTTATTTGTGAAAATATAAAGTACTTTTCTGACAATTCTTGCACTAAATGACATGCTTTTTTATCGAATTCTAGCGCATAATACCTATAAGAACAACATGCCGACATTATTAAAACAAAAGCTTTAAAGTAAATATGTGAAATTGATTGGGGTAAACGTCACATATCCCGTAGGGGCCTCATTAGTCTATTTGCCAAACGAGCTTTCCACTAAAACAACACAGAACCGAGCCAAATTTGGATCATACTCTCGTAATTAGTACTTACGTTTTAGTATTATATTATTTATGTTCTTTATTTTACATATTTTGTGTAAAATGAGGCCGGAATGGGGTGATGACGCTTAATTTTGTGTGAAACGCCTGCATGTAATAATATAGCAAAGTTTGTTAATACGATCGTGAAACGCATGGCGCCTGCAATATTTTTGTAAGTGATGTTTTCATGTCAAATCTTTGCTATAAAGCTAATGATTCGCTTGTGTTTGATCTTGTTATTTTAGTACTGAAATATTTCAGGAAAACTATAAGTGGACCTTATCGTGCTTCTTAAATTAATAAAGTAGGTGCCTAATCAAGTGGCAATTGCTTTCAAAGCGTTTTGTATTTCTACAACGACTTTTAACAGGCATTACAAACTAAGCTTTTCGGTAGCTTCTATCAATCCAATACATTTTTGATTTTTCGCGATCACTAATAGAATGTCACTTTGTCAGAGTCCTCTTCGCAAAATAAAGCCATCATAAAACCATGTGAAATTTTTCAATTAAACAAACTTCAGAAACCTGGACAGGATACCAGTCCTGTTCCAAAAGATTGTAAGTCCCCAAGAGTAACACATTTTCGAAGTACCGCCAAGGAAACTATGTAAGCTTGGATCTTTACGACACCGCAGGGTTTTCACCTAAGCAATTTGTTCCACTTTCTTGTCCGAGAAAATGTTCAAAGCTATAAAGTTTATTGTTCCTGTCAGGGTTTTAAGGATTTATAGGATTATAACTTGTTGATCAGGAGTTTTGGAAGATGACAGATTGTTTTATGTCGCGATGCTAAATAATGGGAGAGTTCCATGTCATAATTAGTTGTTCATAAAGATGTATTGTTGCAAAATTGGGATTCTGAAAGAAAAAGTTCGGTAATTGTAAATTATGTTTTGCCATAAAAGGGAACTATTTGTGATAATTAGTTTTGAGTTTCGTTGCTGGTATATTGTAACGGCTTAGTGTGATGGCGATTACCTAATATAAATTAACTATATTAGAACAAGGAATTTGAGATTCAAGTTATGGAACAACAAACTAAATGTCGTACTTAACAAAGTTCAAATTCCATTGTAACCAAAACCTTATTAGGACCTTTTTGATACAAATGGTAACTCAAAATTCAACTTAGAATACATTTCACTCAAGTAGATAATTGATTAAGAGGCGATGGAATGTAAATTATCTGAGAGTATGAACACTGCTATAAATGAGTTTAAATTACTACCTAATAAAACTTTGATTTAATTAAAAATTCGACGGTTAAATTACATTTCCAGTTTTGCTTAAAGCCCCTTCTTCCTCTTTTGGCTGTGACAAAATTAAAATCAAAATTGTCCACACAATTAAACCATTGACGCGCACTGAAATACCTTAGTCCCTCCGAAACATTAATAAGCCTTAATGAGGTAATAAATAACTATTTACCCCAAAAGCCATTCGGTAAATTGGGCCAGCGAACATGCCACACAACTTCTGTAATGAATTAATTAAGTTCATCAGAAAACGTGGACATCAGCGTAAATTAACTGACTGCTTTATTAAAAAAATTTGGTCAAACTTATGCAAATGGCGCTATTATACATGCTACTTTCAGCATGATTTTTGACTGCATCAACGTTACGTCACATTTCGACAACTGACATTGTGTTCGGTTGCGATGACAAAATCGCGTATCAGCGATTTGGCGACTCTCTGCGGTATTAAGGGGACTACAGGAACTAAACGCAAAAAACGCAAGTTTTATAATGCCTAAAAGTATATGATCGATTACAGCAAACAAAATCAGAAAAATATATGATATTCTTCAGAATATATTATACACTATTTATATAGTGTGTTGAAAACATAATACAAATAATTTGATACGATAGAAAAAAATCTTGAAGATACCTCTAAAGACTTTCTTTTCACAATAAAAACCATCTTAGTATACATTCATCCATTCTGATTTTTGTCAGATTATTCGACAAGCAACATACTAGTGTTTTAATTTTCTTGTCCAAACAATAGATTTTTCGTAAATACATAATTGCTTCTTATTTTGCAATAAATTATCAGCGTTATGTCATCGCGCTTTTTTTCCTTTTCTATGCTGTGACCGCGCTTTAGATCATGTAGTCCCCTTAAGTATTGTGTTTCCGAAAAGCGATTATATCACTGATCGCTAATGTTTAAAGTACATTGGGATTAAGAGTTAGTTTTCAGTGATTTCAGTCTCTGGTGTACAGAGCTAACGAAAAGAGACAGAATCGCCCATTCTAAAAGTACCACGTCAGCCAAGGTCCCAAGAGTAAAATTTGATTGGATATCGGCCAAAAATTCGGAAAAATGTCCTAATTTAGGTGTGTCATTTATGCTAATGTTGGCATTACTGGCCGGTAGACGCTGTTTATTGCCAAAGTTGGACCATGAGGTTATAACAGCACTTGTACGGAATTGGCCGTTAATTAGTTGTTCAGGTTGCGGCGAGCAAGGCCAAGATTAAATTGTTATCTTGGGATTCAATGGCAGGGAAAAGACAAGGTTTTTATTAGACAGTATACGCACCTTCGAAGAAACTTTTTTTTGGGTGCATCTAGAGTTCATATTTTCTGACTGACCGACTTCTTGACAATTCAAAAGTACCTGTAAATGGTGTAATTGAAATAAATGCTTCGAGTTTGAGATAGCACGAATCGCAAAAGTATATTTATTTTATTTTATAATTGGCATCTCGCAGTTCATCCTTTATGAGGATGGCTACTGCTTAACCGGACTTTCCTGTGGATGCCTCGAATTAAGGCCTCCAGCCAGGGCATACAATAACTTAAAAACTAAGCGACAGCGCTAAGGGTAACCCCCTGCGGGGTTCGGACCTCGGCTCAGGGCGTCGCTGGAAGAGGACAGCAAGGGACAGGCTGGATCGGTATTATTATTGGTGTTTAGGGGCGAATTTAAAACTACAGTCGGGGGGGGCACGGTGATGGTGCGGGGCGTCGCGACGGGCCTCGGCGGCGAGGACGGAAGGACGGATGTCTGAGCTTGTTTTTGTGTTGTCGACTGAGAGTACTCGTGGCCTTACTGCTCGCAAAAGTATCTATAGCATATATTATATATACTCTGCAGTACCCGGCACTGATGATATACCTATCATCGCTCGCAGGATTAACAGTCCTAATTTTTTAGCTGAATTGAGTTGGGACGGCTACATTTTTCTAATCGTGATTCTTTACATTTTGTTGCCTTTCAAAATGGTTATATTTTGAGATACAAATAACATAGACACGACGGTTAGTGAAAAATGAAAAGAATCACAAATAGAGGAATATAGTTGTCCTGGCTCAAATCAGCTAAAAAATTAAAAAAATAAGATAGGACTGTTAGTCATGCGAGCGACGATGATGATGGTAGTTTATCCGAGAGCAGTACTGGCCAGTGGCAACGGCTGCGACTTACGAGTTGTAGGTCGTAGGTTCGAACACAGACAGGCACTATACTTTTATAGATCCAAAAATTCGAATCTAACAGCCTATACATCTAACAGCCCGCTCTGAGCCCGCGTAGTCGATTACGGCACACTTCCTCTCACTGAGAGGAGGCCTGTTTCCTAGCAGTGGGAACATAATCGACTGATTATGACTTTATCTTAGATATTAAATGCAAATGATAGTTGCAATAAGAAACCTACTCAAACACCGAATCTAAAAAAATTGCCTACCAAAATCTTATAAAAAATGTTTATTTTTTTACTTACAAAAGGTTACTTCTAACTTTACATCTTAAAAAACATGTGACATCGATGATACTTAGTAACCCTCCCGAAACAAGTCACCAACAACATTTTTATGCGAAAAATATAAGTGTTTTTTTATTTTACTCTCACGTCCAAAGCATAAATTCGGGCCGTTTTTGTGTTTGACATTTTCACCTTTCTTTAAGGAAACATCGTTATGGAATCGAGTATCCTCAAATAACTCGAGTCTTTTTGATATTTTATCGATTTATTATGTCTCTGTTTTAGTAAAGTAAACAATCCAAATCGAAGAGTTTTTTGGGAATATGATGAATTCTTTGAACTTAGAATAACGAGCGTACGCCATACGAGCTTGGCTGTATGATTATCTACTTATTTGGCATTTATCAGTAAGTAGGATACTATATACTACTTGGTTTCGTAGATGGGATGCATCCATTTGAATAACTTACAGCTGCAAATGGGACGGTTCCAATTTCTTTCTCCGTGTCTATTATTAATTTTAGGCAGCTGTAACAATTTTATCACCATCATCAGCCTACAGCAATTTACTGCTGGACATAGGCCTCTCCAATTGCAGGCCATTCATCTTGATTCTTGACAACTCTCATCCAGCTGCTACTAGCCACCCTGCGAAGATCGGGCCCCACCGAGCCTGAGGGCATCCTACCTTACGTTTTCCGATTTTTGGTTTTCACAAAATTACCACGTCTACCCCAACAGTCGGTTTTATAGTTAACATGGCCGCCCCATGCCACTTCAGCTTGTTAATTCTGTGAGTTATGTCGACAACTATGCAATTCGATTCGGGAACTATTTCATCAGTGGCAATCAAATAACTCCACTTTTCGCTAAAAATAAAACTTTATTTTAGTCCACATTATCATAGTGTGGGGACGTAAAAGACTTCTAAGAACATCTAAAACTCTCGCTTAGAAATTTTGGAGCAAATCTTACAACCGATAAACACGTACCTATTCAATTGAAGAATGTACCTAATCGACCCCTCAGTGTTTGGAATTGACTGTTAATCGACCAACTTTGACGATTAGCTAAAGATAGATTAAAATTAATTGCTCCCACTGCTCTCCTTCGAAACGTTGATTATCCATGAGGGTTAGCAGTGCGGTTTCGTTAAGCCCCATATTAATCTTCTCTGGTAGTAGACCATGTATCCTGAGATCATTATTGGGTGCTGAATTTGTAACATGTTCCTGCAATTCTTCGTAGGAAAGCTTAGGAGTTGTTAAACCGAGTTGAAAATTGTTAGAATTCGAATGGACATAGAGATTTAAGCTGGCATAGTGGGTATCGGGAAGAGTATTAAACTCGTTAGTATTCACTTGTTACTGTTACTACCGCATTTCTAGTTTTCATGAGTAGAATATTCAGTCTTATCAACAGGAGTTAAGCCTTCTAATATTGTAACTCAACCTTTGAATAATATATTAGCTCCTCTGTATGAAACCCGATTATGCAATTACTGTAATAGTTCTTCTTATTGTATATTTAAGTAAAGTCACGATCTAACAAAACCTCTGCGTGACGCAAGTAAAACTGCGTTCACGTAACTGCCACTTGACGCTATGACACGTGCAAAATGTCATAATAAAACGCGCTACGTCACGTGAACGCTTTATGAAACAGATGCCCTATTATAAACGCGTCTTTCCCTTCATCTGAACGTTAACAGCCCAGAACTGCCATTGAATGAAGAACGACTGCGCCAAAGAAAATGGCCTTTCTCCACCATTACCAAAAATATTACCCAGCAATATACCTTCGAAGGAGCCTGTAACTCTCCCCAAAGATGCCTTTTGGGAGCAAAGATTTTCCAAGTTAGCGCTTGGTTCCGGCCCACGTGACTTTTAATTACTAATTTCACGCTCGTTGTGGTTCCCTCGAGAGGTATGCTATGGTTCCCTTCTGAGCCAAGAGTTACAGTATCATGACGTCACGGTACATAAATCATATTTAATCGTTGGGTTTATATGGGCTATGTAAATGCGAGCTCGCACCGAAATGATAAAGTTATGGTGTTTTTGCAAGTGTAATGATGACGGATTGGTGGAGTTGGTAAAATTGTGGTTCTTGGTCTGATTTAGTGGTGGTTTTAATGGGATTAAAGAATTTGATAAAATGAATATAATGTAGTAATATTATCAATTCTTTTCTTAAGTGTTTTTAAAGTAACACAAAACAATAAGAATTACGTCTCAACAGATTAAGTAATATGGCCGACAGCATAGCTTGTAGTTCGAAAACGCAAAAGCGGTAGTGTTACTGAGGTTCTCTTATTTGACGAAAGATGGCTAGCTGATGAAATAGACAACCGCCTTTGTGCATAGCAAACAAAGTGCATCCCATCTCCTTATCTGATGGACTGCCAACAAAAGGCAGCTTAGGTCGAAGAGAAAGAAGCTTTTGTTGACATATGCATAATTTGAAGTTACGTCTTGACCTTCTATTCTAAGAAAATTTGATTTACTTATTCCGGTCTGATCCCCTGAGTCCCCCCCTCCTCGATCCCCTGCTAGTTCTTCTTCTGTTTTGAAATGTTTCTTATCCAAATTTAGCTAGGTTTCTCTCTCAGGTAAGTACAGTCAAGAGAAAATAAACGTTTCTTTTTTTCAGGTTTTGGCACTGCGTATATCCCGAAGCGGTGAACAGTTTTAGAGTAGATGCACTAGCTTTTCCCAGTAACTGTATAAGTCTGAAATAGGGGGCAAATCCAGACTCAACTTAGTTGGTAATTGCGTTACATACTAACAGTACCAATAGCTTTAATTATTACAGTACAGCAACATTCATTGCGTCAGACATAACACAATTTTTTCGAACATATAAAGCAATGAATTAGCAATATCCTTCAGAGTGATTCAGAATGTGACTTATTTTATTGTACGCAATTAAGGTGGTGCTCAATAACACTTTTTCCGACCTAGGCATCAAAACGGTTACTTCACGTTCTTCAGTCGAGTTTGTGACCCACTAGATTAAATAGGCAAAAATTATACCTACCATCATTATTTTACCAAGTAATATTTTATAATTTACTTTGCTGCAATACGCATTTCAACCTTGCATTGACACCTAGCAATCACAATTATAATGAACACAAATATCAGCAGTGCAGCAGTGACACGATTTATAGCTTGTTCTTGCATTTAATCGATTTGCAACACAATTATTAGGATATTTCAACGACGCCGTCTCTGTTTCCTTAAAAGTTAATAAAAACATTTAAAACGCAGCCAACTTTTACACAGACGTAAAAATATCAAGGCGCGGCGGGATTTTTTCGCGCACTGGATTTTCAACTCTCACACGGGACTAAGCGCGAAAGTGGCAGCTTACGATTTTTGTACGTAAGCTAGTGCGATTTTTGGCACGCGAAGTAGTTTCTCTTGCGTTATCTGTGGTTTAAACATTACCAATGTATAATTTACGTTCATTTCAATTTGACATTTTAAATCAACACTACCTCTAAGTATGAGGCAATCCCGTCCACAGACAAACTTCACTGGTATTACCATTCATTTCATTCTAAAAGTCTTACAAAGTGGGTCAAGTTGTCATAAAGATTGACTAGAAACTGCGGATTAATTTGCTATGTGTCTAGATGAGTGGTTGAAATTGCAAATTATCTGGCTGCGAAATTAATCAACATTAACTAGTAATGATCGTTACTATAGTTAAGTCTAGGAGCACGATATGTTTGAGCATATGAGGATAAACAAGCTGCATAATATACTGGTCCGATGTTAACTTTTCATACTTCGAACTAATCTAGATTCTGCACACCTCAGAAAGTAGTCTTGACTTGACTAACATACGACTATAGATGGCCTGAGATAAGAAATAATTAGAAACTTTAATGTAAAACACGCCTTGTCTAACTAAGAAAATGTTACAGTCTGATAATAAGATATTCCATAAAAGAAGATGAACAATAATCGGCTAATCCCAAAATGATTGTGAGTATGAATAATAATTTGGAAAACTCACGAATAAAATTAAAATAACTACATATTAATCATTCTTTTAACTACAAAATGATTACGATTTGCAGCATTAAATATTGATAAACAACCAAACCGCAAAATACTGAAAACAACCCCAATGCTAATTAAAACAATTTAATTTAAAACACATAGGTACTGACTTGAAAATAATTTAAGGGGGATGTGCTAAGTTAGCAGGTAAAATTCAAATTTTCTGACGATTTTTGCTATTTGCACGTAACTATCAGGCGTTGATTAAAAAATAATTCGCGGCAATACGCGTAACAAATATGGCTTTACAGAATTATAATCATGAGAATCAGCAATACAACTCCTCAAGTTAGAATTAGCCTCAAATGTCATGATTAATAATCATTAATTAGGGTAATATGAACTTAAGGAGATGTAATGATGATTTTTATGAATAAGAATAAATATATGTAGCGGGCGCGAATCATATTTAGATCAAAATGAAAAACCTGAAACCTCCAAATTGTAAAAACCGTCAGAAAATTTGAATTTCGCGTGCTACCCGGACGCTTTCGCCTTAATCAAATCATAACTTTCGTTTCATTTTCTTGCTGTCAACTGCACATAACAAAGATCTTTAGAGTTTTCATGCTTACATCAAACAAAACAACTAATTTGAATTGAACAGAACTTTTGCGAAAATCTAATTAGCGTGTCTAGCATTCTCGTGGCATTTCGTACTTATCTCTAATCTTTTTCTTTCTTTTAAAGGTTAACGAAATGCTTAACGGTGCAGCCAGCTACGGTATATATGCTATGTGCCCTGGAAAACGCGATGGCATTATTCAGAGGTAGAATAAGTTATGTTATAATCTTTTCAACTTTTTAGAGTTTCGTACCCAAATGGTGCTAACGGAACCCTTTTGATACGGCTCCTCTGTCCGTCCGTCCGTCTGGCTGTCAGCGGGCTGTATCTCATGAACCGTAATAGGTAGATAATTGAAATTTTCGCAGTGTGTATTTCTATTGACGCTTTAACATCAAATAAAAAAATATATAGGTAAGAATTAAAGGGACATAAACAAACGTGTTTTTTTTAATGTAATGTTAAAATATTATACGTTGGTCCGTAGGTACCCTTCGTGTGCGAATCCGATTTGCACTTGGCTAGTTTTTGTAACTATACACCTCCGTGCTATGCACGATACGGTTACCGTACGAAAGCATTATTATTATTTTCTTTGCTTAACATAACATAACATCACGCCTTTGTTACCTGAAGGGTTGGGCAGAGTCGTACCTAATAAATAGTATACTCAAATTTCCCCAGTTGTCTTTAAGTCCCATATAATAGGAGGCGAGCCTATTGCCATCAACCGGGCACCAATCCAGGCTTTGGGCTGCGTTATTTTGTTTGGTCATCAAATATGTCTTAAATCCAAGACAATAACATCGATTTTTTTTTACAATATCTTAACATTAATGATTACGACACCCATTTTTTTATACGGATCTTGAATAATTTGTAGTGGATTTGTCGTCAATTTGAGAGGAGGGTGCACGATGAGGGTTCGTTGTAATTGGAGAGGCCTACGTCGAACTGGGGACTGCTGTAGGCTGTAGCACCTTCAACCAACTTATTTTTCTCATTAGTAGATAAACAGACATGTTAATATTATTTAACTTTAATTTCAAAACAAATTACCCACTGTTTATTCTTAACATCCCTATGGATAACCTTTACCGTTAGCCTTTAGTTGATAAAATATACGCAAGCTCGAAGTTTGTGATTAAATTAGTGTTATACTACGTTTAGTTATCGAAGTGGTCGCTTTGATCAATGATAAAATCTGAAATAATGAGCTTACTCGCAGTAACTGGATACTGAAGAAAATGTGATAGGGGTAAAATTGCTTATTTTACCTAAGCTAAGGAAGGAACACGGATGGGTTTTAGTCAATAAGAGTCTGACACTCCCTTCCGCTCCATCCAGAGCGGGAGGGGTCATTTGATGATATCCCATCCTAAAACAAAAAAAGCTTTCCTTCATGGGTAATTCTGCAAACTGATATGTTTCATACCACCCGGGTACCCGTTGGATAATGTCAGTAGATGGAAAGCAGCTAAAAAAAAAGATGTTAATAAAACAAGATAATTCACTCGGATGAAACTAGTAGCTTATATTGTAACAGCTTTTATTTATATTTCAATTAGAACATTGATATCTGGCGCGTTGTGTAGTAAATAATGTTATTTTGTGCCAAAGCTCTAATTGAAACCGCATTTGGCACAAATGTATGAGTTCAAAATTAATAAAACTGTACTAACTAAAGGCATATTGCCAACCCAAATGGATTAAACTGAACTAACGGAAATTAAAATGTTAAAGTATTTTGATAGGGCCGTAGGAAGTGAGCGATTGGTTTCCGCACTAACTTCCATCAATCTTCTATCTTTATGTAAATAATTCTTCTGTACATGTGTATGTCACTGTCCTAAACGGCTGGACCAATTTTGATGAAATTTTTTGTGTGATTTAGGTTAGTCTTGAGAATTGCTGAATCGATTTGGCTATGTTTGTTTTAAAATATTCGTAATAGTCTGAATTAGGTTTTTATGGAAAGAAAAATTGGAAAAGTTTTCCTGATTCTTTTCAAATTGGGGATAAACTGAACGTCTTTATTTCTATGGGACTTTTGTATGAACTCAAGATCATAGGATAACGTCTGTCGGGCCAACTTTTATACAATAAATCTGGAGTAAGGTTCCACCAGTTGGTTTTAACATAAATATCTTGAGTTATAAGTTTGTTGTAATCTAACACCGGGTTTATTATTTATGGTTTTACTTATGAAAGGAATTTTTGTATGAATAAGAAATCGTAGAATAGGGTTTTTTTTCATTATTTTGAGTTTAAATGCCTTTTTTTTTAAACCTTTACAATTGAGTGTCGTACAAAGTAATAAAATGAATAAGCTAACTGAAGGCCAATTCCCGTAATTAAAAATTTTTCAAAATCTAGTCGCAATCTCATCTCAGCGACAATCAATGTCAAAAACTTATCAAAAAAAATTAAGGGAAATTAGAGGTTTTATTGACAGATTGAGACAGAGATCAGACTTTGAACGTTTTTTAAATTACGAGAACTACCCCTCTGATGTCTTCCTATACACTAGATAATTATACACACCTCTAATATCTTTTAAAAGTAGTGATTTCTTTGAAGGTTCATTCCTGTTTCAACTGTGTATACATTTACACGTGAAGCAAAGTAATAAATAAAGAATGATAATAAAAAGTCTATAAAAACGACTGTTTTCGTAACATTTATCCAGCCTACTTATTTGCCACAACTTACTAGCGCCATCTAGTGTAAACTCAAAGAACTTGTACACGTCGCGATGTCCCGCAAAAGCTTTCAGTGCGGGATTCATTGCTGAATTTCAGGCCTCGTAAAATATTTGTAAATGTCATTACTCTAGCTTCAGCCAGCGGCTTAGCTCGCGTGGATGTCGGAAATTATTCCACGGGATCGTACTACTGGGTTAAAAAGTATCCTATGAGTTAATCCACGTTATAAACTATCAGTGTGCTAAATTCCATCCAAATCCGTTATACAAACTTTGATATTTTTAATATATACAAGGCTTGGAGCGGTGCTGGCCCAGTGGTATCTGCCGCGACTTAAGAGTTGTAGGTAGTAGGTTCGAATTCAGACAGGCGCTTTACTTTGTGTAAATTATTTCATCATCACTGCTCTCAAAACGGTGCAGGAAAACATCGTGAGGAAACCGGCATGTCCTAGAACCAAAAATTCGAAGGCATGTGACATCTACCAACCCGCACTGGGCCCACGTGATGGATTACGGCCCACTCCCTCTCAACGACAGGAAGCCTGTGTCCCAGCAGTGGAAACATTATAGGCTGATTATGATGATTATTATGATACAAGACTTTAGGCTTTGAAAGGAAGTAAACCGTGAGATACGGATTTCGTCAGAGTACAATTAAATAGAAAAGAATACTCTTTATAATGTACACCATGCGAATAACAGATATAAATGTAGAAATGAAATACAGATAAACAGCTTCCATGAAGAAATTATAATTAATCTAGGTAGGTACGTTTGTCTATCTATTTATCTAGGTAAGTAGGTATCGTATCTACCTACATGATAATTGAAGCAAGCAAAACAAACTTCAAGTTTATTATGAAAGCAGTGCTTATAGTTACGATACAATGTTTAAAAATAAAAAATAAACAAAGCAATCACAACTTTTATCGTGTTTATAAAACAAACGCCGCGCCCCGTTAACATTTTACAGGTCCGTTTTCCACGGAACTTGTCAGAAATATTTGGAACACAAACAGCCTTTAAAAACCCTTCATCATTACTATAATTAATAATGGTGAGGCGTGTAAATGCCTGCACCTTTGTGAAGGTTATTAGAAAAATTTGAATTAAGAACCTATTTTAAAAGTGTAATGGCGGACCTCAAAAATAAAACCAATGTCCCTATTGATGAATCTATTGATGAATCATCGAGAAACCAATACCAAAGAATTATTAGCAGCGAAACATGCCCACGTACCTTGGCAATCCAGAGATCCCATTCAGACCCAGCGAGATGGGAAGATACCTACCTCATTCAGACGCGCGTGATCGCTTGTAGGTATGGGCTGCCGGCCGCCGAGATGCACCGGTGGAATGGTTAAAACTCCAAAAATCAACACTGCACTATAAGTTCTCATTGAAGCACAGATGTAGGTGCATTTATTTTACGAGTATCATCAAGGTTTCACCAAAAAGGAATTTTTAAAAGGCGGAGTGATGAGCGCCCGGAATGTCTCCGAACGGCCGCGGGAGAAGAACTGCCGCTAATGCCATCTATCGGCCATATAGTGAAAAATCTCAAGAAAGTTTCGATACGTCATGGGCGCTGCGGCGACAAATATTGAAGCGAGGATTTATCAATTGAGAAGTTTTTTTTTTTTTTTTTTTTCTTTATTGTTTTTTAGGGACTTTTATACAATTGTATATGCCAGTCCCATCGGACCTTATAACTTAATAATACTACTTAATATTAAACGAACTTATCGGACCTTATAACGTAAAACGTAATGATACAAACTTAACTAAACTATAAGCAGCTTCGGAGTTAGGTGTCGACAAAATATGATGGAACATACAAACATCGTTCATATTTAACTTGAGCTCTCTAACTAAATCCTCTCTTGCAGGCTGAAATCTGACACACTCCGTCAGTAAATGTATCACATCTTCCAGTGTGCCACACACCTCACAATTTGGTGAATCAATTTTTTTCATTAAAAATCCAAAATTATTGAGCGGCATGTGTCCAGATCTTAGTCTATGAGTAGTAACTATTATTTTTCTGCTTAACCTAGAGTTACAAAACCACGGTATATGAGGAGGCTCCGAAACTATAGACCTGTACCAAATCCCTTTATCTTTCGATCTTTGATTAAAATATTCTTTCCAAACTTCGTGACATTTATGTTTATACCTAGGCAATATTTCTATATAATTAGTTCCAATGTCTTTTTCTCTTCCATCAACAATACCCAACTTTGCTAAACGGTCAGCCTCCTCATTACCCTTAATACCTATATGTGAGGGAACCCATTGCAACTTCAGATCGATATTTCTTTCAGATAGATAGTGTATTTTAGATAGAATTTCATAAGCTATCGGTGCCCCTCTGTCACCAGAGGCGCATCGAGCTATATGTTGTAATGCACTTTTGCTATCCACACAAATTAATGTTTTTCTATTATTTCCAATGGATATAATATACGTAAGCGCTTCTGAAATTGCAAAGAGCTCCAAAGACATAACTGACACATAATTATTTATTTTAAAGCAGGTATTTGCCGAATTCAGAGGATCATAGTAAGCAGCGCCATTACCATTAGAGCTCTTAGACCCATCAGTATATATTTTATAATAATCTTGATATTTACCCGATAATTCTCTCAAAGTTTCGGCTTTCATTGAGTTGACATCATACGTCTTTTTAGATTTTTTAATTGAGTCCAAATTAATCTTTATTACATTTTGGATATTAATCCTAGTTATCCATATATCCAAAGTGAACATTTCTAAAATCGGAGATGAACTTATACTTTCCTCCCTGACCTCTTCAAAAACAGTAACAAGTAGTGGAAGCTTTTTATTTGCCCAATATCTGGTGTGCCTAATAGCGCTAAGTTCTGATAGTTGTTTTATTACTGCATTATCGGTTATAGAATATGACTTTAAACAATATTTGAATGCTAACCATCTTCTCCTAACGTGCAGTGGAGGCACACAGAGCTCGCACTCCATAACGTGTATCGGTGTGCTTCTTATAAAACTCCCTATTACTCTTAAAGCCTGATTTTGTATTTTTTCTAGTTTGTAAATATTTGTTTTAGCACTATTGTCATATAAAAAGCACCCGTAGTCTACCCTACTTCTAATTAGAGCTATATAGAGCCTGCGAAGATGAATCTGATGGACACCCCAAGAGGGACTCGTAAGAATTTTAAGTAAATTGAGAAGCCTCTGAATTTTTTCGACTATTTCGTTGATTTGTTTACCCCAGCGTAATGTCTTATCTAGCCAAACCCCTAAATATTTATAAAGACACACGTTGTTAAGTTCACTATTATTTATTAGAAGTTGTATTTGCTGTTGTCTAAATCCCCTACTAAAAACACAATATTTCGATTTACTTGTGGATAGTTCCAGTCCTAATTCGTCCAATAAAACTGTAAAAGTATTTAACGCATTTTGAATTTTATTCTGACCCTCAGTGATATCCTTACAAGTAAAGTACAATACAAAGTCATCTGCGTACTGACATGAAAACACATCAACAATATCCCGACAAAACTTATAAGTGGCTATATTGAAAAGTAACGGAGAGATGGGATCACCTTGGGCTAAGCCATTTCGTGTATATCTGACCATATCATTTGCAGACTCATCAGCAACATTAAGGTGACGTTCGCTAAGAAAGTTCCATAGATATTGGCAAATATTTTTACCAACACCTAAGGTATCAAGAACCTGCAATAATTTGACTATTAATATATTATTATATGCGCTTTTGATATCAAGAAAACAAGCAATAGTTGAAAGATTCTTTGAAAAGCCTATCTGAATTTGGGTCACTAAACGTGTAAGGCAATCATAGCTGGACTGTCCTCTCCTAAAACCGACTGTATTTGGCGACAAAATTCGATTCTTCTCCACATACCATTCGAGTCTTTTAGTAATCATAGCATGAAAAATTTTACATGTACACGACATCAATGAAATAGGACTTGGTTTACCGTTAGCATTCGAGCCAGCGCCCGACTTTGGTATAGGGATAACTCTAATGTCACGCCACTGCGACGGAACATTACCGGAATTTAATATAATATTATAGATTTTGAGTAAGAACAATTTACCAAGAAGTGGTAGATGTAAAATCATGGAATACGTTATCTTGTCTTCACCTGGAGCAGTATCTTTTTTCTTTAAACAATTATTCAGCTCCTGCAATGTAAACTCAGATTCGAGCAACACATGTCTAGATGTAAAGATCGGTTTTAGTGAAACGACATAATCTGGTGCAAGATCACATAACATTTCTCTCTTTAGCTCCTGAGGACACCGAATATTAGATTTCCTATAACCCTTCACCCATCGCAGTCGACGCCACATGTCTGAAGCTGAAACTTTGTAATCAACGTCTTCACACAATTTCTTATGATCATTAGATCTCCCTTTTTGAATAGCCTGTTTAGCCTTCAAAGTTTTTCCTTCGAGTGATGCAAGGTTCCTTGGTGTTGGATTCCCTCTAAATTTTTTAAGTGCCAGTCGACGTTCTGCAACCAATTTAGATATTTCTGGTCCCCAATATCCCTTCGGCTTAAACTTATTATTTGGTATATTACAGAATTTAACAAGTGGAATATTCTCATCGGCTGCTCTATTTATTTGACAGGTGAAATAATCGTACAAAACCTGAACATCACCGTCCGCCTCGGAAAGAGAGAAACTATCGAGAAGACCATTTTTGTATCCAGTCCAGTTGGCTAATTTGTAGTTGCGTTTTTTATGAAAGTAAACATCCTCGTAATAATTTATTTTGAATTTAATGAATAAATGATCACTACCTAAGTTTTCGTTCATAACATTCCAGTCAAAATTAATAGCGATATCCACAGATGCGAATGTAACATCGGGTGAAGAAGATTGCAAGATATTATTCACTAATTTAATCCTAGTGGGCTGTCCTGTATTTAGAGATGTAAAACCATATTCTAATGCTGACTCAAATATTTGTTTACCTCTACTATCATTTTTATATGACCAATTCGTGTGATGAGCGTTAAGATCTCCCGCTACTAAACAATTATTTGGAAACAAAGAAAAAATTCTATCCCAATCTGATTGTGTAGTATAAACGGAACTAGGACAATAAATTAAAATGATATGCTTAATGTAGCCACAATTATCCAATTTAATACATAATATCTCGATGCCCGGATTATTTGAATTTACCTGTAATTCCTGTACGTTTAATGAATTATGCACTACGATAGCAACCCCACCATACGAATCCTCTCTATCTTTTCTATAAATATTGTATGGATTAGTATTTACATAGACCTCTTCTCTCAGCCAAGTTTCGCTAATTAATGCTACATGTATTTTTTCTTGCAACAGTAAACATTTAAATTCCTCTAGTTTGGGTTTCAAGCTCTGTGCGTTCCACTGAATTATGTTTAATTTGATATTTTTACGTGAACAAGCCATCTTTAAACACAGAAATAATTGTATTATAAACATCTCCTTCCTTAAGTAATCTCCAAACTAACTGAAAACATTGTTCAAATATAAAATTACATACTAATTTAACTTTTACATCGAAGCTACAATCGGATAAACACACTTCTTTTATTTTATGAAATAATATTTTAAAGTCTACATTACGCTTTATGGGTTCTTTCTTGCTTTCCATACTTTCTTGTTGTAGATGAAATTCCTCTTCATTATCAATTGTAAAATTACGACTCTGATCTGACTTTTTTTTCTTTTTCTTTTGTTTTCTTACAGATTTACCCAGAATGAGTGAATTCATCGATTCCTCCACACTTTCTTCTCTGTCTTCGCTATTATTATTTTGTTCACTTCTTTCCGGAATTTGCTTCTCTGGGCGAGCTTTTGTGACTAACATGTCCCTATATGAAGTCTTATCATTATTTAAATAATTTGATTCATTATGCGTTAGTTTCTCTGTATTCTGATGTTCTACTTGTGCTTTACTTCCTTCTAAATATGTGGACAGAGCTTTACGGTATGTAGTATTCGTCTCACACATTATTTCTCGTATTTTCTTTTCTTTAATAAACATGGGACATGACTTTTCTAATGCCATATGTGGCATCTTGCAATTTATGCATTTATAGTTTGTAGTGTCACAATTGCTATGATTTTCCCCACATTTTGGGCAGCGTATTGTTTTTGTTGGACATGATTTTATTAAATGGCCAAAACGCCAACAACCCGAGCATTGTGTGACTGGAAACATATATGGTTCCACTTTAAACCGACACCCATACATAGACACATATGGGGGTAAAGTGGAACTTTTAAAACATAGTCTTACTGTCTCGCTGTCCACCCATTCTCTAGACACCTCGAGGCGTTTTAATCTTCTCACATTGACAACTTCATATTCACTTTCTAGGCTCTGCTGTATTTCTTCTATATCTATGTTTAAATCTATCTGTTTAACAGTTCCATAGGATAAATTGACTTCATTTACAAATTGGCATCTGTACCCCATATCTAGAAACTTTTGACACTTAATCAGTTTTTCAGCGTTCTCTCTGTCTTCAAATTCCAAAATTACCTTGTATGCGTTTTTATACTGTATTTTGTTTATGTTTATGATATTTTCTGACTTTAATAACTTAGCTAAACCAAATTGTTTTGGCAATACTGTATCTTTTCCCGTAATGCTCATGACATTACCCTGTGATTGGCCACTCACACTAGTATCAGATTTCTTAGATAGTCTTCTTGCTAGCTTTTTGTTTCCTCTCCTGACGGTTATAAATCCATCTTCATCTTCTATAATCTCCTCACTATCCTCTCTAATTCTTTTTTCTGGGACCCTCTGAATCTCGATCGGAGTAATACAGCTCCTCTCCATTATGCATGGATTAACTTGTTGCTCACTTTCTTTTAATATTTCTTCCTCTACACTATCACTCCCATTCGATTCACAACCGAAGTCCGTCACTTTATCCATTATCAGTAAACATTTGGGTAATACGATAAATACGCGGGTAGAAGAAAAAAAAACTTAAGAACAGTATATTAACTAATTAATACGTGCGCTCGCCTCGGCTCTTCGCGCGTAGATGGCAATTGAGAAGTTAAAATATTTAATTTGACATTAACATATTATATTATAGGAAAAAATCCTAAAATGTTTTTTTTTTTTTATATTGAGAAAGAACTGACCTCTATTAAACAAGTACGCTTGTATAATACAGGTCAGTGTGAGAAAGGCATTGACGCTTCACCAAATAGGTACAATTCCGAGGAACTGAATATTCCAAAACATGGTGCGACGAAAACCCCCAAATGAAAGTATTAGGTACTCCTTATTTTGTTTATGGGAAAATCGCCCTTAGGATTTTGCAATAGAAACTTGTGATTTTTACTTATAATGTGTATTTTGTACTTAAAAGTTATTTGTTTAGAGTTTCTAGGGTCTTATTTAAACGGGGGACTTACCTACTATATACCTAGTGACAATTCCATTGTGGTATAGTATTTTTATCTCACGAAGCGACGCGCGCTTTACTTGTGTTAACCAAGTGCACTAACACACTGTGTATGTGTGCGTCAAAACGAGTAGCGTCAGCACATAACGCACACACACACCCACTTCCGACTTTGCCATTGTGACGGACGGTACCCAGAGCTCTTGCGCTTACACACACATTCACAACGTAGTGGTAGTATAGTTGGTAATCACAAGTAAAGCGCGCGTCGCTTCGTAAGATATAAAATACTGTTGTATTTTTGAAAATAATAATTTTCGATTGGCTGAAACCATTCCATTGATGAAAGAATTTCCGACGAGTTAGGTCAGATTTCTTCGTTGAAAACTTAAGTGAAAAGCAATCGACTGAAATAATTTATCGCATAAAGAAGTGTCGAAGCGCCTGAAGGTAGAACCCTAACTATAATGATGTGGTGACAGGGGTGGGGGCTAAAGGTCTTCAGCAAAATACTGAGATTAATAAACTATCTATATGAGACCAATAATTCAAGTGTTGCCATAAAGTAATACAAAGTGCAAAAATGTAAACAAATATGAATTAATGGAAAAACAAGTTTAATTCCCACACAATAAAGTACAGTTTACGCTACAATTTCAAACATTATGATATTTTTTTCAATCGTGCTAGTCACTCCGAAATCAGCTTAATGAACATTGAAATAAAGTTGATATTTGTTTAACTTGAAATAGGTGGGGGTGTGCAGCACTGCGCACTTTTACTATAGGTACAATAGGCCGCACGTCTGTGTTGACAAAACCTGTATAAGCTAGCTTCTGATTCTATTAAAACTCCGTAATACAATAAGCCAGCTCAAGGTACGTCAAGTTGATCATCCAATAAGCTGTAAATAATAGAGATCAAACTTTTTCAAAACCATCATTATAACAGGGCTTTTCATCTTTAATATTATATCCCTTTGTTGTTTTACAAAATTGCCGATTAAAGAGATTTTTGATAGTATAAAGGCTCCCCGCAGACAGACGCTACAATACTCTGGCGGAACAATTTCTATAAAAACTTTTATGTTAATTTGTTATACAAAAGTCGCGTCGCGCCTGTCTGTGGCAGTCTTAAAGTAGTCATTAGGATGTTTCCCGTCTTCGTCTTGGTTAATTTCCCAAAAATCTTTCGAAATACCAATAAAATTGACATCAAAACCTATCAAGCATAATTATCCACAAATTAAAACATACTTACAAAATTCCATAACCTACAGATATGATCATATGGGTAAGCGAATCGTGTGTAATTTAGCA
Organism: Gortyna flavago; assembly: GCA_963669345.1. Lineage (NCBI taxonomy): Eukaryota > Metazoa > Arthropoda > Insecta > Lepidoptera > Noctuidae > Gortyna > Gortyna flavago. The sequence continues at coordinate 12,910,363 of OY770136.1, read as the reverse complement.
CGAGCTTCCATAAATAACCGTTCTCTGTTATTACAAGCGCCTTAATCAAAATATTATAATCTCAACATTGTCGGATGCGACTTAATCGGGCCCTTTCGACACAGAATAAATAGATACCTACAGAAAGCCGGCTCCATTGAACGTGTGAAAACGCGGCACTCGCATGAAGGGAAGAAGATCTTGTCCGTGTTTGGAATATTGTAAACTTAGTTTTACTCGTAAGTTATTTAGTTTAGTCACCTTGCTGCATAATGGATGGAGTCACTGGCTCCTGAAATACAGGTACCTTAACCTAGCTCTGGAACCAGGGTCGAAAATTCTTCTGTAACTTGTTTTTAAGGCAATAAAGAAATTATAATAATTATTTTATTAAATTATATAATTGTAGCGGTATCTTCAACGCCACATGCGAACAACGCGTCATACTGATGTCACGCAAAATCCTGCATCTCGCAAGCAGAGTTTACCGCGCAACTAGCATAGATACAACGGCCCGAAATGAATCATCGGGCAGTTCCCCACCAGACACAATACCCGTATGGTCGGAGGATCCTCCCTTTTCTATAGAGGATGAGTGAACTATACACCCTGTTCCTCATACCTCTATATAATCATTGTGAGATTAGAGAAAGTGTCATGTACTCTGTAATAGTATATTTTATACATACATACATAAACTCACATCTTCTCCCCATAGGGGTAAGCAGAAACCACAAAATGCCTTACGATCATATCGCCCAGTCGAATGCAAGTACCACACACCTGACCCTTGTTTAGAACATCACTCACAATAAGGTCACTATTGTCTCCCTACTGCGTCCCCTCCCAGCGTTTCCGCTCTCATCTGCCTTGAACCTAAATACTTTTTTAAGTCGCTTTTCACCCATGCTTATTTATTAATTCGTTTTATACGTCATGTCTGTAACTAATGTAGGTAATTTATCTTTGGCCGTTTCATGCTACAAAATTAAAGACTTAAATAAATACACACGTGCCTACTTACGGCGATCTCAAACTACATGCCCGTTCACGAGTGTGCACTAGCTGTTCGTAAGCCGTGTGCTGAGTGTGCATGCATTTTCGTTCATAGTATGAAGCTGACCTTCTGATTCCTATCTACTCCATTCTTTCGACCCTTACCATTGGTTTACGATGACTTTTTACGCAAACTATTCGAGATTTCACCTGATAGCGCAGTCATGATAAATTCGTTGAAAATAGCCGAACAAAGTTATTTGTCGTGATTGTAACGTATTAATCAGCTGTTTAAAAGAGGTAGTGAAATACTGAGCGTTTAAAATAATGAACAATTAAATAAGGTTATTCATAACTTGAATAGAAAACGTTTTTTGTAGGAAGGTAAGATGGAAGTAGTATAGAGGTCAAGAAATCGCTAAACTTGAATTAAAAATTTATGAGTAGGTAAAATACCAGCAAACTGAACGTAAAAGTAATCATAATTTGTACCTAATAATATTGTTCAGGTCAATCACCGAACAATAATGAACCCTGTCAACGTAATTGCGACACCGCGCTTTATGCATTGAATATTTATGTATTAGGTACCTAAGTAAAACAGTCAGTACGTTTTCGGATAGCATATCGGGCGCGACTCAATCTCATCTCATTGGTTTTAAGCGTTATCCTGTATACTGAAATACACCTATCTTTATAATCTTTTATCTTAGTTTATCTTGATCTCACCCCAACCCCGAACAAATATTATAAAGAGGTTTGTATATAAATGTTCAATCTGTATCATTATGAAGGCTAATCCATTGCTTCTTAAGTTTGAAAATAAAATTCTGCTTAACAACGTCAATAACCCAATGAATGTTGTTCAACTGTCAAAATGACGGCCATTGCTACTGATAGTGTGTTACGTAATTACCCCGCGTCGGTTTCGAAAACTATTTCATAAATGGGAAGCTACAGTATTGCCAAGTGTCAAAAAACAATCAGTCTAGATTTTTCCTGACTATGTTCGGGTCGGTTTCCAGTCTAACCGGATACATCTCTGAATACCAGTATTTTTCATCGAGCGACTGAATGTCAAAAGGCTGCGACTTTGACAGCGAGAAATTACTTATTTTAACATAAGATACCTATTCTGACTCATATTATTATAAAAAGTAATTTCACGCAGACGACGTCACAGGCAGAGTAACACCAAACCTCACCGACTATTTCGCTCAACCCATAGGTATGAATAATTTACCACACATATCAACCAACAAAATGGTAATATATGCCACACCACCTTCATATCACTCAACTATTAATATCTCTAATCCCTCGAATTAGTACGGCTTTGCGCACACCTCATACCCTGAAAACGACGTGCACTAAATAAATAAACATAGTTTGGGGCGCTCCTAGCCAAATGGACAGATAAACTGAAATGGTAGGTGTTTCGGGTAAAGTGGATGCGAAGTGTGAGAAATAGTGAGCATTGTTTAAAGGGGAAAATTATAAAAAGTATACCTATCTTACTTTAGAGGGCTATTGTAAGACTTGAAAAGTGAGGCGTCACGTAGCTCTAAACTTAGGCTCGCTTGCACCACGAAACACTAAATGCTTTTAGCGTAGGTGCACCCTGCCGCGTCAAAAAAAGGTCGCATTTCTATCTCGTTTTGACACCTCTGATACACACAATATCGCAGAGACTTGACTTAATTATCATGGAAACGCAATAATTTTACTGCGAGCTCATTCTTCTCAGTATGGACACTTTTTCGCACGACTTAGTATGGTGAGGGCAAATCTAACGATTACAATCTATAAAACATCATTCTCTCTATAGCGTCTTCAAACGATTGATAGAAAAAGAACGATGTTTTAAATTCATTTAGAATTAAACGCATACAAATTTTGTGGTGGTATATTAATATAATAATTAATATATGCGGTGCATTAGGGACCGCTTCCACGAGCGAGAGAATCGCGGCGATAGTCTCGCCGTGCCATGAAATTTTCGCGGTGATGATATCGCCGTGTGGAGACAGACACGTTCTAAGAGAGTGTATAGAAATACGTGGCATGACGATAATATCGCCGCGATTCTCTTGCTCGCGGAGGCGGCACCTTATAGTGTTGTAACAATAAATTTTGACGTAGGTGTTAAGATAAATAGTATTAATACGTAAATAGTACATAATAGGTATTAACAGACATATAACACTAAAACTAACAAGCCTAGTACTATGTATCACCTTGACGATATGTGTCACAGCTTTGTCTTTCAGAGTTCGACTGAAAACATCGGCTTTGTACTGTGTTGCGAGGATCTGTAATTGACATATTATCAGTTGAGTCTTGAAAATGTTATTAGACTCCCTATTGTAGATATACGGGACTAAATCCCCGAATTCGCAAACGATGCTTAACTATAACATGTTCTTAAAAGTATTTCTGTCACTACAATAGGTACTCCTTGAAATGACGGGACATCATAATACTTAAAAGTGTCTCAAAATTGATATCAAGGGGTATCGTGTTACACAGTAACTGGGCTTTAGAGTTCAGTTAGGAAGTCGCTCCTTGTAAAATACTGGTATTCAGCTGCATTCGGTTAGACTGGAAGCTGACCCCATCAAAGTTTTGATCTCAAAATTGAGATGGATTTGAAAATTCAGCCGTAAGTTTATACAATTTTCTTTATAGAAAAATCTTAAGCACATAGTAAGGGATAGCTGTCAGCTAAAAATAAAACAATACACGACCATAAAATGTGGGTAGGTACACCATTATCGATGGTTCCGGTAATGCACATGCGATAAAGCGGTCTTAGAAAAATTATCAGTTTGAATCGTAAAGTTGATTTAAATAGATGAAGTATTTCATGCGTGAGCGTTCATTGAACTTTTACAGCAGTAAAGATTTTATTTGTGACTAGCTGACCACTATTAGTGACTTCGTACCACCATCGAAATCAGTCAATCCGTTATTGAGAAATCTTAAAAAAGCCCTTTCATACAAAATGTATGATAAAACGATTTGGTTTTTTTTGAGTATTTTCCCATGTTTAAAAAGTTAGGTATATATTCGGGGCGGAAACAAATTCAACAAATTAAAGATCATAAAAATCGATCCAGACGTTCTTTAATTATAAATGGTATATCTAACCCGACTTTGTTTTATTTATATAGATTATACTGGAAGATTTACATAATTGATGACTTCACAAAAGTATCTAGATATGCTGTCAGACCAGTGACCGAATGACTATGATTGAACATGGGTTTCATTCAGAGACTTCATCTCAACTATTATGGCTCTAAAAATGGCCCGTAGGCATCGTCTGCTTTATAGTTCTTTTTATCAAGAACATCCTGGTCTCCTTCTATGAACTTCTATAACAGATGGGAGAGAGATCATTGACATTTTCAGCAATAAAATGTCAACATTCTTATAGTCAACACACACAGATGGATACTAATTATATTCGAATATAAATCCTAAACCGCTTTTTTCAGCAGCCAAAGCCAAAAGTCGATACAACATGGCTAAAAATAATTGACTAATGGTCTATATTCAGATTTTATTCTTAGTCCAAAATAATCCCTAAAGCGTTCAAAGTAGTCAATGAAAACAATGGCGTCAAAGCTGAAACATTATGGCTTAAAATAATTTATTAATGGTCTAAATTGAGATTCTCATTTATTTTTACATCATATAAAAAAAAAGTTTCGAATAAATTTATACGTAACAGTTAAACGATTAAAAGATTCAACAGATTGTAATCAAAATTAATTACTGTAATCTCAACTACTTTATCTACTACATGCACGTGTCGACCAATTAAATGGCTTGTTTGTGAGCACGATAACATTAATCAATGTTATAACAAAATCATTGAGCACTTTCATTTTAATAACAGCTGTTTGAGCGACAGTTTTGAGATAAAGTAAAAAGTGTATGTCAAGTTTAGATATGACATTTAAAAAAATTATGTCGTTTGTCATATGCCAAATTAGTCGCACCTAAATTATTAAGATAACTAAAGTTCACTGACATGAATCAAATCTTAATAGCTGCCCCTGTTTTAGGATCAGGTTATCAATTTCTAGCTTTTCATCATTTTTAGTACAGAGCTACGCGATATTGACAAAATGTTGGTCTCTTCCACAAAAGCAGGAGTTGACTCAAACGATCCTGGGACCGAATTATGAAGTAGGTATTCATACCACTATGATTCCAGATTTACGAAGGAATTTTCAAGTAATTTTGTAAAGGTACCGGTAAACCGGGGTTACTTTGAACAGCCTGGTAACTTTGATTGAAACTTTTATTTCATATAAAATCGCGAAGTACGTAAAACGAAACGCAATTTGTTTTTTTTTTTCTTGTCTAACATCATTGATGAACTGTTGAATCCTTTCTAGAGGACACGCTGGGAATTCACCAACTATTTTAAGCACCGTAAGCTTAAGCATTCTTTTTAGGATTCATTTGTCTTTTACTAGATCAAAGTTACCCCATACGCATACGCAACGTGCCCTATTTTCTTGCGTAATTCCAAATCGAAATCGTTGAGCTCCTCAAGTTCTCAGTTGAGCTGCACGATTTTTGACAAATGCGCGCACTGACTGGACAGGTCCGCTCAATCTGTGTGGTTCTTTCCTCAAAAGACCATTTCAGTCACCAATCTAAATGATCTTCACATGATCTAACCAAGATTTTGTCTGGACTTTAAAAGAGACTGACCTCTGAGTTTGTTTCGGCCTTTCTTTTCAGAATAGTCAGATAGTTTTAAAAAATATGATTGACGGGTAAAAGTGTTTGTACAAACAGAAAATAAATCATTTAATAGATTAGCAATTTCCTTCAAAATCTTCCGGATTGTTATTGAAACTGTATCACGCAATTTAGGATGCACGTTCAGAAAGTAAGTAAGTAAATAAACAACGATACCTACAAATTAAGTACAGAATAACAGAGAAATAATTTAAACAATCATTTTTGAGGCCATTAGTGGTCCGTTTAGACATTGTTACAGCTTAATAGTAATATTTTGTTTTGAATAAAAATGTAAGTGCACCCGAATGTAAATAAGGCGCATCAACTATAGTACTTAATGTTTATCTCATAAGCGACGCGCGCTTGACAGAGTATTATATTATCTGTGCTTGCGTTTACCAAGTTTACAAACACGCTGTGAAAGTGTAAGCGCAGGAGCTCACGGTAGGTACCGTCGAGACAATGGTGAAGTCGGAAATGTGTATGTGTGCGTCTTCATGCACACATTCACTGCAGCGTGTTTGTAAACTTAGTGACCACAAGTAAAGCGCGCGTCGCTTCGTGAGATAAAAATACTTTACCTATCAGAAAAAGACCGGCTTAGTAGAGCGTCGTCTTAGCCACATATACTTATGTGACACTGTTTTGTTTAAAAATATAGATGTATATAAACCACAAATCACAAAATGGCGTATCGCAGTCCGGATCCGGACCACCGACCTATTTTTTGCGGACTTTAAATATTTTTTTTTTATTAATCCAGACTTCAGGTAGATAATGTCTGAGTAAAAATTTAGTTTTTAAAATTAATATCTATTAATTGTTTATTTATTGTTAAAAAAATTGAAAAATAATTTCATTTCTTAATTGATATTTTTAATCTTGATTGCTAGTAATTGTCTACTAAACACCATAAATTGGAACGATTTCAAAATTGAAAATACTCGTTTCGCACATAATGTATTTGTGTTGTGTTTTTTTTGGTTTTGTTTTTTATTAGGTTTTTAATATGTATTTGTTTATTAACAGTTCAGTGCATTCTATAGCGATGAGTATTTTATAATTTCATTCAGTAATATTGAAATTTAAGGGCCCTTGTTCTTCGAAATTAATGAACCGTTTTTAATGAAACTTCATACGCATAAGCAGGATACAAAGTTATAAGAAGTTACATAAGAACATTTTCGAAATGTCTTATTTAAAAAAGATAACTGGAAATCTATCTTTCTATGGAAACTTTAAAATCTGTCTAATTTGGCTGTAACACTATTTTTCGAAAATGTTCTTGAGTGACTTTTTAGACCTTTATATCCTGCTTATGCGTAAGAAGTTTAATTAAAATCAGTTCATTTATTTCGAAAAACAAGAGCTTGAGAGTTTGTATGAAATGCCGTACGGCGAAAACGCTCCGCTCTTAAGACCTCGCATAGGGTCGTAGCATTATGCTGAGTGATGGCCGTTTTGCGTAGATGTGCCGCATATTTTCCCCCAACTTATTCGTTGTGTTTATGTTCCTTCGCTGGGTCATATTTACCGCAAACGCATATTCATTCTTCTTTTCCTTCTACGGAACCTCAAACCCAACTCGAACTCATTCATAACAGCTAGTTTTAAAGAACTGTCGAAAATTGAGAGCAGCGGCTTTGATTACTTTCGTCTGAGTAAGGTTATCGAGCAAATCCAAAATCCCTTCAGAGTTGTTCATATTAAACTCTAGAAAGCAGTTAGGAATAGTAATTTAATCGTAGCCACTTGTTTGGTAAATTAATTTATAAATTGTTACCTGGGCAACGGGTGTACCTTCCTGTAGTTACAGTTCTGTAACTTTGACTTGGTGTAAATATTTTGCTTGATAATTTGAGTTGTTAGGTGTATTAGTTTAAGTTTTGATAGTTGGCACTAGATGGTGAATAATTTAATGGCTGTGTGTTTTGCAAAAGAATAATTGATTTCATACCGATAGTGACGTAAAGCTTTGGTTTCGTAGGAAAACGGTTCCGTCATATTATAACGACCATCATGAAAATGGTGTCGTTGGGTTCGCATTTTCGTTGTTTTTTGCCACCGATTTCCGAAATTAAAGTTATTTTTCACTTAGTAGTGTCTTTTTTGGAAGTCGGTTGTTTTTCTTGGAAGTCGGTTGTTTTTCTTTTGTATATTTTTTTATTTTTTACATTTAAGTTGTACTTACCAGATACAAATTCGTTTAACACTACTTGCTATGTAAAAATGTCAACAAAGTGAAATTGAAGCTAACTCAAAAATTACGGAAGCAAAGATAAAACGTTCACAATTAAAAACCGTAAGCTAACAAAGTAACAATAAAGTGCTTATTAATATCGGAAGAGACAGAAAAATAACCTCATAAATTAGCTATTTCCGATCGGAACGCTTACATCGAGAGTTGTTTGAATACTTTAGAGAAAATGTTTAACAATTTTTACGCTTTTCTATCGGAGTTTTGTTAAACTTTTTTACTGCGAAAAATATTTTTATGGCAGGCACTATAGGTATTTTTTTATGACCAAACTTTTTAGACATGACCGTTTTAGTTCGATACAACGTGAACCCGGAACACTCTGAAATGTCGCAAATACATATTTTTATGTGTTTTTATATCGTGTTGGGTTTTCCGACCTACGAATAAACACCAGGGTTTAAACTTGGAAACCTGAACCAACAGTGTGATTTTTTGGATGTGAAATTTTGTCATTTTTGAACTTTTCGATGTCATCCTACTATAATAATATTATAAATGTGAAAGTTTGTGAAGATGTTTGAATGTTTGTTACTCAATCACGTAAAAACTACTGAACGAATTTGGATGAAATTTGGTACACAGATAGTTTATAACCAGGATTAACACAGGATACTTTTTAATCCGATATTCCCACGGGATCGAAACTAACACGGGTGAAACCGCGGGGCGCTGCTAGTATCTAATATTTTGTTATTTGTACAAAAATCTCAGACAGCTATATTACGATGAAGGAAATCTAGTTTTCGTACGAAGCCACGAAAGGATTTCGGAAAGTAGGTATCAGGGACCACGGACCATGTCAGCACTGGTGGCCCTTACGAGTTGTAGGTCGTAGGTTCGAACCCAAGCAGATACTTTACTTTTTGTAAATTATTTCATCACCGCTTCTCTCAAGACGGTGAAGTAAAACATCGCGAGGAAGCATGTCCTAGAACAAAAAATTTGAAGACATGTGACATCCGCCAACCCGCTCTGGGCCCGCCTGGTGGATTACGGCCTACTCCCTCTAACAGTAAGGGTGTCCCAGCAGTGGGAACAATATAGGATGATTATGAAGAAGAATAAGACGAGGTACACCCCGAGGGTGCAGTTACTGGAGTCGTACCGCAACGTTAACTTCAAGGCGTTCGTGGTGCGCGTACCAAATTGTTATCTGCCCGTCGTCATGGATGAAGACTTCTGGCCGCAGGACGTGGTGTTCCGTCGCTTCCGCAGGCAAGTACCACAGAACAGCACAAGAACAAGCTAGTGAAGTGAAGGACTATTATATAATAAAAATATGTACGTTTAGGTTAAGGTATTTATCTATGGCCCTGCGTGTCCTGAAATAAATGAATAAATAAATTATGTATCTTACGTATGTGTGTAGGTACGGACCATATAACTTTTAGTCTGATTTTCTATTATAATCTTTAGTTTATAGATTCATGTTCTACTTAATTATTGATTATTTAGAATGGCTACGTAGTAGGCCTTTTAAGATGGCAGTTTTAATAATTCCCCATACCCAGCGTTTGGCTCCCACACATGTATATTTCCATCTCATATCTATTAAATCCGCACTCAATCACATTCATAGTTCGGCAGGTAGTGGGGTTAGGTCACAGGAATTTAACATTTTATTCCCCGGAATAGCGTTTGATACGCATTCAATATGCATAAAAATATTCTAGCTAGAAATTTCGATAGGCAATCCATCTAAAATTTACACGAAAAAATCCTACATTCATCATTTTTAGCAACACGTTGTCAACCCGACAAAGTCCGTTCGTGTGCGGCCTAAAATAAATATTTATAAAAATATGTGAATAATTATTGGCGATACAGCCAATCACGGGGTGCGATTTATAACCCGCCACTGATCTTGTTTATTTTTGTACTGACAGGGAAATTGATCTTGCTCTGGTTTATCAACGGACAACGTGCAACGCTGTAGTAAATAATGTTGCCTCACTGCCTCAGGTTTAACTGTTCAGTGGTACTGAAATTGCTTTATGATTTAATCTGGTCATAAATTGTATGTCAATTATGGTATTTTCTGTGAAAATTACCAACCACGGATCCTGCCAACATTATAGGGTTGCGCTGTTGTCAGTAAAATCGCCCTGACGAGTTTATTTTTAAAGCAATTATGCAAAAGCGTGTTCCTTATATCGCTTTACAGCGTGTTTTACTCCTAAATAATGATAGGCTTTCTATACATCGAAGTTGTTTCAATTATGTAAATGAAGTAAATAAATACTTCTCTAGGGAATATTACGGTATTACGTTATTTACATAAAGGCAGTAAACATGTTTCTGGCCCTCCTGCGGTGTGTTTTAGCTGCCTTTTACGGAATCGAATGTCCCAATTTGATCGAGGCTAGTCTGAAATGTAGCTGTCTAATAACTGATATTTAATCCTGAGCATAAAGTCTGACTGTCACGGATGCATTCCAGAACAGACTTATGTCCTAAGACTAGCATTAATAAATGTAATGACTAACCCCCTTACTAGGTAATAAACGTTATATAGCGTCTGTATAGTTACACAACGCTTTGTCTTCTTCTTTCGAAAGTCAAATTACTGAAGACTGAAAGAGAGAAATCGATGTGTAACTGTTCATCTGATATAATACGTTTATAAGTGAAGGGGTAAGAGTGAATTAAAGGTTTTTTAAGAAATAATTACACGGCTCAGGATCCCCACACTCTACAACATGGAGCATTATAATATTGCAACTCAATTAATACCCGATATCTCTTACTGCTATGGAGGGGCTCGAGGCTTAGTTATATCAGCCACACGGGTCGATCGATATCGTTAAGCTTTGCGTGCCGCGGTTGGCCCGTGGATGCATGACCATCTATACATACCGAGAACCCTCCGTGCCTCAGAAAGCGCGTTAAGCTGTTGGTAATGGCGGTCATTTATGAATATTTGACAGTCGTTACGGGTCAAGCCCGTAAGTCTGTCAATCCATGTAAAATATTGATTGACTGGAAGCCAACCCTAACATAGTTGACAAAAGACTAGGCAGATGATGACGTCTTACTGCAATGCTAATTTGTTTTAGGTTTAAACGTATATACCAATTTTTAGGACGAAATTCTTTAACGGAACTTTCGGTAGATGTAAACTTGGAGAAATCGCCACATAGCGAAAAAGCGTTATACCTCCTCCATGTGACTTTTTATAACATATAATAGAGAGAGTCAGAGAGTGAGAGCCGATAGTGTGGTCAAAATGAAAATCCAAGATGACGTCAGCAAAAATTTTAAAATTTTTCATCCTGAGTGTCGTTTTTATGGTTTTCGAGGGTGCTGAAGCCGAAAGTTGGGGTCTAAACGAAAATCCAAGATCGCAGCTAGATATTTTCAAATAATCGCAGGCGCCATCTTAGTTTTTCATTATGAACTTCGTTCCAGTTGGGGGTCCCCCGACACCATGCGTTTTTTTTTCATTGTTATTGATAAGCTCGTATGTGACCACTATCTTATTTTATGGTAAGCAATAATGTCTTTGGTCGGCAATGGTGTACTTGCCTTGATTAATTTACTCACTGTTGAGTTTTTGCGGACTATGGCTAAGCAAAACTTTATACACATGACTTCTCCAATCGTCCTTTCATCTCCCTCAACAATCCATCAAATATTTAATTAACATCAATTCAAGCGATTGGCACAGCCGACAAATAATTAGAGTGTTTCCGCTGCTGAATGTGCGCCAAAGACTACGCATGCATTAGTCCTGTAATGGATGGAGTTGCGTACTATTTGCGATGCAATTGGAACATCGAGGCAAACTACGGTAGACAAATAATGCGGAGAGCGGTCTGAACGCTCCACGTATTATTTTAGTCCTATAGGAGAATAGTTTGTTAAATGGAGGGCTATGGAAAGATAACTTCATAACCCCCACATTTATATTACACATTTTATAGTTTTTGTGCTAAAATACGCAAAAAAGAAACATAAAGAATCGTTGAGTCTATTTGGCAATTGCAGTGCTCTAAAAGTATTTTAATTTACAGATTTATGATACTTAGATAGAGCGTGGTGGCTAAATGGTAAGTATTAAGACAATATTTTTAGTAGATGTTGCGCCAAAGACGACGCATGCGTTAGTCCTGAAATGGATGGTATTGCGTCCTGTTTGCGATGCAATTGGAACATCGAGGCAAACGACGGTAGAGAAATAACGCGGATAGCGGTCTGAACGCTCCACGTATTATTTCAATCATAAATGGGAGTTTTCTAAAGGGATATTTTGAAGAATAATTCCAGAACCATCTGATTACACATTTTAATTGGCAGTAAAGTAGGAAATTAAGGTCACTAGAAATGCGTAAGACGTTTCTTACTCTATTTATCGTAATATTTGTGGGTTCCTTTGAATGTCTTGAATTCTGTAACGGTTAAACGACTTCAAAGAAAACCTGTCAAAGAACGAATTTCTCGGAAAAACACTAAATGAAAGAGCAAATTAATTAATTGCTTTCTCATCAAGAAAAAAATGTTGAGTTGAGAATTATTATTAACAGTAATTACTTTTAATAATTAATATCTGCTCATTATAAGTCTTGGCCAGCAACATTTTCATTAAAAGACGTAAGGCTAGTATACACCTGGACCAAAATCCGAACAGTACATTAAAACTTCCACCTTAATGAATTAAGTTGAGAATTTCGCGAGCGTTCGCCAAATTGTGTGCACCCAACCTAACCCACAGGTCGTTGAATATGTAAGTACTTAAACTCAAGTATGTATAGATGTGAGAGATCGGGTCTAAGCAAATGAGCACTAAGTAATTAATAGCTTCAGACTAAATTATTGTGGTGCTCGTGGCTAAGTAACAGCCGCACGAGTCTATCGTTAATTTTAAGCTTCGAATGCCGCAGTTGGTCCGTGGATGGGTAATGTGATCTTCACGTTGCCTCGGGAAAACGCTAAGCCGTTGATCGAGGCTGTCCGTGTGACCCCGAAAGTCTAACAATCAGTCTTACCAATCGAGTTACCCAGTAACTGGATTGTGGAGATCAGATAGGCAGTTGCTCCATGTAAAATGCTAGTATTCAGCTGCATCCGGTTAAACTGGAAGCCGACGCCAACATAGTGGGAAAATGCTAGGTATATGATGATGAGCTCGAGACTAAATTAATGGAGTACGAGACAGAGAGAGAGTGAGAGAGAGGAGGGGGGGGGGGGGTGGAGTCATTACTATGAGTAGATGTTGCACGATTTAATTAAAGGTGTAACATTTTTGGTTTAATTATATTTATTTATGGCGTCGACTATTATCGTGAGTTATTTTAATTACGTGTGTAATTATGCAGTCGTTATAATTATATGGTTAGCACTTAGAATAGATTTAGTAGGGAACTTTTAATTGCGGTTAATTTATGGTGTTTAAACTGACATTAAAGTATCATAATATTATAATTTTGTGTGGGTTTGAAATGAATTTTTGTACTTAATTTCAAAACAAGTTCAATCAATGTAGTTTTTACCTGAGTCATACTGTATGTGTCTGAGAGCAGTGGTAGCCCAGTGGTAACGGCCGCGACTTACGACCGTAGGTTCGAACCCAGACAGGCGCTTTACTTTGTGTAAGTAATTTCATTATCACTGCTCACAAAATGGTGAAGAAATTTATCGTGAGGAACCGGCATGTCCTACCTAGCACCAAAAAAGTTTGCTCTCCAAACGTTGAAGGAAAACATCCCGAGGAAACCGGCATGTCCTAGAACACATTCGAAGACATGTGACATCTACCAACCCGCACTGGGCCCGCGTGGTGGATTACGGCCCATTCCCTCTCACAGAGAGGAGGGCTGTCTCCCAGCAGTAACATTATAGGCTGATTATGCTATCAGTAGTGTTATAGCTGTCTTAAATAAATGAACACATGTACAGTCAGCAAAAGAGATAAGTATGCAAGATCTTCAGATATAGTTGAAGTTTAGTAAGAAACCGATGGACGTTGTCGACTGAAATTTAATTTGATAAACGAGCTGTTTGTTTTCTATTAATAAAATAAAATTGACTGTACCTGAACTCGACCAGAGGACTGGCCTATTTTTAGACCAAAGAAACGTGCCTTAAAAGGCAGGCGGCATTACCACGTTGGATAGCCAACAGCCGGTCAGCCTTTTGAGCAGTTTTCCCATCGACAGCGATGCGAACGAATTATTTGATGCCCAATGAGTTCTTCCCTTTATTTATATATAGTTTTACATAATACCTATACATATTTTAGTGTTAGTTCTTAATAGTTTTTCCTGTCTTCAAGTGCACCAAAACTGAAACAAACACAACCTAAACTTCATACATAAATCAAAATAAAAACACTAGAAAACGCGAACCGCATTAATTTCCGCAGCAGACTAAAATCCCCGGTGATAACAAACATGCCTCGCATACTGAGTGTTATCAAATCATAATTCACAACGTTTAAATGTATGCACACGGGGCCTAATGTTATTTTAATGCGAAAATTTATATCCCAGGAGGATGATTCGTAAAGCACTCACAGTCGTAAAGTTCGAGAGTGATATTGCAGAAAAGAGATGTCGAACTCGATTGTCATGGACGAATTATTAGAGAAGATTTTTCTAACTTCAAGAGAAGTTCAAGTATGAATAATAATCGAGTCACAAAGGGTGGCACTCCAAAAGTTATAGTAATAATACAATTAAAACACTTTAGAGTCATCTAGTTGATCTATGAAAACGTACAGATTTCTGATTTTATTAACGCTCATAGTAACCTGCAGATTCATCATTAGATTTAAAATCTTCTCATATTTCAAATATAATGATGAATATGTAATAGATGAGAAGGTACACAAGCTTCTTTCAGCCGAACTTCGTTTTTAATTTGAGGTTCAGTAAGTGTCACCCGGGATATTTCTGAAATTAACAATGTTACAAAAAAGTTAAGTAGTATTTTTCGCTGCTATTATTGTGAGAAGCTCGCAATGACACAAATGCGTTGGAAAGTCACTTGCGATTAAAGAATCGAGCACCAGGTCAACTTAAATACATTTTATTAGATGTATTGAGACGTTAAAGTTTGTTCCAAAATTATCTGATTTAAATGTAAGCAAATCGATCAGAAAACGTGCCTGTGGATACCGTTTGTAGTTCCCTTTACAAATTAAATGCTTTGATGTAATTATTTCATTACTTTACCCAACATTCTAATTATTTATCTTCTTAAAATGTTTTTCATTTTACAATTTGAGGTTAATTTTTTTGCCAAAATTGCCGATGATTTTTCAATTACAGTTTATTTAATAATGTTATTCAAACAATAGTTGCTCCAAAAAGTGGTGAGTTATAGTGTTGAATACTGAATGTTTTACTAATTTACTTTAATGAAGATTCCATAAGAATTTTACCTGTACAAGGTTTGTTTACACGTTCAGCCGATAGTTATGGAACAGACTATATAACAGGCTTGCTCACTGTTGCATAATAATAGTTGTCAGGACATGTGCGCGGTGTCTAGCCATCGTTTTGTTTCTTTTGCACTTCCGTAGACAATAGAGCTTCGTGTGGGTTCACCGTTTGCGTTGGATGTTACAAATATGCTGAACATGATATCTATTCGTGTTATTTGGATGTTCTTGCTACATTGTAATATAATGTAAGATATAAAGAGGGTTATAGATTTTCGCCAAAGACTTCATTCACTCTATGGACACCGGTTTCTGGAAGCGTGCACCCTAATTGCGTACTTAACACACTTTCAAGAACCAACTGAACCATTTCGAAGGATATTGCCCATCCATTGCTTAAATGTTCGAAAAATGTGTATGCTCTACAACGTAAATAACATTGAATGAAAGAATTTGATGAATGAATGAATTTTATTGAACCGTTGAAAGCCATTGCTACTGTTAGTGTATTACGCAATTACCCCGCTGATCTAGGGCAAGATTCTTACTTTGGTAAGTAAGATAAGGTTCTGATACGAATGTGAACTTTATTTTTATAACATGAATGTTCATGTTCGAATGAAACGCTAGCTCAGATTCACTTATACGTACGAATATGAACATTATACCTAAAAGAATAAGGATAAATTGCTTCTTTACTTTAATTACGTAAAGTCAAAGTGCGGTCTGTAAAATTTTCCCCAAGTCATTGATGTACTAAACTTATATTAAAATATGGCGTCGATAAAATATATTCTTTATTCTAACTCTGCCGCATGCCAAGCCACATATTTTGAAGGTGCCTACCTTCACTATACACATAATGCCTAACGTGACAGCAAACGATTTTTTGATCTTTACAAAAATATGCTAAGTTTTTCATCCTACATTGTATATTTAGAATAATTTATTTAAGTCTCAACTGAGCTCCTTGAATAGTTAGTTTATGTCTGAACAAAACCTGTTAGTTTATCTATCTATATGAATAATTATCTAAAATGTAAGTTTTCATAAAACACAACTTATTGAATATTTGTCATCATCATCTGCCTAGCCTTTTCCCAACCATGTTAGGGTCGCCTTCCAGTCTTAACCGGGTGCAGCTGAATACCAGTATATTACATGAAGCGGCTGCCTGTCTGACCTCTACTACCCAGTTACTGGGTTACATGATACCCTTGGTAAGACTGGTTGTAAGACTTTTGGGCTTCTGACGACCCGTAATAATTGCCAAAGATCCACGAATGACAGCCGGGACCGACTGCTTGACGTGTTTTCCGAGACACGGACGGGTTTTTGATATGTAAAGATTTACTTGGCTAAAAGTCTCTAACTGAACTAATTGAATATGTATACTCCTAGATTTAGGGCATGTAGTGTTTTACATCCAGCCATCGATAAAACACAGATCAGTCATTCGTTGATGTCTTGAATATCATTTTCATGTTTTCAACTATTTCCATAAAACATCTTTTCTTATAAAGTCATGTACAGTCTTGCTAAATTGACCCCATTTTGGTTACTCGTTATGCCTATTCAATATAGGTAAACAAAACGCTAACACACTACAGCCATCGCTGCATTTCTTAGAACCTTCACAGAATTTGACTCAATGTATCTCATTCTCACAAAAAGTCGTTGTTAGGTACAACGACTTTTTGCCGTCCAACAGGAGTCTGTCCACAATCCATATCAAGCTAAATAAAACCGCTTTAATGTATAATCTGACATGAATTTCAATATTTATGGATTAACAGACGCCTAATGTTGCCATAAAAGAGAATGTGCAATGATTGTCGTTTAAAATTACGCGTTGCATTACCGACCCTGGTCACAAATCGACGATTAAATGGTACACGATGATGCAAAGGACGTGACGCATTACTTTGAATGGAAGCGTAAAATGATTTTAATTTGCAACTAGTAGTTGACCGCGAGTATGTATGAATAAATTTTAGTGCTGCATAATAGTTTATATTAATCTGATAGTATCGCACGAAACACGATCTACTGTTCGTTAAAGTTGTCGTTTAAACTTAACACCATAATTTATCTTAAAATGAAATATCAAATCAAGTAGTAATAATAAAGTAATTTTTGACCTGCGGGGCAATTGCTGAACTCACTATCCGTAGACTCCATTTTGACAGGTGAACAACATTCATTGCGTTATTTACGTTGTTGCGTAGACAATTTTTCCGCACATGTGAAGTGATGGATTAGCAATATCCTTAAAAATTATTCAGGTTATAATTGTTATACTGTTATGTATTAGGGTGCTGAAAGTTACCTTTAATTTGACACGATATTATTGCTTTCCTGCTAAAGTTTTTGGTTAAACTACACCATCATTTAACTTAAGATAAATATCAAATCTAATAATAAACAGTCAAGTAATTTTAGACCTGAAAGTATTTTTTTATTTGACAGCATCTAGGGAGAGACTATTAAAGCGCCAACTGTCTCTGTATTTGAAATCGTGGTCTGCTTTGTGAAGCTTGGTATCCAGTGCCTTACGGATCTTGTCAGATTTGGACTGCGGCCTTTTAGATAACTAGTAAAGTTCAATAGATAAATTATTCATCAAAAGACAGATAAATATCAAAATGCAATGGAAGCTGGCTTGGATATTAAGTTATTTATATATTTTGCAGTATAACAAAGTTAATATAATTATCTGAACAAAGCATTTAATAGCCATATTTAGCCTATTATGTTCCCAATGCTGGGACACAGGCCTCCTCTCTGTGAGAGGGCGTGGGCCATAATCCACCACGCGAACACAATGCGGGCTGGCGGATGTCACAGTCTTGAAATTTTTGGTTCTAGGACATGCGGCTTTCCTCACGATGTTTTCCTTCACTGTATTGAGAGCAGCGGTTATGAAATAATTTACACAAAGTACCTGCCTGCGAGGGTTCAAACCTGCGAGGGTTCAAATAACACCACTGCTCTTTCTTAACAAAGTAAAATGTTATTATATAAACAAAGTAAAATGTTATTATTGTTAATTCGCAAAAAAAAATCTGCCGTTTCCTACATTTATGTTCGCATAACTCGTCAAAATATAGGGAACAGCTGTTTTTTTTTTTTCGCGATTTCTGCTTTTGTCTCATAGTAAAAGTTGTTAATAATGATGAGTACAATCTCCCATTTTGATTTGTCGCATGTATTCAATTTCAACCTGTATATTGGATAACTACAATGTACGTACAGACAGACAAGACTCCTAAACGGTTATACAGTATTTAAATTTCAACCTCGGTCTACTAATTTCATTATTCTTCATTGACATGAAACAATACATGCATAAGCAATAACATGGATAAGACCATGGGAATTAAATTGTTTTGTCAAAGCGCATCTCCAATCATGGAGACATTATGTTTTATTTATGCCTTCGATACTTGGTAGTTTAATGCAGGTGCTTGAATGACGTCACTATAGTGCACAATAACCAACCCATAATATTTTAGAAAAAAAAAATATAGTGCGTCGCTTCTGTCACTCATATCTACATAATGTAATCAGAAAGGTGTGGTCATATTTAAGGGTGTGGTACAAACCATCAAGCTGAATAAGTTTGTCCATGGAACGAACATCGTATTCGCACAAAAATATCAACAGTTCAATACAAAACTTCAATACTTACTCGACCCAAATGTATAGTACGGCTGATTATTTTTGTGATTGCGATGTTGGTCCCATGGAGAAAGCTGTTCAGTTTGATGGTGTGCGCCACACCCTTAAATATGACTACACCTTCTTGATACATGCTGATTATATCACTCTCTTTCTAAAGCTCCAGGACGTGTCTTATTTACCTTCGAATACTGTACTTTTTATGTTTGTTTTGTAAGGCAATAGATGGCGCTCGAGAACCATCATGAAGTTGACAACTGCGAAGATAGCAACGTGCAAGCGGTGCGTATCTATGCGTATTTTTAATTAAATATTTTATTAATCTTTTACCTTGTGTTTATGAGCTCTTGCAGTTTGTAGGTACAAACGATTTTATTGACGCTGCAGTGGTGTAGCAAAAGGCTGTGTGCGTCGGAGCTGTATTTATTAGGATATTCATTACCAGTCGGGGACTTTTAAAATGTGTGTATTTTGAGTCTGTTACCATGATCTAGGTAACCGTGAAACAGAAGAAACTGGAGCGAAAATGAAACAGCACAAGGAGTTTAAAAGGATGCACGTGGTGTTCTGTACCTAGTCTGTTTCTGTTTATGTATTTGCGGATCAGAGACAGTGGGCCTTTCCTAGATGATGACATAGCGCTTTTCCCGCGAAATTTTCCCGCGTAAGCTAGCGCATTTTGTATTACCATAACTTAAGAGCATGACATCACCTCACAAGTAGCCGATAGCATGGAATAAGCTGGTATTTGGCACAACACGTGATTTTGATTGTGTATACAAATCTTATTAATAGTTATGAGGTACGCAATCTATGCATTCCTTAGTATGAGACGTTCAGATCCGGGTGACAGAATAAAGTGATTATGGTGTTATTTGAATACTAAAATAGACAAAGCCATGCTTGTAAAGCTATTGTTTTGTAGGGCTTTTGTTGAGTACAAAAGGGAAATATTTTTATATACCAATAGTCAAATAATGATAAATTGTAAAGAATACAGGTTGAGCCGATTTTCATTTGTTATGCATAAACCAAACGGGTACTGGATGTAGGAAAGAAGGCTAGTCACATTGGCCGCATGCGCGATGACCGCTGGGCAAAAATCTCCACACTATATGGCTGCCTGAAGAAGTGAAGATGGACGGCGCCGCCGGGGCCGGCCCAGAAAGAGATGGTGAGATGACCTGGACGCGAACAGCGAAGGGTGGTTCGAGGTCACGCGGGGAAAGAATTCTTGGAAGAATTTGGGGGATGTCTTTGCCCGGAAGTGGGGCAGAATAGGCTAACAAAAAAAATATTAACGGCGCAACTGTGCAAGTGACTGGAGCAATTGAGCGTAAGTCAAATCACTTGGTAATCGCGGGTTACACATACGGCAGCTGGTGCCTAATTCACTGGGCCTAGTAAGTTAACGAGATTATACATATAACCGTACCTGATGCATATAACCTGCGCAGGTTTTTGAACTTCCGCATAGTAAAGTCTGGGTAATTAGTTGTTAAACAAATTGATAACCTACTTAAAAATTGTCCTTAAATATTTAAATCACAACTGCCATTCTTTAACAGTTTTATGAATTGCACTACGTCAATTTACGAATACCATATAGAGCACATGGTAAATGACGTAGTGTGTGAAATTGATAAACAATTAATTGCCCTGAATGAACGTGCACCGTCAGAATATATTTCACGCATAATTAAGGGTAAAAGTGGAGCATAATCAGCCTATAATGTTCCCACTCTGGAACACAGGCTCCTCTTTGTGAGAGGGAGTGGGTCGTAATCCAACACGCGGGCCCAGGGCGGGTTGGGATGTCACATATTTTAAATTTTTTATTTCTTGGACATGTCAGTTTTCGATGTTTTGCTTCACCGTTTTTGAGAGTAGAGGTGATGAAATATTTTAATTTTTAATGTGCCCGGCTTTGTTCGAATCAACGACCTACAACTCGTAAGGCATGGTGGTTACCAGTGGGCCATTACAGCTCACGAAAGTGGGGGTCTATGCTTTAACATTTGGTATTTAGCCTATTTATCAAATATTTTTTTCATGCATTGTCTTATCCATACATCTCCCAACAACATATTTTTAGACTCACAATAAAAAACCAAGAGTCATTCACACATAACATCAATCAATCTTTTAAGCAGCGCAGTGACGCCGCGAGAAATAATAAATTAACTTTAATAGATAACTCCCATATAATGTGCCCTATATAGGAATAAACTGAATTAATTTTTATTTTGATTCGCCGAGAAAGTTCATAAACAATAACAAGACGTGGGAGCGACTGTTGATGTTGCTTTCAATTTACCGTTTGATGATTTTGTGCCTAACAATAACGAAGTAGTTCATAATATTTGTTTGTTTGATAAATCGTTTCCGATTCAAGCAACTTGGTGTGTCAATATTGTAACAAGTGTAGCAGGTACAGGGTTAAAATAAGGGTTAAGTGACCAGTGAAAGCGATGTGATGAGCGATTTTATTTTGGGTATGGCATCATGCAGGTCAACCTAGGAGGTCATCTGCTGCTTCACCAGACTATCCTGTGGATGCCTTAATAAGTTAAGGCCTGGACATAAATATTATAAACTAAGCGACTACGCTAAGAGCACCCCCTGTGCCCTATGGGGTTCAGACTTCGGCTTTCGACACACGAGCGACACGCGGCAACTGCAGAGGTAACTGCAGCGTTGACGGCTACCGTCGACAACATGCCGCTAGTGTATTAACTCTCTCTGCCGTTAACGCGTGTCGTTTGTGTATGCACCGTAGTATGCACCCATATGGCGTCGATGGGGAACGTCCGTCCGGGACAGGCTGTATCGCTTAGTAATTAATAAGAGACGAATTGAAAGCTACAGGCTTAGCGGTACAGGCTGGCTGGAGTAACGTTCGGGGTGGCGCGGGCGTGATGAGCGAAAGGATGTTGAGTAATTTGGGCTCATTTATACAGATTCTACGCCCTATTGCTTTATATAACTAATAATGCGACATAATCGTAAATAAAATAGAAAGTTATCACATGTTTACATTTAATAACACAGAAAACAGAAACATACAAAATTGATGGATTGTCGTTTATCACTTGTCACCTGTCGGTTTGTTTCAATAGGTAGAATTAATAATGCACCATGAATTTAATATTTATATTTTTTTATTTAGGCTTGTTTCGGCACCATTAACTGTTAATAGTATTTTGCTGAAAAGCAAAATACTATTAACAGTTAATAGCGCCGCTTTACGCTAGAGCAAATAGGTAACTATACTGAGCTATTTAATAAAACCGACAAAACTCTAATGACAGATAACAATCTGACAATTCGACAGCTTTTCAAGTCAGAAAAATTTACAAATATGTCGCATTATCATTTACATTAGTTAAATAAATCCCGCTTCAAGTGCCCAATACTTTCACAATTCCTTTATTAAGAAAAAGCTCATCTCATATTATACTGATTTTAAGAAATCAGGTTAGATTTTTTTGAATAGCATAACATTTTCAAGTTTAGTATGAAGAGAATTTGGGAATTCGCTGCTTGAAATTCAAATGATGAAAAAAAATATATTTTCAAAATGCTTTCAGCCCAAAAAGTGGACATTTAAAAAATAAACCTACTAAAATATTTTTTGACATTATAGTAGGTAGGTATCTATGTTATTATAACATACACAGTTTGAGGTGCTCTTCTGTTGTGATGTCATTCTTTTATTTTTAATTTGTATGTTTTTAGCGTCCCGAAAATATACACATTCAAAACCCGTGCCCGTGCCGTGGCACGGTTTCTTTACGTTACGGTGTATTATCACACACATTCAAAACCTGTAACATAAGAGTAGTACGAGTATTATAGCGATGGCCGCTTTGCGTGGATATGACGCAATAAACGTGTTTTCTTTCTAGTAGACACCCAGCTAAAAGCAATTCTAAAACCAATCGCCATCTCAATAACCAGTCACTGAAAGAACCGTAAACAAATATCGTGCAGTTAATAGGCATCCCTTACGTTCGTCACCCATTCGTATGTAATTCGGAACGGACGGGGCCTAATGACGGCCATCGGCGGATTGAGTATCGCATTACTTCCCACCTACTAATCATTTGGGGCGTCATTAATAACTCGAATTCACTATAACGTAGCTGTAATTGTTGAGGGGATATACGGAGATATAATTGTATAGGTACCCGCCGGTCATCAGACATTTATATGGGTGCCTTGTGTTTAGCTGTTCTTTTGAAAGTTGGTATGGTAATGTTAGGTTTACTTTTGAGTCTTTTGTCTGCTAGGTTTTGAGTAATTATGAAGCTTGGAGAACCTAAAAAAAATCTATCTAATGAACTGTGACTGTGTACCCACACACCTCAGTAAAAACTTTACATAACCATTATGAATAATAGTTATTATATTACTGGCTGCGTCCCGCGGTTTCACCCGCATAAGTATCGATCCCGTGGGAGTATCCGGATAAAAAGTAGTCTAAATTTTAATCCAGGGTGTCAGCTACCTCCATACAAAATTTTATCAAAATTGTTCCAGCCGTTTGAGCGTGAAGGAGTAACAAACATATAAACACACACACCACACACACTCACAAACTTTCGCCTTTATAATATTAGTGTGATGTTATACCATTATCCATTGATAGGACAGTGCAGGCTAGGAGGAAAAAAATGCCTGTTATGTAACTGTACTCCCCGAAGTTTTGGGCAGAAGTGTTTAAGGAGGCCAAATCATTATTTAATTTTAAGTTTGTTTTGATTATTTTGTACTTGATATGACTTCCATGTTATTTATTAAATTAATACTTGTATTTCCGGTCAATTCTATGTTAAGTTTTTATTTTGATGTATTTAAAATATTTAAAGGAGGTCCACAAAAGCCCATACAGCAAATAGCTTTGCGAAATTTTGATCATGTAAGTAATTGCAGAAATGTGGAACCTAAACGTTATTTTAAGCAGTGTGCACTTTTTAAACAAAAAAGGCAAATAAGCAAGCTGAAGTGGCAATGAGCTGGTGATGACGTGGGAGTAGTGTTCTCGAATGGAGACTGCGATTTGGTAAACGTGGGGCAGGTAGTACAACTTGAAGCTACGTGTAGCTAAGGTGTTCGCATAGCATCTAGAACCTACACCAAGTTACAGAGGTCTACCGGCTGATGATAACGATGATTATAAGACTGTTTTAGTACAAGTGTGGCGCCATATTTATTTTCATAACGTCATATAAGTATAAGGGCAAATATCACCAACGAAATCGGACTCGTTCAAATACTGTCAGTGTAAATAAAAATATTTCACAGCAATGACGACACTGATAGCTCTTCGTCGTGGTTTAGATGTGCTAATCGCGTTCAGTTTCTTTATTAAAACTCACCCTAATATAATAGGCACACTAACATTCTTGACTCAGTCTGCGCACAGCCTTTTTTTTTTAAAGATGGGAAATCATCAAATGATCCCCGCTCTGGGTGGAGCGGAAGGGAGTGTCAGACTCTTACTGACTAAAACCCATCCGTGTTCCTTCCTTAGCCCTTTATATTCCGGGGTAGCGGTAACCCTTTCGGACAATCCCGCTGCTTTCGGACAATCCCGCTGCAGGGTCTGCGCACAGCCTTACATCAAATAAATGACACGTTTCAATCAGTAGCTTGCTATAGCTTATTTCAATTTAAACGGATTACTTAATTGGCAGCTTATACTGGTTTATGTTAGTAATAAGACATGTTTGTCAAACAGTTTTGCAATCTTAATGCCTAAAGAACTATATTCTGAACAACCTATGATATCTCGCTGAATGTTACTGCCTATCATTTCTACAGTTCGGCCGTCGAGAGAATGCGATCTTGACACCTGTCAGTTTTATACAAATGAATACGTGTTTTGCGAATTTGATCTTTATTCGTTACTAAAATTTTTAGAAGAAAAACGCGGTTACACAGACATATACGAAAACGCGTCTTAATTTTATAATATGTATCGATTTTGTTTTATAATGTTCAAACATCAATACCCACCACGTTACGGAGTTTTGCTAACTTATTTAATTGGACCCTGTAGATAGATTAGCATTTTGTTCTTCTATGTCTTGCTACAAGTAAACTTCGTGTCTCGTTAAACAATAATTATTCTGCAAGAAAATTCCGTAAAATCTTTCACAAAATACGACGAAAAATACAAAGATTATTCCCAGACACGTCACTAAATTAATTTATACATTGTCAAGCACACGTTGACTGACTATCAGACACTCGGCAAGATCTCCGCTCTGTCAGTTTTCTCATTCCGCCAGATTATATCCTCGGGTTTCATAATACGGAGTATTATTGCGATGTTTTCATGAAATAAGGCCTGAAATAATCTAGGCAAACAATACGGGAGCCGCGGTAATATCCTACATCATTTATAATACGGGTTCCTCCTCTGTGAGGGAACGGAGCAATTTATTTCGCGATTACAGTTCGCCGGTTTGTTGAATTGTCAGTTTTTAAGGTCGTTACTACATAATGCTTAGATTGGGATTTATGTGTGTTTTGTTATTTGATTAGATTTTTAATTGCTCAAAATTTTCTTCTAACTTAAGATACTAATGGTGCAATTACACCAGAGGGGAAATTCTCCTAATTTTGTGAACGTTCACAGTTTGATCTCAGTCTAAATCTGTTAAAAAAAAAAAAAAACAGTGGCACTGCGGGAGTGCCGCCAGAAGTGAAAACAAAACACAAACTGAATAATTTGCCATCACTCTGGATATACATTAAAACCGAGTACATCCCGAAAACAGTCGAACAGACCCGAAGCGGTGTCGGTTACGGTAACAGTGGCGCGAGTTCAATGGGAATGAAGGGCGGGCGTTTTGGGGGACTGTCTTTTGTAATTTTGTCGTTCGAAAAGTGCTGATTCTCAGCCTAGTTTGAATAAATGACTTTTGATTTGATTTTTTTATTGGATTTTTCCCATCTCAAAAAATTTCCAACGCGCCTAAAGAAGTTTTCACTTCAAAAAACCGAGGAACGAGTATTTTAAATTTTGAAAATGTTCCAATTGATTCGCGCGTTCGTACTAGACACAGTGTGCGTCCTAACCTATCTGGTAAAACACAGCAAGTTCAAAAAAGTTTAAATTTAACAACTAAGTTGTAATTTGTTCAACTTAATACCTGTGATAATACCCTATATTTCTTCATCTTGCTGTTAAATGGACCATGTTATGGATCAATCATAGTAAAGTTGGTCCTTGGGGGAAATACAAGATGGCCGCCAAGGGGACAGAGATAATATTGTGTTCTAACTTTTGAACTTATGTTACCTATCTAAACTTCGTAAACATTGTATTTCCATTTTATTATATCAGTTTGATTTAAATACTATGCTTTTATCGAAATAATCTCATGTAATACAATCTTTAAAAACATGTAAATAGAAGGTACGTACAAATAGTACCTACTCGTGCTTCCTTTCTGTGATTGAAACTAAACAATTTCTCAATGAAAATGCATCAAACTTAATCAAAATTACATTCATATACTTGTCGGAGCGTGAGGCGGTTGGCGCTGTTTGTTTTAAAGAACACGATGACAGATGTCACTCGGTTTTGACGTTTTAAGTCGGTTTAAGCAATAGAGCTTAGTTCGGAAATCGCCTCATTCGGATACGTCAAGCGAATCGCTTAAATGAGCTCGCGACTGGACTGGCAACACTAGTTTTGGTATTACTTAGGTTGGTTGCATTGTTTTGGAAGGAAGTTGGCCAATGGAACTGTGGGATGAGACAGAGGCCTTCCCCGGGATGAGAAGAGTTTTTATTAGAAATTGGAAAAAGAGGAGCAGTGAAAGCCCCATTAGAAGAAATAGGTTCCTTGAAGGAGAGTCAACGGAGGTCAACTTGGTTAGCCATCCCGGAAACGATCTCGCTACGTATCTGGATGTATCGTGTACGTACAGTGTGTGACCGCCCCGACCCTCGCTCGAGCCAGCCCGCGCCGTTGTGCCTGTAGTTTTAAATTCGCCCCTAATTAATACCGATCCAGCCTGCTCCTTGCTATCCTCTTCCAGCGACGCCCTAAGCCGAGGTCCGAACCCCGTGGGGGGGAGCCCTTAGCGTAGTCGCTTAGTTTTTAAGTTTTATTGTTAGCCCTGGCTGGAGGACTTAACTAAGGCATCCACATTAAAGTCCGGTTAAGCAGTAGCCATCCTCATAGGATGAACTGCAAGATGCCATTTATATAAAAAAAAATCCTGTGTGTGATTCAACTGTTCGTAAATTATAATCTGATTTGAAGTACAAACGGTTGTTCTATTGTGCGATAGCCAACACTACCCATGGTACGCTCACGGTAGTTGAAATATGGCTGATGATAACGAGAAAAACCTACCTTCTCCGTCATACTTTTCATCTTTAATGTTAGCAGAAAACTTTTTCGTATTTTTTTTACTCTATACCGGAATGATTTCCAAAGATAGCCTTGGAAACGCCAGGATTGGACGCCTTAGAAGGACATATTGACCTTATTGGTGATGTTCTCCAGAAAGTTCATCAGGTCCATAGTACTCGTAACCGGCGTGCGTGATGACCAGATCTACGAATGAAAACGTAGCAAAAGAGTTTGTATGTATAAAGGTATGTATGTATTTTATCCTTGAAGCGTCATAGCTACAGTAGAGGCTCTAAAACACAAACCACTTAACCGTAATCCTTGAAACAACTCTCTGTACAAGTTAAAATTTCATTGGCCTAGATTATTTGGAAGATAAACTAGTGAAAACGTTTAAGACTCGGCACGAATTTTAACAGCAGACCTCTAAAATGAAATTAGTTCTTAGGATCGTTAATCATCGTTATTGTTGCCTTAGTTTAGTGACAGTTATTAGAATTTAACACCAGTTAATGGCTTCTATTTGTACCATTATGTTTGGAACTTAAGAATTTTGGCAGTCAAGGGTGTGTTCTTTTTCATTCATGTAGCTGAACTCAATCAAAGAGATGATAAATTTTTTTGGTAGCCTCCACCTGACATCTATTCAAAGCAAAAAACTTTTTTGCTACACTATTTTTTTCACGAAGGAATCTTTTACGAAAAAGCCTGCTACGATTTTTAATACGATAAAAACGGGACAATTTCGACATGGCGTTTTAAATAATGTCAATTAATAATCATAGGATGGAGAGTAAGTAGCATTTTCAAAATAAAACTAACGGATCTAATTCGCAACACATTTGTACACTCGAAGACAGGCATCCCCGACGCTGCCTATAAAAACCGCGAGGCTGAAATGAGACTAGGCAGGTCAAACTTGCAGGATGCATCAAGACATATGGGCCAGGGTAGTTACGCAGTGGGTGCCTGAAGTCGGGAATCGTCCCCGAGACAGGCCTAAGAAACGAAGGCACGATGACGAAGACTCGTTCTTAACTTATTCACCGGAAAAGGCAGCAGACAAAGATGAATTCAAAATTATGGGAGAGATCTTAGTTGTGGAACATTATAAAGTGGTAAAAAAATAAAACAGTGGCACTCCGGGAGTGCCGACAAGTAAAAACAAAACACAAACAGAATACTTTGCCATCACTCACTGACACATCGGATATTCATTTAAACCGAGTACAGCCAAACACATCCAAATGTAGTGCGGTGTCGGTAACAGTGTCGCGAGTTCAATGGTTTTTTCCCATCTCAAAAAATGCCCAACGCCCCTAAATAAGATTTCACTTCAAAAAAAAATCATCTCAACTAATCGCAGTCCACTGCTGGTCAGTGTTGGGCATAAGCTTCTCTCAAGTTGCGCCACAACGATATTCTGCCTTTCGCGTTCAGTTGATCTCAGCTACCAGGCGCAGATATACGACTTCTAATGATTTTAAATTCAATATCACGTCTAATCGAAAGGACTGACTTCTTTGAAAAAAATAAATGTTATACTGGACCATTTGCTTCGTAATTTGATATGTGAATATTTGCAATTATATTTTTTTAACATAGTGTAATTAATTTGTAAAGTAATGTCTACCGCGGACATAAAAACGATAATCACGCAAACACTATCGGGTGTATTTTCATAAAACTTTCACCATATAAAAGACAATTTAATTCCCCGAATTTCAGTATACGGTTTTTATTTGTTAGGTGTTTGATAAATCAACAATAGATGATTTTTTCATATTTTGCAATAAATTACGCTTCTCTTTCTTTTCTATGCAGTCCGATAGTGACCGCGTTTTAGGTAATGTAGTCGCCTTAAAGTTGAGCGCACATTACTACCGCTTCAGGCTAGAGCGCATCGCATTTCAATACAAAAAAGTGCGGTGGGACCCTCCTAAAGTGTGTGCCTAAAGTCTAGGACTTTTAGGTGCGCCAGTCATATAGATCGTCGGTCCATATCATGGCTAGTTTATTTCTGTAATGATTATTCCGAAACCATATTTAACATAATCAATTAGTCATCTTTCTGAACCACACCCACGGAAGTGATTATTAATTAAGAAGCTATTTATTTACACCCACGCGACATCAGAAATCATTTATCAGCCTAATGAATCCCATAATTAATTAGTAATAGAGTATCCCTATAATTAATCGTCTTCTAGTGTCATTTATTCATCATTGCGATGTCTTTGACCTAAAGCATTGTCTAGTTTAGTTACAATGGTATTTTAAATTACTCCTAAAATACATGGAAACTTTTTTAAAAGGGATAAATTCATTAAAATGACTGCAGTTTTCATCAGTCACATGATTAAAATGTAATTATTATGAAGCATGCTTTCTTCTCACGGCACATAATGATTCTAAAAAAATAAAATGAAAAATACTCTTCCAGACCGGATTTCGGCCATTTCGACCAATCTCAGCGGAGACCAGCCTTCGGCGCGGGTCATATCAACGACTTAACGTGCTTTTTGAGGCACGGGGGTATCACACCGCCAACTTCCAAACTCCGGGCTGCTACTAAGAAATTTCCAATGGAACATCCTAATAACACTTTTGCCCGACTCGGGAATCAAACCCAGGCCCCACGTTTGGCAGTCGAACACGAGACCAATGGAGCTGTCACAATATTATGAAGTTAGTTACAAAAGTTTAGTATTCTGTGTATTGTGTTTGTTAAAAACCACGTAGAGCTAAGGGTTCAATCGCCCTACGCCCTTAGGTGTCGAACTAAGAATATGGACGGTAGCATCCTCCGGAAAGCAATAAACATAGGTGATGTATGGCGATTATGTAAATTGCTTCTTTGACAGTTCATTGTAGATACCGCCGCGCCGTTTAGACATAGGCGTAACCGTTAGATCATTAGACACTCGGGCATGCTCAAAAATTTTCTATTATGTATTCATTCAACATCATAGCAATGCATCAACTAAGTGACGCGAATTACAACACGATTAGAATCAGTAATACATTCACTCGCACCTTATTCCCGATTGAAATAATAAACTTCAAATACTTAGTTGCTAAGTTGCAAAGGGCTATATACCAAAAGCAATAAACCAGCGATCATCCGGAAACAATAAAACGATAACAATACGTGAAACTGTTGGCAATTGTCGAGTAACATTATAAAGTAACGTTTGATATATCAATGTGCTTCAGTTAATTTGTTACAAAGTGTATTTCTCGCAATGTTTTGGGCATTTGATGAAGAGCTTTATAGCTACCATGTAATATGCTTGAAAATGCGATAGCAAGTCGCGTCTATCGTCAGGGTTCCAGCGTAACTACAAGCAAATACGACGAAGTTGGATTAAGGTTTGTCAGTAGCTAGGTAGCAAAGAGATATATGATTAAATAATTTAATGTCTTTGGTCAGTACCTACCCTTTTTCAAGTGCCCAGAAGTGGTACTATTAATTCCCATTCGGGAGCATGCAACCTTGAACAAAAAAATAAGCCTAATTGAAAGGCTGACCTCTAAATTACTTTTATTGAGGTCTCAATGCATTTACCGAGCCATCAGCCGATCCATTTTGGAAGAATCTCATCGTGAAAACTAAGGTAAAGTGAGCTTGAGTTGAGCTCTCAATACTGTTAGTCCCTAGCATCATGTGGAATGACAGCTCACTTCGAGCTTCCTTCACCTAAGTTTTCACAATGAGATTTTTAAAGAATAGTTTGTCTGGTCTTCCAACAATAGTTGTTTGGAAACATGTTGACAGTAAACATGCGTTGCTTTATCATTCGTTCTCAGAAAGAAACATATGCCCACCATTTATGATAGGCTTACTCACGTTCAAATCTCAAGGAATAACGGTAAATCTCATATTTCTAGCATGTTACCTACAATTTCCATAAAGTAGCTATGCAAAATACATATCAAACAGTACAATACGTAGCGTCATCGCGATGAAACGATGCTTAATAAGCACAGCCCACAGTATAAATTTTACGAGCAGAATTAATCCGTTGGCACGAACGAACGTCCGTCAGTAATTGTGTCAACCATTCGTTTCTCATGATAATAAATTAATTTCGTCATCTGAACAGATTCTGGGAATTTAGTTTTCAGTTCATATTTTTCGGTTACTGTTATCTGGATAGTTAGGACTCCGTAATTAAAGATAACGAATTTGCGAAGACCATGGCATGAATTAGCATTGACAATTATATTGGTATGAACGTAGGTAAACGAAGCAAAATGATCTGTTTAAACTACAAAACGCCGCCTGCCATGATCCTCGTAGCAGTTGGCGTTCTGAAGTTTCTACTTATTCGTATGGGAATAAGGTATGAGTTTATGTACGCCTTGGCAACATTTGAGATATTGAAACGCAATAACATTTCGTAAAAGCTCTTTCAAGGAATATGATCGAAGGACCTCAGTATTCATCGTGGACATGACTTTAAAAGGAAAAATTTCTAGATGATGAGAGTCGGCGTTCTACTTTTAAACTTTGCTATTGCTAGCCACCCTCACAGATTGTTCTTTATGCGTTGCCTTCTCCGACTAATCTCCCGTAATCGCATCTAGGTCGTCACGCCAGCGTTTCCTATGCCTCCCTCGGTGACGACGCCCGTCTTCTAGTTTTAGCACTCACTGCGTGACGACTCTTGCCACCTATCTCCGTGCATCCTGTGAACAACATGACCTTTGCTCAGCTTAGGGCAATATTGGTTTAATAAAAAAATTAAAATAAATGCTACCCTGTGATGTTGGATATTCAAAATCTGTCACAACTTACTAAACAGTTGAAAGGCGTATTCTGGTTAAGGGGGAACCGCGAGAGTATCTCGCAAAATTTTCTGATTGAATGATTCGCGACCGTAACAAGTAGGTATGTATTTACAGAATTCATCATCATCATCTGCCTAGTCTTTTCCTATGTTGTGGTTGGCTTCCAGTCTATCCGAATGCGGCTGAATACCAGTATTTTATATGAAGCGACTGGTTATTTGACCTCCACAACCCAGTTAATAGGTAATACGATACCCATGCATGTATTTACAAAATTATAGTCACTAAAATCATCAATACAACCCTCTAAGTTCATAATAATCGATAACGCCGCCCAGCAACAAGGCCGCCCATTGTATGTTTAATTTTTTTTGGTATGTTTTTTTCTGGTGTATAATAAATATAACTATTCAATGACTATTTCCGTGAAATATAAATCAATAATAAATGTCAGTCATGACGTGTGTATCTTGCAGAGGCATCCTTACTAAATGCACTGCCAAACAATCATAATATACAACTAAATCACAATGCATACATCGTATTCGGAAACCAGGCTAGCTCATAACTTGCTTCCAACTCAATGGGTCACTAACTCACTTGTCACACATGCAACTTCGAAAGCTTACGCAGTATTTACAATAACAACACAATTCCTCACATCCGCGTAACTGTTTTCACCACAACATGCACTTTTAACAATAACTTGTTCTGAATCAGCCATTGAAAATCAACAAAGGCACAAAATCATTACTGTATTTGCGTAGTTACAACACAATTTCACGTTGACAGTCGACTGTGAAAGCGTAATAAGTGCGAAAATGTCAGTTATTCTCTTCAGACGGTGCTGTTACATTGTCAGCGTTAACTCGGATATCATGGTGTCAATTTGTGTGACATCAGCGGAAAATGAAGTGTAGAGAATTCATGTTATTAAAATTGATCGGCTTTGTCAGTTTTATTTTCATTCTTTATTCTTAATTTAAGAGCTTGTGGCTAAGTAATAACAGACGCACGGGTCCATCAATCAGGTTAAGCTACGCTTGCCGCGGTTTTACCGTGGATGGGTGAACATCTTAGCATACCAAGACCCCTCCGTGCCTCGGAAAGCACGTTAAACCGTTGGTCCCGGCTGTCATTCGTGGATCTTTAATAGTCGTTACGGGTCGTCAGAAGCCCGAAAGTCTGACAACCAGTCTTACCATGGGGTATCGTATTACCCATTAGCTGGGTTGTGGAGGTCAGATAGGCAGTCGCTCCATATAAAATACTGGTATTCAGGTGCATTTGGTTACACTGGAAGCCGACCCCAACATAGTTGGGGAAAGGCTAGGCAGATGATGATTCATAATTTAAGAGCTGTTTTGTTTCTAATAATTTTACATTCAGACAGTGTTGTTGGTAAATTGTCATTGTCACTCAAAGGCATATAATATTGGAGAATATTGATCATCATCTAGTTTTAATTTTCTGCAGTTAATGTTGCATCGATATTATCATTATCATCATCGGCATATAATTTTCTCACTGCTGGGACACATGCCTCCTCTCGGTGAGAGGAATAATCCACCACGCGGGCCCACATTGCGGGTTGGTAGATATCACATGTCTTCCAAAGTTTTCCTTCACTGTTTTGCGCTGATATAGATAATTGATGGAAATCTGAAAGAAATGCTCATCAAGCTTCCCAGCTATCGGAATTTTTTATGACACTTCTAAATCCTCATGGTTATCCTTTGCCTGGGGAATATTAAACCAAATAGTTCCAACCCAAACCCAAATAGCTCCCTCTAACTACATTACATCAATGCTGCAAGATTACTTGAACATTAGGAATACATAATTATCCTCAGCAGAATACTGATACACCGCTTACTTTATCTACCAACAGATTAATATCCTCGACTGAGAGGGGCCCGTGGCTAAATATTAACAGCCGCACAGGTCGATCGGTCAGGTTAAGCTACGCTTGACGCGGTTGGTCTGTGGATGGGTGACCATCTTTACATACCGAGGCCCCTCCGTGCTTCGGAAAGCACGTTAAGCCGTTGGTCCCGGCTGTCATTCGTGGATCTTTGACAGTCGTTACGTGTAGTCAGAAGCCCGAAAGTCTGACAACCAGTCTTACCAAGGGGTATCGTATTACCCAGTAACTGGGTTGTGGAGGTCAGATATGCAGTCACTCCGTGTAAAATACTGATGTTCAGCTACATCCGCTTAGACTGGAAGCCGAACCCAATATAGTTGGGAAAAGGCTAGGCAGATGATGAGATTAATATCCTCACCTCTACCATCATATTAATAAATCAGCTAAACCACTATATTTAATTTTGTTCCCTTTAATCCTAGATTAGTAGAAACATGCTGCACATTAGTTAAGTCCTCGTAATTACAATAATAAATGTGCTGGCAACTAGCGCCGTGGCATTTAATAACGTGATCTTAAAACTGGGTACATGAGTGCCTATTTATTTAGTAATTAAATCTATATTTCCTGCCTGGGCTGGGTTGACTGGTCTGTGATAGATGTTGATAGAAGCCAATATTTCTTGTTATGTGGTAGGTACATTGGGAACTTTCTGCATACACATTCAAACCAATCAGCTATTTCCCCGAGTATCTACCTACAACACCTAAACATAGAGTAGGTACTTATTAAAGTACATTGGAAAAGACATATAGAGAGACGTTGCGTTTTATATTCTAAAAAATAACAAAGAATTGGAAGAAGTAATAATTATATCCTGTTTTACCTATACAGACACGATGCTTTAGAGTGCTAACACATAATTTAGACTTTAGCATCCCCAATGTTCAGATGACAAGGCTTAGAAACCCCCTCCCTCACCCCCCTCCTCTCTGTCTCCTTTTTTACTGTTTGTAATTCCTGTGCGTGTCCCAAATAAAATATTTTTCTTCCTTTCTTTTATTTTCGAACAATAACATTGTTAACTTCCGTCAATTTTCCACGACACGAATGAGCTTGTTGTAAGCTGGATTGTTTAAAGCGTTTCTATAGTTT
The DNA here is from genome assembly GCA_963669345.1 of Gortyna flavago. Lineage (NCBI taxonomy): Eukaryota > Metazoa > Arthropoda > Insecta > Lepidoptera > Noctuidae > Gortyna > Gortyna flavago. Next base: position 12,875,109 of record OY770136.1, on the reverse strand, counting down.
TAAATAACACGATATTCTGATTATATCCGGCAAATAATCAAATTTCCATGTTAAACATTTTATTCTGTGCAGCTTATTGTAATTGTGTTAAACGGATTATCGATAACGCCACATTCAATTTGAATGTTCGCTTGCCGTGAAATCCTGTCGCTGTCATTATGTTCGTTTGATCATGGTTTATTATGTCTTGTTCCTGGTACTATTAAACTAGGATATGCATGACCGGATTCTTTGTCTATTACTGTGGTTTGTACTGATATTAATTAATTGACTCTTTGATACTAAACAGAGCTAAGTCATTTGACTTCGGAAATCCTTTGGGAAATCAGAGTAACGTTTCAAAGGCATGATCGCACTGTTATACCGTCCGTCTTCATCAACAATGGCATTCAATCTTCAGCTTAATCTCCAGCAGCAAGTACAACCTTTAAGTGAATAAACCAGTTTATTCAGAAAACTTTGTATCACTCCTTTCATTCCTTATATATCAGAAACTCGAACAAACCACTAACACCGTAGTTTCTCTACAGCATGCAGCCACTCGCCTCTTTAGAAGCAAAACTGAGAAGATCCCCTTATAAACGCATCGCAAATAAATTAATAGCTTACAAAGTCGGGTGTTGTGTAAAATCGGGCAACGACTATGTGCCGACGATGCGGTCACAGTGGGTGCCATAAAGCTACGCTTCCTTAGCACGAGCCACCGACTAGCCATGGCCCGTAATTAGTAGCAATTTGAACCTTGCTGCGGGAGGTACAGAGAAGATTTTGCTTTGGAGGGAGGTCGGAATTTTCTGGAAGGAGTACCATGTAGTGTTTGGTAACAGCGTGCGAAATAAACTACGATATCACTAAGGTATGTGGTCTTTGCTGGTAAATTTCCTCTTACTTGTTCACAGTATGAGGCTGTATTGGACATGGATTGTGTCAGCACAATGGATTGGTTCCCGATACCGGGCATCGTAGATTTGGATCAGGTTCAATTTTCTTCGGTTTATCTTAATTGTTTTATGAATCGTCGCCAATTGTGTACGGCATTTTAATAAATTTATGGATGCGGTTATTATTGTGTAAATTATTTGCCTGGGAATTTAATATAGGTTTAATGTGAGAGTTTATAGCAGTTGTTCCCACAAATATGTTGAAATTATTGAACATATCTTGTACAATAAACATAAACATTATTTAACCCAGCAAATCACGATCAATTACATAACATCAGTGTAAAAAACAGGGCAAAACACAAAAAAAGATAATATTGTATCAAATCGTTTTTGTTGAATGCAAGGAACCTCTTTAGCAATCGACTTTTTACGAAAGATAAAATTGGTTCAATCGTGTTCTATGTTTTACTTTCATTATAAGGCTTGGTGGTCTCATTCTCGGTAGGTTGAGGCTGGTTTTTCAATTTACTTATAGAAAAAAATATAGGTATCTACTACCTATCTTATGAAATGCCACACCCGCTCCTAGTATAGAATTGAAAGATGAATATATTCTTTGGCAAATATAGTGAAAAAGATGTTACATGAGCCGTAGTAATAAAAGCATTTTATCTAGTAGCCTTTTCCCGCACATCAATATGCGCGTAGCTAAAAATAAAACGATCAATAGACGAAAAATGTACTAGAAAATGAATTTGTTGTTACTTCGTAGAAGCAGATAAAAAGAATTACAAAAAAAAAACAACCGACTTCCAAAAAAAACTACAAAGTGATAAATAACTTTTATTTCGGAAGTCGGTGTCGTTGGTTCTGCTATTTCGTTTATTGACACCGACTTCCGAAATAAAAGTTATTTATCACTTTGTAGTTTTTTTTGGAAATCGGTCGTTTTTTTTTTTGTAAAAAAGTTTTTATTTTTCACTTTTTAGTGAGAGAGTTTGTGATTTATCTAAGTTACAATAGCCTAACGTCAACTGCTCATCACCTTTTACAAAATATTGCTTTTCCCGATGCTGGGACGTTAATTTTTTAGGAGTTCTCCTGGTAAGAACCTGAAGAACTCCACTCCACCACCACACGCATTGTGACGAGCATAAATTGCTTAGCAACCATATTAAAGTAATCGAATCGCAACCCGTGAAATGATGAAAAAAATGATAAATATCATTGATTAGTTCCGATGGCCGTCTGTAGTCTTCATCATCAGCTCCACTTTACCAAATGATGATTTCCGAGAGCAAATGCTCAAGTTACTCTAAAAAATATCCAAATCGCTATAGGTTTGCCAATAAAATTTAAGGGTTTCCCTCGATTTCCATGGGATCCTCTCATCAGATTCCAACTTGCTGACAATGGGACCACCTTGGGAGTATACCCTTCAAGTTACTCTAAAAAATATCCAAATCGCTATACGTTTGCCAAAAAAAGTTGAGGGTTTCCCTCGATTTCCATGGGATCCTCTCATCAGATTCCAACTTGCTGACAATGGGACCACCTTGGGAGTATACCCTTTCAAACAAAAAAATAATTTTCGAAATCGATCCACAAATGACGGAGAAATCGGTGAACATACAAAAAAAAAAAAATAACATATATAAAGTCGAACATATAACCTCCTCCTTTTTGGAAATCGGTTAAAAACCACATATACTCGCCCACAAACGTGAAACAAGGGTGAACAGGAACAAATAAAGACAAGTACATTACATTACATCATCATCGGGTTAAAAGAAAGAAATATCTCATAAAGCTCGAATCATCCAGCAGCTGTTGTTTGATAAAACGACGTGTTACGTAAAAGTGACGCGAAATTGCGTTGTTTCGCACAAGAAACTTATGTACGTACTACGAGTTTTGCACTCGTACATATGTTATCGCGAGTGGTGTGGTTTGGTGCAAGATATAGGCAAAAACATGATGAGAAATACAGGAGGGCTTGGCAAACCTCAGTGAAAAGAAAACGGATCAGGTTCCTATTTAATAAAACCGACAAGTGACAGATGACAATCCAACAATTTAAAAAGTTTTCATACATTTTCTGTTTTATTAACAACATTAATAGCACATAACGAGCGTATTACATTTTGTCAAATATGTCGCATTTTCAGTTATATTAAATGGGACCAAGATAAGGCTTTTTGAAATCGCGTGATAAGATCAATGATACTTGTATTGTCATTTTGTCAGCATTACAACAACTGATAGGGATTATAATAGCAATTTGAAACAAAATACAATCTAGTGAGATATTGGAAAAGCAGCCTGCAGAAAAAAAAACGTGAATATTCTAATGGGAAATGTAAAAGATAAAACTAAAATGTTGCTACATCTTATCCTTTGGCTTCCACCTTGACACCTTCTTACGCGCTGTTTCCATTACATTGCGACATGCCATCTCAGATGCGTCTTTATAATAAAAATAAAATGTCGTTGATGTGACGATTTGCTGGTGCTCCCTGACGAAATGTCTAACCCTCTCGTTGTACCTAACAGTAACAACTCGTCTTAGAGTTCACCAGAGTAACTTTTATTTGACTTGAATGCTCAAGTTGTTACGGCAGTGTTCAAATTTAAAGGAATTGAATTTGTGACGTGTTAGTCCTGGGAAAGCGAGCATTGACTGACTTTATCCAGGCATAACTAAAAACTTTACGTCAGAGAAATTAAATGAATTTCTTCCGGTCTTCGACTTGGTTGACAAATTCCGGGAGTGAAACAAAGTCGTTAAGAAAATGTTATATCGTGGGTAGACCTAGGGAATGTTATTGTATGAAATAACTTTGCAGAGGATAAACTCGTATCAATGATGTCTTAATTATCATTCAACGACCTAAGAGAAATATACATAGACATAATGTATATAGATAGACCATGGTAAATGACGATTTAATGTTAAAATCAGACAAAAGATGAATTAATTGTTAAATGCTGAATTGAATTCATCCCGATCTACATAACAATATTATTATGATCAAACATTTAGGAAATCCATAAAGATACCCAAAATTATAAAGGATCCTTCGAACATAAATCAAACTCATCGTAATTGAAACATGGACAAGATTAAATCCGGAATCATTGGTTTAGCTTTAACATAGGAATATTTTATTGAGTCATTTGAAAGGAAAGGTCGGTGCAAAAATGAAAAGAGACATGCTCCAGTGGTTCGGATATTATGTGGATAGAATGTCGAAGGAAATTATGACGGAAACGGTATTTTTAGAGCAAAAACAGAGAGCGAGAACAGAGTGTAGAAACTGAGAAAGGAAATTCAATAAAGCATGCTTAAGTTATTGTTGATCGACGCAATATAGTGAAGATTGGTTGAGAAAGATCAATATTAACCCATTTGCACACTCCAAAACTGATAATAGATGTTTTTTATGTGATTTAGAATTTTGGGGAGAACAAAACATCAGAAGGTCAATATTCGTACTTAAAAAATGTTTAAAATCAAGTCGCAATTTCATTTCAGCGATGTCAATGTCAATAAATAAATAAAAGGCTATTTTATTTTTATTTATTATAAAAATAAAATAGCCTTTTATTTCTTGCTAATTGAATTTAAAGATACAAACACTGCATGCAATCTAAATTTATACATTTCAATTCATAACATATTTTTTTTTGTTTTAACTTTTATTTACAATGCCTGTTTTATAATTATCACAATAAAAAGTAAATTAAATTAAATTACTATTATTAAAGGATTATTTAGTTGATTTATACATTTAAGTTTTATAAAAAAATTACGATTACATCTAAGTTTTACTAGCTGTTAGTCTAGTCAGGTACTACAATGTCCATATATATATTTATAACTGTACCTTGACTTTTTTCTTGTAATTGACATTTTAAATACTTTTTTGCAATTTTTTTTATTTTTTTATTTGATAGCATAATTTGGAATTTTTTTATGGAATGACTTTTTATGTGACAATTTATTCATGTGTATTAATTTTTCATATCTTATTATTTTAATGTCAATGTAATGTTACCTAATGTTTTTGCACGCCGTAAGGTAGAATGTAGCGGAACCATTGTATTATGTACCATCTCAAACCTGTACCTACATTGTTGGCAAATAAATATTTCTGATTCTGATTCTGATTCATAATGTAGTACCTAACTAAGAGGTTTTTTGACAGATTGAAACTATGATTAGAAAAGAACGTTTTTAAAAATGCGGAAATTGCCCCTCAAAATAAAACTTGGCTGGATAGTGAAATCTGTCCAGTTCTTTGTTCTTGCTAAGCATTTTTACTTTGTGCTATGCCCCAGCACCTCTGAAATAACATATACACACAATACTGTTAAATATTTAGATACGTACGTTTCTTGTACTGCACGGTAGCAATAAGACTACCTTTTATCATCTTATTTATACGCACTTACGTTGAAATGTGGTAGGGTCACGAAAGTTTAAGGTCGCGCAATTTATTTCACGGTCTTATAGTGAATTCTTTGCTATTTTACATAAATTTATGAAGAATGGCCAGCAAAACTACCAACCAATATGTTTTTGATTTCATCTTACTTAGTCCAGGTCGCATGGGCGATTTTTTATCGCGCACTGGGTTTTCAACTCTCGGTATAGAGTCGGTTCAACACATAATTTGATTGACTGTTTGATACTCAGTGCTCCGACAAATAACTCGGGTCGAAAATCCAGGGCGCGATAAAAAATCGCTGCGTTAAAAAGACGTCCGTAGGTACGAGGGTTTAACAAATACAACTATTCTCTTTTTAGAGACGAAGGAAGTTATGACGTCATAGTTGATCATAAAACATCAAAAAAAAAACATTGTGTATTTCTCACTTAGACCAAACTGAAGCCACATAAATGCAAGTTTGAATGAAAACGATAATATTTGTAAAAGCTTTCTTTTATCACAAACCCGAAAAGTATTTTTGACATTTTAAGTAAACTTACATACAAAAACAATGGGTTTTCTTATCACAGAAACTAACTGCTCATAATCACCGTCTTAAACAAAGCCATAATAAGACTACAAAAGAACATATTTTACGTACGACAGAATCTTAAAGGCTGGCGCATATCTGGCAAGCCACTGCGCAGAGCTACAAAGTTTTTAACGGGGTAGCGCGCATGTCGGCGCGGAAGCGGGCATGCTCGCGCGGTAGCGTGCATCTTCAAGCTGTCCCGTTACTGCGCACTGGCTTTCGCCTATCGTCGCTTCTATGTGCTATACTAGTAGTGTGTTGTGTTTTTTTTTTTTTTTTTAACTATGGCATCTCGCAGTTCATCCTTTATGAGGATGGCTACTGCTTAACCGGACTTTCCTGTGGATGCCTCGAATTAAGGCCTCCAGCCAGGGCAAACAATAACTTAAAAACTAAGCGACAGCGCTAAGGGTAACCCCCTGCGGGGTTCGGACCTCGGCTCAGGGCGTCGCTGGAAGAGGACAGCAAGGGACAGGCTGGATCGGTATTATTATTAGTGTTTAGGGGCGAATTTAAAACTACAGGCTCAGCTGCGCGGGCTGGCTCGAGCAAGGGTCGGGGCGGGCACGGTGATGGTGCGGGACGTCGCGACGGGCCTCGGCGGCGAGGACGGAAGGACGGATGTCTGAGCTTGTGTTTGTGATATCGTCTGAGAGTACTAGTGGCCTTACTGCTCTCCTGGAGGAGGGTAGTGGCGTCGTCGGGGATGGTGAGGGTATGCCTTGGTCGGCGAATCCTACTTATGCGGGAGGGAGTGTATCGGGAGGCCGCCGCAATCAGGGGATTGGGGTGCTTTATGGCAGAGTCAAAGAAGCGCTTGGAGAGGCGTTTCATGAACTGCTGGATGGTGGGGAGTCTGAGATCTAGATGCAGATTCACATTTCGGACATAGAAAGGGGCTCCCGTGACCTTTCGGAGGAAACGGTTCTGGAGGGTTTGCATTTTATGCAGAAATCGCGGCTTGGCGTGTGCGAAGACTACGCAAGCATAGGTCATGATGGGACGGATGACCGCGGTGTAGAGGCGCAATTTGCACTTGAGTGACAATTTGCTGCGGGCAGTTATCATAGAGTGGAGCCTACCGAGAGTGAAAGAGGCGCGCGAGCGCGCCGTCTTTATGTGCTCGTTGAAGGTGAGGTTGTGGTCTAGGATGACACCTAAGTATTTGGCTCGCTTTCCCCAGGGGATCGGCTTGCCATACATAGAGATCGGGCGCGGGAGGGGGGGGGGGTCGTTTGCGCGGTCTCGAGAAGATGACCGCCTGACTCTTATCGGGGTTGACCTCGATTCTCCATTTCCGGAACCAATCGCTCAAGGCGCTTGCGGAGGTTTGGAGGTTTCGAGCTATGGATGACTGGTTGGCACCCGAACAGTAAATGGCAGTGTCGTCGGCGAAGAGCGCCAACTGTGCCTTTTTACTGTTCGGGATGTCACTAGTGAACAGGGTGAAAATGAGGGGAGACAGAACGGAACCCTGGGGGACTCCGGCGCGGATGGGGTGAGGGGGAGAGAGAGCGCCCTCGATACGGTAGCGGAAAGTGCGGTCCGACAGAAAATCTCGTAAGATGAGCACGAGACGGTCTGGCACACCTAGCAGGTACAGCTTATATAATAAGCCATTGTGCCAGACCTTGTCGAACGCCTTCGCTATATCGAAGAACAGGACGCCTGTCGAAGCACCTCGCTGAAAAGCAGCGCTAATGTGCTCGACTATGCGGTGGAGCTTGTGGATGCACGAATGCTTCGTGCGAAAATCGAACTGTTCGGGGGGGATGAGGCTCTTTGCTTCGGCATAGTCTTTGAGGCGCTTATAAATAAGCCTCTCGTAGACTTTACCGAAAACATTGAGCAGACTGATGGGGCGGTAGCTGGAGGGCTCAGACTTGGGCTTGCCTGGCTTAGGGATGCCTATGACTGTGGCTTCTTTCTACATTTGGGGGAAGATGTTGTTGCTCAGGGCGCCATTGAAGATGGCGGTCATGAGCAGTATGAGGGGGGCAGTAGTGTGTTGTGTTAAGATATTATTGAAACATAACTTACACAGTCATGAAGGCCTTTGCCTAGCAGTGAGACAGAACAGGCTAGAGAAAAAAAGCTTCCACGTAAACGTAGTCAAAATTTTCTGTATTTTGCCAGATGTACGCCGGCTTTAAAAATATTAGATAATAGTATTTATTTAAAGAAACGTTTGCTTTAAGTGCAGTAAAAGAAACTTATCTCGAGATATAGGTATCAGTAAATAAAACATGGCGTTAAGCGTGATAGTCGACACTTCACGACTTGAGTGCTTCTTGATTGAGCTTCCATGTAGGATAAAGAACGTAAATAGTTCCTGGCTTATAAATAGATGATTATCTGACGAAGACAAAGTATTTGAGGAATAAGTTTTTGTTGTTATAGCTCTTTCAGAAATGAACGCAAACAATATTAATATTATAGAAGCTATGGTTGTGATATAAATGAATGAAGCTAGGGACTAGCAATCTAGTGTATTATGTGTTTTTTAGTTTGTGCTTTATAAATGTATTTTCTTTGTTTCTCTTCGATGATGTTGTACAAACAGTTCGTCCGTATGTCAGCAGTGTAATTCTCGGTTTACGCAGCTTTCATTATGCGCTGTTGCCAGCAAGCATTTTATTAACGTGTTTTGTTCAACTATTTTTATGTTAACGGTCAATGCACGCGAGATATAATTTGCGTAGATTATGTTTGCCGTGATGATTCGTAAATTTTGATCTAACTGCTGAGGTTCGTGGTTCCGAGCCAAGATGTAATATGGTGGTGTTTAATACATCTTGGCTCGGAACTAATAATTATAAAATTTGAAAAAAAAAAAGGGGAACCTTATAAATATCTAAGTGATTATTTTTTCTTTTTTAATGTGGTTAATATTTAGTACGTAATCGATTTTCGGAATTTAGATTATATTCATGAGTATTTTCAAGTCCAACACATCAATGATTTTTTGTATTTACTAGATTTTTACTACTTACTTTATAATAATATCTAATGCACACTTCACAAATAACCTATAAAATTGGGGGCAAACTATTTCACAATAATTTAAACACAAGATAAAAAAAAAAAAATTACAATATATGCCTTAAAGGTTATCTTTCTATCTTTCTTTGCCTAATAAATTAACCAGAACTTATCTGGAGGTAGTGAAATGGAAAGTATTCCACTACACCGTGTAATAGATATTTATACGTACTTTCTATTACTAAACGTAGATAAAAAAAACCAAATGCACTCTTATTTTAAGCTGTCCGAAATTCGGCCCATAAACATAGCGAAAGGTACAGAGCATGGCAATGCGCCAGATTGACGAATCAATAAAATGTAATTGCATCTAAAGATACCATGTATAGCGATTAATCGCTTCCGCACAACGATATTCGGTCATAAAAATCGTTTACATTGATTGGTACACAACATTTTGGTTTAATGGGAGAGTACTAAATAATATTAGATTATTTGATCGCATCTATCTAAATCATGGCAGCTGAAGTGGCAATAGGCCAGCCATATCAGCCGTAGAACCTATGACCGTTAGGGTAGACGTGTTCGAGATCGCGTATCATCAAACATAAGGTAGGACGCCCTCAGGCTAGGTGGAGCGACCGATCTTTGCATGGTGGCAGATGGATGAGAGTTGCGGAGAATCGAGCTGAAGGGCGTACAATTAGAAAGGCCTATGTCCAGAAGTGAATTTCTGTAGGCTGATGACGATGATGATGATGCATTGATTGCACTGTTCATCTACGAAGTCACAAAAAAAAAAGTCAAAAAAAAAAAGTTTGGTACTTATTCGAACGCATTCGAGCAAGTACCTAACTATTTTTTTTTTTAGGATGGGAAATCACCAAATGACTCCTCCCACTCTGGGTGGAGCGGAAGGGAGCGTCAGACTCTTGCTGACTAAAACCCATCCATGTTCCTTCCTTAGCCCTTTATGTTCCGGGGTAGCGGTAGCCCTTTCGGACAATCCCGCTGCAGCAAGTACCTACCTAAGGACGCCATGTCATCCGCCATTTGGGTAACCGAAATGATGAAGTTGGGTCAGATTGTCCGAAGACGAAAATCGAGTTGTATAGTGTGCAATAGGAGAGGCCTATGTCCAGCAGAGGACTGTTTTAGGCTGATGATGATGGTTCTGAATCATAGCTATTCACGACTGAAAATAAAAGATTGGGTTAGTTCTCTTTTTAATGCGTTAGTAAATCCTTTGTGTTCTCTTTAATAAACTGCTAGGGTTGTGAATATAGCAAGAAATTTAAGATGTTTTCGAAAGTCATATTGAATGAAATTGCAACGCCCCCCCAGAACTCTTAATCATTGCCTCGGGATCATTACAAACTATTCCAATATAACAGAGAATTTACGCCTTCTCCTTTTCTATATGCATTGCAAAAACAAAAGACTGAATTTACCTCTAACTAGCTATCTGGGGATCACAGAATTTATTAACAAAATGAATTCCATTGAATTTATCACAAACCAAAGAGGCCAGCGTAATTCCTAGAAATACTCATTTACTTGCCGTCGACTCGGTAACTCTGAGTCGAGAACTCGGGATATCTGTATCTGAGATCTTTGAAACTCGATCCTTATCGTTTATTTACTAGGAAAGCGTTTCTTAATTTCTTTATGAGATCGTTATTAGATTTTTATTAATTGCTTTGGATTAATCTTTGCTTCCGTTTGCCATGTTTATGCCGCGAACTTGTTTTACAATTAAATATCGATGCTGTTTTGTTAATTTTATTTTCTGAATCGTTAATGTTTACATCTGCTTCACTTTATTTATTTTAATTAGTTGGAAAAACTCATTTTTATCGTCTATCTCATCTAAATATCGTCACTGACAGTTTTGTCAAATTCTGTTTGTAATGCTACATGTTTTAACTTTTTAAAATCTGACTTTTCGGCTATATATAAACTGTAGGCATACATTATTTAAGCTCATTGCACCTTATAAAACAGGTTGAGGAGGAAAACCTTCCAAAATTTTATACCTATCCAAAGTTTCGGCTACATGTGAACTGTATAGATTACATAAAATCGTTGCACCTGTTAGAATAGGTTGTGGAGGATAAAAATGTATGCTTATCCCTTGAGAATCTTAACTAAGTATTAGATATTTGCGTTGCGAAACCAATGTAGTTTTCCGAATTCCTCACAAACAGCAGCTTTATACAACTAATTAATAATTCCATTACTCAATATCAAACATTTGCTATAGCAAAACACCCCAACACCAAATCACAGACGATCCTAATAACTACCCCTGAAACAGACGTTGATATAGGAAAGCTAATCAAAATTTCGTCCACAAAACTTTTTAACAAAAAAAACAACCGACTTCCAACAAAACACTACAAAGTGAAAAATAACTTTAATTTCAGAAGTCGGTGTCGTTGGTTCTGCATTTTCGTTTTTTGACACCGACTTCTGAAATTAAAGTTATTTTTCACTTTGTAGTGTTTTGTTGGAAGTCGGTTGTTTTTTTTGTTAAAAAGTTTTTATTTTTCACTTTTGAGTTGTGGTACCTACCCCACACCAATTCGTATACCACTACTTGCTAAATATATAACATTGACAGGAAGTTGTACAGAATGAGCTGTGATCGACCTTGGTAAAAAAAACTTTGCAAAAGGGCAAATATACGTCGCGCTAAGTCGTGTCAGAAGTTTGGAAGGTATCGTTTTGTCAGATTTGGATGCCAACAAATTATTAAAGCGACCACACGACGACAGATCATTGACGGAAATAATGAGGCTACGAAATCTGTCTTCTGACAATCAAAGCCACACTTAATGTACCTACGACTCAAGGGCGAAGATCTCTTTGGCGTCTTATAAAACAGTCTTCAGCGGTTTCATTTTCGAGCAGTAGCCTTCGAAATAGCTTCTCGTATCACATCTCCTGTATCATGTGGTTCGCATTTACTCGATAAGCCCAAACACGGCTAGAATACATTGTTTTATTACGATGCTCCGGTACCTACCTTCCAGCTTCATAAGATCGGTTTGATGGTACCAGTTTCGTCAGAACTATTTATTTAAATTTGCTTCGTCATAGTCGCTTAACTATCTTAATCGAGATATCTTATCTCCACCCATGAAATACTTATAATCATTGAAGAGTTCCTGTGTCTATCTGTAGTCTCCTTCATCAGTTCCACTTCACCAAATTATACTTTCTGAATGCAAATGCTTGAGTTGTCGATGAAAATACCAGAATTGCTATATGTATGCCTATAATATTTGAGGAGTTCCCTTAATTCCTTATGGATCCCATCATCAGAACTGGATTTTGACAAAATGGGACCAATCTGGAAGTATATCCTTTTAAATAAAAAAAAAAAAAATTCTAAATCGGTTTTGTAACATCATCTGAAATTGTCGTCTTGTTGTTTTTTCGCGGCCATCAACCAAACCTTGTTTTTCAAGTACAGAGTAGTGTAACAAATAAAACTTATTTGACATGCATATCTCTAAATGCAGTCCGAAATGAGTTATTAAGTAGTGTTATTTTACTGCAGCTAATTAAAAGTCGGAGTATAGGTAAGTGATGACTCTCGGACTCAAACACTTGAATCATCAATAGGTTTCATTTGATTTGAGAGAGTTCAACTAACACACTGTACATGCCTACCAAAGAGGATTTTCCTCGACTTTCATGGGATCCCTTCATCAGACTCTGACTTGGTGACAATGGGACCACCTCAAGAGCATACCGTTTCAAACCCTAATGTCAACTGCTCATCACCTGTTACAAAATATTGCTTTTCCCGATGCTGGGACGTTAATTGTTGAGGAGTTCTCTTGGTAAGAACCAGGAGAACTTGAGCTGATGGTGAAGTCACCATCAGCTCCACTTTACCATACGCATTGTGACGATCATAAATTGCTTAGCAACCATATTAAAGCAATCGAATCGCTACCCGTGAAATATTTTTCATTGAGTAGTTTCGATGGCCATCTGTGGTCTTCATCATCAGTTCCACTTCCCCAAATTATACTTTCTGAATGCAAATGCTTGAGTTGTTAATGAAAATACCAAAATTGCTATATGTATGCCTATAATATTTGAGGAGTTCCCTCAATTCCTCATGGATCCCATCATCAGAACTGGAGTTTGACAAAAATGGGACCAATCTGGACGTATGTCCTTTCAAATAAAAAAATAATTTTTTAAATCGGTTCATAAATGACGGCGTACTGAGGTAACAAACATAAAAAATAAAAAAAAAAAAAAAAAAAAAAACATACAACCGAATTGAGAACCTCCTCCTTTTTTTGAAGTCGGTTAAAAAGTCGCATCAATCGATGTACTGAACGGCCAAAACTGTCCGTGACACGTTTCACTATGACCACGGCAATCAAAGTTGTAATTAGCAACTAGTGAAACAGCAAATTAAACGTCCTTTCATGTGACAAATTTACGTGAACCGATCGGAGGTTGTATTTTCCGGGGATATAGGATGAGTAAAATATTTTGTTTGTGTATATATTTCTGTTTTGTTAAAAAAAACATTGTTGAAATTTTGCATAGAGAGTAATATTATTAAGAGAAGTAATAAGATGTGGGTATTAATTAATTTATTACAGCAATAATAATATTTAACGTAGACGATGATGAATCTACTGAAAATGAACATTTTATACAATATTTTGATAAACCTATTGATGTATGAGTTATGACTAATTCTACGAACAAAGCTTTATTGACTCTGACAAACCTAACGTTACAATAACTTTTCGCTGTAATAATATAATTTTAAATTAACATAATATTGACAGGAATTATGTTTCATTATTTAACATCATTAACTGTACAAAATATAATTTGAAAGAACAGTTTCAAAATGCAACTCAGAATATTAGGTCCTCGCTAAAAATGAAATTGCCTTTTGATCCAAGTTAAATTAAACAGTTTTTCACACAGGAGGGTTTCTGTGACACTGTCCGTAGAAGAGTCGTGAACGTTTGGGTTAATAGGTTCTTTGATAAATTATGTCACTTCTCATTATGTGGAGGTAGAATGAAAATTAAATGTTTTTTAGTGACTTTGGATGTTTGTTTAGTGACGATACAAGGAAAGGGGGGGGGGGGGCTTGTTTGAGGGGCTTCTGGCTAAGTAATAACAGCCACACGGGTCGATCGATCCGGTTAAGCTACACTTGCCGCGGTCGGTCCGTGAATGGGTGACCATCTTTACATACCAAGACCCCTCCGTGCCTCGAAAAGCACGTTAAGCCATTGATCCCGGCTGTCATTCGTGGATCTTCGACAGTCGTTACGGGTCGTCAGAAGCCCGAAAATCGGACAAACAGTCTTACCAAGGGGTATCGTATATTACTCAGTAACTGGGTTGTGGAGGTCAGATAGGCAGTCGCTCCAAGTAAAATTCTGGTATTCAGCTGCATCCAGTTAGACTGAAAGCCAACCACAACATAGTTGGGATAAGGCTAAGCAGATGATGACTTATAGTGAAGATACAAGGGCTTGGTTTTAAGACTATGATACAAGAATAAATTTTAAAAATCTTAAAAAGAAGGAGTTTAAATAGAGCTCCTGAATAACAGGTCTGCTGATAACGAGTAGTTTTAAAAGTTTCCAAGATCGTCTTTACTTACTTACATATATGCCAAATCTTTTTTTCTTCACATTTTTCTTTTTCATCTATTAACGCATCATTATCAACATCTTGATCGCCATCTCTTTAACAAATCAGTACTAATTATGACAGTTATTAATGACGTCACGGCTTCCGTTTGAAGTCAACAGACACAGAGAAGACAGCACAGCTGTAGTACATTAATAAAGGCCCAGAAGTAGAGCAATTTTAAACGATTTCAACCTATTTATCTGATTCCCACGACACGGGTTGATTAGACGACTTACAACGCTTCGACAGACAAAGAAAACCCAAGTACTAGTTAGGATATTGGATGGCCAATAAAAAATGGAGTAGCCCTCACACAGTACATAATTGATTGACATTACGAGATGTGGACTAAAAGCGATGTAGTCATTTTGCGACTTAGGTATTTAGAGATTTAGACATTTTGAGATTTGGACTAAGACCGACGTGGTCAATTTGCGATCCAGTCATTCTGATACCAATCCGTAAAAACTAATTCATTGGATGCAGTCCAGCGCATACATGGAGACAAATAAGTTAATAAGTACACATCTGCCTAGCCTTTTCCCAACTATGTTGGGGTCGGCTTCTAGTCTAACCGGATGCAGCTGAATACCAGTATTTTACACGGAGCGACTGCCTATCTGACCTCCATAACCCAGTTACTGGGTAATACGATACCCCTTGGTAAGACTGGTTGTCAGACTTTCGGGCTTCTGACTACCCGTAACGACTGTCAAAGATCCATGAATGACAGCCGGGACCAACGGTTTAACGTGCTTTCCGAGGCACGGAGGGGTCTCGATATGTAAAGATGGTCACCCATCCACAGACCAACCGCGGCAAGCATAGCTTAACCTGATCGATCGACCTGTGCGGCTGTTATTATTTAGCCTCGGGCCCCTCCCTAATAAGTTAATAAGTATGCTGTAATTAATATGAATTACAACGGTGTATGGCTCTTGTTGATGCTTTTATTTAGTTTAATTATCTACACATGATTCTATGTTTTCGTATAATCCTTTTATTTACCAATTCATCTAACTAGGATATATTGACTTATGTTCCGCAATTTTTATAGAACTTTCTACTAAAGCCGTAACATTTTTTTCTTGCTGCAAATCCCTCTTGAGATCTGTCATGACCTGGTCACAGATTGAATCAAAACTAAAACCATCTCTAATGATTGGCAACAACAATTACATATAGAAGCTCTCCAAACAGAATAGCCTAAAGACAGTTCACTTCTAAACTACCAACTACAACTACTAACTACATCTCTCCAACATCATGACGTCTTCAACAGTTTGGTTTCCTACAATTAGACGACAATTGACTTATAGTTTCCATCCTTGATTTCACAGCCTCATTGCTCCTGGTATTTACTTACCAGTTGTGCCAACTTGGTGTAGGTATGTTGGTAGTGGAATGTGGTGCAGCCTAGGGCTTAGAAAATTATACGTTGAACTGAAAGATCTATGGGTTTTCATCTCTATCATCTGTTAAGTCTGGACTAGCTCGTTTGCCTGGTTAAAAATAAGTGCCCTCAGTTTACCTATGTGTTATTTTCTTAGACCCTGATATAATAAAAATGCTTTAAATACTAGTTCTGTAATTTTATTATTCCACTGGAGAGCAACTGTCTGCTTGCGCAGAAATTTACCTTAAGTACATGTGTATATTGTATGTGCGCTTTTATAATTTCTAACTTGACGATATTATACGTTGTAAATTACAACATAAGACAAATATAACCCTTAAATTGTAATTTGTAGCGGTTTTTGAGTTCGACAAAAGTTTCATAGAATAGAAGATTTATCCAATACCCGAGTCGCTTTAGCATGGTATTATCCTGGACGTCCATGTCCATAAAATTTATTGAAATACGTGCACGTTATAACGTTACGGTGGTCAAGCGTCTTCATATATTTCCATACATTTTTCTTGCCTGTGTTATCGTGATGCCACGATAAATTATCGCCACGTTAAACTATAAAAGCGTTTGGTTCTTTTAAATCACATATTATGTACTATTTCCCATGACTCTCTTTTGGTTCCTTATTAAGAGTGTTGTCCTATTTCTCAAATAACCTTTTTATTGTTTAGGCTGCCGCAAATTAAAGCCATTGTGGGAACCGTTTTGAAGTGGAATTTGGCGTCGGCGCTTACATCTGAAGCCCTCTAATCTTTATGGCAAAAGTGAACTGAGCCATTACAATATTTTCAGTGGCATTTAACTTATCTTAGATTACTTTTACACATTATGTAATAATAATGTATTGTACGAGTATGTATGTTCAATCGCGACGAGCGACAAGGCAAGTCGGGGGAATAAACAATTTCACGCGAACAAAGTCGTAGGCAGAAACTAGTTATTTATAACCAACAAAAACTACGATACTAAAGCCAGAGCACATAGCTTGTTAAACTTTTAACCCAATAATGAATTTACTAAAATATATCCTGTTGTCCAGAATAAAGCTGAACGCGGTCAGTCTGTGGTCAAAAAGCAATTTTAGATCCGAATTTCGGAAATTAGAGTTAAATTCTATTTCATACTGTGACTCGGTGTTGGGTATTGAGTCCGAGTCCTCTGTTGCGGCTACCTATTTAACGGTTAATTGAACTCCAAACATTAATTGGTTCACAATAATTTTGTGTGTTTTAGCTGGATTACTAATTAGCGCCATGTTTTTCCGATTTAAATTGTATTCGGTATCGTGATCGCTTTATAGTCCGTTTTGGTGGTCAGTGGTTTTATTAACTTTCGGAAAATGCGTCTGAGATATTCGATTGCATAACTAGATACACGAGTCGCGTTATCGTGGCAATAGCGGTCATTGACCCACCTACATTTTCTAGCATTATTTATTTCAAAAACTGAAATAATGTACGTTTATAAATTTATCTAAACTTCTATCACACAATAAAGTACAAGGACGGACTTAATGCCTTAGGTATTCTCTACCAGTCAACTTGGGGTAGTGTACAGATAAGATGACAGGTGCTATGTTTAACAGGAGTTAATAATATTAAAAAAATATATTATATATTATTAAAAACGTTAATATAATGAATAATCATCGGTCAATCAATATCTATCGTGATCTTCATCATGTTCCAATAGCAAAGAACCATATCGACGGTAAAAAGGTAAAAAGCGACATTTTGGACAAAAATGAGTTATATGTGCCATTCTACGTAAAATTTTCCGCTCTTTCGAATGCGCTTACTCCCATGGCTCTACGGTGTCTTTTTTTGGCGTTTAAACCCTAGCAAAGAAATTCATAAATGACACAAATACGTCAGTTTTTCTAAAACTTAAAACTTTGAACGGCTCTCCTGAACATTTCATTTTTTGTCACTTATACCCTATTTCCTCTTAAAAGTCGATATATAGTTTATTGTTTGGATCCTGACGCAGATATACATATTAGGAAAAGGGCAATGACCGCTATTGTCATGCTAAATCGACTCGTGTCGAGCTTTAAAACCGCAAAAAATTACTATTGAAGGGTTATAATATTTGTATGGTCCTTACTGTCAATTGCTTAACATCAATTAGTCATTTTTTTTTTTTGTAAAATACACACATCAAAAGTGTCTAGGGATCACCATATATTTTTGCAATAACTTTTCTCCTGATTGATATTAATTAAAATTTTCTTTAAGGATTCATCAAATAAAGTGTTTTCGTTTGTCACAGTAACGATAAACCAAGTCAAAATTTGCCATTTTCCTAATAAAGGGATTTTTGACATTTGAACCACTAACACAAAAAAAAGAAAAAAAGACTGAAATAACAGTTTTCTTTAAAATTTTATTGGGTAACTTAAACAATTAATAATCCGTGTTTCTACCGCGAACACTAACAACACAAGAACATCGGTTTGGCATACTCAAAATGAGTTCATCCAAATCACGCTGTGGAATGGCCGCCCATGTTCGTTGCAACAACAAAAAAAGGTCTTCTTGCGACTGGATACCCTCCATATTCGGCAGAGCTCTTCTCTGTAGCATATCCCATGCATGCTCAATCGGGTTCAAGTCTGGCGACTGAGCAGGCCAGGGCAGGACATTGATGTTAGCTGCGGCGAGAGTCTGTCTTACAACTCTTGCGGTGTGCGGTCGTGCATTATCATGCATTAACTGAAATAAGGGACCGATTTGCACTTGTAGAGGAACGATGACGTCTGATACAATCGTCTCAACATAAATTTGAGCGTTGAGGTTGCCTCTGATCCAAATCAACTCAGTTCTTCCGCCGATCCAAATACCCGCCCATACCATGATGGTTCCACCACTATAAGGATGGACTTCCTGGCAGGATTTTAATCGCTGTTGGCGTCCAGGGGTTCTCCAGTGTCGTATACGTCTTGTATCCGGTCTCATAACAAAACGAGACTCATCAGAAAAGCACACGAAACGCCATTGTTCTTCTGCCCAATTTCTGTGTTCAAGAGCCCATTGATATCGAATCCTACGATTGTGCATTGCTATAGGTGGTACCCGTAGCGGTCTTCGGGAATGAAGGTTCACTTCATGCAAGCGGTTTCTGACTGTTTGGTCGCTAATTAAGTTCCCTGAAGAGTGATGAAGCCTCACGGCTAACATCATGGCGGTTATTGTTGGAGCTCTTCGAGTTAAGATTTGAATGTATCGGTCTTGTCTCCGTGTGGTGCAGCGATACCGTCCTCCATGGCGCTCAGCCACGGTACCAGTGCTTCGGTAACGTGTCCAAAGTCGACTGATAACACTCTGACTTGTATTCAGAGCTAAAGCCACAGTACGTTGCCGGGAACCAGCTTCTATCATTCCCACGGCTCTGAGCATTTCTTCCCTGCTTAAATGACGTCGCCGCTCCATAATAACGTTGGTTTTAATCAGTAGTAGGGAAACAGTAGCACTAATAATGTCTTCAATGCGTTGTATGTTTTTATAGGGAAAATATTGACAGCTGATTTTCATCTTTTACTCGAATTTGATTCACAGTTCCTGATTCAAATTATGAAATGCACCAAAAAGGATCCATATAAATTTATAAAATCATAAATTTATTACAAAGCCACATCTCAATCTCAAGAAATCCGCATAAAAATGCTTGATCCCTAGACACTTTTGATGTGTGTATATTTAATTAATCAAAGTATGCACCGTTGTTATCTATGCACTTTTGCCATCTCATAGGTAGTTCATTGATCCCTTTACTAAAAAAACCATGGGGGCGAGAATCAATGAACTCTTTGAAGGCGGTTTGGACTGCCGCATCGGAGTTGATTTTTTTTCCTTGTAAGAAGTTCTCCAAATTCCGGAAAAAATGGTAATCTGTTGGAGCAAGGTCCGGGGAGTACGGTGGATGTCGCAGACATTCCAATTGTAGTTCATCTAACTTAGTGGTTGTTTGTTGTGCAGTGTGTGGTCTTGCGTTGTCGTGAAGCAGCAGTGGCCTAGAGCGATTGACCAATCTCGGTTGTTTAGCAGCTAGTTCTTCCTTCATGGTTTGCAGTTGCTGACAATAGATATCTGCCGTAATCGTTTGGGCAGATTTTAGAAAGCTGTAGTGAGCGACACCGGCGCTAGTCCACCAAACACTCACAAGTAACTTTTTCTGAGTCAATTTTCGTTTAGGGCAGGATTTTACTGGTTCCCCATGGTTCAGCCATTGCGACGAGCGCTTCTGAGCGATTATCGTACAGTATGCACTTTTCATCAAAAGTAATTATTCGATTTAAAATCCCTTCATTATTGTGTCGGTTGAGCAAAGTAACACAGCTGTTGACGCGTGTTTGCAAGTTCGATTCACTCAATTCGTGAGGTACCCATCGTTCAAGTTTTTTTACTTTCCCGATTTGCTTCAAGTGGATTAATACAGTTTTATCACTTACCCCGAAGCCTGCAGCTATCTCTGAAGTGCTTTGTGATGGATCCGCTTCTATAATAGCCTTTAATTCTTTATTTTCCACTTTGGTCTCCGGCCGTCCACGGGTTGGTTTTGAAGGTCGAAATTTCCAGAACGAAAACGTTGAAGCCAAAAACGTACCGTGCTTTCTTTTGCGACACCAGCGCCGTACACATCATTAATCCTTCGAGTTGTTTCTGCAGCACTGGTGCCACGGTAGAACTCGTACTCGTAAATATACCGATATTTCATGTTTTCCATTGTGCGGCATTAAGCGACGCCAAAGAAAAAAATAATGAGGAAAAAACAAATGAATGACTGTTTTCAAAACTCAAATGTATCAGCTAAATGAATTTATAAATTTGAATTTGGAAGAGGAGATATTTCAGATCAAAGTGGTCAGTACGACAAAACGCTAATTTCATATGTAAGTACATAATATTAAAAGTCTTATGTTGTTATTATTATAAGTGAAATACCGTAAGCAGTTTTAATGTTATCTTTTTGCCACAAATTTTGTGAATTTAGGTTTCAATAAGTACTTGATTGAGACATCTACTCATACCACGGCAGCTAATAGGTACCACGATTACGGCTCACTCCCTCTCCCTGAATGGAAGCCTGTGTCCTAGCAGTGGGAACATTATAGACTGATTATGTATGTTATGTAGGTACTTGATCGAGTAGGATATATAGTTAAGGAATCATTATTTTTTATTGCATGTATTAATCAATTACAACTAAATTACTATGCTATTGTCTTGATATATATTATATATCCTTGTTATTGTATAATTTCTCAGGAAATCAATAAATCCCGTTTCATATTTATCATTTTATTATCAGTATTGAACTGCTACTCAAGTGAGTATTAATTAAATATCCAGGATGATTTATTGTGCCACTGTTTTATCTATTTATTGTGTATATTTGTGCCACTTCCTCCTACCTCTGCATGTGATTTTTGCTTCAGTTTTATTTTTTATGTTAACCTATTTTGTCCCATTGCTGGGCAAGTGTCGCCTATACGTCTCCAATTTTCCTTATCTTGTGACCAATTGGCGACGACCGACCGACCGACCGAACCGGACGATTGGTGACGATTTGGACTCGTTCCTGGTAAATCGTCACGCCAGCGCTTTTTAGGCCTGGCTTGGTGACGATGACATTCTTCAGGTACTTTCCACTGTGTAACGATTCTGGCCCATCTGTTTTGATGCATCCTATACTATGGCAAATAGTATTAGCACTTCTTATATAAGTTTACAAGTTCAAATTAAAAAATTCAAATATACGGGGTCAAATTAAAGTAGCTAGCGAAACTTCACAGACGTGGTGGGTATCGATATGTAAACACGATAAAAATTTAATTAAAAACATTGATGTTTTTTTTTGGGGGTCAACGGCCACTTGTATAGTGTTTTTAGTTGAAGTATGAGTTGAGAAAATCTGTTTTCTTTTGTTTTATCGTATTATATTGATACTAATCACGTCTGTGAAGTTTACATTTAAAAACAAGTTATATTTTAAGTGACTACACAAACTGTGATCTAAGGCACCACAAAAAAAAACATTAAGTTATTTTTTCCTTTTTTGTATTACCATGTTTAGATATCGATGCACTTAAGAGCGTTTACGCCGTACTGCATTTCATACAAACTTTAAAGCCCTTGTTTTTCGAAATTAATGAACCGATTTTAATGAAACTTCATATGCATAAGCAGGATACAAAGGTTTACCAATTTACTTAAGAACATTTTCGAAAAATAGTGATACAGCTAAATTAGACCGATTTTAAAGTTCATAGAAACAGAGATTTCTACTTATCTTTTTTTAAATAAAACATTTCGAAAATCTTGCTTATGTGTATGAAGTTTCATTAAAATCGGTTCATTCATTTCAAAAAACAAGGGCTTGAAAGTTTGTATAAAATGCCATACGGCGTATACGCTCTCAACGTCTGCGGAGTTTCACTAGCTAATGTGACAAGGGCACTTATAAAAAGTCAGAAGCCAGGTGCGCGATTCCAATTGGTCGTTTTCTAGGGGGTTCTATAGGTAGATACTTTTTGAATAAATTAATTAATTTCTCAACTATGTCAATACATTAAATAAATAAAGCAAACGCAAGTCTACTTTAAGTAGCCAGTAATTAAAAACCGCCATCTTGAATTATATTATGCAACCGTTATACCTATATTATATAGCTGTGCAACATTTAAGTAATTAACTGAAAGTGATCCATTAATTTTAATGTTTACAGCGGAATTAGAAAATGTCGATAAATATAGGAACTGTAAGGAAACTGTCACAAGAACGAGTTATGATGGAAATTATGGCTGTAAGCAATTTTCAAACTAAATACGGAGTAGCAGCGTGGCTTTTAAGTCAGCGGGAACTGTTTATTATTTTAAAATGATTTATTATATATTTATTTTTAGTCTGTGTTGTCCCACTGCAGGGACAAGGCCTCCTTTTCATTTTTCCTTTCCTCTCTGTCTTGAGCTGGTGTGGATCAATCAATTACATATTTAAAAATAGTTGCAGTAAAATTTTGAGTTGAATCATCATTCTCCAGCACTTAAGTATACCAATTTATTTGGGGTTGGCGCAACTTTTTAAAATACTTAGTGAAACTAAGTACATAACTAATTAAATTTAATATTGAACAAGCTACATATTTAGAAATGGTTCATATATAAAAGACGTCCTTGTATTTATTTCTTTTCAATATTTATGTTTTTATACTTAATATTTATTATGAGGGCAATAGAGCTAAATAAAGATTTAATCAAAAAGATTTTATACGGTAACTTTGTTACAAAAATATGCCATTACTTTTGTGTACACATTAATTTTCCTATAGGTACCTAGTTCAAATAATAATGATTTCTTACAAGCGTTTATTAATGATTTTTATTTAAATAAGTTAACCTGCTATGTTCAAAGTTTGTTTATCAATGTGTGACCAATTTTACGACCAATAAAATGTATTTGTTCAAATAATCACATGCCTAAGTGATAAATACACATCTTAACGAAGTGTTATCTCAACATAAGATGACCGTTAAAATAGTCAAAGCTTAATTTAATAAGAAGATTATGCTAATTATAGTTATAAATCTCAGAAATACAAATTTATGACCTTTTTTGACATACCTACATAGGCATGTGAAATGTTCTTATCGCTACCGGTTTAAGAGAATCGCTGGACTTGTGGCCGTAAGCTGTGACGTCACATATTACCTGCTACAAACGTACGTTAATATTTAAACACCTTTCAATCCATGGAACCCGATATTACTATCTATTAAATCCGGAAGTAGCAAAGGGCCGATTAAGTAACGCGTTAAAAGTACCAAAGATAAGATTGATTACAACACCAAAAAACATTATATTTATTTATAATCGTCAATGGCCTGTATTGACAGGTACGACAGCTTGGCTCACTAACCCACGGGTCACACATACGCTTAATATTATGCGTATATTTTCCAAACCATTCACACTTCGACGAGTTACGTCAATATTTACTTTAAAACTTTTCTATTCGCCGGTACTCTCATACAATAAAAGAACGAAAGCGAAAAGAAACTCGAATAACAAAACACAGTATCGTTTAAAAAGATCAAGTCATGTCCCAACAAAAGGGGAAGATTAAACGGACTGCCCACTAAGTTTCGAATAATCCTTTAAAAACAAAACAAAAGGAAACCAGCGTTATTCATTACACCGACTAGAAACATTTTCAATATCAGCTTCGACAACAATGGCCGAAGCTTTTTTTTCTCTCCGCTAGCGGAATAAATTCCGTATCAAATTTCTCCCCGGATAACCGTAACGATTTATCTGTAGGCTTAAACCCAATCGAATTATTCACAAAAGAATACCCACGATTCGGGGGTTTGCGAATAAAAAAAAACAATGCACTTTTCTCTTCCGCTGTACATGTACGCAACGTACGCACACTGTTAACGATAGTACGGAAATACTCTGTGTGTAACGTCCCATATTCTGGCTCATCTCGTCGGCTCGTGCCGTTTTTGGGCGAAATGGTGTCGTCTACCGTTCGAGCGAAAGTCGATTTTCGTAGTGTGTGGACGCCGCTTTGGAAGGGCGGCCGTCGCGTAAGCTACGGACCACGTGCACCTCGACTGCTTGCGCTTAGTTCTTCACGAACTGTGTGGGAGGTTAGTCCGCTACATGAATATAATGTTCCTTGAATGTCATGCGCTAAGCGTTCGCCGCGAAAAAGCGTATTCCGCTTGCGCCTAGTAGTGATGCGTGTGTGAGTGTCGCCACTCCACGTGATTTTGACAGTCGAATCGTTCGCAAAAGCCGGTTCGTTTTTATTTTCTTATCAACAGTGCGATGTGCGCGAACTGAAGCGACAGAGAAAGTGTTTTTGATAACAGTTTACGTGAATGAACGCCGACAAATAGATATGTTGTAAGACCAAGAAACGCCACACCAAGGATGATTATAAAATATTACTTGGCCCAATTTCCGCCGGCTATGGAGTGCTTTCGGTAAGTCGCTAATGAGATTTTTGATTGAGGATCGGTATCTTAAATTAATTAAATTTGGAAGTTGGTCACCAAATATTTGTTTCATATTATTTTATTGGAAATTTGAGTAAATAGCTTGAATCGATGTTGAGTGTAAATATAGTCCGTTGTGAGAGGATGATTGATGACTGAGGGTACTGACTCGCCCTTATTTGAGTAACTAACGACCCGTATCGGTCATCCCTCTCGATATTAGAGGTATCAATATTCGGAGGACCCTTGTTGGGTGCCATCAAAATTCATAATATCATTATAACCTACATACCCATATATTGTGGGAAAGGGACTGAAGTTTAATTGCTTTTAGCGAAGGGGTTCTAGAACGAAGTTTCAAATTCAGTTTTCAGAGATTAATTGTCCTGTAATGTTCTTAAGCAAGGCTCCGCATAGGTCGGCCTGCGACAAATTAAATTCATTGTTTATGTATAACGTCACCTCTGCGCATGCTCGTTACTATGTCAACAAACTATGTACATATACACGGAGTATCTATGTATGCGTGTACTTGAATATTAATGGGCCTGCGGAACCGCGTTGCTAATAGATATTTTGTGAAAGAGTTAAGTTTTTGCATTGTTTGTTTGTTCTTGGTTAACTATTTTTGCTAGACATGTCAGATCTAGAAATGCCTGGTGCGTTCAACTGTGACATCACCTTTTTTATATTAAGACTAAAGTCTTTGAACCTAACTTTTTTATATGATACGATCTGTCCATTTACTGACATTCAGCATCTTTTGTGTTAAGCTTTTGTTTAGTTCATGCTTGGTATGCGCCCAATGGAGCTTCCACATCAATTCGTTTTATGGTGTGTCAGTTGTCATAATATCAGAAATCCAATACTCGTAATTTAAAACGTTTGTAGGGGGTAGTCGCAGTCCCGTCTCAGCGACAAACAAATATCAAAAACTTGTAAAAATGTAGGGTAATTAGTGTTATTTTTGACAGATTGAGACTGAGGTCAGACTGTGAACGTTTTTAAAGTTACGAGAATTGCCTCTCAGGTCTTGTGGAGAGTGGATAAGACAGAGATTAAAACAGAAGAACAATTGGCAGGGGATCCAGGGCGGGTGGAGGAGGGGTTCAGGAGTTCAGACCGGAATAAATCTGTCTTTTAACTGACGTTGATTTCATTTTTGTCTTGCATTTTTCGGTTTTCATTTTAGGCGTGATAAATGGTTAGCAACATTAGGATTTCATCATCCTCATTGGCAGTCCTGTTCCACCAAATGTTGAGAATAGGCGTCCTCCCTTTTGTGTCATGCTTCTCAGGTCTGTGTGACCCTGTGAAGAGTCTGGCATGCCGCTCTGTCACCCCCACAATGGAAGAAGTCCATGAGGTCTATTACAAAATCCAGACGACCTACAGAAGGTCGCAGATGTCTTATCTGCGACCTTCTGTAGGTCGTCGACCCCCTCCTGGCCATTAAGATTTTGTAATATCGTTATTTAAAAGAGTGTCCTTGGAGTTTCTTGCCCGTTCTTCTCCATAGAGATGTACGTTTTGGAATGGGCAACTAGCTTCAACTTTCTGACTAACTGACCGATTATTTGACAATCCAAAAGTGCCTGTATATGGTTTAATTGAAATAAATGCTTTGGGTTTGAGTTTGAATTTACATTGCTGAAAAGTTTTACGAAATAATATAGAAACTATATATAATTATTTAGTGGCTTGGTTGCTAGAGCTTAGTAAATACAATTATGTGTAAGTATACCTATATGTTTGTAGGTATACTTGAGTAAGTAACGTTAAGCCTGAATAATCCTCAAAGGATTTGACAGCGGTTTACTATCCCACACACAGCTCGTATATTAATTATCATATAATATATTATAGAGGGTATGTATTATATTGTATAGATAATGTAGCTCTCTTATGTAAGAAATAATATAATCATGTATAAAATAAACTTGGCGGTGTAATCTAAATTAATAATATAAAAATGGAAATAATAAGTTTTTTTGTATGTTTGTTTCTTGCGCTTTCACGCTAAGACGGCTGAACGAATTTAGATGAAATTTGGCACATGGGTAGACCTTGACCTGGATTAGAACATAGGATAATTTTTATCCCGATATTCTAACGAAATCGAGACTTATGCGGGTGAAACCGCGGGGCGTAGCTAGTAATAAATATAGAAACAGATGTAAAATAAAATAATGCGTCTGTCAGTTGTAAAATTAATTATAATAATATTCTTTTGTTAAATTAAAGTTGTCAATACATCAAGATGAAAAAAATATAATAATTACGTTTAACGCTCTTTGAAAACGATCAATCACAGTTTTTAAATGGAAAGAAACTAACCAATATTCAAAACTCAGCGCGAGAAAGGTGGAGCGTTCCATAACGTAAATTATTTTTAATTTATTTGTTCATTACCATTGATAACAACTCACTTATTTTTCACTTTTAATTTATGCATACCTACATTATTTTTATTATGAAAATAATCTGATTTCCAATAAAGTGCCATTAAATTGGCTTATCAAAAAATCTATAGGTAACAAGATAATTACCATGATGATATCATAAAACAAATGCCTATCAAGATAATTTTCACACACATTAACACTATCGAAAAAATAGAGCTTCATAAGTTTCATTGCTAATCTATTTAAACAAATAAATTAAATTGAAGTATGTGTTTGTAATAACTGATTGTCACAATAACATATTTTTACTAAAATAATGCAAATGAAAGTTTAAACGGTGCTTGATGCTTATAACACAAGACAATTTTTTGCTTGTATGACTTTCACTGGCAGATAGTTGATATTATAAGGAGTAAGGATACCCATAAAATATAATTTGTTTTCCGAAATGCAGGCAAACGAAGTCACGGGGGCACAGCTAGTGAATCAATAAACTTGTTGTCCTATTAAACTCAAATGAACTCTAAATAGTAGACCTGGCAATTCCATAAATAGCAATTACAATTATTACAATAGAATGGGTCTATATTGCGACATTCCAACAGTATCATATCTTGGCGATCTTTTACGATTGGAATGTCGCGAATAACTTGAGTCAGTTCGTTGTTACGTCACCAAGATTCTGTTTCTGAAAATAATTATCAAACCATCCTAATGAACACACGCACTATTGCACACACGGCTACACATCAAGTTACCAATATATTTCCAGTGGCCTCACATTGTATAGGTTTTTCATACAATCAGAAGTCAGCTTATACTGGTTATGTATAGCTTGATGTGTAGCCATAAAAAAGAGTAGTCGTATTCGTAATAAGAGGTAGTTAAGTTACCTTCCCAACATTCGATCTTCAAAAACAACACAATGTCACACTATTAGATGACACGTGGAAGGACGCCATTTCGTAATTATAGGGAGCGAAAAGAGACAAGACGAAGAAAACTTGGCTAACTCGCCAAGTTTTGATTTGCGGAGCTTGACCACTTACGGAGTCTAACGTATAACCTATAACTAACCTATAAAGGGATATTTGTAAAACACTAACAACTTCGCAGGACTATAATACTCATATCATAAATAACAACTTTTGTTTTATGACTTTTAATTATTCATGATAAAATTAAAAATATTTCAATTAATCACTCTAAATGTGAAAAACTCAACGCTGTACCAAAATAAAGCACGAGATAAGTAAACAAACAGGGCGTTGCAAATTGCGGGGCGGTACCTACTTACTTCTTAATACAGATTTAAAAAGTGTTATTATACCAAAACTTGACATTATTTTTGGTTTATCAAATTTTGCTCTATGATTTCTTGTAAAAAGTCATAGAGCAAAAGTTTTTGTTTATGATGTTACTAATATTGTCCTGCGAGGTTGTCAGTGTTTTATAGAACATTACTGCAGCGGCCAGCAAAAGAGGCATTGATGGACGAACGTGTAAATG
Organism: Gortyna flavago; assembly: GCA_963669345.1. Taxonomy (NCBI): domain Eukaryota; kingdom Metazoa; phylum Arthropoda; class Insecta; order Lepidoptera; family Noctuidae; genus Gortyna; species Gortyna flavago. Next base: position 12,846,195 of record OY770136.1, on the reverse strand, counting down.
TGGACCGAGGCGAAGCCGAGTCACACATACGTAAGTCCATCAATGCCTAGTTGTGGCCAAGGCTTGTATAGTACTTTTCTCAAATAATGCGCGGAAATTTTAATAGAAGGTACTTTTCAAAATCAATGACGAACATCGAACCACAATATTTTTTCCCGCATTAAAGGTTAGTTTGTTTTTTTTTTTCAATAAACAGCTTTCTATTTGCGAGCCAGTTCGAAATTTAAATAAAACCTTTGATAAGTTACCTTCTTGTTTGCCATGTTTCGAAGTAAAAGATCGTTTCATTTTTAAATTACACTACAGATATTAATTTACTATGTAATTTATTTCAAAATCAAAATCAAAATCAAAATATTTTATTTCACATAAACCTACATGGGCACTTATGAAACGTCAGAAGCTAGGTGCACGGTTCCAATTGGTCGTTTCCTATGGAGAAGAACCGGCAAGAAACTCCATGGTTACTCTTTTAAAAATATTTGCGTTTTTACAATGTTTTCAAGTTACAATAGGTATGGGAGGACTGCATAGGCCTGTCAACAAGTACCAGGTACTTGATAATATAAAAAACCATATACAGATCTAAAGTCTAAAAGGCCTACAAAGTCCTCACATTTACAAAATTAGAATCCATGAAAAGGATAAAGTAAATAATAAAATTTATAAAAAACCTACTAAAACCAAGTGAAAAATTAGAAATGTCTATACAATGTCAAATAATAAAATTTTATGTCAAAGAAGTATATAAAAAATAAACATCTTGATTTGAGAGCAATTAATAGACATTTAAGCAGTTATGCCGTTAATGAGATGCCAGGGAAGCCACATGTGCAGAAGGAATTATTGCCAGACTACCTTGTCTTCAACGTAGTCTTTAATCTTATAATATGCTTTTTTGATAAGGACACGTTTGATGAGGGTTTTGAACTTTCCATCGCTAAGTTCAGTAACCGGCTTTGGCAGCTTGTTATAAAAACGGATGCTGTTTACAAGAAATGACTTGCTAGTTTTAGTTAATCTAAATTTAGGTATCACAATTTCATGTTTACTACGTGTATTTATATTATGGAAATCGCTTCTTGTTTTGAAAAGTCCTAAGTTTCTGCGAACATACAAAATACTTTCTAAAATATAAAGAGAAGGCAGAGTTAGTATATCGATTTCTTTGAATTTGTTTCTAAGAGACTCGCGAGGACCCATTTTATAGATTGCGCGGATCGCCCTCTTTTGTAAAATGAAAATTGAATCTACGTCAGCTGCCGATCCCCACAGCAGAACACCATAAGACATAATACTGTGGAAATAAGCAAAGTATACTAACCTAGCTGTGGCTATATCTGTCAACTGCCTTATTTTTCTTACTGCATATGCAGCTGAACTTAATCTACCTGAAAGAGCTTTAATGTGTGCGCCCCATTGTAATCTTGAATCTAAAGTAATTCCCAGAAATACGGTTTCCGTAACAGCGTCTAGTGTTTTGCCATCGAGTTTTAAATTCAGACCCACTTGAGGTACATTTGGTAATGAGAATTTAAGACATTTAGTTTTGTTTGCATTAAGTAAAAGATTATTAGCTGCAAACCATTTCGAAAGAACAGCCAGACTCTCGTTGACATGCAACACATCCGTATCTTTTCTATCTATTTTAAAAATAAGGGAAGTGTCATCGGCGAATAAAATGATGTCCGATAAGTTATCCATCATGTATGGAAGGTCATTTATATATACTAGGAATAGGAAAGGGCCAAGAATTGAGCCTTGAGGCACGCCCATCTTAACTAGAGACCCTGATGACGTCGTCCCGTTAACGTTCACTTTTTGCTGCCGCTTTGATAGGTAGGAAAGAACAAGATCAGCAGCTTGTCCACGAATTCCGTAATGGTGTAATTTACAGATCAGTGTATTATGGTCAACGCAGTCAAACGCTTTTGAGAGGTCACAGAAAATGCCAATTGCATCCTGAGATTTCTCCCAGGATTCCAAAATGTGACTGATGAGTTTTACTCCCGCGTCCGTCGTCGATCTACCTTTCGTGAAACCAAACTGGTGACCATGTAAAATCCCATTTGAGTTAAAATGTGACAACATCTGGTCTAGCATGATTTTTTCATAGATTTTGCTCAATGCTGGTAGCACAGATATAGGTCTATAATTGGAGGGATCAAACTTGCTACCCGATTTGAAAATTGGTACTACTTTACTATGTTTCATTAGATCAGGAAACGTACCGCTGTCTAAACATTGATTAAATATGCCCGTTAAGGCAGGGGCAATTGTGTCAATAATATCTCCAAGAACCTTAACAGAAATCCCCCATAAGTCTTCAGTGTTTTTTATGTTAAGACTTTTAAATGCTTTTTTAATTGTGGCAACAGAAATGGGCTTGAATTCAAAGCTTGGAATATCCTTATTAAAGTTTTTCCTTATTAAAGATTTGGCCGCTAAAACACGACAGATATGGATTTTCATATAACTTTTGCCGGCCGCTGCTCGCATGAATTTAGCCAGTACAGCAATTTCGATTTATCTCGAAGAAGATTGTCAAAATAATGCTCAAATTTCCAAGCATGTTTGAGAAAATAATTATTTATTTCCGTAAATCATGACTTTATGACTATTGATCTTGGCATACAACAGATGGCCATAAATCATACTTGGCAAACACTGGTGGTTCCAGAGCCTATCTGTAACCCTACTGTATCCCAACCGTTATCAGCTGATAACTATAATCATAAATTGTGCCATTAAGTTAATGCAGTGAAGAGGTTGTTTATCGATAGTTATCTAGATACTTTTGCGCATAGCCACGGGTAAGTCATCAACTGGTAATGCCCATATTACCTACTGGCAGATATTATGGAAAATATACAGATACATAGGTATTTATTACCTACTTACATTTAGATGAATTATTTTAAGTATCGGACGGGAGGACATCGCCGTCGAGGTAAAGCACGGCGAAGGTGGTGTGACGATCTGATCTCACAAGACAAGGAGGTTTGGAAGGAGAAAGGGGAGGCCTTTGCCCAGCAGTGGGAGACAAAATAGGCTAACAATTTTTTATTTTTTTTTATTTTTGTAAGTTACTGGCACAGTGGATTACACAAAGAGTATTCCTTTTTATACCCAGCAAGTAACCATAATAAAAATATTTGCGGTAGTGCGTTTTAGCATAATGAGAGATAGCGGTCATTACCTTTTCCTTATAATACCGATGTCTTAGAAGAACTACGAAGATATTATAAACTATGTATGTATTTGTCAAACTCAAAGCATTTATTTCAGTTAAACAGTTTACAGGCACTTTTGAATTGATAAAGAGCCAGTCAATTAGTCAGAATGTTGAAGCTAGTTCAAAACGTAAATAGTTGCCCATTCCCAAACAAAAGCTCTCGATGGAGAAGAACGAGCAAGAAACTCTAAGGATACTCCTTTAAATCAAGATATTAACAAATCCTGGTGATACAGTTGTTTTCGTATTAGAATCTGATCACATTTAGGTATTGTAGGTGGGTCATTGAACCACTATTGTCATCCTAAAACGATCCAACTATGGTGTGTTTACGATAATAGTACAACGGTTGGGAATCGAAGTTAAGATCCCACACTTGCCAATAGTCGCTTTGAGCTACTGCAGAATAGTATTTTAATATACAGGGTAAAATTTAAATCATACGACAAATCGAAATGGGAGATTATACTCATCATTATGAACAACCTTTACTATGAGACCAAACCTGAAATCGCGAAAAATAATCAGCTGTTCGCATAACTCGTCAAAATGTAGGGAACACCTGATTGTTTTTTTGCGATTTCTTGCTTGTGTGTCTTGGTAGAAGTTGTTCATAATGATGAAAACAATCTCCAATTTTGGTTTGTCGCATGTTTTCAGTTTCAACCTGTAGTCGTAATGGCCCAATGGTTAAGACCTTGGCTGTCATGCACGAAGTTGTTCTTTCAAATCCGGGCTAGTTAATACCATCCTGACTTTTTCAATTCATTATCTGATATCGGTTAAGGATAACCATCGTGAGGAAACCTGGACTTATAATTAAGAAAGAAAATAAGTTTATATTCGGTAAACATAAATAAACATGACGCAGAAAAAGAACACAAAAAAAGAACAACTTGGGGGAAAATATGCGTCACATCCATGCAAAACGGCCATCACTCAGCATAATGGTACGACCCTATGCAAGACAGAGCCCCAGCGCTATTTTCAGCGAATTAATATAAATCTAAAATCACCTACACGTCTTGCGCCTTCATGTTTCAATGCATCAATGCTTGTGCCTTCTTTATGAGAAGAGGCCCTTTGCCATGCAGTGGGACAGTATTATTGTGTAATGGGATAATAATAGGATGGTACCTATTATTATTACTATATTATGCACTATATGCAGTCTAGACAGCGAGGAACCTAGTAGGCACCAAGGTGTATGCGAGAACCACTAGTACCGATTATTTTTCACCTGCTATATTTCTCACGACAGCTAGGTACGAGTATTTATTCGTATCACAAAGCGGCCAGTAGGTACTAAAATAATGGAGTGCTTTACTTCCCTTTGTTTTCAAAGCGGTGCGCGGTGGCGTTTGTCGGTGGCGAAAAATTATGGCGGCTATTTTGTAGTGCTTTTGAGCAATTCGAGTTTAATTTGGTAGTTACTGTCATTTGTAAATTATTAATAGTTAATTTTTATTATGTAATCATTAATACCAATCTTGCGCTAGCAGAACTGATTCAATTAGTAACTTTGTATAGTGTTTGGGTCACCAAGATACAGGCTGTGCCTAGTCTAAGTTTTCTCTTGGTTAGAACTGCATGCTAATACTTGTATGTCTGTGAACATGTGTTACTTTTAATTAATAAATAAATAAATAAAATAAATTTGTAGAGCTTTCCTTTAAATATTTTATTAGGGAGAGTAAAACGACAGGTCCGGTAAGCCGCTCGTCAGGGGAAACTAGCGGTCTCATCCCTAAGCTCGAAATCCATAGGTTCGACCGAAGTAACGGGCGATTCCTATTCCATATCACCTACGGACATAGAATTAGTTTGGGTCCCGATCGAAGAATGAATGATACCACGATTTCACAGCTGTCCAGCTGTGTTTTTGTGTTGAATGGTTTAGGATTCACTTCGAAGTTTCAAACTGTTTACAGAATGGTCCGTATCTTTGTTGACGGACTTAAAGAGCAGATGGACCAGAATAAGCTGGCCACTTTTTGTATTGGAACTCCGTATGTACTACGCTAGGCCAGGTAAAGGTCAAAGTGCTACCTCTGACAGCCTACTGTACTTCAGTATGGGAGCCCTTTTAAAAATAGATATACAGACAGAGGGAAAGACAGTCCGACGAAGTCTCATCATTCATCTTTTTTATAATTTTGGTACGAAACCATACGTAATGAGTGAAGGTATGGGAGGTCCTTCAAATTATTCTAAAGTGGGTATCAATTACGTGCAAAAATCTCTCAATGATGGTGGGACGTAATCGATATAGCTTTCGCGCGTGCGTGAGTTTATTCGAATCATGTTGCGCTTGAGCATCGTATCGAGTCGGATGGATATTAATTAAAGTCTCAGAATTAATGTCGTGTAAATGACCTTGCTCAACACATCTGGGAATGGTAAAATGCACTGAAGATGCCTACATATTTGCGATGATAAAATATCCAGGAAAGTTTTCAAATAAGTTAGCCAATGAAGACATTAAGTACCTACCTTGTATCATAGAAAACGACATAAAACTTCGCATAGAAGCAACATTGGGCGTACCATACGCCGTCGAACCATTGTCTAATAGCGCGATTTTCGCAAGAAATCATGCCTCGTATATGAGGCATTATTGCTTTTACAACAGAATATACATAAAAGGAAATAACCCCTAACGGTACCACAGTTTATCGAAAATGGTACAAAAATGGCTCGTACAACAAACAAGTAAGTTTGGCGTGGCTAAACAGGCCCCGCGCGGCTTCTTCGCGAAATCGATACTCGCCTCAGTAGCTCCCAAGGGAGTGACTAACTCAACCACTAATAACCTTACCGGTAGTCAGTATTGGATACCTTGAAAAGGTTTCTAGTTTATCGATTAGGTCAGTCAACTTTAGTCTTAGTTTGTAGAAATTACCTGTATAAGTATCAGTGTGCCGATAGATTATAAAATTGAAAGTAAGTAGATACTTGTTGAACGGTTTTTTATGGAATTTGGTACACAGATAGTATATAACCAAGATTACCACATTTTTATCCCGATATTCCCATAGGATCGAAACTAACACGGGTGAAACCGCGGGACGCTGCTGGTGAATAATAATGATAATGTCACAAGTTTTTTGCACAGGTTAGCAGTAATAATTTGAAGTATTTTCTAGCCGGCTTAGGTAGTATGGTAATATTTTACTCTACTTCCATATTGTAGCTTGAATTTTTAGAGGTGTGTAAAAGCGTTTAAGCTCCGTGCTAATAGCGTGACAACGCGTGTAAACGTTTTACCGTGAAACGTCACGCCAAGCTTAGCGTGCTACGGCCCCTACATATTTCGAAATATCTCTCTTTGGTGTATATTCCTGTTTGTATTTAGCTACAAAATACAGAATATTAAATTCTCTTCAAAGTAAAATATCTATAATAAAGTGAAAATATATAATTATATTATTCCTGTCAACCAAAGCACCTGCCATCTAATCTCTTCAGCACCCTTGGTTGACTGGTACAGAATGCCTAAGGCATTAAGTTCGCCTTTGTACGTTTTTGTGCGAAAAAATTTATTAAATAAAATATAAAAAGCTACAGTATTTTATAACTACACAAAAAATGTTTGTGTCCTTTTAAAACAAATGAAAATTTTTGCTACCAATATTTCTACAAACCAATAATTTCGACGTAGTTTGAAAAGAATCGTTGAAAGAGATCGATAGATAAATACTTCAAAGTATTTCGATGATGTAAAAGATGACGTATCTGAGACAGATAAAAAAGGTATGTAAACTAGAGAAGGTGTAGTGATTCCAATAATCCACGAATACGCATTAGATCGCGTAGTCATACCACATTAAGCTACTGAGCAATGTTTGTCGATACGTCAAAATTTGTTTAGACTCCGTTCTAAGAGGTTGGACGTCCTATTCCGGTTTTGCCAAGAATATTAATGCTAATAAATTACCAGGATATTCAGCTGAGTTTAAGGGATAAGCACGAATACTAGCACCTAATGGGCCCATATTGCTAGGAAATAATTATAATGGAAATGAAGAATAGTAATTATTTTATTTGTTTGATTCTTTCTATATAATCTATGATGAGCATATTATCCTCTAGAAAACCTAGTTGCAAAGTCAGCTTTTTATTCATCATCATCATCATCATCATCTGCCTAGCCTTTTTCCCAACTATGTTGGGGTCGGCTTCCAGTCTAACCGGATGCAGCTAAATAGGTACCAGTATTTTACATGGAGCGACTGCCTATCTGACCTCCACAACCCAGGTACTGGGTAATACGATACCCCTTGGTAAGACTGGTTGTCAGACTGTCAAGTCAGCTTTTTATTGTTAGAGGAATTTACATAATATACTTATCTGCGATTCACCAAGAAGTACGTACCTGTTTGATATCCCATAATACCATAAAAATATTAGTTACACTGATATACTACTTGATACTGATTAATACTTATGTAGACATAAGAATTCAATCTCAAGAGCATTCCAAATATGAACATTCAAGTGCAATATACATCAAAAGCCGAACGTGCAAATCAGGCAATACCAAAATAAACGCAGCAGTGAATGGCCTTGTGACCTTAGTAAACCTTGATATATCATCATTCATGATTTAACTATCGTTAATATTAATGGACGATGATGAAGACCCAAGATATTGGAAAGGAAAAGATTTAAATCACATGATGCGGTCAACGAAGAAAATGATTTGGTTGAAAGAACTGATTTGATAAGTGAAGAAGAGAATAGTCGAAGAAGTAAGCAATAAAATTGGAAGACATGGTGAATTAGCAGTAGTTACAGAAAACGAAAAGGGAAATTTCATTGACGTTACCATTTTTATTTAAAGTAACATCAGAACTGGAGAAGAACCTCCAAAAATTGGCAATATTATATATTATTATAATGTTACGTGTCCCTTTATCTATTAGCGATCTAAATAGAAAACTGTCCCGATCGGCAGTATTTCAATATTATGTATTCTGTATCATAAAACTTTTGACATTTCGCTAAAGTCACGCATTTGTTGCGCAAACGCCATAACTCCGGCCGTTTACATTGCGTCGTGCCAATATATCGGATATTTAATTTATGACCGCGTCTAATTGGTCGTAATATACTGTGAAATACGTGTTTCGCTTCCTACAGAAATTATCAGTCTTTTATGGGCACCTACTGTCTTTTTATATGGTATCTTAACGGTGTCGGATTTCACATTTTACTACGGTTTAGACGTGTAAATAATCGGGTTAGTAAAATTTACAATCCGATAACAGTTAGTAAATTTCGGAATATCGTTAATTATAAGTATCGCGTTGTTCCTAAATCTGTCAGAGTTGAAATAAAAAAAGGTATTAAATAAATTGTTTTAGCATTATAAGAAATCGTAGGTATACTAAGATAAGTCATTGTACATAGCAAAGTTTTTACACAATAATAAAAAATTTAATGACTAAACATATTTTAGACCCACCTTACCTCCAAAAAAGCTTTACAAAACAAGTTAAACAACGGAAATAAATAACACGCTATAATAGTCCCCTACTAATTAGAGAGCCCTTATAAATTAAAGTGTGAAATAAACGTTCGCTTGTCGCATTTGATGCACCTAATTAAGTGACAATATATCAACTGCATAGTTTAGGGACAGCTGATAAAGTAAAACTGGGTTTTACAGTATCAACTCAGCTGCTTATCGTGTTGGTGAAACGCATTTTAAACACGTTACCTAATTATGAATGAGGGCAATGTGCTAGCGACCGATGTGATAAACGGAGTGACAATAATAGACGTGCTCGTTGTAATGTTTAGATTGATTTTCAGTAGGACGACACTAATAGCTGTTGGTTCGTCTATTATAATTATTGTCTATAGCTCGCTTAAGTGTGTGGTTTTATTTCTCGTTTATTATATATACGGGAACTATTATTCATCTGTTTGATCAGGGATTTTTCTATTTAATTTTGACTAGAACTGACCCCTTAATCATGGGATCTCTTGAGTCAAATTTTTCATGCCTCACAAAATCTATATCAATATCTATACCTACATATCATAAAAAAGTCACTTTTCATATACTATGTCTGTGTGATCTTTTACACTACGCAACTGATTTTATTGCAGTTTTCACCATTTATTCCGACAACTTCATGTGTATCATGTGTATGAGATATTTATATTTAACTCAGATATAATAAAAAAATCGTAATGTTTAGCAAGTCATAAAAACAGTGCGGACTAGAGGCAAATAGCTGGTGTATATAGATATTTATTTCTGCTCCTCCTATAATTGTCTCTTCTGTCAGTCTCTACAATAACCCAGATAATTAATGGATGATTTCACGGTATATTTAACTCTTCATAATTACGTCACGTTCTTTTGAATAGTTTGTAGAACTCGTATGAGGAAACGGGGACGAGTCACAGACGGGAAACATCGTCTCCCGGTATGAATAAATGGAACTATGTTAAATTTTCTCTTTAAGTAAGAATCATCATCATCTGCCTAGCCTTTTCCCAACTATGTTGGGGTCGGCTTCCAGTCTAACCGGATGCAGCTGAATACCAGTATTTTACATGGAGCGACTGATTATCTGACCTCCACAACCCAGTTACTGGGTAATACGATACCCCCCTCTTTAAGTAAGAATGATAGACGATATTTTATTGATACCTGTTTTGTGAGCGTGTTACATAATCAATCAAATGTATATAAGACATAAAATTCGAATAAAGCTCTAGGCAGAAATGATGCGATTATAAAGCCTTTTTTTTTTTTGGATACGATGTTCACTCCCACAAGTATTTGATTAAAGCTAGTCAGGGGAACAGTAATAACAACAGAGAAAATAGAGCTGTCATTTTTATCCAATATAAAATGTCAACAATCGTGCAATGGAACTGTCTTTATTGGACGAAACAAAACTTCGATAGCGACGACTAAAGGCATGTCTAACTGCCTGGAATAACACAAATGAAATAAATAAAATACTAGGATCTTTGACTATGCTATGAGTCTATGACTTGCCATCGTCCTTCAGAAGGACGTTCCATCAGCTTACGATACCCTCTCACACATTTACAATTCATAAAAATTGCGCACTGTCATAACTAAACTATATCAGTCCCATACAAATCAGTGCGTATGACGCATGCTGCATAAAAGTTGCGCGTGCGCATATTTTTTTTTTTTTTTTTAAAAATGGCATCTCGCAGTTCATCCTTTATGAGGATGGCTACTGCTTAACCGGACTTTCCTGTGGATGCCTCGAATTAAGGCCTCCAGCCAGGGCATACAATAACTTAAAAACTAAGCGACAGCGCTAAGGGTAACCCCCTGCGGGGTTCGGACCTCGGCTCAGGGCGTCGCTGGAAGAGGACAGCAAGGGACAGGCTGGATCGGTATTATTATTAGTGTTTAGGGGCGAATTTAAAACTACAGGCTCAGCTGCGCGGGCTGGCTCGAGCAAGGGTCGGGGCGGGCACGGTGATGGTGCGGGACGTCGCGACGGGCCTCGGCGGCGAGGACGGAAGGACGGATGTCTGAGCTTGTGTTTGTGTTGTCGACTGAGAGTACTCGTGGCCTTACTGCTCTCCTGGAGGAGGGTAGTGGCGTCGTCGGGGATAGTGAGGGTATGCCTTGGTCGGCGAATCCTACTTATGCGGGAGGGAGTGTATCGGGAGGCCGCCGCAATCAGGGGATTGGGGTGCTTTATGGCAGAGTCAAAGAAGCGCTTGGAGAGGCGTTTCATGAACTGCTGGATGGTGGGGAGTCTGAGATCTAGATGCAGATTCACATTTCGGACGTAGAAGGGGGCTCCCGTGACCTTTCGGAGGAAACGGTTCTGGAGGGTTTGCATTTTATGCAGAGATCGCGGCTTGGCGTGTGCGAAGACTACGCAAGCATAGGTCATGATGGGACGGATGACCGCGGTGTAGAGGCGCAATTTGCACTTGAGTGACAATTTGCTGCGGGCAGTTATCATGGAGTGGAGCCTACCGAGAGCGAAAGAGGCGCGCGAACGCGCCGTCTTTATGTGCTCGTTGAAGGTGAGGTTGTGGTCTAGGATGACACCTAAGTATTTGGCTCGCTTTCCCCAGGGGATCGGCTTGCCATACATAGAGATCGGGCGCGGGAGGGGGGGGGGTAGTTTGCGCGGTTTCGAGAAGATGACCGCCTGACTCTTATCGGGGTTGACCTCGATTCTCCATTTCCGGAACCAATCGCTCAAGGCGCTTGCGGAGGTTTGGAGGTTTCGAGCTATGGATGACTGGTTGACACCCGAACAGTATATGGCGGTGTCGTCGGCGAAGAGCGCCAACTGTGCCTTTTTACTGTTCGGGATGTCACTAGTGAACAGGGTGAAAATGAGGGGAGACAGAACGGAACCCTGGGGGACTCCGGCGCGGATGGGGTGAGGGGGAGAGAGAGCGCCCTCGATACGGTAGCGGAAAGTGCGGTCCGACAGAAAATCTCGTAAGATGAGCACGAGACGGTCTGGCACACCTAGCATGTACAGCTTATATAATAAGCCATTGTGCCAGACCTTGTCGAACGCCTTCGCTATATCGAAGAACAGGACGCCTGTCGAAGCACCTCGCTGAAAAGCAGCGCTAATGTGCTCGACTATGCGGTGGAGCTGGTGGATGCACGAATGCTTCGTGCGAAAACCGAACTGTTCGGGGGGGATGAGGCTCTTTGCTTCGGCATAGTCTTTGAGGCGCTTATAAATAAGCCTCTCGTAGACTTTACCGAAAACATTGAGCAGACTGATGGGGCGTTAGCTGGAGGGCTCAGACTTGGGCTTGCCTGGCTTTGGGATGCCTATGACTGTGGCTTCTTTCCACATTTGGGGGAAGATGTTGTTGCTCAGGGCGCCATTGAAGATGGCGGTCATGAGCAGTATGAGGGGGGCGGGGAGGAGTTTGTACACCCTGTTGGTGATACCGTCCGAACCGGGGGCTTTGCGGGTTGCGAGTCCTTTTATGATGTCTTGCACTTCGTCGGGAGTGACGGGAGGCAGAGGATCATCAGGGTCTTCGACTGGCGGGAGGGAGGCTCTCCGTTCGACTTCAGCGTTCACCTCGTCGAGGTGCGCTCTGTCTACTGGTTGAGAGCTGGGAGTGCATTGAGCCTCTAGGCTGTCGGCTAGGCATTCGGCCTTTTCGAGGTTTTCGAAAGCGACCGTTTTGTCGGGGCGTGTGAGGGGAGGAACTGTGGCCTCTTCAGAGGAGCGGAGCTTCCTCTGGAGTTGCCAGAAGGCGTGGTGGGTGGGCTCGAGTTCGCCGATCAACTTATCCCATCCCTCGGAGCGCCACTCCCCTATGCGTTTCTTTACAGCACGCTGTAAATGGCGCATGTGGGATTTGTTCGCGTCGCAGGGAAAAGAGTCGTAGGCACGAATGGCAGCGTTCTTCTCGGTCATCAGTTCACGTACGTCATCGGGCAGTTTCCAGCGATGGTCTTCCATCACTGAAACTTCCCGTGAGCAATCCGTCAGTACGGATTGAACGTGCTCTGTGAACGAGTCGATCGCCCCAGTCGTGTCTGCGACTGAGATAATTTGCTCGGGGATGGAGTCTAGGTGGGGAGACGTGGTGGATTTCAGTCTTTCGCTTACTTTCCTCCAGTCGGTGACTGTTTTGGTCGGGGGGGGCTGGTTGGGGTCGTGCGGGGGGCCCGAATAGGGGGCCAGGTGCAAGATGACCGGGCGGTGGTCAGAGTTAAGCTCTTGTACCGTCTCGATAGACTGCAAACGGAGGTTTACATTCTTGAGAAGCGCTACATCGAGAACGTCAGGAAGATGGGCGGGGTCGCCCGGGAAATGAGTGGGATACATCGGAGCGATGATATCGAAATTGAGGGAGTCGCCTAGTTTGAACACGATCCTACCTCTGGTAGAGGTCGTGCTGCTATTCCAAGCGGGATGTTTGGCATTGAGATCCCCCGCCATGATGACGGAGTCACTCATACCGAAGAGGGTAGTGAAATCGGTAGTGAGAGAGATGGGATCCTCCGCACCATTGGTGGGCGGGATATAGGCGGAGATGATGGTGATTGCGGGGTGACCGGTCATGCCGAGCCGACAGATAGAGATCTCTAGCTGAGAGATTAGGGCGGGCGGGTCTATCGGGATGCAATGGAGGGACTTCCTATAGTAGATGAGTGTACCGCCCTTGTGGCAGCGAGCCCTGTCATTGCGAACTATCTTGTAGTTGGCAATGTTCGGGTTCCGCAGATGGGGCTTCAGGAAGGTTTCCTGGACTAAGAGGACATCGAGCTGGTGATCGCGGAGGAAGGCGGCGATCTCATCGCGTTGATTTTTAATGCCGTTTGCATTAAAAAACCCTAGTCTAAGGGATCGGGGTTTGGTAACGCTCATTCTTTGTAAAGCCATTGGAGCTTTTTAGAAGTTGAGGGTTTGCATGACTTGCGTAATCTGAGGATACGCATTGAAAATCTCGGCGATGCGCCGAGGATTGCCGTTACAGGCTTGGATTTCCGCTGCCATGGCATTTGCGGGGGCAATAAAAGCTGCGTAAGCACCGATTATTACCTCCATGCTGCTAGGCTGGGGGCGGGAGGCGGGGGTCGGGGGGGACCTACTGGGACCAGCGGGAGCCCTGGGCGCGGCGGCGGGAAGGGCTACCGGTGGGGCTACTGGGACCGAGGGGCCTACTGATGGCGCGGGGATGACAGTTGCCATCAGCGCTGGGATAGTCGGGGGTGGGGGGGGCACCGAAGCTGCGGGAGCTTTGAGGTGGTTGAGGTTCGCCCATGGGGAGGGCCTTTGGGGACTGAGCCTATCGGGCATCTGGGAGGAAGGGATCGGGATCCTCACAGAGGGGCTTTCCCTTTGCTGACGGTCGCTCGCGCGCTTCGTCAGTTTGGGAGAAGAAGACTTGGGAGCCTTGGGGCAGCCACGGTAGTTAGCCGGGTGCCCGGATTGGCCGCAAAGAACGCAGCTCGGTGGCTCTGTGCACTGAGAGCGGTCTTTGGGGCGGGGACAGTCTGACGTGCCGTGGGCACCTAGACACTTGACGCATCTAGGTGTCGCGTAGCAGTGGGATTGGGAATGGCCATACAGTTGGCACCTGTGGCATTGTCCGATGAGGTTGGACTTCCTGGGTTTCTCGATAGAGATACCCGAGAGGGAGCAAACTGACTTCACCTTGAAGATGGGGTGATGTCCTTCAGTAGGGTCGCAGATGACCAGGACCATGTCGTAGACTAGGCCCTTCCATGCTTTGTGCAAGCGATGGACTGCTGAGACGGGGATGCCTTGTGAAGCAAGGTCTTCTTTGATCTCCTCGGTGGGGATTTCTTTGGGGACGCGCCTGATGATTACGCGGGTGGGGACTTCCTCCGGAAGGGAGTACGTATGGAAGGGGTAAGCCCTTGTCTGGAGGAGACGGGTAAGGTCCCTGTAGTCCGAGGACGAGGCGACCGTTACCTTAATACCCTGTTGGGTTGAGCGGGCGTTCGTGTAGTTGATCTTTTGATCAACACACGCTTTGGAGATTTCTGTCCATTTGGACTTATCCTGGACATAGATGGGGGGCGGGGGTCGTGGCTTCTTTGCGTTCGAAGCGGGAGGGGTAGCCGAGAGGCTAGAAGCGGGGGAGGCCTGCGGTGCGGCGGAGGGTGGGGTGGGGGGGCGGGGAGCGGGGTTTTCCGCGACCGACTTTTTGGCCTTGTTGGCGTGAGAGGAGGCGTTCTTCTTTCTCTTGCCTCCCTTTCCGACGACTATATAGTCGTCTTCCGAGGAGGACGAAGAGTCAGAGAGGGCTTCCTCTGAGTCGGATTGAGATTGGGGTACGGACGTGTCCATACTCTCCTGAGTATCAGCTGCGATAGCGGCTGGCACGGAAGGTGCGGGATCGGGGACTGGCACGGACGGTGCGGGTTTCGGGGCGGACACGGAGGGAGCGGGTGATGGGGCTGGCACAGAGGGTGCGGGTTTTGGGGCGGGCACAGAGAGTGCGGGTTTAGGGGCTGGCGTGGAGGGTGCGGGTTTTGGGGCTGGCACGGAGGGTGCGGGTTTGGGGGCTGGCACGGAGGGTGCGGGTTTAGGGGCTGGCACGGAAGGTGCTGGTTTGGGGGCGGCGGCTGGCACTGAAGGTGCAGGCGAGGGGGCTGGCACGGAGGGTGCGGGAGGGGAGGCGGCGGCGGCCTCGGGGATTTCGCCTGAGTTTGGCGGAAAGAGGGGGCTGACTAGCGCATCGCTGAAGTCAATGTCGATGTCTAAGACCGAACCGGGAGGGCGTCTAAAATTTATGAGACGCTGGCCATATTGGGTGAGGAAAGAGGGGTCCTTGAAGAGGACCTCTCTAGCGAACGCCAAAATGACCGCGTCTGCCATGATCGGGAAGGGGGCGGGGAGAGGGAAGAACCATGGGGGGCGTGAAAACCTAGCACCCCGGGTGGATGGGCCCGGGGGTGTGAGATCCTACCCTCCCTGTCGGGTGTGAGACAGGGAGGTGAGTACCTGAAGTGAGCCCTAAGCTTGTGACCCGTCGCCGATCTTATTGTGCGAACGGGGCCCTAACCAGTCTGTGCGATGGGTGTAGAGACACCCCAGACCGGCTTCTAGTACGAAGGGGTTGACACACCCAACCGTACTAGACGCGAGCTGTGGACAAGGGATTAGTTACGAAGCTAGAGCTGACTAGGAGCCACCCCCAAGGCCAAGCTTCTAGCTCCCGATTCCAATTTACTGCCTCACCCTGATGGGGCTCGGCGGGTGAGATTGGGGCACCACCCCCTTGGCTTCGTTGGCACCGTGAGGTATCCACCAAGGACCACGAAACTGTGGTTTTTACCCGGAAGGGGCCAAAAACCTCGACGACACGTGTGATGACGAATCTATCTTAAGAAACAACTTCTATCAACCACGCCTTGAAAAAGGCGGCTATTGACAGGGTGCGGGCGTAGTCCGGAGACTACTGAGCTCGTTACGGCTGGCGTAGCGAGAGCGGGCGGCGGCGGGGCGGCGAGGCGGTGGGGGCGTGCAGCGAGCGAGAGCGGGCAGCACGACCGTCCACGGCGAGCGTCGAACGGCGAGTGCGCGTGCGCATATTTTTTTTTTTTTTTTTTAACTATGGCATCTCGCAGTTCATCCTTTATGAGGATGGCTACTGCTTAACCGGACTTTCCTGTGGATGCCTCGAATTAAGGCCTCCAGCCAGGGCATACAATAACTTAAAAACTAAGCGACAGCGCTAAGGGTAACCCCCTGCGGGGTTCGGACCTCGGCTCAGGGCGTCGCTGGAAGAGGACAGCAAGGGACAGGCTGGATCGGTATTATTATTGGTGTTTAGGGGCGAATTTAAAACTACAGGCTCAGCTGCGCGGGCTGGCTCGAGCAAGGGTCGGGGGGGGCACGGTGATGGTGCGGGGCGTCCCGACGGGCCTCGGCGGCGAGGACGGAAGGACGGATGTCTGAGCTTGTTTTTGTGTTGTCGACTGAGAGTACTCGTGGCCTTACTGCTCTCCTGGAGGAGGGTAGTGGCGTCGTCGGGGATGGTGAGGGTATGCCTTGGTCGGCGAATCCTACTTATGCGGGAGGGAGTGTATCGGGAGGCCGCCGCAATCAGGGGATTGGGGTGCTTTATGGCAGAGTCGAAGAAGCGCTTGGAAAGGCGTTTCATGAACTGCTGGATGGTGGGGAGTCTGAGATCTAGATGCAGATTCACATTTCGGACATAGAAGGGGGCTCCCGTGACCTTTCGGAGGAAACGGTTCTGGAGGGTTTGCATTTTATGCAGAAATCGCGGCTTGGCGTGTGCGAAGACTACGCAAGCATAGGTCATGATGGGACGGATGACCGCGGTGTAGAGGCGCAATTTGCACTTGAGTGACAATTTGCTGCGGGCAGTTATCATGGAGTGGAGCCTACCGAGAGCGAAAGAGGCGCGCGAACGCGCCGTCTTTATGTGCTCGTTGAAGGTGAGGTTGTGGTCTAGGATGACACCTAAGTATTTGGCTCGCTTTCCCCAGGGGATCGGCTTGCCATACATAGAGATCGGGCGCGGGAGGGGGGGGGGTAGTTTGCGCGGTTTCGAGAAGATGACCGCCTGACTCTTATCGGGGTTGACCTCGATTCTCCATTTCCGGAACCAATCGCTCAAGGCGCTTGCGGAGGTTTGGAGGTTTCGAGCTATGGATGACTGGTTGACACCCGAACAGTATATGGCAGTGTCGTCGGCGAAGAGCGCCAACTGTGCCTTTTTACTGTTCGGGATGTCACTAGTGAACAGGGTGAAAATGAGGGGAGACAGAACGGAACCCTGGGGGACTCCGGCGCGGATGGGGTGAGGGGGAGAGAGAGCGCCCTCGATACGGTAGCGGAAAGTGCGGTCCGACAGAAAATCTCGTAAGATGAGCACGAGACGGTCTGGCACACCTAGCAGGTACAGCTTATATAATAAGCCATTGTGCCAGACCTTGTCGAACGCCTTCGCTATATCGAAGAACAGGACGCCTGTCGAAGCACCTCGCTGAAAAGCAGCGCTAATGTGCTCGACTATGCGGTGGAGCTGGTGGATGCACGAATGCTTCGTGCGAAAACCGAACTGTTCGGGGGGGATGAGGCTCTTTGCTTCGGCATAGTCTTTGAGGCGCTTATAAATAAGCCTCTCGTAGACTTTACCGAAAACATTGAGCAGACTGATGGGGCGGTAGCTGGAGGGCTCAGACTTGGGCTTGCCTGGCTTTGGGATGCCTATGACTGTGGCTTCTTTCCACATTTGGGGGAAGATGTTGTTGCTCAGGGCGCCATTGAAGATGGCGGTCATGAGCAGTATGAGGGGGGCGGGGAGGAGTTTGTACACCCTATTGGTGATACCGTCCGAACCGGGGGCTTTGCGGGTTGCGAGCCCTTTTATGATGTCTTGCACTTCGTCGGGAGTGACGGGAGGCAGAGGATCATCAGGGTCTTCGACTGGCGGGAGGGAGGCTCTCCGTTCGACTTCAGCGTTCACCTCGTCGAGGTGCGCTCTGTCTACTGGTTGAGAGCTGGGAGTGCATTGAGCCTCTAGGCTGTCGGCTAGGCATTCGGCCTTTTCGAGATTTTCGAAAGCGACCGTTTTGTCGGGGCGTGTGAGGGGAGGAACTGTGGCCTCTTCAGAGGAGCGGAGCTTCCTCTGGAGCTGCCAGAAGGCGTGGTGGGTGGGCTCGAGTTCGCCGATCATCTTATCCCATCCCTCGGAGCGCCATTCCCCTATGCGTTTCTTTACAGCACGCTGTAAATGGCGCATGTGGGATTTGTTCGCGTCGCAGGGAAAAGAGTCATAGGCACGAATGGCAGCGTTCTTCTCGGTCACCAGTTCACGTACGTCATCGGGCAGTTTCCAGCGATGGTCTTCCATCACTGGAACTTCCCGTGAGCAATCCGTCAGTACGGATTGAACGTGCTCTGTGAACGAGTCGATCGCCCCAGTCGTGTCTGCGACTGAGATAATTTGCTCGGGGATGGAGTCTAAGTGGGGAGACGTGGTG
Source organism: Gortyna flavago (assembly GCA_963669345.1). Lineage (NCBI taxonomy): Eukaryota > Metazoa > Arthropoda > Insecta > Lepidoptera > Noctuidae > Gortyna > Gortyna flavago. The sequence goes on along the minus strand of OY770136.1, from coordinate 12,827,467 downwards.
GATTTCAGTCTTTCGCTTACTTTCCTCCAGTCGGTGACTATTTTGGTCTGGGGGGGCTGGTTGGGGTCGTGCGGGAGGCCCGAATAGGGGGCCAGGTGCAAGATGACCGGGCGATGGTCAGAGTCGAGCTCTTGTACCGTCTCGATAGACTGCAAACGGAGGTTTACATTCTTGAGAAGCGCTACATCGAGAACGTCAGGACGTTGGGCGGGGTCGCCCGGGAAATGAGTGGGATACATCGGAGCGATGATATCGAAATTGAGGGAGTCGCCTAGTTTGAACACGATCCTACCTCTGGTAGAGGTCGTGCTGCTATTCCAAGCGGGATGTTTGGCATTGAGATCCCCCGCCATGATGACGGAGTCACTCATACCGAAGAGGGTAGTGAAATCGGTAGAGAGAGAGATGGGATCCTCCGCACCATTGGTGGGCGGGATGTAAGCGGAGATGATGGTGATTGAGGGGTGACCGGTCATGCCGAGCCGACAGATAGAGATCTCTAGCTGAGAGAGGAGGGCAGGCGGGTCTATCGGGATGCAATGGAGGGACTTCCTATAGTAGATGAGGGTACCGCCCTTGTGGCAGCGAGACCTGTCATTGCGAACTATCTTGTAGTTGGCAATGCTCGGGTTCCGCAGATGGGGCTTCAGGAAGGTTTCCTGGACTAAGAGGACATCGAGCTGGTGCGCGTGCGCATAGCCAGACGGTGACATTAAATACGGCGTTAGAATAAATGAAATGCTGCAGTAGTTTCATTTATTCTGCGTTCGATTTTTAGTTTCCTAACATGAAAACAAATATGTGAAACAACTTTGATTCCTTCACATAAAATTCGGTTTGCGCTACAATTTCAAAAAACATTATGATTTTTTCAATAGAACTTGTCATTCTGAAATCCACTTAGTTTACACCAGTGCGCAGCGTGAAGTTTATATTTGTTTAAGTGGAAATAACATGTGCTGGAAACAAGGATTTGAATAGACTTTAGCAATATTGTCAAAGACATTTCTGAGTATGATACTTTGGTTAAGTGACAATAAAATGTGGAAGACAATAAAGTCATGTCATGTCAGCTACAATGTTTGTAGTTGAGAAAGCTACAATGTTTGCGTCTGTGATGTTTTCTAATACAGAGTAATTTAATGAAGCAGATAATCGTAATATGGAGCTAATAGGTGCATCGTTCTTCAAAGAATTTTCGAAGTATTATGAAAATTGTATGTTCATACGAAATTCCGAGTTTTATGGTTTTGACATTACAAGCAAAGGCATAATGATGTGTCATTCAATTGCTGAAGCGGATAGCTTGGAATATAATCGGCTGAGCTAGACATAAATAAATGTTTTGAAACCCAAGACCGTAAAATATCAACCTTTGACTTATTATAATTTTACTACATTATTCTAAAAATACATCTCGAGTAAGACTATAACAGTATACCATGATAACAACGATATAATTATACATTAAACCCACACTACTCTTTTCTAAGTAAAGACTTTTTAAAACAGTATCATAGGTAAAATCAACACTTGTTTAAAATTTAACGGTATTGCTGCACCCGCGCATCCGATAAAAGCTTTGCTAATGATTTTCGCCCACAATACGTCTGTGACACGTGCGATCGAGAAAAAACAAAAATGGGCGCGAATAAACTATCGATTAGATGTTACACAAGAAAAATGTTTGAAAAGAAATTACTATTATCGAAATGTTACTTCAAAGTATGAATTGTATTGTAAATTTGCAATAATTTTTAGTATATCAAGTTTGTGAAGTATACTTTCACTCTTTTAAACTAACGATTTATTAATTTAAAATAAAATTCAAAAGCAGCCCTACCCACCGATAAATAACAAAAACCAATACACTCGTGAAAACGGTAAATCACTAAATCATTGATAATCGATATATAACATCACCGACCAGTTAAAGATTATGAATGAAACGGCGGAAGTGTATTCAAATATAATAATGTTTGAACTTTTTTAAGAAAGAAGCTCAAATCGATCATAAACCGAAAGAGATTGAACGAGCACAAATTCAAAATTACTATTGGATATGTCTTCCCATTTCCCAAGGTCTGTTTAAGCATTACTGTTACAAACTTAAAATTCATGTTACACCGTTTTTTTTAAAGCGTGATTGGGTAAACGTGGGTTGTATATTAAAGAGGTTTTCTTACGTATAAACTCGTAACAAATCTTGTTATACTGAGTAAATAGAACAATTCTTACTCAAAGGTATTTTTATTGAGTTATTGTTGGATGAAATTTCAACGGGACAATCGAAAGTAAGTTTTATTGTTTTTGTTTTGTGCTACAATATCATAATATTTTTATTTAAATTGAATGCGGTGATTTATTATTTAACAGGGTTATTTTATTTTGAAATTATATTTTTTTTATTGGATATATCGCACGTTTGACCACTTTCTGACCAGATTTAAAGCGATGGTGGGGTCAAAGTTATTTCCCCTTTTGTCCTTACCACTGTAACGTTAGGATTTAAGGCTAATCTTATTGCCTGTGGGGTTTAACCTTATCTTCATACTACTTCTATACTATTATCTATTTATAATTGTATATAACGTAGATATTTATACAAATCCACTATTTTACTACTTTCGTATTTACGATAAAACCTCCGTTTTGGCAGCTTATGTATTTCCTGTTATTAATTTTATTGTGACTCAAACGGCCAGTGAAGTCAGAATACTAAAATAACAGTTAGGATGTCGCACAGTGGAACGAATGTATGGGAGCGGTTGGACGTAGACATGTCCGAAAAATAAGAGTAAAATTATGCCAAACTAATGATGCCATCTTATTCGATTACTTAATGCCTTCATAAATTGTGGTGATGAATTTCTTCATAACTCCCATATTTCGGGAGTAATTTGAGAAAATGTGAAATTTTACTATGAAAATGAGTGTATCGAGCTCTCTCCCTCCTGATTCCGGGCTTGTTTCAAGTAGCGGTCTCTAATATCGTAATGCTATTACTAAGAGCTATATTTAATACTAAGACACATAGTGCGCCAAATGTGCACTTTCTGGGATAAAAGGAAATGAAAATTTAAAAAAAAAAACGTTTTTTCCCCATTTGTATTTACTTTAAACCGCAGACAGACTTATTAAGAGGTCTATAAATATATTATATATATACAGAAATATATATTAACAAAAATATTCACAAGAACTGATGAGAGTATGACTTTTAAGTAAGTTGATAATAAATTACCTAGTTTCATTAAAAGTACAATAAATAATTAAGATGTAAGCTCTAATTTACTAAGTTACACATTTTAAAACAATAACATCATTTAATTATCTTCGTCATCATCATCATCATCAATTAATTCAAATTCAGAATCGATGTCCGCTAAATCATTTATGTTAACAAATTCGATATCACTTTTCTCAGAATCCGTAAGCTCATAAAATTCCTTAAAAGAAGATTTTTTTACAAACTTATTTCCTTTTGGACGGATACTTGTAACAAGTGGATCAGAAGACAGTAAAAGATTGTGCATAATATCTTCATTGCATGAGATACTGCTATGCTTTCGAGAATGCCCCTCTCTATATTTTCTAAAATCTTTATTTCTAGCCTCAGATGCCTCTTCGGATAGAAAACCAATGGGCACAATTGACATGTTCTGAACTATGTCTGGCCCATGCATTAAAATTTTATGAAGTGAAGAAGGCATATAATACCATGGGTATAACTCCACGTAAAGCTTAGCAGTATCAAAGCAGAACTCTCGGAATTTAGTTACGTTGATCTTCTCTCCTGATGAAATACACTGCAAGATCACACAGATTTTTCTTAAAAGCATAGCATCTATTCCGGTCAGTTCAGCAGATTTAGTGTAGTTTTCAAAAAATCTCCTTGCCGAGTTGCCATTGTTGGTGGATCCACTGCCTTGTTTCACAACATCGAGAAGTAAGCCCGTTTCTCTTCTTACAGCCTCTTGAACTCTTTTCTTCCTGTCATCAACTTGCCTTTTTGCTATATCACCCCTTACTTGCCATGATTTTATGTCTAATTTGTAGGAAATGTGTAATAAGCATTCCATTGAGCGAATCCAAGCGTGAAGGGTGCTTAAGCTATATTTATACATGTCCTCGTTTGCGTGTTTATCTTTGATTAACTCTAAATTATTCATTTCTTTAGGACAAGCCTTGCATATGTCACACACTGAAGCTGCTGTATTGGATATAATGGAATGAATTTTACCATCAATCATTGTCAACAGCAGTTGGTGTTTGACACTAATTCCATCAGTGATGGTGGATGGAGTTAAGGCTTCAATCTCTGCTTCGATTTCAGCCATCTCTCTCTGCACATTTTCTTTGGTTTCCTTTATAAACTTAAACAATATTGGCCGGCAAAATGAAGTGGAAGATGGTCGCTCGTTTTCCCAAATTGTTACACCTTTTGAGACGAGCCACAGTGGTACAAGACTAATCATAAAATTACTAGCAAGATCGATTTGCTCATCTTCACTCGTCCTTTGATGATAAATGCTTTGGCTAGATGATCCGTCAAAACCCCATTTGCTGGTCAATACGAGCTGTTGATTGGGATCAACAGGGGTTTCTAACGACCTAATAAGTCTTCTTGAGGTTAAATCCATCAAGGCTTGTAATTTGATTTTTGCAGAGCTCTCTGTAACTGTGAGATCTTCTTTGGCCGGATAGCACTTAATTTTTTCTTTAACCAACATGTAGTAACTCGGGTATTGAAGAGCTCCTTCTTGAGTGTTGAAATCCCGAAGAGTGTTATAGCGCCATTTCGATAAGTTCATCGATACATAAAGAGCCAATGCCTTCAAAGGGGATATTTCCCGTACCTGAATTGATTTACCTTCAATGAAGGCTTTGATTTTTGAGGCCTCTTCTGGATTCTCCGTCAAGTATTTCATAACATAAGCTGTATCGCTTTGTCCTGCCTTTTGAAGCGCCCTTTCGGCCGAAAACATAATTTCAGCGCTGCTACTGCTGCATGAAAGACTATCTTCAGTGCGTCTTCTTTTTTGCCGGTTACTAAGGTCCTCAAAAGATTTACGAGGACTAGGATGTGTACAAGTTGAAGCATCAGATTTAGCAGGAGAAATTATGGGCTCGATGACGTCACTTATATTTTCTGTAGAAGGTTCCATATTTTCATTCTGTAATTCCGGCCATTGAATTGCAGCCTGTAGCCAAATCTCATGTTTCTTCCGAAACTTATCTGTGCTTCTTCCAGACTGTGTCCATTTTGCATAAATGCGGTAGCAAAATCGACGACACCAGTCTTTTAAACTTGTTTCAGCACTTTCACATAACTGAACACAACTGTTATCTTTTAAAACACTGAACAAATAGTTAAAGTCGCGTAAATCTTTATGTGCGCGTGCGCATAAAGCAACGTGAATATCAAGATTTGTATTAAAATTTGGAAAATACATTGCGAGATTAGCTTGGATACAACGAGGTGTAAATCAACACTGATTTTAAAGTTACTAATAGTGACCTATTTATATAAAATCCAGGTATCCCAGGTATCCTTTGTTAAATATTGCAAGGTAATTAGTTATTGTGATAATTAGTAAATGATGCATGCTAAATTAGTGTATTAAGAGCCATTTAGTAATTAAATAATAGCAATGTTCTTATCAGTAATCATTAGTGCATCAGTTTTATATGTAAACCTTAAGTCCCTAATTATATATCCTAATTAGCTTATATCTTCTCTAATTGGCTGCTCAGAAATGTTATTGTAATAAGGTAAACCTTTAGAAAAACGATTTTAATCAACAAAATAAACAAAAAATAAAAAAATTGTGTTATAAAATAAACATCACTCTTTATCCCAGAAAGTGCACATTTGGCGCACTATGTGTCTTAGTATTAAATATAGCTCTTAGTATTAGCATTATGATATTAGAGACCGCTACTTGAAACAAGCCCGGAATCAGGAGGGAGAGAGCTCGATACACTCATTTTCATAGTAAAATTTCACATTTTCTCAAATTACTCCCGAAATATGGGAGTTATGAAGAAATTCATCACCACAAGTTATGAAGGCATTAAGTAATCGAATAAGATGGCATCATTAGTTTGGCATAATTTTACTCTTTTTTTTCGGACATGTCTACGTCCAACCGCTCCCATACATTCGTTCCACTGTGTGTCGCAAATATCATGTATCATTCATAGGTTACGTCTCGACTTCACTATGTAACAAACATTTATTGATTTTCAAAGTCTACAGACAGAAAAAGACTAAGTTTAATATTTCTTCTCGTTTATTATTAACAACACATACCAACTTATTCTTTACTTCATTCCAAAACATAGTCCCCAAAATCGCGGTAGTTCCCAAAAAAAATTCAAATAGGAATCTGCTAGTACACCTACCTAGATTTAGGGATTATCTGGATCCGTGACAGACAGGAGACACCTCCCAACTAAATCCTAGGTTTACCTTCACAGTGCCTTCCCGAGTGATCCATGCGGAAATAACTAAGTCACTGTTCCTATGTACGTAGTAGGTATACTTCCTTCATTTTCCAGAAAATGTCGTCTTAAGAATTCAAATTTATCGTAGAACGTTGGAGCCCTGGATAAGTCAAGCAGTTTGGCGGTTTCGTGACGAGAATGCCTTTATCCCACGGATAACTTTCGAGAATTTGATGTACGCTCAAAAGCCTCGTGGGGGGAACGCGGAAGTTTTTAAGTGTATTACAAAGAGCAAGGCTAAATGGCCGTTAATCAATTTGTTTTCATTGTGAGAATACCTTTGTGATGTTTGAGTGATAATTTATGGAACGTATCTGTTACTTTCGTTTAAGTAATGTGGTATTTTGTTTGGGGTTTTTGGCATCGTATTATGTGCTTTGGAGATTAAGGCTTGATTTATTTACACGCATTTTTCTTCATGCCTTCACACATATATATGACGCAAAAAATAATAAATCCTGCAACAAAAATCCTCGAAAACTTTATAAGGTTACCAACTTTATGCACTCACAAGTAAAAAGTAAAATTTAACCTTTGTTTGAACTAACTTTAAACTTGCCACGTAAGGTTTGCGTTGTCTTAATAGTCGTACCTTAAAGCTCTCCGGCATTGAGTGATGAGTTGGGCGGAGAATTCGCTTTGTATTTCAACTGCGCATGCTCCACCTGACATTGAACTTGAAAGTAAAGTCGATCATTAATTTTTTTCACTGCATTGTGAATGCAAATTAATAAAGACTACATTATTGCTTGCTGCTTAACGAACCATGGCAAATCTGTAATCTTTGTATTACGTGCCTATTTTGTTTCACTTCGTCATTATTATCTTAAAATATATCAATATTTATTATGCTTTTTCGCTCAAAACTTACATGCTTGAACGATTTCTTTAATTCACTTAACAAATCAATTCTTCACGCATGATATCACACTATCTCGGCTCTCAGATATTCATATCTCGAGTAATATTCGTCCCTTAGTAATTCTATTGAGTTAATTTAAATTCCCTGCACCCTGGAGACACGTAAAGTTATAACAAGCAAAGTTAACGATGTGAATCGGTTCGCTTACAAACGACGCATCGCGTCAACGAGCACGTGCCTAGAGGATGACTAATCAACATGAAGCTTTGCTATGATGTGCTGTGCGATGCTCTATTTATTTAATTTGCTCCTTAATTAACTCGAACCTAGCAGTCATACTTTTTCCATAAGTTGCGCCACAACACCCGTTTCTTCGCCTACCGCATAATCCGTCTCGGACACCTTTTCAAGGTCGTTAGTCCCTCTTGCTGGGCATCACGATACACTTGCCGATACGCGGTCTGCCGATAGCTATTGGTCTTATGATAAATATGGCTGGCCCAATGTCACTTCAGTTAACCAACTTTGCAAGCTATGTCGGTCATTGTTTTTCAGGTAAATTCGCTCTTTAAGAACTTTAATGAGGTAACAATTTTATTATAATAACGTGCTGTGCTCTGTGAAGCAACGATATCTTATAACACAACAAGGATTACGCAAGACGTGCTTTCTCGCTCCTCACCACGTGCCCACCCGCTTGCTCTTCCATCTGTCTCGCTCACACATGACACATTGACGCGATACGCATTGACTAAACAGCTCACCTCGCGTAGCATAGCTTAATGTTGGTAATTCACCCTAAAGAGGGGACCACACTAGAGAAGGGACTACCCTTCTCTGACAGGAAGTAATAAGTCCTTGATATGAATCGGATTTCTCATTAAAATTATCGCGGTTTACATAATTTTCCACAGTGTGTGTTTTCTTTTCCATTTGATAAGGGTCAGTTTGTTTAATTAGAAGCCTTTATAAATAAGTTAGTATATAGGTATAAATAGGTATTTTTAAATAGAAGACAAGGATCCTTTCTTCTTTTAAGGTAGAATTGTAGCAGGTAAATTGAAAGGTTTACAAAGTTAATACGATAACCTATTTTCAACATAAAGTTTAAGGTTTTATCAAATCTTCCTGTTTATTGTCTGGTTATAATTCTGCATTATAGATACATATTAATGGTTCACATAAAAGAACGCTTCTAAATTATCAAAGAATTGTTAAAAAAAAAAATAAGATTCTATGTTTTTATGTTTTTTACACTTATTCCGTAGCACCTAGGTTTATATGTAGGTAGTTTATTTATTGGTGCCAATTTGTTTTCATCTATAGGTCCTCGTTTCTAATCTAATTGTCCGTGTGAAATGAAATAACGTCTTGACAGATTACTAAATTGTACAGGATACGGAATACAATAACGTTTAGTTTTCATGAAGAAAATTAGGTTAAAACACTTATTACTTACTGATTATAAAGGAACTGAGTCTCAGATTAGATACAGTTGGTAAACTAATGTTTGTTAAAATAAGGTAGGTATATCTGCAAATAATAATAGATAGTAGTTTGTTTCTAAAAATATAGTGTTAAGTTGGATACATACTTTTAGATACGCAGCGCACCTCCCAAAGTGTGTATCCATCTTTATTAGAAAGAGATCGTAGTCTAAACAGACGCTAGTTTGTTTACAACAACAAAATACACGGAAAAACTGTGATTTTGATAAAATAACAACCGCTTCGCCCCTCCTTCGCTCGAATTTAGGACTTCACTATGTCTGTAAGTAGATCTTCTTTAAATGTTACTTAACACAAAATCCTTTTGGAATAAATTCTCTAAATTTTCGTCAAATCCGTTACGTAGTTTAGAACAACAACACCGTCACACACGCGAACACAGGCACGAAAAGCAAATTTAATTTAAATCATGTATATAGATTAAAAGAAATTCACAAGCTAAATCTTATGTAGTTTATGTAACAGTAGAAAAGGCAGCGAAGAAAGAGTCGCATTGCGATTGAGATACAAAAAGGGTGCCGGGAACTTCCACGACACATTTCCTACCCGTCCTTTGCGGAAATTATAGTACAATGTTACAAAGAACAGGATATACGAACTGAAGTAAAAGATCAACAGCCAAACAAGAGGACTGTGGAGTGAGATTATTCGGGAACCTTTGAGTAGTAATTTTGGATGTATGAGTAATCATCATTGCACTGCAGAATTTAGAGCACGAGATAAATTCGGTTTGTGGAAAGCGGCAGTGGGCTAGACATCTTTGTCGAAGGACCGATAGCCGGTGAAGCAGACGAGTCCTGGAGTGGAGAACCTGTATCAGCAAGATCAGTGAGTGTGTGCTTTTCGGTCCATCTAGATCGATGACCTTAAAAAGATTGATGGGACAGACAACAAGGTGTTGTGGTGCAACCTGAGAGATGCTTTTGTCTAGCAGTGGACTGCGACAGGCTGAGTTGAATAAAGTTATAACATAGGACAAGAAAGAGTTTTCCTTAATTAGGCCAAAACAACATGGCACAGAATATGGTTAGTGCAACACAGACCGAGGACTAATATGCCCGATTACACTAACACTTGAAAAAACCAAATATTATGCCTAAATAAAAGTGCATTGTTGGATTTTCAAAGCCCAGCTCAGCACCGAGAGGTGGAAATCCAACATTGCCATAATATTTAGACATTACATTTAGGTGTTGCGTAGTGCCTATATTTGCCAATATTTGCCCTGTGGTTTGTCAGGAATTGCCCTAGGTTTAGCGCAAATGAGCATAAATCCCTTTACATTGATTGCCTCGGACCTTACACTTTCCCTGCAATGAATTTAGCTCGGACCAACAAAACTCAAACAACGTTTAGTTTCGCGGTTTATATTTTGCCAGTCCAAACTACTGTTTGTTTACATAACACTTTTTCAGTGATCATCAATTTCGTTTTTACAAACAAAATCCGTGAACGAACAAACACTGCGAAATAGTTTTATGGCGGGCATCAAAACGACCACAAGCAGACGGATGACGCGAATGCATTGATGACTTTTTAATTACTGAACTGGGTTCAATGACTTGGCAGATTTCATACAGCTATGCTTTTCATGATTTTGTGGCATCATCGCTATTTGCGTGAATGTTATAGGAAATTATTGAGTAATTAATTTTTTTGAGTAAAAAAAGCTTATTGTAGCAGAAACAAAATTCACGAAATGTTTTATTGATGCAAGCTCTGTAGATGGATGGATGACTACAAAATGATTAATTATTTCGTCGTTGCCGGTTGTTTCATTTTAACACTCCAATAAACTTACGAACTAAATAAAATAGAGATAGGAAAAGTTTTGATGAAATACCTGAAAACTACGATGTAACATCAACCTTGTGCAAAGAATTCGTCTTCATTTAGACAGAATTTTAATAAACCTTTTTATACAGCTAACTTTTTTGTAAAAGATATTCTAGATTCTTAAGAAAAACTGTAAAAGAAGGTGTTTAAACATTTCTTTAATAAGTTATTTAGTAACTAAAAACCTCAGAAAAGAATCTTCATTTAAAACTTAGATGGAAATAGTCGAAGTATGTCAAATATGTTATCCCACGCGTCTTATCGGTCCGAGTCGAATTTGATGACGGTAGATATAATTGAATGGATGAATTAATACTTTCAACGTTACATCAGGTGCTAGAAGGTGGGCGATATAAGCACGAAGATTTCTTTCTGCTACGCCCGAACAATGCATTTATAGGAAATGGAAAGGCATTCCTGCATATTTTATTGAAAACATACTCAAAACTTTTACTTTTAAGACAGCGTTTATGAAGAAGAAAAAATGTGAAATGAGATCATTGTTGATTCAAGGTAAGTGGATAGCAAGAAAAATACAGTTAATTCAAATTCAGTACATTATGAAAACATTTTTGCAGTAGAATCCGATGTAATTTTAGCAGAACCGAAACATAGTCGTCATGGTTTTTTCTGACATTAGGCGATGCCTCATCTCAAACACGAAGTTCTAAATCGACGACGTCACGAGCAAAAACTAGTACATACGTAAATATAATGAGGAGTATGATAATAGCGTCGTCTTGGCTTTGATCTTCTTCACAGGCTCCTATTTTATTATCTGATTTAGATTCATATCATCTTTTTTTTTGTTTAATATAATGATATAAGTAAAGTAAAGTATAAGTAAGCCGTTGGTCCCGGCTGTCATTCGTGGATCTTTGACAGTCGTTACGGGTAGTCAGAAGCCCGAAAGTCTGACAAACAGTCTTACCAAGGGGTATCGTATTACCCAGTAACTGGGTTGTGGAGGTCAGATAGGCAGTCGCTCCATGTAAAATACTGGTATTCAGCTGCATCCGGTTAGACTGGAAGCCGACCCCAACGTAGTTGGGAAAAGGCTTGGCAGATGATGATGATGATGATGATGATGATGATGGCAGAGCTGTTTCATATCTTGCTTATTATTGTTCTAGTTTTGTGTGTCTATAAAGACTGATTTCTTTAAATATGTTCTAATAATATATGGCCTTCTAATTCTGTAATTCACCAGTAGCTGTATGGCGGCAAGCATTCTCATTGTCCAAAAAATGTCATCATTGGTTTGGATTCTATTAGTGCTTTTCGTCTAATAAACTTCCTCTGTTCATTGAAGATCATAAGCGTGGTGTGTGGGCTGTTACGTCTTTCATTTTAATCATGCCAAGATTTGAAGCCAATTACAAAATGAAATTAGAACTTCATTAGTAGGTACCGCTCGTATGTACATACGGTGAAGGTAAAGTTAACGAGGTAGGTATTGTTGCTATGAATACCAAACCAAACCAAATACGACAAACACAATACAGTTACTTCAATAATAAACAAGAAACTCCTTGAAAGTTTACCATATAATTTCGCGACGAACTTTAACAAAACCGCTATATTCGAACATTTCAAAGAAACATTGTCACCATTCGCTAGGCAATATCAAATTCGACACATTAGCAACTTTGAGTGCACAAAACTTGCTAATAGAACCGACAGAATGAGATTCGTACCGCGTTCTCTGCTTACCCACATAATTAGTGAGGGAAAGTGCTCCTAGATAAGAATGCAGAGGACGACATTTTATCTTTAGTAAGATGCACTTAATTAAGCCCATGTTCTGTTATCAATCAGGTAGAGCAACTGTTTTGTTTTAAATTATATAGTGGATGGGCATTAATCTGATTGATTTTGGAAACTAAGTATTTCTAGTACATTAATTTGTCTCAGTGACGAAGAAGTTTAATTAAAAACAAATGCCGATTCTTTAAACATACACTTTTATAACATTCACGACAAAAATTTTAAAGTTTAGCGAGCACCTGAATTTGAAATTAAAATTCTTTATAAATATTATTTTTTTCATATAAATTCCAATTCCAGTGCAGTTGTGATGTAGAGCTATTGCATACCTTTCTAGAAAAGAAAAGCATATCAATTGGTTACGGTTACTTAAATATGATCATCGTGCTACGGTTTTCTATGTACGTCACAAAAAGACCTTAACTTTTATTGAGATACTTATATTTTATTTGTCACCGGTGATTCGAGTCTCATCATCACTTCAGCCGAAAGACGCCCACTGCTGGACACAGACCCCCCAGGCATCGCCAAATCGTGGGCAGGGCATATTGCTCGCAAAACAGATGGCCGATGGGGCCGGAAGTTTTTGGAAGGCTTTCCACAAAGTGGACCGATGACCTTGTGAAGGCCGCAGAAGACGCGAGGAAGCACAAAACCGGTTCGAGTGTGTATAAATGAAAATACAGATTACCCAAACTAAACGAAAATAAAACAGCCTTCAGGACAACAAGTTTCTGATTTCAACTACTCAAATCAGTTACAAAGGTTTCGTGGAACCTACACCACAGCATACAGTCCAACAGAGTTTCACTTTGAAAATTGTGCATCTAATTACGCGGGACTCGGTTACTTTGTTGGTTTAGTTTGTCTGTTTGTGTGTTTGTTAGGTAACGTAACCTTTGCGATTTACATAGGGATCACACTGGCACAGATTTGCAATTTGGTGGCACTGGAGATTTGACCAAATGATTCACACGTGATAGAAGATTTTGAGATATTAATGGTTAAAAACTGAAATTGGCCCACAATTGACGGAGAAATCGGTGAACATACATAAAAAAAACATACATGAAGTTGAACTTAATTATAACCTCTTCCTTTTTGGAAGTCAGTTAAAAAAGTAGTCAAAGATACGTTACAGAATTCAAGGCTCTAAAGAAAGAGAAAATTTAGAAATTACTGGAAACAACAACAAAATTTGTATAAAGACAAAGAATAAGACCGTTAAAATCTGAAAACGGATAAAAAAACAAAAGAATGAGGAAAACCTTTAAACAATAAAAAGGTATACGGACAGATCTACCAGATGGCTCGGATCACCCTGAACATCAGTCAGACGAAATATGTGGTCAGAAATTTTATTTACACAATGAATGTAGTGTTAATTAGACCATTTTTTACGAAAAAAGCCACCAGGGCATATAAATTTTAGAACCTGTGCCAGCAACGTCTGTCTTGTTGACAGACAGAAGCTCAGGACAAGATATTAATTACAAAGAACGCAATAAAAAAATAATGTACTGTAAAATAAGAAAGTTTAAATACTCTATTACTCATTCCGTATGACGTCACACCATGTGTTTCAAGTAAACACTGGTCTGTTTGTTCAAATTTAATTACAGATAGGCGAAATTTATTACAGAGTCAATGTCTTTTCTTTTGCCCATAATAAATCTTTATGATCAGAGATCTAAAATTTATTGTCAACTACTGGGAAGTACCTGAGCTTAATCATTCGGGACACATCATTTCTCATATTTTACAGTAAATCGTGATTGTGGTTTAATTACAAATTCAAATTAGTTCTTAAGATGATGACTGCTCGGATGACAAGACAAATCGTTTGTCTGTCTTCTGAGTTGCGCTTAATGAAATTTCGCTTACTGTTTTAATGCTGGACACGTCTTGTATTGCCAAGTGTTTAATGTTATTGGGAGGGGTATATTAGTTTTCGAAACTGATACGGCGACAGCCTTTGTGGCTACTTTAATATCCGGACCTCCATTAGGTACCGGAATATCCAAAAGCTTCGCAACCGTTTGTAGTGTAAATCATTCGACAAGGATATCTACAGATTACATAAACAGCACTGTGGCTAAAGTTGCATAATAATGGAGTATCTTTAACTAAAATCTGTGCGCAATGTTCAAAAATATAGAGCTGTATTCTAGACTTAATTTACATGAATAGCGAACGAGCGGCCGTTCTTTGTCTTTTAAGTTGCAATTAATTATTCCACTTTATGTAAATAAGCCTAGAGACGCGTCAGAGTCGGATCTTCCTACCCTTTTTGCCGGCACTAAAGCATGTGCCAGCTAAAAACTTAATATTTTATGCTAAAAGAATCGAGTAAATAAAACATGGGCGAGGTTCAGCAAGCTCAGCTCTATTTAATCTTGCAGCGAAATAGTGCCTATAGGTATCAACATTTACTCAAGATTATTTCAATGAATCTGACACCGAACGCGCATTGAATAGTGATTTAGTTACTTGTAATCGCCAATATCAATACTATCGATCCGCGCCACTGACATAATGCGAAGGTCAGTGACTCCACCGATAAACTTCCCGACATCAACAAATTATGAATAACCGTAATTATTGAATTGTGATATCAGCTTGAGTTATTGCAGGAAACTGAACAGTGGACGCCGATTAGCGAAACAACTTGTATTTACATTTGTAACACGAATAAATCGATTATTATGATCTCTCCGATGTATCGTTGAATTATTCAGTGGCAAAATCGATGAATCTTAAAAACAGCGATAAAATTAGGTAGGTACGTCAGGTGCTTTACCTTTATCTGACGAATACAATAAATTAAAGAGCAGTTAAGCCGACCACCCGTAAGGCGATTTCGTAGAATAGGACCACGAATAATAAAACAACATAGAGTGCGAGTGAAGTGTGTCATTAGGATTTCACCGATCTATTTTTGTTTGACTTCCTCGCTCGATGATGTTATTTTTGGATCATTGTGAGTTAGTGGACGGATCAACGTAGATCAAAGTTTATTGCTCGCTGAAGATAGTACGTGTTTATATGGATAGAAATGTAAAAAACCAAACAAGGAGGCGATACTAGTTATGTTCCAAATGAATGAACTCGTAAAAGTAAGAGCGCTTGTATATATGGACAGCAACAAACTTTTATGTGCGAAAGGGAATGTTAAGATTTTGATTACGGATTTTGGAAATACGAGAAGTATAAATAAACCCAAGAACATTATTATAAAAACAAATTGCACGTCTTTTCTGTATAAAGGTCAAGAAAATATTGATCGTTTTATAAGATTAAATAAGCAACGAAAGACATAACAGACCTTTTAGTGATATTTGCACAGAATTTCATTACAATTTCCAGACTAAATAGATTAGATTGTTACAAACTTTTATTACCATATAACCACGTTATCAATTTTATTACGCAAACCGATCGTAAATAGTCAACACAAGGTACAGTGGGTGGTCGTGCAAACAACTCTTGATAAAACCCCTTAAAACAAAACACAATCTCTAACCCTAAACCGTGCGAAAGACTCAAAGATGGCAAACGCGTGAAAGATTAAAATTCTTTTCTTAGCGATTCCCTCTATAAAGGGAAGCCGCAAAAACTTGGCCGATTGCCAACAGGTTCTTTCTCTGAATCGAAGACGATCGATGGACTTGAATTTATTTATTGGGGTTACCAGGGACATATGAAACGGAGCTAGTAGTACGCTAAAACCGTTTAAGGTTATGTCTTGTGTCTTCCACTGTTTGTCGTGTACTGAAGAAATGACAGGGCTAACCTTATCTGTCAGTGTTGCCCCTTATAAACAATCCGTGGAATATCGCTTGTTGATTTATAGGCTATCATGATTTATTGATGTAGTTGGATCTCCTTTTATAACGTCTAGACGCTTTATTTGAGTAAAATCATATGTTTATTTTCATATTGATATAGCAATGAAATGAGCATCAGCTGTTTGAAAGAATCGAATTGTAGAACGTGACTTATAAAATAAATATTGTTGCTGAATTCAAGTTCTGTATTGCAGTGTTGATATCGATAACACTAGTGTTATTAGTAATAATAGCTATGTCATGAGAATCCCAGTTAGAAGTTAAACTAGTTCGGACGTAAGTGAAAAATTCCTATTCATTTTCGAAACATTTATCATTATAGCACCTTATCTTAGTAACAATACGTTCTGCTGTTTGATGCAGTATTATACGAGAACCGGTTTCGTAAGGTGCTGTTAATCAAACAGAAGCCACATTGAATGGTTTCATCGACAGCTTCTCGTTTATTGCTTTGTTTATCGTGTCGATACTCGAAGGAGTTACAGTGTTGCAAATATTAGTACTAATAACACGTGATTTAATGTTCTTATTGGCTGCAAGTATTGCATTACATTGTATCGCTCTTTCTACTTCTGTAGATATTATCGGCAAGGATAGATACGTAGAAAATGTCTGATTTCTGAAAAGAATGGATTATTTGAATTGAAGAGTATTTTGAATTAATCTGTGTCATTATCCGGAAAAGAACCGGAGTTACCAACATAGTTTGCACAATAAACAATTTGTAGTGGCAGTATGCTGGCCATGTTTTTCGAAGGACCGATGGCCTGTGGAGCAGACGAATCCTAGAGCGGAGAACGCGTATCGGCGTAGCGTGGAACTCCCCCCAGGTAGATGGACCGACGACCTTGAGAAAGTAGCTGGGACAAGCTGGATGCGGAAGGCGGAGGACAGGGTATTGTGGCGCAGCCCGGCAGAAGCCTATGTCCACCAGCGGACTGCGATAGGCTGAGTTGATTGATGTCATTTATTATCTTTACGGAACGCAATAATGAAAATGTCAAAAGGTTGAAATGTCATCTTAGATTTCATTTTAGACTTTATAGTTATGGTCGTCAAAACATTAATGGCATTGTTTGTGGCTAGACGTAAAATTAACGAAGTCGCCAGCCCATTTTATGAAACAACGACGAGAATTCTATTAATAACAAATGAATTTAAATAATAATTGATTCTTTTGTTTCTAGCACTTCACATAGAATATGTTTTAGATTTAACAGCAAAAGCCACAAGTACACGTATGAAGCAAAAGTAATTACAACCACGCCACAAGACTGCAAACTACACAGCTCACTCAACCACAAAAAGCTATAATACCGAACTCGCATATTGAAATCAGCAACTTTCTTCATTTTATCTTTTTTCATCGCTTCGATGCCTTCCACATTTTCATTATATTCCGTACTTAGGCTAAAAAGCCAACAGCGCCTTTGTTCGAACCGTCTTCTCAGCCGTTATGGGGAAGTTCCTTCATCCTAATTTACATGAATAGTGCGCGTACAAGGTTTATTTAATGCACTATTTTATTAGCAGCAGAACGTAAATAACGGGTTTCTTACTTGATGCTTTTCTGTGAAACGTAGTATAAGTTATAATTTAAAGGATAATCTTGTAGAATCATGAATTTGATTTGTTGATGAGAGTGAAGCAAGTAGACTCTCTATAATGGTTGGTTAAATGATTTATTTAAAATACCTTATTCGGTAAATAAACGAGAAATTGCGGGCTTGAAAAAGGTCATTGTGATTGCCCATAATCATCTTATCGTATAATAGAAGAATAATCAGAGAGTGATTGATAACAGAGAAATGAAATCAGAGAGTCATCATGTATAGATAAAGTTCCATTTTAAGATTTCAATAAATAAAGCTCTTTTGCCTTTGAAAAAGAACAGAAAGATAGCTTTGTTAAGAACCTGCATTAATATGTTCCCACTGTTTGGACAAAGGCCTCCTCTCTGTGAGAGTGCGCCGTAAACCACCACGCGGGCCCAGTGCGGGTTGGTAGATGTCACAACTGTCTTCGAATTTTTTGTTCTTGAACGTGCTGATTTCCTCACGATGTTTTCCTTCACCGTTTTTAGAGCAGTGGTGATTAAGTAATAGTAAAGTGGGTTCGTATATACGACCTACAACTCTAGCCACAGCCACGGAGTAGAAACAAAGTACGGCCATCACTGCTCTCAAAATACAGAAACAAAGAATTATTTTGAAATCCAATCCAAAACTTTAATAAAGTGAACGCAATTAATTTGTATTACTTGATTTCTCATCTTGTAAATCGTTCAAGTGAATTCTTCGTAGTTGATTTGCAGAATACGGCTCAGTTTCGAAATAAGTCATCAGTACCGCTTCAGTGAATAACGTAATGAGCCCGAAACTCACATTATACATCAACCTTTATTCGAAAACCATTACAGTTTTAACCCGAATCCCTTTATAATTTCCAACATTTAATGTAAGAAAACAATACGTTCTTTTTTCGTAAACCCCATTTTGTTTTGCCAATATCTTCATAATTTATCGCTCAGCTCTTGTTGAGGCGAAAGCTGGTGTAATGAATCTGCACTTTACTTTAATTTCCATCATGAGAAGTGTTAGTACTTGAGCAGTTTTCTTATAAGAGGTTTAAATATTCCGCTTTATTTAAACTAGCTCCGTAGTTAGATGCTGAGTAATGCTCGCTTTGAAATACAGTTTTATAATATAAGCAATATAAAACGAGTAGCTTGTAATCTTTTTTTTTCCTAGCATCTAAGTTGGTTTACTTTTTAAGAACCGGCGGAGTATGGTAAATGAAAGCAATTAGTTAACTGCGTTTTATGAGATTGTTTAAAATTTATCTTAGACGTGTAAGTTATTTAATTTAGAATATTAAATGACTATGAATAATAGCAACGTACCATATTAAAATGAAAAAAGGGCTTTGGGACTAAAAGAGATAAAAAATTGGGCAATGTAGGATAATTAGTGTGTGACTAAGGCCGAAATCTATAAACTTTACTTAGCACGATATTTTGCTTGGACATGTCGCCGTTTATATGTGGCACGTGTAGTTTGATAGTTGTAGACCCAGATAGAAATAACGTTCAGCACGTAAAAAAACAAAGTACGTTGTACATCTTTACAAATGTTAAAACTTATTGATATTGACACAACTGAACAACAAAATGCCAAAACCCAAATCAAAAATTCCGACAACCAGATTTCCCGCACACAAAACCACAGACAGTTCCAATCCAAATAAAAAATGCACGACAACACTCAACGGGTCACCAGCTGTCATTTATGTAACCCAGTCCGGTTTGCAGTTCATAACCGAACGGAACATTAAAGATCAATCATTATACGAGTACAAACACATACACAAATGCACTTACTACTGCTGGTGACATAAATTATTCAAGCTTCAGCCTCGGGTCGATAACCCAGACATCGTGAACGTGGAAACAATATGACTTATTCAGAAATTCTCTAACTAAAAATAGGTACTGAAAGCCTTAGCCTTCATACGCACGGGCGCTTTTTCAATGACGCGCTTTAAAAAAGCGCCCGTGCCTGTGAGGGCTTTATTAAGGCACTTTAGTAAATTAAACTTATTAAGATTGCATAGGTACATTTAGATAAAAAACAAAGGTACTGTTTTCCTTTTGTGTTGTTCGAGCGGTTGTTGACGCGCATTTTTAAAGCGCCCTTGCGCTGAGGTCCTTAAGTAGATCAAACTAACCAAGATTTGCGTAGAAATGCATTAATTTAAATTGTGCCAGCCCATTTTTTAAATCTAAATGCTTTAAAATATCTAAATAAGAAAGTGCACGTTGAAGTAAAAACGACGTCAAAGAAGCGCTTTTATACGGAGAAATATACCATTTTCCATTTCATCATTCGAGCGCTTTTTAAGCGCCCATGCGAATAAGCGCTAAGGTGCTTTAGTAGATCAAACTTAGCAAGATTGGCGTAGAAATGCATAAATTTAGATTGTGTGAGCCGGTTTTTAAAATCTAAAAGCTTTTGGAATATCTTCGTGAGATATAAGAACCCAGTCCCACTTGAGCTTCAGCTATCCTGATAGTGATGCTAAGCGAATGGTTTTTCAGTTGAGTTCCTCGGTTGGGAATAGTCGATTATTCCGTAGAGGTAATTGAATAGGTAAGTCAATTTAAAAATGCATGTAAATTCTTGGAAATATTATATTTTAAAGAAATATTTTTTTAAATTGTCAAAAATGAGTAAACCTTCTACTTTTACACATCATCTAAATTGACACAATATTATTCGATATTAACATATTTCAGCATTTATTACGTGCTTTCAGTTAATATTGTTTTAAATTTATCTCTGTTCCATTTTTTATTAAAAATTTTGCCTAAAAAATAATATTTTTAAAAATGTAGGGTTAATCGACGTTTGTGACTGTACGAAAGACAAAAAGCAAAAAAAAAATCATCAGTGTGGTAAGTACAGTCTATATACTGACATCATGCACATCAGTATGTGCAGTTGACTGTACTTACCACACTACAAACAATAGGGAACAATTTGACATTGACAGTGCCCTTATGTCGTAGTAATAAGAGCGTTTTATTTTAGTGCAAGAATTACCACTAATATGCAGTTGACTGTACGAAAATTTCAGCTTAAAAATTATACTCGTGAATTGTTTGTGTGATTCAATAGAATACACGCTTCAACAGAAATGGTAACACTGGTACTAATAAGTCCCCTTTCCAAGAAAATCGATCGCCGTAGCTATTAGCTATAAACCGTTTACCGATTCAACCACCCCGTCTATTTTAAATATATCTTCGAATACTGATTCAATTTTAAAGGAAGGAACATTGAAAACCAATCAAAGACCTTTATCAGAGTACTATCAATCTATTTTAAAGTAGTAGTAGAGACAAGGTAGGACACTATGCTAATGAGATTGACATTGATGAACAGGATAATTGACAGCGCTGATTTATTCCTGTTTTATTTTACATTGGACAATCTATTTGTAAAGGATTTGTTTGTGAAACAGGGTGGTTGTTGATGTTTTTCAGGAATAAATTGTTTTCAGTTCCCGTTGCTTTAAAAATTAGCCTAATTTGTTTTTTTGCGGTCGACTAGATACTGTTTACACATTCCTTTGGTATTGGTACTCACCAATAAAATATCTATTATTTTTTTGGATATAAATATCTGATCATCAAACTCATTCATCTAGATTACGTTGATTTATACAATAACTAAAATATTCTTACGAAAAATATCTTCGGAATACAAGATAAAGATATGTAAGGTCCAAATGTCTACGTGGGTTTATTTTATGTAAATACTTCACAAGCAGATATGATAGAAATTCATGAATTGCATTCCAATCGACCGTTGATCGTCTTTACAGATTTTACTTTGCCATGTATCGCGTAATCATAATGTCCCAATTCAATTATAATAATAATAATAAAACGTTTATTTTCTCTACACACGTTATGAACAGAGTTTGACAGTAGTGCACGAACAAGGAGCTAACTTTGTGAGAGACTGGAGCCTGAGATAGGTTTATATAAAAACCTGTATTACAGGTCACCAGGGCCCTCCCGCGGCTAGATGCCCGTTTTTTGGATACACGACATAAAACAATGCATGATACTTATCGAACTATACATTAATAAAACACAATATTATAAGATTTAGTAACAAATAAAGATAAATAAAAATACAAAATACTACTATATAGAAATACCAGTTCCATTTGTGCAGTTGTTTATTTTGTAGAATTAGATAAGAAATCATGAGTTTGCTATTTGGTTCCCAGAAGCACAAAGCTTCGTATAGAGGCCAGCACATTAACCTACCCCAATCTGTCAAATTTCAACAGATTTTCAACTTTACCGCAAAGGAATAAGGTTTGAATTCAATTGGGAATATTTGATAAATTGGGGTAGCTTGATGTGCTGGCCTCTGTACTATAAAATTATTATGTTTATACCAACCTATTATTTAGTAGGTACTCGTGAAAATAAGACAAAAATAACCTACTTAATCTTGAAGGAAAAGGCCCCAGGTGAAAAGATGTCTAAAACAAAGGAAGAAAGATCCAGCAGAGTACTTACGCAACACACTGTCAGTAGCAACAGTTTCCATTTTGACAGTTAAACAACATTCATTGCGTTATTTACTTTGTTGAGCAGATAGTATTTTTAAGGGTGAAGCCAGATGAGCGTATTTTCTGCTACATTCAGTTTCATACAAAAATCCTGTTTCGTTCACACGGCGACGCAAAATGAGTTGTTGTTGTGTGTGTTGTTGAAATTACGCGACCGAAATTAAGCGACTCACAACTCAAAAAATTACGCTCGTCTGCGTTCACCCTAAACCACGTATTAACCAATATATTAATATTCTTCAAAATTATTCAAATTGTGGTTGATAGTACTGTGCGCGCATTGTCGGTAACTTTGTCGAAAACATCTGTCTGTCTCATTCCCAAACCACTGTCATTATAATATGGATAGGCTACCATTACTAAGGTAGGTAAAACCCATAAAAGTATCTATACTCGCTATTTTCCATTCTCGCGACGAACCATCAACTCAGTTGTTATTTACACCCACTAATCTTTTTTTCCGGTATCCATTAGTTAACATCGCTTCCTAGAGTGTCATTTGTGCCACTTTAATTGACGGTTTAAAAATATAAGCTGCCGTGCATAAAGGTTAACCATTTATTTTAGAGAAGAGAAAAATATTTTCTGCGTTGCGAAAAATACTGGCAGGCTACATGTGAACAAAAAAAGCAGTTTCGGAATTGGTACGTTAAACTTTTTTTTTAATGCATGGTTGGCATGTCGTGAGGAAAGTTTTGAGTATGGTTATGATTAAAAGAGTAGGGGAAGCCCAAAGAAACGATGGATGGACAGTGTGAAAGATGATAAGGCTAGAAAGGGAATGACTATTGAGATGACTACTATAGAGAAGTATGGAAGAAAAAGACATGTTGCGCCGACCCCAAATAAATTATGATAAAGGTAAAATGATGACGTGGCATTGAATCCTCGTTACACTTTTTTTTTTCGTCTTGTCGATGGTTCTGCTTCTCGATAGTATTTGACTTTATGATTACTTGAATAACTTAGGACTGGACCGGAACCCTTGTTCACGCGACAAAGAAGCGAATCGATTTAATATCATTGATCCCGCGAACGTTGATATCAAACTCAATTAAACAGGACACACAATCAATATCAGAAACGCGATATTCAAAGCAGCCTCGTTAGTCTATCATTTTGAATCAGACCACAAGGTCCTCGATATCATTACAAAGCCTAACTCAACAGAAATAACGTTCTGTCCGCAAACGACAGTCGTATTATTAATACTATAGTTTAGTCCATTATTATCTATCCCATAGCGATACAAAACAGGACAATGCATTACAAGTAGCCGGAATGACTCGAAGTCGATCGTTCTAATCTTTACTATCGACCCCGATCTAGACAGCGTGTTAGCATTGTCATAGAGTAAGAATTTGTAGAAGCGGCACTCAAGCTCCAAACGCATTCTAAATGCCTAAAGTGAACACTCTAAGGATTGTGTAGTGGCTTGCTGCGCCATTTAGACGCTCTGTGCTCGATCTTCGAGAAAATTGGCAACCCCTATTTGGTTTGGGTAAACTCATACTCTCTGAGTGTTTGGAAGTGGACCATGGAAAGTACGGTCACCAAAGGAGATTATCAGGGCCAGGGTCGTCGTATAAAGAAGTTTAGTAAGAAACCGATGGGTATTTTCGAACAAAATTTAATTTAACTAATAGAAAACAAACAAATAATTTAGCTAATTAAATTTCATTCGACAACGTCCATCGGTTTCTTACTAAACTTCGACTACATCTGACGACTTTTGTTACTTTTCTCATTTGGTGACAGTATCATTGAGTTTTAGAATGAGACTGTCAAGCTACGACGACGATACAAAACCGAACTTTTCCTTAAAGTTGATTTGCCAAACAAAGTGTCACTTCTAAACGTCTTTCTTATTCTATGGCTTTGTTTATGTTTTGTCTCGCGTGAATCAAACCTTTATTTATGTTGAAGTCGGTCGATTGACTTGTTTCGGAAGATATAAACTTTAGGTTTTACGAGTTACTTATTTTTACTTTTCTTTAGAAGTAGTTTTCGGTCAGCGTTACTCAATATAATGAAACTTTGTGGGCTTGTAAAACAATGTTGTAATGTTTGTTTATAAAATTGGAACATTATTCTAAAACATTATATAAGCTTTTCTTTACAAAAACTATTTGATGTTTATGTGTTAATCGTGTTTGGGAATTTCTCAATATCGATCCAATGAAGTCATTTACATTTTTGCTTTTTTTATTGAATCTGACCAGTTTTGACAAGGTGTGCCTCTTAGATTTTAACATAATCCCAATCGTAGTTTAAGCTAGGGTCCAGCTGGTAACACACTTACAATGAAAATGCCTTTCATTTTGACAACTTAACAACATTTATTGTGTTATCGACGTCGTCGAGCAGACGAAT
This sequence comes from Gortyna flavago, assembly GCA_963669345.1. Classification (NCBI taxonomy): domain Eukaryota; kingdom Metazoa; phylum Arthropoda; class Insecta; order Lepidoptera; family Noctuidae; genus Gortyna; species Gortyna flavago. Next base: position 12,802,613 of record OY770136.1, on the reverse strand, counting down.
TTTTCTAACATATGAAGCAATGGATTAGGAGTTTTTTTCAAAAGTCTTTGGATTGCAATTGAAAGTGTGTTACTCAATTGTGGTGCAAGTTTTAAGAGACCTACTTATTACATACAATAATTAGTTACTAGGTACCGCAAGAGAAATTGTTCCAATCTTCATCTAGAACATAATTTATCTTCAAGCAAAACTGCTATGGACGATAGACACTTTTTAAGACTCTCTCTTGCCATAACTATTAAAGCAGGTCGCTATGGTGTTTTGCTACTCGTTCCGTAATCAGCCTACAATGTTCCCACTGCTGGGACACAGGCCTCCTCTCTGCGAGAGGGAGTGGGCCGTAATCCACCACGCGGGCCCAGTGCGGGTTGGTAATTGTCACATATCTTCGAATTTATGGTTCCAGAACATGCCGGTTTCGTCAAGACGTTTTCCTTCACCGTTTCGAGAGCAGTGGTGATGAAATAATTTACACAAAGTAATGCGATGGTCTGGGTTCGAACCTACGACCTACAACTCATAAGTCGCGCCCGTTACCACCCTACCCTTTATCTATGGCAAATCATATTCCGTACAATAGAAGCAAAGGTTACTGATTTGTAATATAATCTAGATGGTAATATAAAGCCTATAATAATACCCGCAGGGTAGAAGATGCAATGAAGATGGGTAGAGGCTAACATTGACAAGAGGTATGAAGCAAAATTAAACATAGGTATGTCATTATCAGTACCTACCTACCAACGACTACTGAAATGATAAACTTCATTTCAATACGGTCCAGACATTGAAAAAAAACAACAAGTCTATCTAAAAACGTAAAAAGCTTAACGTCATGTTACACTGATATGCTAAAAAAGTTTAAAAACCGCTGTACCGAAGTAATTCCTTCGTTGAATTAAACGTTTAGTGTAATGCATATTCAACACACATGCCTCAGTAAAATAATAATCGTTAGTATGTAAATGAACTAAGTTCTACTTAACGTGACCCTTTCGTTCTCATCTATGCATTCAATTGTAATACAAATAACGAGATTATAAAGGGTTCTAATTTTATTACGATTTTGAACTATCAGTTTAGAGTTTCTGGTTGTTTTATTAATGTGTCAGGAGTTAAAATGTATGAATTGTAGTTTGTGATGACGAGATTATTTGTTTTGTAAATGTTAATGAACAGCAAAGGATACATGCTGGGTAATCAATTACTACTGTTTTGTAACGTCTACATAATTAGCCTATGTTCCCACTGCTAGGACACAGTTCTCCTCTCTGTGAGAAGGAGTAGGCCGAAATCCACCACGCGGGCCCAGTGCGGGTTGGTAGATGTCACATGTCACATACATGACATGTCTTACAACTCACTTACTCATGTCTTACTGTCTTTGTCTTTATGTCTTGATGTGACATGTCTTTAAATTTTTCGGGTTGGTAGATGTCACATGTCGTCGAATTTTTGGTTCTAGGACATACCGGTTTCCTGTCGATGTTTTCCTTCACCGTTTTAAGAGCAATATTTATGAAATAATTTATACAATGTAAAGTGCCTGTCTGGGTTCGTAACTACGACCTACAACTCGTAAGTCAATTCCGGTAACACTGCTCCTGAGCCACCACTGCACCTCATAATTGTGAAAGTGAGCTTCATTTCATTTATTTTATGTAGGTACAAAAGTTTGTGGCTTACTATTCACACGCGTGTTATGTTATGTCATGCTTTATGCAATCTATCTAGGTTTCTCATTGATTTTTCTTTGAGACAACATTCCGAATTCTAAAGCACAATAGTTGCAAAAAAATACCAACCTATTATTTTCCCACTGCACGGCTTAGGCACGGGCCACACAGAAAGGATCTGAGACGCGGACGGGGCGCAGACGCGGCAATTGGGATACAAGACACAGGCGCGTCACTTTTCCATCAGGAAAAGCGACGCGCCTGTGTCTTGTCGTTTCGTTTCGATACGTGAATCTACGTCCCGTCCGCGTCTCAGGTCCCGTCTGTGGGACCCGCGCCTGAAGCCTCTTCTTTTACAGAGAAATTACGAGCATTGATCACCACGCTTGCTCAAGACGGGTTGGCGATTTCTCACGATATTTTTCCTGTGACCTACGTCTTCAGTAGTTACTTACCTACATCTTTATTAAAGGATTAGCTTCTGCCCGGGACTTCGCCGCATGAAATTTCTTGTTCCCCGACCCACCCTGTCACATCGGGTCGCCCGTCCGCTCTATTACTTAATTTTCGCTTACCGTTCTTTCTAACTTTATACTTTTTTTCAGCTCCTAAGGGTTCTTCCTCAAGAATTGGGCTATCAAATGCAAAATGATTTATTTGAATCCGACTTGTAGTTTCAGAGTGCTCATTAGTTCGTTCAAACAAAAAAACAAACAAACTCTTCAGCTTTATTAATACAGATTGGAAACATCTCTTTGAGAAACGTCAAACGGTTTGCAAAACATGCAATTCATTAGCAAACAAACGTTATTTTCTTTTGCCATTCATATTATCTGGACCGGGATCACAAACAGTCCTGTTACGCTTTTAAGATTTATTTCCTTTATAGCATAAAACAGGAAAAATCAGAGAATTGAATATCTTAACCGCGTTACATCAAAAAGAATTTTCTCTTTCGTAATCCAATACTTAACCTTCTTCATTTAAAAGTTACATGATACCCTAAAGCTGAATGCAGACCGTTCAAAAAGAAAATCCATGCATTTTCATAGTTTATTACTCTTGTGATCCGGTCATAAATTATTTTCAGAGCTGCTTATTAAAAATTAAACATATAATCCTTTTTGATATTTTTACATTTTTATGCTGCGGAGCTCTTAATTGAAACCAACAGTTTCAGTGCCGTAAAATTAAAATTTCGTCTTGTCTTCGTTTGCCTTCTAACTTTATATTTCTACACGCTCTGAATTTTTAGAAGTCACACGTGTGGTTAGAGGGTTTCTAAAAACTTGTATTTTTCGTGTCTCTGAATGCTTAGTGAGCTATGTTCCTTAGCATCGATCAAATAAAAAAATACCGGCCAAGCACGAGTCGGACTCGCACACGAAGGGTTCCGTACTACAATTACTTGTATTGATAGATAGATAAACCATTTATTTGGCGCACACAAAAGACAGCACAACACACAAAAGTACAATATTCTATGATTACCAATTACCCACATGAACATAATATAAAAACAAGGTGCCGATACAAAGCAAAAAAAATTAATAAAAAAAGGAAAAACACACATATACCGAAACAAAAGTGACATCATGACGAATACAATAATAACATAAAATTAATAACGAAACATACACAGTGCGGTGTGCGTCTCAAGGTTGCACCAAATGGGAGTCCAGCTCAGCATGTGTCAGGCAAATGTACCTGACGCTACGCGCGTATTGGGACCCCCTAACTTATTTTTATTAGTTGTTGTTATAGTTTGTTTCAACTGTTTATCTGTTACGGTTCATGAGATACAGCCCGCTGACAGACTGACGCGGACAGAGCGGAGGCTTAATGATAGCACCCTTGGTACCCTTTGGGTACGAAACCCTAAAAAGCAATGAAACAATCTTTTTTAGGTCCTTATAAAGTCTTCCTTTACACCAGACGAGTCCAAAAAGTCCACTTGTTTGACTTTAGATACTGAGATAGTAACGTCTATGATAGCCACTTCGATCACCTTGTTTCTATAACCATGAAAATTTAGAAACTCGATCTCAAAGCACAACTTTCTGAACACGACTTAAATGTACCTCAGACGCACTCCTAGCAAAACGGTAAAGCTCCTCGCGACAGCTAGCTAAAAATAAACCTGGTTGATATAATACACTATTAACTTTTATAGGTTTATTTCTGTCGACCACTTTCTCGGAACCTGTTACAAGGTATGTTAACCATCATTCAGTGTTAAAATGAGTAATAAAAATGCTATGAATTATTGAGTAGCGCGATATGACACTAGGTGTAGGCGACATGATTTTAATTAGCAATTTTATTTATTCTGCGCGAACAATTTTAGTTTTATACTTTTGAAATACGTTACTTTAGTATTTATGTTTTATGCATCTATGTATGCATTGCATGTAAAAATGGTACACCATAGACTACCTGCAGTAATGTCTCCTCTTACGCCCTTAATCTATCAAAAGGTTGTCTTTAGAAGATCGCATCTAGTGTAATATTGTGTAAAATTTAGACATTTATATCCGTTATTTATATCGTGCACAATAATAAAGATTGATTCATATTCTATATAGGGTCAAATTAAATTAGATACCTAATCAATAAATTGGGTCAATACAGGTTAGTTAGATAAGTTAGATCTATCTTTATGGATTTAGCATGCATAACTTGACCCTTGACTAAACCACTGAACCGATCATCCTGAAATTTTGCATAAAGTGCTGTTCCCGAGGAAAACAACAATACACGTGGCGCTATCTATTATCATAATAACGTAATATTATATAATATAATCATATAGTTAGTATTAATTCTGATTTTTCAATCATCTGATAACTTTATTCGAGGTAGAATTTTGAAATTTTAACAGTTATTTCATACAAAAACTGTCAAACGTCAATTTTATTCCTCGAATAAAAGTATCTGGCGATGGAAAAATTGGCCCTAAGTGAAACAAGCTTTACTCTGAACTTAAAAATAACTAGTCCTTTTTAATCAAACAACATGACGTGCAGAAATCGAAACCTCTCTCCAACTTTCTGCAATAATAACATGCAATCCATATCAGTCACCCCGATCGCTTTAAATACAAAGTGTGGGTAGTTTTCGATGGCCAAGTGTCACAGCTAGAAATTGTTTTATCGCGACAATCGTTCTGCGAGGAGATTTATGTCTGGGAACAATAAATAACGAAATAAATGGCACCAAATCGTTTGTTTCATTGGTCAAGCTCTGTTTTGGATTGCTTTGCAAATGCTTTGAAGGTATTGTTTTCAACGGCGAGTTAAGGTAAAATGGTGATTATATTTTTCTTTCATCCGGGTTTTGAATTAAGAATTTAAAATTGAAAACTTCTCAAACTCATCCTACGACAAAACATAAATGTCAAATCCCTATTCCTTAGGCTTAAAAAGATACACTATAAAGAACAAGAGATTTTTTTTCAAATATAAACTACCTTAACCTCTCAGGGACGAGCTGATACAAATTTGGACCACAAGCTTCCTTAAGCCGACGCGACCGCGTAGTGACGACCTCATCGTTTGTTTGGTTATTTCTTTTATAATATTTTACATATCTCTTGCTCTGTAAGTACACCCTTACACCCCTGAATGCCGGGGTGTATGACTATCATTACAGCATAGGTTTTGGAATTTGAAAAAAGAACTGTCATACTCATACTGCACGAAGAATATTTTTAAAAAGTTAATTTTTTTTTTCTCGGTATCGATTAATTACTCGAATCGGAATCTAGACAATTTATTTTATAAAGATTTTATTTTAAATATGGAACTATTTGTTTCCACATCGTATGTTAGATGGAATCGATTTAAAAATCAAACTGGCCAGCAAGATTTGACGCGCTTGCGTGCGTGAAAAAAAAAAGGCAGTCTACTAGTAGGCGCGAAAGCATCGCGAAAATAATTAATTTTCTTGTTTGAGTTCTTTTTCAAAAGTTTTAAACATGTCTAGTGACGAAGACATAGATCTAACGCCCGATTTTATTAAAGAAAGGGCAAAAACAGTTGTCGAAAATATATTACCGCCGAACTCGAAAGAAATATATGTAAAGGCATACGACGAATTTACGAAATGGCGGTCAGAAAAAAAAGTGAAATCTCTTTCTGAAAGTGTTTTTATATCATATTTTGATGAATTATCTAAGAGGCTACAACCTTCCAGTTTATGGTGCTTTTATTCCATGCTAAAATCTACAATGATGACAAAACATGACGTGAATTTGAAAGATTTTTCTAAACTTACTGCTTTCTTGAAAAGGCAGTCTGACGGCTTTAAAAGCAAGAAATCGAAGGTATTTACTGCAGAAGAAGTACAGAAATTCTTAAATGAAGCTCCGGATGAAATTTATTTTGCAATAAAGGTACCTACGTATTTACTTGCCCTTTTTAATAAGTTACCAAAATATTTCACAAAAATACTATGCGAATTTGGTGCCTTTAATACAACTTATGTCTTTTTTACAGGTTGTTCTAATTTTTGGGATATCGGGAGCCTGCAGAACCGTGGAATTGACAAACTTGACAATAGAAAATGTAGAAAAACATAACAAATTACTACTCATAAAACTGCCTAACACGAAAACTAAAATTGACCGGTCATTTGTTGTGCATGAAGAATTTGCAAATTATGTTGAAAAATATCAAGCTCTTCGGCCTGAAAACGTGGATACAAATCGTTTTTTTCTTAATTACAGTAAAGGAAAATGCCACAGACAAGTAATAGGAAAAAACAAATTTACAGGCATGCCAAAGCAAATAGCCACATATTTAAAACTGAGTAACGTAGAGTTATACACCGGGCATTGCTTTCGCAGAACATCAGCGACTCTATTGGCTGATTCGGGAGCCAACCTCACTCTGTTAAAAAGGCACGGCGGCTGGAAGTCCAGCAAAGTGGCCGAAGGTTATATCGAAGATTCGATGGCAAACAAAAGCAAAATTACTTCTAAAATAACAGAAAATATAAACTTAAAATCACCACGTCAAAGCACATCATCTGAGCCATTTTTTAATGAAGAAAATAGTATCAGTCAACTGCCGCCATTTACGATGCAAGAACCTCAAGTCACTCAAACTCAAGTCTTATCATCACAAACTCATATTCAAACTATAAATATACCTAAAAAGAACGTGACCATATCTCTTACAAATTGTAATAATTTTACTATTAATTTTAATTAAATACACATTTTTTTCTTCTTAATAAATGTTCATTGAAACCTGCTGTCTTGTTGTTTACTTACCTCACAATCGATATGTAAAGCAGAGTATTTATCTCGGGCGTAAGCATCAATTGCATACTCGGGTTAATTAGCGCCTTCGCTTCGCTCAGGCGCCAAAATCCTTGTATGCAATTGATGTCATACAGCCCTTGTTTAATAATCTACTATTAGAATTAAAATGCAGAAAAAAGCACGTTAAGTTGTGTTGCGCTCCACAAGATTATGCGTTAATATTATTAGAAATGGTAGTTTTACATTGTTTAGTTTTATTACAATCCTTAAAACGGATAATAGTGGCCACTATTTTCGGTTTTAAAATTTGCGGTCGGCGTCATCTTAAGGTACTTTATAATTAGTTAGTTTGATCAGTTCTTACCTATTCTCAATTTAAACAGGCAGAGTCATTTGGGGGATACAATTGCAATTTCCTTCATTTTGCCAATTCAACAACATGCATTGCGTTATTTAGATTGCCAAGCAGACGAATTTTTAAACTATAGGAAGCTATAGATTAGATTGTCCTGCAAATTATTTCGTATTGTGAAAGAAAGTGTGGTACGCAATTGGGGTACGGGTGTAAGGCTTTCACGAATAGAGGCTGTTGTTTAGTCATTCTTACCAGAACCGGCTAATGGCCTATCTATGTAAACAGATTGTAGAGTTTACTTTAATTGCACATTTAATAACAAAAATGTTGCTACATTAAAGCTGTCCTGTTGAGGTAAAACTTTCTTTAAGATCTTTTCTTACTCAAGACGTCGTTTATTGAACAAGCCTTTTTCGGAATAGCAATTAAGTTAATCTTTAGATCTCTTTTTCTCAGAATTTGGTTTTTTAATAGTCCTTCATTTAGAAGTCCTATTTTACTAGGTACGGTAATAGGTACTTACTCGGTAGCGTTGGTTTTTTATCCGACTTCCAAAAAGGTTATAATTATGTTCGACTTTATGTATGTTTTTTTTATGTCTGTTCACCGATTTCTTCGTCAATTTTTCATCTGCCTGTCTTTTCCCAACTATGTTGGGGTCGGCTTCCAGTCTAACCGGATGCAGCTGAATAGGTACCAGTATTTTACATGAAGCGACTGCCCATCTGACCTATTTCTCCGTAAATTGCGAACCAATTTAAAAAAATATTTTTGTGTTTGAAAGGGTATGCTCTCGAGATGGTCCCATTCATCATTATCATGGTTTTTAGAGATTTTCACATAAAAATTTCCTTTCCAGTGAATTTTCAGTCAATTAGGAACACAACTGAATCGGTCGAGCTGTACTCAAGTCATACATGCGGCATTTGATTTACACTTTTGACACGTTACTACATTTTTGACAAGTTTTTGACAACGATTTTCGCTGAGATAAAATTGCGACTAGATTTTGAACGTTTTTAAATACGGGAATTGGCCTTCTGAAGGACAATTCTCGTAATTTTAAAAAGGTTCACAGTCTGATCTCAGTCTCAACCTGTCAAAAATACCTCTAATTTCCCTATATTTTGACATTTGTTAGTTGCCGAGATGAGACTTCGACTACATTTTGAACGTTTTAAATTACGAGATTTGGCCTTCTGAAGTCGCGCCTAATAGTTTATCATAATTAGGTTTTCAGTTATTTCAATTACATCTTGGGCATGGTAATAGTAAGTAGGTACAATTTTGAAAGACTGCGTAGGTATTCCCAATCCCTATGATAACATAACATAATCAGCCTATAATGTTTCCACTGCTGGGACACAGGCCTCCTCTCTGTGAGAGGGAGTGGGCCGTAATCCACCACGCGGGCCCAGTGCGGGTTGGTAGATGTCACATGTCTTCGAATTATTGGTTCTAGGCCATGCCGGTTTCCTCACGATGTTTTCCTTCACCGTTTGGAGAGCAATGGTGATGAAATATTTTACACAAAGTAAAGCGCCTGTCTGGGTTCGAACCACGACCTACAACTCGTAAGTCGCTTCCGTTACCACTGGGCCACCACTCTACACGACTGCTGCACCAATTCCTATGATCATTACTGATCATTTATCTTTAACGTTTGTAGGTAGGTGTAGGTTTCTGTAGGTACAGACAAAAAGTTAAACGTTAAAGATAATAGATCAGTAATTAAGAAATAATCGCAACATAAAAAGAAGGTTATTTTTATATTGCGTCGTGTTCTAGACATACCTTCGTTTATTAAAAGAGATTTATAAATATTCATAGCTCATCAAGCTATATTAAGGTTGTGGAGCACACGGTTTCTTATTCAATTTATCTGGTCTACTGTCCCATATTTTTTGTTTTGTAATTCCAAAGATGCTTATGCCTTTTGTTCGATTTACTTTATTTTAACAAGACGATACTTGCAGCTGTAGGAACAGTCAGCAACAAAACTCGATAACACTAACGTTTTGAAATCTTATTTTTTGAGCTCTAAATATTTAACTGCAATCGGAACAGAAATTAAAAGTATATTAACTCTTATTTATGAAACGCTGTACTTAATACAATGGGCATTGTTCATATTTTTTTAAATGTTGTAATTGAAAAACCATTTCGAGGAATAGCGTTACTAATCATTATGGACTAATTAATTTACAAAAAATATTAATATTTATTGATATTTCTGATAAAATACGATTGACCTTCTGTGCCCTTCAAATTACGTCACCTGCGACCGTACAGTTTAGTATCGTTACCTCAAAACTAAAATAAAAAGTAAGTGGCAAGTATTGTCTACAATCCGTCAGTGTCAAGTGTAAAATTATAATATGTCAAAAATATATTAAATTTAAACATTCCGTCTTGCCTCTTATTCATCTCGTTTATAAATCAACAATGATTACATTGTTTCAACAATCGACAATATTTAATATATCGGAAGAGCTATGGAATACAAAAAAAATGAAATGAAATGCTATGAAATGAAAAATATTTTAATAGATTGATACTTTGACACTTTGATAGGTGTGGATGACGTTGTGTTGACAGATTGAAATTTTTTATTTCTGTACTGTGCCACTGATGACGTAACCTACCTTAAAATTTTAAAAATTTTAAAAAAATAACTATTGAGCCAACCATCAAAATATTCAAATTAGTTTCTCAAAATGCTCAAAATTTTCAAAAAATGAAATTTAATCTAATGGTTAGAAATTTTAGACAATCCCCATTTATCGAATAATTTTGTGTTCATTCAGATGGTGTGTAAAAGTAGCACTGTTTTTTATTTAAAATCTTTATAGGTTGCCCTAAATATTCGACTTTTGTCGCTGACTGTACAAAGCCATATTATATCATGAGGATTATAGACATAGAATACTAACCGCTTTCTGGGCCGACCTCGGCGGTGCCGTCCTTCTTCAGGCACCCATTACGTGGAGATCCTTTAGCCGACAGAGGGATAGTATGAGCAAAACAAAAAAAAAAAAACTTTGAAAATACGTCAAAACTCCCAACTAAGAAAATCAAAATACAAATGTTCTGTTCACTTGAACCCAAAATACTAAATCTGAAATTCAACAACCATTTATTATTTTGGTTTCTAAATATGTTCACACGTTAGGAGTCAATTATGTGAACAACAGTGATTTGTAGTCTAAACTCGATTTATAGTACTCCACTGTCACCGCACTAAATGAAATATTTACCGCTGAAACTGAACTAAATATTTTGAGTATTCAGAAATTCATTTATGTATTGTGCACGTTTATCCCACTCCCTCTCACAGAGAGGAGGCCTGTGTCCCAAAAGTGGGAACATTATATGCTGATTATGTTCATGCACAAGCGCTTTTCATATTTTATCGTAGACGTCCTCTTTCACGTCCATAACATGAATGGAAATACGTGCACGTTATAACTTTATAGTGGACGGATATTTAAAAACGTCTTTATTAAATTATTTCCATACATTTTACCTACTTCCCTATGTTATCGTGATGCCGTGGACGTCCACGATAATATCGTCACATTAGATATTGTTCGTGCGTCCAAGACTTTCTCGTACATGGAACATGGTCATGTGTTATAGAAAAGTGTTTTATTTCGTTGGAGGAAAAAAAAAGAAAACAAAAAAAACCGAAGATAAATAACCTGATTATTTAATGAAGTCGCGTTTTAAATAAAACAGAATGATGGCTAGGTAGTTAAAACCGGACAAATTTCAGTTTATTGCCCTTTCTTACCCCACATAAACCAGTTAACCACCAAGAAAACACACATCGTATCGTGGTGTAATCTACCATTATTCCTTTTTTCCATACCATCCTACATAATATCCAGTTAAAAATACCACCCATCCTGTACTTCGCAAGTAACGTTTATTACGGAACAGCCTGTGGTTTTCGCAGTCCGCCATTAAAACCTGTTAACGAATTAAAATCGGAAGTTTGCGGTTCAGCCACCAAGGGAACGGCAGTTAGCAGACTTCTGGACAACTGGTTTGGATTTCAATCTTACATTAAGTACTTTTTGCAAAGTTTGTTTTGTATAAGGTTAATGAACTAAAAGGGTTATGATATTATTTTAACGTTGTTGAGAGTTATGTAGGGGTGTCACTTTTATCACTCACAACTGTTAGTGACAATGACTTTCTGAAGTTCGATGTGTCAGATTAACACCTCTGGTACAAGTGTTGACTAAGAGAAAAGTTCTTTCTACTCCCTACTTATTAAACAAGAAGGTACGAGTACCTGCAAATATTTCAAACATCTTTGGTCCAAAATTCAGCTGGGCTTACTCCTCACTGACGCAATTATAACATTACTAGCTTCCGCGGCTTCGCCCGCGAGATATGTAGATAAAAACTATCCTATGTCCTTCCCCGGGATGCAATCTATCTCTCTGCTTATTTTTTTCGAAATCCGTTCCGTGGTTTAGGCGTGAAAAGGTAACATACAGACAGACAGATAGACAGACAGACAGACAGAGTTACTTTCGAATTTATAATATTAGTATGGATTAAGTGCTTATTCCTGACTTAAATTGGCCGAAAATACAGTGTGTCAGGTTAAACGAGAGACATACTATAAGGGAGTGTAGTACGATGTGAACAACTTTTACTAAGAGACCAACACTGAAATCGAGAAAATAAAACCAGCCGCTCTATACATTTATGTTCGCATAACTGGACAAAAAATTTAGGGAACAGCTGTTTTTTTCTTCATCATATTTTTGAGTCCGCCTCTTATTAAAAGTAGTTCATTTTCATGAGTACTACACACCCTTAAAGTATGTCCCTCGTTTAACCTGAGTAGGTAATGACGGAAACCTAAGAAGGATGTTTGAACTTAATTCATCTTCAACAAGTAACGTTTTAGCAATATACCTACAACAAAAAAAAGGTAGTGAACACATAATTTTAACGTTTGTTTACGCGAAAATTTACCTACTGCTAGACATTTCGGAGCAAATTCGCACCAATAAATTTCGGTATTCGGTACCAACAGTATTTAGAACTTCAATTAAGGGTAAGCTTTCTATTATCGAGATTCTTTAGTACAGACTTGGCCGTCTCATATGAAAGTATCAGATACTGGCTGGAAGCTTTTTATTCGAAAGCTAGAACAGGGCTTTTTATAGACATCTTATCATCAATGGTCACCTTGGCCGCAAACTGGTAAAAAATAAGTACTTAAATACTTACAAACGCCACTTGCAAAGTGCCTAAAGTAATCTAAATATCTCCTAAACCAAACATCGTTAGTTTCAAGAGGAAAAAAAAAATTTAAGCCCTAGTATATTACACATTAAAACCTTATTACATACTGGCTTGTTCGAAATCATGGAAAGAAAAAATTGTCACGTTTCGTAATTTATGGATTACATTTGAATACTTTTATTTTCACGTTGTTGAAAGTACTTACTGCAGACGGCTTACGGCAGACGTTGACTTGTAATATCAGAACCCTCATGCCTTTCACATCCGAGGAACGTACCAGGATCATTACTGTGGTGCAATTAAGGAGATCCCAGAGACAAACGGCTAGAACAATGGGTGTGAGACATTGATGAATGATTCGTCTATAAACATGTAATATGTCAAGATCACACTATTCTAGTTTCCATTTAAATCCACGTTCGTCTTCAATAAAGTTATTTTTAGAACTGTTCCTATTTATTATAGCTCGTAAATTTCCCAATTACGCTGCAACAAATTTGGCGTTGTAAAAATAAAATGTCAGAAGGCAGGAAAGAGACGCTAGTAGTAATTGGTGACATCCGGCGGATAGTACGGCTGTAACTGGCGCATACGCATCGAATTAACAAATAGGCAATAATTTGTCGGCGGAGTGCAAACAACGCGATATAGATACGTATCGTAAAACGTTTTATTAGGAGGTATAACTTATCTTGATGTTGGCTTGTGACGATACGTATGTGATGGTGTAATAAGGTTTGATGCATATCATTAAAAACTTAACCCTTTATTTTGGCTTTGCTGTAGCCGGGTAAAAAGGTTTTCAGTAAACGGTACTTTAAAGATTATAGCCTATTTGGTACTTAGATACATGCAACCTCCGCGAGTGCATTATAAATAAATGGTATAAATACGATACAAACATTAATTTATATAAAGAATAAGAGAAAAAACAGTAGGTGTCAGATTTGACTGACAAGCAGTGAACGAGCTGACAAGGCAGAGACGAGGATAGAAATGTAAAAACGTGGAACCATCTTTATATAATACAATTTACTATGTGCCATCGTCTAGGAATGATTATTGAAGTAATATGACTTACTGTGGTTTAATTTATTCGTCCCGGTACTGAGAGCTCGTAAAGCTCTCACAGTACTAAGTAATAAAAAGCCAAAGTTGGTAATTGTATTAATAACCAGCGCCCCTATACCTAGACATATTTTTTTTTATCAAATAATGACATAGTTGTCACATTTTTACCACGTTCAATAAAGCAGAACAAGTATGAAAGAGACTTGTAAAATTGTCAGATGGTCGGATAGTCACCTGTCGGTTTTCAAATAGACTAAAATGCTAAAAGAATAAAAACATTACTAGAAGTAATGCCAGCTTCGATGCTGCTATCATCTGGCTATTTTAACACTGGCCTGTCAACAGTAACGGCCAGTTTCTTCATCAATAGTAACAGCCAAAGTAACGTAACAAAAGTCAAAGTAATGGTTAAAGATTTTTCACTATTTAAGCTGTTACTTTAATGAAGAAACACATGTGCCGTAGTTTCAGTAAAGGTCAAGTAAAAGTCAATAGTAAAAGTCAGTTTGACTGATTAGTGATTACTTTAGTTGTTGATGAAGAAACTGACCGTAAGACAGAAAAAATACTATGCACCATAAGAAACAGAGGGCAGTGGTGGCCCAGTCTTAACGGCCGTGACGCATTTGGCCCGCGTTGTGGATTTGGTCCACTCCCTCTCACAGAGAGGAGGTCTGTGCCCAGCTGTGGGAATTTTATAGACTGACTATGATAAATAATTAAATGATAAATTATTTTATTTTTGTAAGTAGGGTTGCACAAACACTTTTACACGTCAATCATATTTTTTTAAAACTAGATGAGGTCGGCGTTTCCTATATGACTACTCTGAGAACAAAGGCCGAAACAAACTCAGAGGTCACAGTCTCTTTTAAAGTCCAGACATAATCTTGGTCAGATTATATGAAGACCATGTAGATCGATGTCTGAGATGGTCTTTTGAGGAAAGGACCACACAGATTGCGAGTACCTGTCCAGTCAGTACACGCATTTGTCAGAAATCGCGCAACTCAACTCAAAATTTAAGGAGCTCAACGATTCGACGAAATATACATATATGCATAGGAAAGTTAATTAAAGTTTAGTGACTTGAGTCCTTGTTATACAAAATTCTACTTCAAGTGACAGTCCAATAAAACATTCAGCAGATTTCACTGTAAGAAACGAATCTACCTCATTAATCAGGAAACATCAGAAACATGAAGCGAAATACTCTTAGCAAATGTGTTAATCGAATTACTGTGCTATGCACCTTAAATAAAATATTAGCCAGACGAGCGGAAACGTATGAAATCCTAATTGCCCTATACCGATGATTCACATGCCGAATCCAATCTAATTTTGATTCTAAATCGGATGGAGGATGGTTAGCATCAGCGCTCAGGAGTTTGCTAGGAGTTCTGGTCAAACTGTGCTCTGATTTAAGGTATTTTAGGCTTATCTGTAAATATTTACAGGTAGTTCGGCGGGACCATTCCAAATAAAAGGCACGCCTAATTTAAATTGAAGTTACTTCGGAATCTATTTTTACCATTCTATTATGGTTGCATTTCTTTTTCATATTTTCAGGAAAAAATCATTCGTTATTTTCCTGCCAATTTATTTTTAATACAAAACCTCTAGACGTCTGCACTTTAAATGCCAAACAAAAGAAAAGCGTCCTTGAAATTAGACAAAGAATTCCACTCTTTCAACTGACAAAAACAAAATGACTAAACAAAAACAAAAGAGAGCTATAAAATCAAACTTCAGTATATAAATAAAGCTTATTCCGTTTCGACCAGTAAACGAACAAATAGTGCCCTTGTGAGCACTTTATAGGCCGTTAAATGCCAGTAAAAGGTTTTAATGAGATTATTAAACCACGTGTTTTGTTGTTGCGTTATCAATTCTTAAAGTTCATTTGCTCTATTTATGATGGATCGGTGCATTGTTTATTGACGCAGAAGGATTTGTTTAGGTCATTAATTTTACAGTGGATAGGCGTGTCCTGTCTTGCGAAATAAAGGATGTGGAGCGAAGAGTGAGGTGCTGCACTACTCATAAAAAATTTAATGACGCAATGGGAACTGTGCCTTTTAGTACATCATATTTTATAGTTTGTCGTTCGAACTCATTGTTGTGACTTTGACGAATTGTTGTCAAATCACTTGAGGTTGGCCTTTTGTGACGCATATTTCCACCAACTTGTTAATTTTTGTGTGTGTTCTTTTTCTGCGTCATGTTTACCGCAAATAAAGGTATTTTCTTTCTTCCTTTCTTTTACAGAAACACATTTTCTAGACACTACAATGTCAATGGTAACGTTGCTTTAGTAAAAAGTAACGTACATCGCTGCCCAAAAAAAAATAGCATAAAGCGGTGTCCGATTGCAATTACTTCACGTAAAAAGGGTCCTACTAGCTGCTCACGGACCGTCACAGGAACCTTGTAATCTTTCGCTATAATCAATTAATCACATATAGTTACCTCACCTGTTACAAACAGTATACACGTACTATTCATTAATCAAGGTGTCCCATATCAAATTAAGGAACTGGAGCATCTCCCACATCCCAACTTTGACACGACGGAGATAACCCGAATAACTTTCTGAGATTGTTAAAGCGCACATATAATTTATTGCCGGAATTGTGTGGAAATCTTCGCAGATTAGGGTTTTATTGAGGATGTTTAGACTATGTTTTTCTTTTTTTAAATAATGGGCGGCTCGTTTATTAATAATTTAATTTTGGGTGGCATTCGTATTTGTGTGCTCATTGAATAGACTTGTCTGTATGACTTTAGCAACAAAATCATTATCATTAGTTCCTTCATATTTAATACATAATTCTTCTTGAAATTGGCAGTATCGTCGTCCTCTTGGTAAAAACTATGTATTATTTTTGTTACTCTACCTGAATGCTTAGCTTTTATCAACCTGCCAATCACAATTTACTGCTCTAAATAGGTTTCATTCCAAGTTGCGCTTCAACACCCGGTTTCACGCCTTCTACATCCATCTTAAACAAGTTTACCACGTAATAATCAGTCTGTCTCCTTTTTCTATTATCAGATAAAACTCACCCATCTCATAGCCTGTTCAATCTTCTTTACAAATTACCTTAACATAATGAATCAATATAGGAATTTACCTTGTGAAGGAAATTTGTTCCCATAACACAAATTAGACATGAATGGCCAAGTCTGCGAATACTTCATCGATAATCAGTAATCAAAAAGCATATTCTTTAATGATTTTACTGGAAAATTTGCTCGCATTTTTGCCCTTTCAAGGTAGAATATGTGTGGCGCCAACATAATTCACACTACAGATATGGACGCAAAAAATATTACACATAACTGTCGTAAATGTCCTGGTGGTTAATAAAGCGTTTATTTATACATTATTGCAATAATGTATGTTGTATTGCAACATAAAAATAATGGCGCAAGATTATGTGTATCACTCGGGCCATCATTCTTATAAGAGGTAGACGGAGGTATTAAGAGTAAGCCCCATGCAATAAAAGAGAGCTGTTGTCATTATTTGCATAAGATATTTTCTACTCTGGACTGCTGCCGAGAATTTATAAAGTTTTTGTCCAGAAAACACCGGGCTTAATTTAAATAAAAACATAATTAGAATGAGAATTCACTTAGTTTTTCTACGAAGTGACTATCTGCCATCTATGATCTGACACTTGTCACACTTGTTGATAGTTTTGTATAGAAATATACATGTTTTTTTGAACTCAAAAAAAAAAGATAATTGATAAATAATTCTTATGCCAATTGATTCTTTGATTTCAGACATCAAAGAATCAACTGGCATAAGAATTATTTATCAATTATCTTTTTTTTTTTCGTTTTTATTTTTCTAACAAAATAATTTGTCAACTGAAATATGACAACGTCGCATTTTCTTAGCTTTAAATATGAATGATTGGTTTGAATGAAAATGAATTACTCGTATTTATCAATGAAACTTAGATACATGATATCTTCGAAACTATGCATTTTTGGACCACATATTCTAGGACTTTTTGTATTATTTTTACTTATAATATCTAACCCTAAAATTATGGGATATCAAAAAAAGTACGTTGTATAGCGATAATATTATTATGTAAAGCGGTGGATTGCGATTAAAAGTCAAAAGGCTGAGTTAAAAGATCTCACACCTGAGAAAATACAGGGTTAAGGGGTTTACTATGGTTAAGTACTTGATTCTGTTTTTTTTTTAATCAAATACTGTTCCATATATCTCGATTTTACTTTTTTTTGTTTCTTTTTCCGTACCTCGGAAAGCACGTTATGCCGTTGGCTGTCATTCGTGGATCTTTGACAGTCGTTACGGGTAGTACGAAGCCCGAAAGCCTGATAACCAGTCTTACCAAGGGGTTTCGTATTACCCAGTAACTGGGTTGTGGAGGTCAGATAGGCAGTCGCTCCATGTAACATACTGGTATTCAGCTGCATTCGTTTAGACTGGAAGCCGACCCCAACATAGTTGGGAAAAGGCTAGGTAGATGATGATATCTTGATTTTACTCGCGTAAATATTTAAAAAAAATTATGAAACAGCAGATTACTTTTTTGATAATCGAAAAAAAATTCCTACCCTAGAGTAGGATTTTTTTTTTCGATTATAGAATCATGAGCTGAATTAATAATTGCAGTTTGCACCCTGTAAATATTATTATTCTGAAGTAGGCAATTAGCATGGTGAGGGACAAGTACGAGTAGATGCGAAATTAAAATTGTAGCCGTGTTGCCCTTGTCGAATTAGCACACCTTTATAAAGCTAAGTATAAAATGTACGGACATACCCACTGAATAAAAAAATACACGTAAAAGCAAAAGAACGAGTGAAAAGGCCATCGCAAATTTACTTGCACAGTTTCTCTTCAAGTAGTTTGAACGAGCGTTGTAAACGGTGTAAATATTTGTTTTGTTCGCTCAAACGCAACGAAAGTAGGTATCGGTCTATCGGAGATGTTCGGCCACTTTCGGGTGTTGTCGGGTCGTAATCGGAAGTGGCAGCACGACTTTGTTTGTTTTTATTATAGTACGCTATGTTTGGATAGGGACGCCCATATTGAAGTTTGGAAATCCGGAAAAGTTTGCATATACGGTTGGTGTGCTAATTAATGATCCGATGTCAACTGGTTCTATTTTCAGAAGTAGTTTGGTAGGTATTTTCTGATTTTGGGTACCCATATCATACTTATTTGGTGGATTTATATTTATAACATAATCAGCCTATAATGAGAATGAATGAATGAATGAATGAATGAATGAATGAGAGTGTGGGCTGTAATCCACTACGCAGGCCCAGTGCGGGTTGGTGGATGTCAAATGTATTCGAATTTTTAGTTCTAGGACATGCCGGTTTTCTCACAATATTTTCCTTCACCGTTTTGTGAGCAGTGGCGATTAAATAAATTACACAAATTAAAGTGCCTGCCTGGGTTCGAATCTACGACCCACAACTTGTAGGTCGCGGCCGTTTCCACTGGGCCATCACAGCTCAAAATATTAAGTTTTAAATCTTTCTTGCAATCTCATCCCAAAATAAAAGAATTCCCTCGATCAGCTCCCAGTCGAATTGCACTGCCTGGCAATATACAAGACCTATAGCACTGATAGCAATCTAAGATTCAATACATTGTTACTAGAAGTGCATTAATAAACTGCAAGGCAACTTTATTGACTGTTCGAACGTTTACACCTTTGGGGTTTTATACGTAGGTACTTATCCTGTGGACTGCAGGTGAACGAGAGGTATAGCAGCCATCGATCACAATCCTTAGAGAATAAGGTTTTCTTCGCAGTTCGAATTTCATCAATAGTAGATACCTACTAGAATGCAGCATTATTTCTTGAAGATGGTTTTCTTTTAGGGTGAATATTGTATTTTTCATGTTTTGGAAGGTTAAAAGATTTTATATTTACTTTGCCATAAATTGTTTCCGCAAAACATTTGCAATAAATTCCTTAATAGTGCGTTTATAATTGCAATAATTACTTTAAGGCTAATTAACACCACATACCTACACCATTTATAGTTTTAATTATTATCACAACACAAATTTTATAGGATAGTTATAGTTAAAATTATTAATAAGTATTTGGAAATTTATGTGTAACGATGAAATTACATTGTAGCTACTAATACCACTACCATGCCAATCCAACAGCCAAAAGGGCTTGTGCCTAAGCAATAATAGCCGCACGGTTCGGTCCTTGCTGCGGCTGGTTCATAGATGGGTGACCATCTTACATACCAAGACCCCTCCGTGCCTCGGAAAGCACGTTAAGCCGTTTGTCCCGGCTGTCATTCGTGGATCTTTGACAGTCGTTACGGGTAGTCAGAAGCCCGAAAGTCTGACAATGAGTCTAGATGCTTGGTTAACTAGTAGCAAACATTGTTCCTAAAGGACTATATCACCAAATAACGATTGCAGCACGTAATTTCAACCCTACTCGTAGCATAGAAGTAAATGATATTACGTTGATTGCAGATGACGTGTACAATGCCATACAAATACAGTAAATAGCGCTTTGCAAATATTTGCTAGCGTTGCTCGTTTTCAATCTCATTTGGAGTATAACGAGCTATTTGTAAGTACCCGTTTATTGCTCGTACTCTCTGTACCTACCGTCAGCGTCCGCAGGATTAGCGCAGGTTGAATATTATTTTAATGGATTCTAGTGCTCGTTTGTGTATCGTGTTTTATAACGTTAAAGCTTGTTCATGTTCACGTATTTACTGACGGGTTTGCGAATATGTCGCAGGTAATCCTTTATGGAAAAGGTCATGATGTGGGTTTAGCGCTTAATTAGAATAGTGCAGCTTTGCTTCTATTAATACATTATTTATTTGACAGCGGTGCCAGGATGTAGCAAGGTTGTAGTGACCTATAAGTGATCCAAGAGATATTACATCTACATAGTCAGTTTCTTTATGAGTTTATGAGTAACCTAACCAAGGACATGGTATGGCCTTATCGCTGTAATATACCTTACCCGATACTTACCTATACTTTATTTTTGAAACGTCAAGAGAGTTCAAGTGAACGGTTTTCCTAATATTCAGTTTTCTTTTCCAGAATGTCGAGAACTTCAAGCAGCTATCTGTAAGTTTTGCAATATTATTAATGAGTTTCCTTAAATGATAAAAACCAAATGTCTACGATTGCAATGAGGAACCTACTTATAAATGATAGGTAGGTATCATGTAGAGATATTTTGATTTAATAAAAATTATCTCATTTATGAGATCTCCAGGATCTTTCAAAACAAAATGTTTCTGTATTTTATATATACATACTTAATAAAGAAACAGAATCCATCTCCTGGAAACCTGTGGCTTTTTATCAACTCCAGGTAAGTATGAAACACTTTTCTATAATAATGTTTTTTCGAAAGTCGTTCTAGGCGATGGAGGTGAATTTTAAAGAGGATCGGTCAACACAGGTCGCAAAATTAAAAAAATATTACGTTTTTTTTTGCAAGTTGAAGTTTATTATTCAATTATATACTTCACCAGATAAATACATAACAAAAATACAATAACCACCAACCACCAAGAAAATCCACCTACCACAAACCCGTACCGTACCTAGAAGTACCTACTTTTTTACATTGTATGTTGATTAAAATTCAATACGCTACAATTCATCATCATCTGCCTAGCCTTTTCCCAACTATGTTGGGGTCGGCTTCCAGTCTAACCGGATGCAGCTGAATACCAGTATTTTACATGGAGCGACTGCCTATCTGACCTCCACAACCCTGAGTAATACGATACCCCTTGGTAAGACTGGTTGTCAGACTTTCGGGCTTCCTGCCCGTAACGACTACCCGTAACGACTGTCAAAGATCCACGAATGACAACCGGGACCAACGGCTTAACGTGCTTTCCGAGGCAGGGAAGGGTCTCGATATGTAAAGATGGTCACCCATCCACAGACCAACCGCGGCAAGCGTAGCTTAACCTGATCGATCGACCTGTGCGGCTGTTATTATTTAGCCACGGGCCCCTCCAATACGCTACAATTATGATCAATAAAACAAATACTAAATTATAAAAACATCTATTACATTACTGCAGCGGCCAGAAAAAGAGGGATTAATGCAAATGTGAGTCGAGGCGAAGCCGAGGATCTTGTATATACAAGATTTAACACTCAAGCAAAAAACGCCCCAAAAAATGAGGATACAGTTTAATTTTTAACTTTTTTTTTGTGAAGCAGCCAAAGTAATATACGCAGTGTCTACCTATTATGGTTCAAAAGATAAAGCCGACGGACGGATGGATGAACATAGTAATAGGGTTAGTAATAGGGTTCAGTTAGCATCCTATGGTTACGGAACCCTCAAAAAAGAGTAGAAGTAATAACAGAAACTACAGTTCGAAACTCATTCCATGTGGCCCCGCAATAAATCTTCAATTTAAACCAATACTTAACGATATTGTGTACGATTCCATTCTATTATCTAGTGCAGGGAAAGATTTGCAATAACAATATCGCTATGTGGATCTGTTGAAACCGAGTATTTCTTTTTTCAAAAAGAAGCAATACAATCGAGTTGAGAGGTGTCCCGGCTATGTTTGTTATAACCTTACGATAGAAATTGTGTCGAGAATTTTAAAGAAAGTCAGTAAAGTGTTTTGTTATATAGTGTCTCTCTGCTTGGGGATTTGTTCCTACTTTATAGCTAAGTCCAAACATGGAGTGGAGGTATAAACTATTGAGGTTATTGGATTTCTGTAGTTTTGTGACTGTTATTGCGGAAGGTATGTTCTTGGCTGTGTAGGGATTTCAATATGTATGTGAAAAATAATTTAAAGTAAATAAAGAAATTATTAATGTTACTTAGGTTTAGATAAAAAGCTTTGTAACTAATCATTCACAACTTATGGGTATCAACTTTCTTCTGCACATACAATCATTTCATTTTTTTTGTAGTTTATCTTACTATTTTCTACCCGTCAGTAAGTAGGTACTTATGTAGATTCAGGGTTTATCAATGAGTTGTACAAATTTTAAATTTCAAATCTCTATTCAAAACGACCAATGTGTAATGATAGTCAAAAAAATTAAATTGATATTAACCCTAACAAAAGATAAAATTCACCTAACAAAAACAATCTTTATTGAGAAAACACCAAGCTTCAAATCAAATACTTACATCTTGTCCAAACAAAAACATAAAATTTTAAAACCCATTTGTAAACACCAGACGCACTTAAATCCACTGTGTTAAGTATCAGGAACACGGAGAAAATCCTAAAGGATTCCAGGAATTGCTTTCAAAATTTACTGTTGCCTATATATCTGGAGATTCGATCCGCTGGCCTGCATTCAATAACGTCGAAGGCCGGATCAGAAGTTGCTCCACTCTTCCTGCTTACGATCTCACAAAAGCTTTTAAACACTCTTCACATGGATTCACACACAACCAATACGTTCAACCCCGGAGACAAAGTACCTACCATAATTTTCGTTAACAGTTTCCTTACTGCAGAATTTAATATAAATTGTTTGAAAACGCCTTCCTCTTGATTTTGAAGGACGCATCGTAAAGGCCGTTCTTGGGTTAGAGCACCTTTCACACAATGCTGCTTAACGCGTGCTTCAGTGACCCACTTTCGGTTTAAAAGAGAAGCAAACAATGGTTGGTGTGCATAATGAGAAACAATTGACAAACCTATTATGCTCTGAAGAGTGAATTAAAAGTTGACGAATTATGTCAATCAATTAACTCGAGTGTGTTATCTTCTATTATGGTAACACTGCAGTGAATGTTTCATGTCTGTTCTCCACTTGAACGTCAACATTATTATAAGTAGCGACATACTCGTATCTGTAGATAATTCTTAATTAATGCATTGACCAGTTAAAAACGTTATCAAATTCTCATAGACCAAAAAGAAATGAGCTGAAGTGGCAGTGGGCTGGCCATATTTGTCGAAGGACCGATGGCTGATAGAGCAGACAAGTCTTGGAATGGAGGCCGCTTATCGGCAAGCGAAGTGTGGGACGGGGCCCCAGCTAGATGGACAGACGACCTCAAAAAATTTGCTGGGACAGACTGGATGCAGAAGGCGGTGGACCGGGTGTGGTGACGCAGCATGGGAGAGGCCTATGCCAGCAGTGGACTGCGATAGGTTGAGTTGATTGATTGAAAAAGAAATGATCTCTACTTGCAAAACGCTATCATGCAGAAAATATTTATTAAAATCCTTATACGTAATATTGTACGAGCAAAAATTAACTGCCATCGATATCTAGTTGGATGGATTTTTAATACATCGGAATGAAGCTTAACGTCTAAAGTCCCAAGGGGAAGCATCGTTCGAAGCTCCATTCTCGTTTAGCAAACATTTTCTATACTTCTACTAGGTGCGAGTATCTAGCTAGGTACTGGAGTTTCTGCGCAGATTTTTTAGTGGAACAGGTGTAGAATTTTGAAGTTATTTTCTGAGGACCTATCGCTTCTTTGTCCATCGGAAATTTAATCAAAACATTTTGTAGTTTCCAAGCTCTCGGCAATTCTGAAAACCCAAATATATGTTTTTGTTTCAATTGTTTTTTATGTTCGTTTCTTTGCGCGTAGCTTCGCACGCGTTGAAGTCGGAAATTGGGAACGTAGGTTCTACCGGAGTATAAAGTATAGGTACTATGTCATAACCTAACCCAGGTTATGGTCTACATGTGTGCCAAATTTCATCGAATTCCGTTCCGCCGTTAACAAGTGAAAAGGTAAAGACAGACAGAGAGACAGACCAACAGACATACAGAATTACTTTCGCATTTATAATAAATATAATATATTTATATATTAGTATAGAAGCACCGATGTTGACGGAGTTAAATTTTTCGTTAAAAGCTTCGTTTCAGTTTTTCCGTAGAGTTCATGTAGTTATGCTCATGTTCTAAAATAACTTTGTGGCTTACATTTTCCGTAAGCAGTGATGGCCCACTGGTAACGACCGCGACTTACGTTAGTGGTACCTAGGTCGTAAGTTCGAAACCAGACTGAAGCTTTACTTTACGTACATGTACATTATTCATCCCCAGTGCCCTCAAAACGGTGAAGAAAAACATCGTGAAGAAGCCAGTATGTCCTAGAACCAAAAAGTTGAAGACATGTGAGATCTACCAACCCGCACTGGGCCCGCGTGGTGGATTATGGTCCATTTCCCAGTGAGGAGGCCTGTGTCTCAGCAGTGGGAACATTATAGGCTGATTATACCTACCTAGGTATATGCAAGGCGACCTGACCTCGCTACACCTAGTTCTAGTCAGTAACTAGGTCTAGGCACACTACGTCACCGCTTAATCCAACAAAACCACGGATATCTATGAACAAAACATTCTACAGCAGCAAACCACAAACACTCGTTTTTGTCATTGTTCCGAAAATATCCTAGTTTTGTTAACTCCTTACATAGAAACGAGATAAGAGAATCAGGTCATCGTAGCTTGTTAATTAGGGCATGACTTTTTAGGTTTCTTATCAATAACAAACTTCTGTGTTCGCAAAATGTTAGGACGAAATCAATTTATCAGAAATCTAATTGGTTCTTTTTCCTTTATTTATTTATTATCTTAAAATATTTTCATAATATAAAATAAACAGTCTTAAAATAAACATAATATGTACAAGTACCCATATAAAAAAAAAACTTCATCCGCATCGTTGTCAACAGAAAAAGTGCCCAAAAGGCTGACAGATTCTTTGGCCAAATTCTAATAATTAACATTCTAATTGTAACTGGTTCTTAGTTATGTTTTCTATAATTCTAATTGTTGTCTAATTCACGGAGAAATTTTGACATGTCTTTTTGTTCGCTCCAGTGTAGGCTCCGATTTCACGAAAAAGTGCGATCCCCTTATATCTCGAAGAGTTGTCAAGATATGATATTCAAAAAAGGCTCAAATGAC
Organism: Gortyna flavago; assembly: GCA_963669345.1. NCBI lineage: Eukaryota > Metazoa > Arthropoda > Insecta > Lepidoptera > Noctuidae > Gortyna > Gortyna flavago. The sequence goes on along the minus strand of OY770136.1, from coordinate 12,777,039 downwards.
GTGTATTCACGAGAGCTGTAAGGCGTGCAAAAAGAATTATTCGAGAATGTCAAAAACGAAAAAAGATACAATTTTTTTTTTTCAGAATTTTTGATTTTTGTTTTCGATATTTTGGAAACGAAGAATGATATCAAAAATTTTAGTAAAATCCCTATGGACAATTTAGTCAGCTACAATTTGAACTTAAAACAAAGACTATGAGATTAAGGGTTTGCCCTGTAGCCTAAGCTTTTTGAAAAAGTCAGAACGACATTTTGACGTTTTTATTTTGTAACCTTTTCCTTATCCCGACTTTTTCGTCGCTCAGCGACAATATTTTTTCGAATTCCGTAGATTCATTTCCAATGTGTTGTGTGAGGCACGAAATCTGTGATTTTTTTTCTCTTCCTAAGAAACTATAATTAAGAACCTATAAATATTCTCCTACTTGATTACTGCACTGCAACATTATCTTTCAGTGTTTTTCTTTGGCACACTTTATAATATCCCAAATAAGTACCTTGAATAAATACTAATTGGGTCTACTCTTAGGAGCAGTGATGGCTCAAGTTTGAACCCAGACAGGCGCTTTACTTAGTGTAAATTATTTCATCACTGCTCTCAAAACGGTGAAGAAAAACATCATGAGAAAACCGGTATGTCCTAGAACCAAAAATTCAAAAACATGTGACATCTGCCAACCAACATTTAACCCGCGTGGAGGCCTGTGTCCCAGCAGTGGGTAAATTATGGGCTGATTATAATACACTTAGGTACTCAGCATGTACCCTTAAATAATTTAACAGACTAATAGAGAAGTATGACAAAAAAAAACGTGGACAGAAGTATGGAAGAAAAATATATGTTACACCGACCCCAAACAATTTGGGATAACGGCGGAGAATGATGACGAAATTAACACAAATAAATTTTAATATTGCTACCACTAATTATTCCATTTATTACGTCAGTATAGTCAACAGCTAGTTTTAACCTGGGTAAAGACTGCGGGCATGGGAATTAAATTACGTTATTACCTCATAATGTTCTGTATATATTACGCGGCATTGCGCCGTTAATAGAGTCTTTATAATACCGCGTATGACTTGCTATAATTACGCGAGTAAACCGTGTAGACTTGGTCTTAATTTATGTTGTTATTAGAATTTTATGGAGGATATAATTTCTCGAGAAATCCAGTTCCACGTGTTAATTTGATACACTTCCTTATTAAGGAGTTACATATTTAAAGGCAGAAAGGGGCTCGTGACTAAATAATAACAGCCGCACGGGTTGATCTCTTGCCGAGGTCGGTTCGTGCATGGCTGACCAATTGTTTATTTATTTAAACCATGTACAGTAGTGGCACTTATATGTGTAGGCGGCACTTTCCATGTGGACGTTCTGATGGTTTTCTGTGTATTTAAAACTAGCTTCTGCCCGTGACTTCGTCCGCGTGAATTTTTTGTATTTGCCCTTGAGCTACCCCGTCGCATAGCATCACCTGCCTGCAGTGTCATTTTGCTTTCTGACTTTCTATCTTTTTTTCCTCGGCTCCTAAGAGTCATGCCGTGATGTTAAATAGCTTAAGTATTAGCCTTCGTCAAGAATTGGGCTGTCAAATGCAAAAATATTTTTTCAAAGCCAATTGGTAGTTTCAGAGATTAGCGCGTTCAACCAAACTCTTCAGCTTTAGTATTAGTATAGATTTACGGTTGGCGCAGTGGTTGAGCGATTGACAGCTGCGCAGCATGTCGCGGGTTCGATTCCCGCACGGAACAAATATTTGTACGACCTACAAGTGGTCTGGGTGTTTTATCTATAATACGAGTATGTATGTATTTCTAAAAAAAAAATGTTTATCAGCCATCTCGTTACCATAACACAAGCATTAGGTTGCTTAGCTTGGGACTATATGCCGTTGTGTGAAATGTCCAAGGATATTATTATTATTATAGATAAATGTGTAACTTTGGCCATCTTGTAACTATTCGTATAAAATTAGAAGTAGTCACCTACGCTGTCCCTAACATCCATCAAAAAAATTGAAGACTCAGCATGTCGTAATTTAATAATTAACAATCATGTTAATTGCTAATAAAAAACTCAAAAATATTGTCCATAAATACTACTTAATCAACACCTACATAGTTAAGTACCTTCGCTCCGAAAATTAACAAGCGGTTCATTAACGCGAAATATTACAAATAATACATTCATAAAAACCACAATATTTTTCATTTCGATTAAATACAAATCGGATACATCGAATAGTGAACTAAAAGCTTTAATAGCTTTCTCGTTAAGCTCATAGGATATTTCTCCACCATGTTCATTTAAAAAGTCATTAAAGCTGATGAGTTCAATACCTGATGGATATTTAAATATTGATGAAATAATTTAGAGGTGCCAATAATGTTTTTTGCTCGATATTTTATGGACAGAAATAGCAGCGTCCCGCGGTTTTACCCGCATAAGTTTCATCCCGTGGGAATATCGGGATAAAAAGTATAATATCCTATGTATTAATCCTGTTTGTAAACTATCTGTTTGTCACATGCAAATACGTTCAGTAGTTTTTGCGTGAAAGTGTAACAAACATCCATTCATCCTCACAAACTTTTGCGCTTATAATATCAAATAGGGTAGAATAGGAAGTAGAATATGCATAGGATATTTTATATGAAGCGGTTCTACTTGTGAAAATTTTCAAGGAGGTGATTGTGGCACTGGTAAATTATCATCTATCCCATACATTTGTGTCGAGTAGACACCTATTGAAATTTTGTATAGAGCAGCTAATTATTTTTTCGCAATTGCGATTTTGGTACCACGGAAAAAGTTGTTCAATTTGATACATACAACCACACATTTCTGATACACGCTGTATACGAGCCAGTAATTAATCAATTAACTACCAAACCCTAATCTATATTTCTGAATATCTATGATACACGCTGTGAATGATACATGGATCTTTCATAAGAAAGTACTTTTAAACTTCAACTGGTTTTAAGAGACCAATTTCGGTACTGCAGAGGCTTTAACAGACATGGCTTTCTTTTCAAACCTCCACGAATATTTTAAGATAATTGCACTATTTCATATTTAGAAGAATTGAAAAAAGAGTTGAGAGTCAGTTCGGACAGCTGATAGCGCCTGCCTAGATAGGAGAATGTAACAAATTAAGAATATTATCTTATTTTGATAAAAATTACAATAAAAATTTATAATAATTAAAATCATTTTATTTCTGTAAGTAGGTTTACAGTAGGTACTTATCTAAAAACTCCTTTAGATGTCAATCATATTTAAAACTAAATGAGATCGGCGTTTCCTATCTGGCTACTCTGAGAAGAAAGGCCGAAATAAACTCACAGGTCACATTCATTTTAAAGTCCAGACATAAACTTAGTCAGATCATGTGAAGACACACATATCTACACAGTTTGAGTGGACCTGTCCAGTTAGTGCACGCATTTGTCAGTAATCGTGCAGTAATCATCAAATACGTAGTCAATAAGCTGTTGCAGTACTAATAAGTTCGTCGTTTATGTATTAAGTTTTTAGGTTTTACTGAATCGTATGCTCCATTTTCAAGCCAAGATGACGAAGCAAACTTCTACCTACTCACAATTTCCCAGTAGGTTGGTTTAATATTCGAGCTGATTCTTCCTGTTGAATCATTCTAGCGGTCATCATTGTAACGCCTGTAATATTTATAAAAATAGACGTTCTGAACATCTTATTGACAAACTATAGCCGACACTTAAATGTACATCTAAATATAAGCGCGCGATTTTCAACGCTCGGTTCAGTAGTGCGAAAGTCGTAAATACAAAACCACGCTTTCTATGTCGGTACACATTTAAGTGTCGCCTAATGTTAGTGAAAACGGGCATCACTGTCTGCCTGGTCTAGTAACAAAGAGGACAGAAACGATGACTATTGCATGAATCACTAAATACTAATAGTTTTGAGTCTACTTTGCCGAATTAATTACATTGCGGGGTTTAAGTTTCTTTACGAAGGGTTAGGCAAAGGTGTACCTATAATACATCCACATTTTGCCAATTTTAATTAAGTCCCATGTAATTGGGGGCGAGCCTATTGCATCAATCGGGCACCCATCCAGACTCCAGGCTGCTACTGAGTAATTCCAGATGGAAAAACCCAATAACACCTTGCCCAAACCGGGAATCAAACCCAGGACTTCACGCTCAGCAATAGCGCTTGCGAAGACCAGAAGATCAATTTTCGTAATTAAAAACGTTCAAAATCTAGTCGCAATCTCATCTCAGCGACAGTAAATGTCGAAAACTTGTCAAAAATTTAGCGAAATTAGAGGAATTTTTGACTGTGATAAGAACATTCTTAAAATTACGGGAATTGCCCCTAAGATCAACGAGGTGGTCAGGTAGGCAGAATGCTATCCGTAGATTAGGTTAACATTTACTTTATTAAACAATAATAGTTTACACAAGGGATTGCCGCATGTTCTAAGAAAAGTTTAATTCGAAAGTATCATCAACCAGAAAATCTTAACAATGTAGCAAATACTCCGTTCATTCATTAGTTAACTCAACTGCGTATCTATTTATATCGAATAAAAATAGCTGACACGATTTCATGTAACGCTATGATTGTTTTAGTGTGCAATGAAATCGGATACAGCGACTTCACACGACCGAGTGACGCTTCTTGTTATTTCTTTTTCAAGAAACAAACAGTAGCCGCGGTTAGTTTTAGAAGTCGATTTGGTAACGAATGGCCCATTTTATAATTGTTCGTGTCATTTTACGGCTGGTTTAATTCATGTGACAAATGAAAGTGTAGGGTAAAAAAAAGCCCTAAGCTCTTGTTTCATTTGCTTCTTGTCTTTTTGTCAGAAGTGTTTTCCCTAGTGATGGAGAAGTGTGTTTGAATGACATAATATGTCATTATTTGGACGCTCTATCATACTTTGGCGGCACTACACACTAAACATAATATTTTGGTGATATCTCTTTTAGAAATATATGTCCGCACGCAAAATACGCGCATTGACGTGGAGTTGCGGACAACAGCCCGTATTACCTATTAACTAGAAATATATGTAAGTACATAATATATTCTTATATTGTACTAGCTACGCCCCGCGGTTTCTTCCGCATAAGTATCGATCTCGTGGGAATATTAGGATAAAAAGTAGTCTATATTATATATGATCAAACGAACTTCTCAAGTGAAGTTCGATCAATATAATATGAGTGGTTTCATTTGAAGATACAAATTACCAGGTAGTCCTTTGACCTACAAGGCAACATTCGCACGCTTTAAGAATTTTATATTTATTTATTTATTTAGTATCGATTATTTTTAACTCGATTAAAAACCAATATTCTACCTCTCCACTATAGGTACGTCGCCATGACAGTTCATTCTTTTAAAGTAACGATTTATTTCACCCTTCCCGTATTTTACGAAACTGGGATTCGGGCGGGTGGGAGATTTGTATCTTCAAATGAAACCACTCATATTATATTTATCGAACTTCACTTGAGAAGTTCGTTTGATCATATATAATATTTCGTGGTTTCATTTTCGATACAAATTAACAGGTAGATGTTTAAAGATTGAGTTTTGTCAGTATTTATCGTGGGTTTATCTGTACACGATAAATGAAATACGAACTAAGAGTGAAAAATCTATTTATTTATTTAATCATTTATGGTACTTATATTTAACCATTACAAAAAACTTAATAATTTACTTATGTTATTTTCTATACAATTGATCATCAAAAGAAGATTAAGTTTATTCTGAATCATTATAATTGGACGGCAAACAAACTGATTTTGCAAAATTTGACTCCTGTATGAGGGGTCTATTATAAAATTTGGCAAAAGTTTGGGACGACGCAGTCCAGCCAGCAGTTTTGCGGATCACGTCGATGCTGAGACCGGTCGCGCGCGCAGCCGACGTGGCGGCGTGCCGGACGCTGTGTGCTCCGAACACCGCTACGTCGATACCGCTCGCGCACAACGTTTGTTTGATCCATCTGCTTATACTCTGTGCTGTCACGCCCCTGTGGGAACGCTTCACAGAAATTAAGAGATGATCAGTACTCGAAGGTCTTAAGTCTCGAGTCATAGACAAGTAGTCAACAATCGTTGTGGCCGGACAAATCGATACATTTTCGCGGAAAAAGGGCAAAAACAAAACTGGCTGGTCTCGTCCTATCCCTGAAGTTTTAATCAAATCTGATATTACAATCTCAACTCCATTAGTTTTTATTTTAATGTTATTTGTTTTAATCAAAGAAAACGTTTGGACTCTGTGTGCCGTACATAAGGCCAGTAAAATAACTAGTTTTTTGGTTAGTTTTTCTAAACTTAATTGACTATTAGGAACCCAGTCTGAAATATGACCTAAGACTAGTTGTGGGTCCCAAGTACTTGAATATTTCGGTAAGGACGGTCTCATTCTAAATATTCCTTTCATTAGCCTTTTGATACAGTCATCCGAACCTATATTATTGCCAAGGAATAATGACAGGGCTGAACGGTGACTATTAAGCGTGCCGTAGGACGCACCACTTTCGAACAATTCTGATAAAAAAGATACAACATGGGCAACTGAGGATTCAAATACATTGTAATCGTTATCGTGGCAGAATTTCCACCACAGTTTGTAGCAAACCCCATATTGCTGCGAGGTTTTATCCGACAGCGACCCAATCATTAAATTTAGGGCGGTAGGCGGCACGCCGCGGCGTAAGAACGCGCACCGGAGAGCACCGCTGCACCCAGGGTAAGCGTCCGGTGGAGTGGGTGTTGCTGTCTGAAATGTGAGAGTACTAAGTTTGGTCGAGGGTCTAAAATAACTATATCAGTAACTAATAAGTCCATTAATTGAGGGTACCAAGCCTGTGCAGGCCACATCGGAAATACTAATATACCTGTAGCTTTATCTTGAATAATCTTTTGTATGCAGTTTAATAACAAAGCAAAAGGGGGAAAAGCGTAAAAGAATTTCTCACTCCAGCTTATTGTGAATGCGTCCACATTAATAGCGTCTGGATCCTGTTTCCAAGCTACATATTCGAGACACTTGGCGTTAGTGCGAGAAGCAAACAAGTCAATCTCTGGGTTACCGAGCTTTTTAACGATGCAATTAAAAGCTGCTTCTGACAACTCCCACTCGGCCTCAGGATTCACTCTGCGTGACTCTTCATCAGCCTCGATATTGTCCTTCGTATTTATATACGAGGCAAATAGCCACAGCTGTCTCGACTCGCACCATTGCCAAATATCACGAGACAGTGTGTTCAAATGCTGGTATTGTATACCGCCCATGCGGTTTATATAACTAATTGCTGTAGTGTTGTCTACGCGGAGTAAGATAGCGCAATTAGACTTATCTTTTACAAAACATTTAAGAGCCAAGAATATAGATAACAGTTCTAAATAATTAATATGGAACTGAAGTTCACTCTCTTTCCAAGAACCATTTACCCTGGAACCATTACAACAAGCACCCCAGCCAGTACGCGACGCGTCAGTGTAAATTTCCATAGCATAGGTTTCGTTTTTTATAGGCTTGTCTATCATGTAAATATTATTCATCCACCAGTTAAGGTCGTTTAAAATAATTTTTGGTAGTTTAACTTTAGCTTCAAATGTACCATGTTGTTTTAACAATATGTATTTTTGACGTTCTAATATTTTTGTATACAGCCAACCATAGCGTGCTGCTGGGCAAGCTGATACAAGGACGCCTATTAATTGAGAAAACTCACGGATGGTGACAATGGGTAATTTAGCAAATCTTTGAACCATACATGCTATCTTATTACGTTTTTCTTCAGGTAACGAAAGGGTCATTTGAGTGGTATCATATATAAATCCTAAAAATTTGCACACTTGTTGTGGCTGTAATTGGCTTTTATCGTAATTTATTACGAAACCTAAACACTCAAACAATGCTATCGTCTCTTGAACATTACGAAGGCATTCATCATAGCTCTTAGCTAAGCAACAAATGTCGTCAAGATAACAGACCGATTTGTGACCACGACTACGTAAGTGTGCTACGACTTCTCTGACTATCTTAGTAAAACACCTAGGTGCTATCCCTAGGCCATAACATAAAGCACTAAATTCGTACGTTATAGTTTCATTTGAATTTGGTGCGATGTACTGGAATCGAAGGTATTTTCGAGATTCTGTATCGATAGGTATAAGTAAGTATGATTCCTTTAAGTCAATAGTTGCCATAAACCAGTTGTTTTGTAATAACTTGCAGGCAGTCCGATAATCCTCCATTTTAAAATGGGTCTTTGGTATAAAACGATTTAATAATTTTAGATTCAAAATAAACCTTTTAGTACCATTAGCCTTAGGGGCTAAAAACGTACTTGAAATAAACTGATCTTCACATTGATCGACTTGTGAAATAGCACCTAGTTTAAGTAAATTATCGATAGCCATGTACATTTCATGCTGTTCTTTTGATGACCACGATAGTCGTGGTACATTTGATTGATACGGTTTGGTTATAAACGGAATAGGTACTCCTTTCAGAACCCAGCTAAGAATATTAACATTATCTGTAATATTAAGCCAACAATTATAGAAAAATTGAACGCGACCCGCATGTACCTGTATTAAGGATGTGGTGGGGCACGTGACTTGCTCTGGTATGCCTTGGGTTGTGCCAACGGGGTTGTTGCTGGTCGTCTCGACGACGTGGGTAACTTCCTGTGGCCTCCTCGCCCCCCCCTGTTTGTCGAGTATCGAGGAGGCCCGGTCCAGTTTCCCTGGAATGGTTGACGGGCCGCACTTGTGCTGGGAGCAACAGAATTAGACCTCGGTGGAGGCACTGTCTTCTTGATCTGCAGTCCCTGCTTCTCAATAGTCTTAGAAGCTTTAATTTTTTCTGGCAGACTGACACCGAACAACGTTTCGTCACGTTCACTTTCTTGAATAAGGTTCAAAAAGGGTTTTGCTAGCCCTGGTGTGATCATTTTGATCCTAGCCTGGGTTTCATGATGATGCAAATCACATAGAATGCGACAACCGTCACTAAGCATTTTAATCGCATCTATTTTATTGTCGCTTGTCAACAATGTCGACATAGCCCGGCTGATAGCGGTGATCCCTGCACCAAGTTGTTGTTGCATAGCTTCGACTTTTTTGTCACGCAATCTGACCATTTCTATAACTGCCGCCGATATCTCAATGTTGAGTTTTGGGGCTTGCAATAAAGTGCAATTACTGGGAATAAGGTACTGTTTTAATACCTTTTCTCTAACTTCCTTGTCCATACCTGTTTTTAACAATGGGAGCCAGAGCTGGGTCAAGTTATTATGTATCTCTTGACCCCACGTTGGTCCTGAATCTGTGGCCTCACCCAGGGCGGATAGAATTTCTGGGTCAAGTGGTGGACAAATTTCGGTCTCTAATGGCGCCGCCGCCGGTGTCGGTGCCGGTGCTGGTGGCGGTGGCAGTGGTAAATCATTTTGTGTATTGCGTTCATCCATTGTCGGTGACGCAGTGGCGATAGCATGTTCGTCCAAATCAGGTAATGGCACGACTTCAACCAGGTCAGGCTCGGTTAGGTGTACCGTCGAAGTTTCGCCTTCTAGAGGACAACAACAACGACCAATATGTTACGTAAGTCAAAAATAAAATGACGATAAACAGGAATAGTTCATAACTTGAATCTATAACCTGCATAAAGAACATTAATAGTTACGCCTTGTTCATTTTAGAATCAATGGCGGGTAGGTTTCATAATTTTGCCGGGTTCTAATTAGAATCTATGGCAAATCATCGTAACAAAAGGTACTTTCAAATTGAACAGTATTTGTACGATTCTTTAGCAAAAATATGAATTTTGATGTAGGTACCACTTACCTTGAACATTATCTATTTTTTCTTCATCTGAAGATGAGAACGAATCTAAACGACGACGTTTACGTCGATGTTTATCCCTCAACTTTTCCATTTTTTGCAAATAATACTCCATCTTCTCGTCGAACGATCTTTTAGGCATCGTGAACGTTGAAAATTAAAATAATTTTACTTTTTTAACAACTCGAAGGTAGGAGCGCGTGCGCTCGTTGCCTCGCACGGAAAAAGAATGAACTGTCATGGCGACGTACCTATAGTGGAGAGGTAGAATATTGGTTTTTAATCGAGTTAAAAATAATCGATACTAAATAAATAAATAAATATAAAATTCTTAAAGCGTGCGAATGTTGCCTTGTAGGTCAAAGGACTACCTGTTAATTTGTATCGAAAATGAAACCACGAAATATTATTATGTTAATCCAAGGTGTCATCTACATCCATAATTTTTTTTTTCAAAATTTTCCAGCTTTTTGAGCGTGAAAAAGTAAGAAACATATAGACACACACAAACGTTCGCTTTTATAATATTAGTGTGATGTTTATATTTAAATTAGAGAATTGTTTTGATTTGATGTATTTTGTTTTCCCTTCTACTCTTACACCCGTTGTCTACATCTCTTTTTATGTGCTCTCCTGTCGCAGGTATACTGGAAGAGATTTCTTTAGAAATAAACGTCACCTTTGTACGTAGGTATTTTTTGTTCAAATTTTTTTTTGTCTATTTATATGTGTGTACATAAATGGTTAAATAAACTTTGCCTAACGATGAGACGCAATAATACCAGTATTTTTTAATCGCTTGTATTAAGGGCTGTTTGTGATCAATGGTGGACTGCATGAGTTACTATAACAGCCCAGTTGTACTATGACCAAGTTTTTAACTTACACATTATAATTTTATGGCTTATTTTTTTATATTACTTAGGTAGTATAACTATATAAGCCATTTATTCTATTACCCATTTACAATTTCTTTACAAAATTTTACTTAAACAAAATAAATCACAATAAAAAAAAAAACGCAAAATAAAAATTTTGGTACAGAGCATTTTTTTTTTATAGTTTATGTTTTAATGTTCTTAGGTAGTACTTACGTGCAAAAACTAATTGAGAAAAACCGTGTAACTGCAAAACACTATATTTGCAACCAAAAGTCTATTTGTCTAAAAAAGATATGCCATGTTTCCAATATTTTCCTTTACAAGCGAAAGAATTTTCAGCAACTGTACCAATACTAGGTGTATCGCAGATTCCACGAAGTCACATAGATTCCATTGGAATTTTTATTTAAAGGATGTTGTATAGAGCGAAACGTTTCGTGATATCGGTTTGAGACTTCACTACATTGCGTTTCGTTCATTGCTTTTGGCTTGCTTAATGGAGTATACGAAACATAGAGCTACCGTTAGGGTTTAGAAATAAACTGCTGCAATAGAAGTCCGATATTTAGTAGATATATTTTTAACCGTTTTGTGTAGGTACGGTAAGTAACTTGTTTCTCGATAGTTTTTCTTAGTTTTATGGTTTCTCTTTAGAAACAAACTACGGGATAATTGTTTAACACATAAGCGATGGCAATGCCTTTCATTTTTGACAGTTCAACAACATTTTATTGCGCTATTTACGTTGTTGAGCAGAAGATTATGTTCAAACATATGAAACAATATTTATATGATATAAGCTAATATTTAAAATAATAATATGTACAGTGGGCTGCATCAATTGGTTACCCCTCTTGAAAGCATTTAGCAACTGGGGTAGGCTACCCAATTGGTGCAGCCCACCGTACATGTATATGAAAAAATAAGCAAAAGAATCATAGGGCATCAAAAAATTCGTCCGCATCGATGTGAAATTTAAATTGTTACTCCATTGTGAAACATTCACAATTTCCTTCAAAATTCTTCAGATTGTGATTGAAAGTGAGTACACAATTAGGATGCAGATTAAGTTAACCAATATACGCAAATTTTTTGTAGCAGACTCAAACTCATACTGAAAGCATTTTTTCTATAGAACTATTTACAGGCACTATTAAATTGTCAAGGAGTAGGTCAGTCAGAAATATGAAGCTAGTTGAATATGAGAATTGTGTGATTCAGCTGCATTCACTTAAACTGTAAGCCGACCCAAGCACGGTTGAAAAAAGATGCAGATGATGATTACTTGTGTGATTGTAAGACCCATTAGCTGTATTACTATAACCCGCCCTTCAATGCAATTCTTACTACTCTGATCTGCGACTTTTATGTCATTATGTCTTAGATTTTTAAAGCTTCTTATCCATAGATATTTTATTTTATCACTATACTTGATAAGCTTGCAGTAAATTCCCCAAACAGTTTCAGCCATCAATACTTAAGCTAACATTACTGATACACGTCGGAGATCATTGATGAGCTTATTAAAGCCACATCCCGCAGTGATATTAATTATTATCGAAGAAATCTTATCACACTTGCATATCAAGTAGCTCACTAAATCCATCACTTTATCTTTCTCACTTAAAATTCCTTGTAGCTTCATTACACTCATTACGTATTGCATAATCTATACGAATTCCGATGATATTAGAAAGCTAACAAAATCGTTTGATCAGTTACAATCGATGTAAAGCTCGGTTACAATCGGATGATTTAATGTGCACTCCTCGATAATCTTGTCGGTAATTTTTCAATCAGCACCTCTTTGCTGCTCACTCGATTATAATCGGTAATCGGTTCTACGCCGTTGTGTTAAGAATTTCGAAGCGATAGTGATTGTTTGAATACACATTCGTCTGATTTATCGATACTAAGTGTGTAATCGATACTATCGATAATGATGAGCATGAACCTAAATAAATACAGACACGATAAAAATCATTGAATGAGAAATATTTAGAAAGGTGTGGGTGTCTATATTTGTTATGTAAATATATAGTTTTTTTTTTGTGCCGCCGCCGCCGTGGTAGTGATAAACAGTTCAATTTAAACTCAAACTTAAAGTTGTTACAAATGAATGCTTTAGAATTCCTTGACTGACACATAAACCAGTGATTACCCTGCGAATTATCGCATTAAACTATTCAATTCAAGCATTAGCATAAACATAGCATAATCAGCCTATAATGTTCCCACTGCTTGGACACAGGCGTCCTAACGGTGGAAGGGAGTGGGCCGTAATCCACCACGCAGGCCCAGTGTGGATTGATAGACGTCACATGCTTTAGATTTTTTTTTTCGATGTTATGTTCGATGTTTACGATGTTTTTCTTCACGCGAGAGTAGTGGGCCACCACTGCTCTTCAAGCATTACCAAAACTTGAGCTTTGAGTTGAACTGCACGATTTTTGACAAATGCGTGTACTGACTGGACAGGTACTCTCAATATGTGTGGTTCTTTCCTCAAAAGACCATCTCAGACATCGATCTACATGGTCTTAGTATAACCTGACCAAGATTATGTCTGGACTTTAAAAGAGACTGTGACCTCTGAGTTTGTTTCGGCAGTTCTTCTCAGAGTAGTCAGATAGGAAACGCCGACCTCATCTAGTTTTTAAAAAATATGATTGACGTGTAAAAGTGTTTGTGCAAACCTACTTACAAAAATAAAATCATTTATCATCATTTATCATTTAAATTGAAATTCATGATGGTAATCTGGAAGAAAAAAGAAGAACCTGCTTTCAAGTTCAAGTACCTACTAACATAAGGAAGTTACTACATCGAATGTCTGAGTCGATCATTTGATTAATCATTTTAATATTTCGCAACTTTATTGATTTCCAAAAACAATTCACGGAAAACTACTGATCTTGTCGCAACGTGAACGTGGAACCACGAAAACTTGAATCACGCTACACGAAAAAGTGACAAGCATAAAATATCTTGACACATCATATATGTCTAAGCACAGGACTATTCACCGAGCAGCACCGCTAGTCACCAACTTCAATGATTCATTCAAGTGTTCATTTGTGAGATAGACGCCACCGTAAAGTGTTGGATACTTGGCAACGTTTAGTGTATGACAAATCACAGTTGCTGATCTAGTATACCTAGAGAATGTTTTGTGATATTGTTAGCGACGAGGGTTTTAGAAAGTGCTATTCATTGTAGTTTGTTTATGTAATAAAGTGGTAAAAGAGCTGACGTTGGTAAACTGTGGGGTAATTGCATTGCGCAAATAAAATGACAATTGATCGATAAGTAAAGTCATTCATTTTGACAGATCAGACACGTTCATTATGTTATTTACGTTGTTGAGCGGAGAAATTTTTCAAATAAATGAAGTACTGGATTAGGAATTTCCTTCAAAACCCTTTGATTGTAATGAAAAGTGTGTTACATAGTTAGGGGTTCTGGTAATTTTAATAAGGTTAGTTTACTTTACTAACTTTTTTGACCTTTGTATCCTGCTTATGCGTATGAAGTTTCATTAAAATCGGTTCATTCATTTCGAAAAACAAGAAAGAAAGTTTGTATGAAATGACGTACGTCGTAAACGCTCTTAAGAGCTTTTTCAAATCAAAATACACTAAACATTTCTTCCATATTCATAAGTGCGTATAAAAATGTAATCACGCATTTTATTGTTCTATACTCAGACCAAATAAAAAACCAAGACAGAGGGCTGTCAACAGTAAAGTGAAGCCGGTTTCGTAAATATGTGTGCACTTAGTGAGGCGTAGTTTGATTGTAAATAGTTGTAAATGTGTGCGTGTGGGCGTGTATGTACAGAGCGGAGACGTAATTTTGGCATGCCTCACTGCATCGTTCTTAGCGCTCTGTCTTGGTTTTTTATTTGGTCTGAGGTTCTATAGGAACAACTATTTGTGAGTGAAACAAATAGCTTAACCGCGTAGGAATCCCACTCCCGACTCTTGTCGGAGGAACTAATCGCATTGCTATCGTGTCGTCTAGAGTTAAACTTACACAATATATGAGAGCAGTGGTAGTGGTAACTGCCGCGGTTGATTTTGTTAGGTCATAGGTTCGAACCCGGCGCTTAACTTTTTGTAAATTATTTCATCACCACTGCTCTCAAAACGGTGAAGGAAACCAGCATGTCCTAGAACCAAAAATTCAAAGACATGTGACAACTATCAACTCGCACTGAGCTCGCGTGGTGGATTACGGCCCACTCCCTCTCACCGGGATGAGGCCTGTGTCCCGGTAGTTGAACATTATAGGCTGATTATTAATATATTAGAAATGTCTTGGGAAATGTGACCATCACGTGCGCTCCCATATATGCGACACAGAGGATTAACGATGACGTATCGGGCTCAGTGAACGATTCTAAGGCTCCCGACACATTAATGCTCAATAAAATTTCCGAATGAGTCGTCCCCATAATTGATACAACACACAATAAAGGTGTTGCCACACACAGTGATTTATGCGTCGCGCGTTTCCGGTTGTATAAGTACAGAACGTGCCGCGCTTTGGTTACCAAAAGTGCATTGTTACAGATTAAAAAAAGGGTTCCTTTTTTTTCTTCGAACGGTTTTTTTAAGATCGCAAAGTAGATCGTTTACATGTATTTTTAGTAGCTTATGTGGTGTGGAGTTTCTTGAGATGTATACCGTATTTGTAATCCAAATTGAACCGTATGGAATCCATCTCCTTTTGCCGGATGAAGGAATAGCGTAGACTTGTAGGTACCCGGTAAAATTATGACAGAATTTAAACAACAGCAGCTTAGGTTTTATATTGATAACAATTTAGTCATCGCTTCTCTCAAAACGGTTACGGAAAACATCATGAGGAAACCGGCATGTCCAAGAACCAAAAAATCGAAGACAGGTGACATCTACAAATCCGCACTGGGCCCGCATAGTAGATTACGGTCCACTCCCTCTCACCGAGAGGAGGCCTGTTTCCCAGCAGTAGAAACATTATAGCTTGATTATGCCTTTTTTATGCCATAACTATAATAATAATAATAATAAATTTTTATTTCTGAAAAACACATAATATAAGGTTCACAAAAACAATTTTCTAACTAAAATGAACATAACAGAAAAAAGTGTATCGTTGGTGCCTGTACTAATGAATTAAATCATTGTATCACAGACACCAGCGCCTTCCAAGATAGGTTACGTAATAAATAAAAAATTCGAACGTGCTTTATAGTGAACTCGTAAAAATAATATAAAAATAATAAAATCAAATTAAAATTATAAAATACCGATCCAGCCTGTCTCTTGCTGTCCTCTTCCAGCGACGCCCTAGCCGAGGTCCGAACCCCGTGGTGGGGTGCCCTTAGCGCTGTCGCTTAGTTTTTAAGTTTATTGTTTGCCCTGGCTGGAGGCCTTAATTCAAGGCATCCACAGGAAAGTCCGGTTAAGCAGTAGCCATCCTCATACAGGATGAACAGCGAGATGCCATAGTCAAATAAAATAAAATAAAATAAAAAATTATAAACTAAAATTTAATTTAAAATTTTAGTTAATAATTTTAATTTGATTTTATTATTTTTACTAACTACTACGTTCTGCTAATTATATTTGTCACATTCAGAGGGTTACAAAACCTATCAGCGCACTATTGATTAGTGCATGGCTTAAACCATAAACTACGAGTATAACATTTTCCAAAAACTGTTGTACGTATAATTTCATGAATAGACACATCATTTTAGAGTGCATTACCTCAACAACCGACTAATATACCTGTCGAAATACATGTCCTTTATCATCACTACCTATACTGTGATACATAAACAACGCAGAGGACTGCAATGCTACGGAAACTAAGCATAATTGATGAGGCTGCCCTCAAACAGTACTAACAGAGAGTGTTCCCAAAATCTACAGGTAATTGAGTGCCACTCCTACGGTATACTAACGTTTGACACTTCATTCATCAATATCGACCGACTCATTTAAGTGGGACGCTAGGAGAGTAATTAGTTTTTCATACATATCGTGTTACGCTACAAAGTAATTAGTATAAGTAATTGGTACGAAAGTCGACTAATTTACCAAAAATATCATAATTATCTTGACATTATCAGAATTATCTTGACATTATCATAATTTATTTGGGGTCGCAACATGTATTTTTCTTCCATACTTATCTATTAGTCGTCGTGTCGATAGTCATCTCCTTTCAGCCCTATCATTTTTTACACAGTCCATCCATGGTTTCTTAGGTAGAGGTGTACATACCTATAGCACACAAACATTTCGTCAGCAATGTTTAAGTTCCATGTAACGGGGGCGAGCCTATTGCCATCAACCGGGCACGAATCCAGACTCCATTCTGCTATTGAGAAAATAAACACATAATTATCAATTCCTTGATGGGTGTATATATAGACTTATAATAAAATAATATGGACTCCGCGCCACGCATATCCATAGTGAAGCACAGTAAGTATATACCATTTGTACAAACACATCTCGTGCTCACATTTACATCATAGTATGCCTACCGGCCGCCATTAC
The DNA here is from genome assembly GCA_963669345.1 of Gortyna flavago. Taxonomy (NCBI): domain Eukaryota; kingdom Metazoa; phylum Arthropoda; class Insecta; order Lepidoptera; family Noctuidae; genus Gortyna; species Gortyna flavago. Next base: position 12,759,729 of record OY770136.1, on the reverse strand, counting down.
GTGAAACGACAGCGTCAATCGTCAATCACGCACACATAGAACTGTACGGTGCTTCACTTTCGATATGCGTGGCGCGGAGTCCATTTTTTTTAATAAGTCTATGGATGGGTGAACGTTCAAATAGAATCTAGCACTACCTACTATACAAAATAATTACGTTATCTAGTCTCAGAAGTTTTCCCTACATATGATAATCGCGTCAATGAAACAAATGAAAATAAAACAATTGACGATCGCCTCCATGAAAACCCAGCCATATCAATAAAGGCACGTGTCATCAACCAAACTTACATAAGCCCATAACGTTTCGTAGATAATAGTTTTTCGTAGAAATTAAATTAGGTCAACCGATACACAGACTGTTTCGATCTGAATTGTGGTTTTTGCTCGGTGGACGCGAATGCAATCGCGCGATTTTAAAGCTTACTTTGAACAAATAACTCAGTACAATAAAACCCCACAATTTACTGTACGACTATCAAGCGGGTAGGTAGATTATTTTCAGTAAATAACTCCGGATTTTCACATCTACAATAAATTACTTTGAACAATTTATGTGTTCTTTATATACCTGAATAGCTATGACAATATGGTATTTTATTTTCACGGGTTGCTGGTAGGTACTACTGAAAATTTTCTTGTTTACAAAATGAATTGGTAATTTTTTTTATGAATGTAATTTTTTTTTTCTTTGTGCCAGTATGCATTAGTCGTTAGTAATCTCCCGATTAAATTCTAACCGTGAGTTTATTAACCACTGAAGTAACCAAACCATACGTACCTAGTTTAAACGATGCTATTCATACACAATAATAACATAATAAAAAGGCGTCAAGTCAAAATATTATCGTATAAATTAGCAGATCAATATATACCTATTTAACTCCCCATACAATTAAGTGGACTATCAATGTTTTTATTCAAGCAAAACCATAAAACCGCCATAATTACAGGAACAGGAAATCGAATCAGTAATAAACCAACCTCTTTAATAAATAAATCGCTTCAGAATTTACAACCGCAAATAGTCGAGGCAAACCAACAATGTATAATTAGTACTATTCCCTCATGATATCAGCGAGAAATTCCGAACGGCCAAGTACGACTTATTAATTCAGCCAACAGAAATGTAAGGCTGCCTGTCCATTGGAACGGAGCACAGCTTAAAACATTAAGGGCTAACGCTGAAAAAAAACCGACATGTCCTAGAATCAATATTTAGAAGACATTATGATATCTACCAGCCCGCGTGGTGGATTACGGCCCACTCCTGTGTCCCCAGCTGTGGGAACATTATAGGCTGATTATGCTTTAAGGGTTAAATCAAATCAAAAGTCATTATTCAAAAGCCTGCCAATCGCCTTATGGTTTATGTATGGAATCTCTCTAGTTGAATCCTATTAGTTTGTTCGGTAAGCCCAACCATTAGGATTCCACTAAAACGCCTCCACTCTACTCCGCTTCAGTGGACAAGACCAGAACGGAGCGGAGATTAGTTTTAAACATTTCTACCGAACGAATTATCTAGGGCTGTAACCACTCAATGGCTCTGCTTCACTGCTCTTGCACCGTGACTTCGTGCCGCTCCGTTTCAAAAGACAGGGACACAGCTACACTGCTCAGTCGCTTCCTCGCGTTTCTCCACTTGCTCGCTCCGTACCAATGGACATGCAGCCTTATATAGTACTATGTGACGAGCCTGACGCTTAGGGCATTCTGGTGGTAATTATTAATTAGCGGTACATGGATAATGTTGAATCGGCTTGGGACAAAGGAAGTACTCTATAGTATCGATGAAATTATCCCCTCTAATGATTCGGTTGATTGATTCCTATCAATTAATTTGTTAATTGTATGACGTAGGAAGTGAGTAGATAATTTTGACCACTCTCATTTGACTTAAAAGCATTGCTTAATAGTTTAGGTCATTGAGATGAAATTGATATTTTAATGAATAAATTATTCTACGTGAAATAACTAGTATGTTTTACGATACATTTATGCTAATATGATACGAAGAAATATGTCGACAAACGAAAATAATTTTAGGACAAAATGTCTTGTGTCAATATAATAAATAATAGTCAATTGGATCGTTTCGATGTAACGACAACTTGTTGGCCACCCATAGCTTTTCTATCAAAACACTCTCCTCCTATATATCTCCTATACTCCTTCCTTGGCATTGAATTGTTTGATAGGATTCAATCAATCAGTGAATGAATCACAGTTTTAAAAAGTAAGTGAATACGTTGATTGAATACTTAATCAGATACAGTGCCTACCTGGCCGTAAATATCCATGGCTCATCGAGTTTAAGGCCACATTCACACCAAAACATATAGTCAGCCGCCGAATGCCAGTACTAAATTTTGATCGTGTTTTGGAATAAGATGTAAGCGTCTAGTTCAAAATGTATGAACAAGAAAAAAGCTTCAGCTGCTGTCCTTTGCTTTTTATACATTCTCACAGTCAGTGGCTGCCTACGACTTATGATGTGTACACGGCCTAAGAAAAAAATCGTCAAACAATTGTGTATTGAATGATGAATGATGGTTGCAAAAGAGAGCACAAATGGATATCCAAATTCATAGTAAAAAAGATAAGCCCAAATCTATAATGTATTTTCTGACCAATCATAAGCTGATAACAAAGATTTACCGCAGTGTAATAGGTAGGTAGAAAAAGGCTAGGCAGATTGATGGAAGTACTTTGATCTAAATTGTAGATTTCTGTACCACCATCAAAACTTAACCAATTTCATTTATTCTTAAAAGCCTGTGATGTCCCACAGCAGAGCAAAGGCTTCCTTACTCTTTCCACTTCTATTCTGTTTAAAGCGTATAAGAATCAGTTCTTGTTGAAGGAGTCCAGCTCATCCCGCCATCTCCGTCTGGGCCTCCCGCGATTTGACCACTAAGAGGAACCCTTTGGGTCGTAAGTTTGGCCCCTTGGTCGCCTGACATGCGGCAGATGTGTCCAGTCCAATTCCGTTTTAGCGTGGCAGCTTTCCAAGTGGCATGAGTTAGCTTTGTGATGGAACGGATGGTGGTATTCCTAATCCGGACTGTTAGTTTGATACCCAGAATACTCCGTTTCATAGCTCTCTAGCAAACCTCGAGCGTGGACCTCTGCTGATATGTCAAAGACCATGTTTGACGGCCATATGTGAGGATGGGAAGTATGCACATGTCAGTGAATATTCGCTTAGAGACAAAGGAAGGTCACCCTAATTAGATCTTTCATGGCCCAATACCTCTTTTGTTTTGTCTTTTCATTTCTTAAGTCATAACAAAGCTGTGACTTATCTTAATCAGAACATTACACAACAAACTCCACAAACACAAAGATTAAAGGTGAAAAGATCGTAAGTACAAATTACATCAATTCAGAACATAAAATGGAAACAAAATAAAACTAAGTTATACAATCATTAATAATGGTTGAACTCTAAATCGCTAACAAATAGCAGGAAACGATTCACATCTACAATTTTACGACCGTAACGATACTATTCGGATTAGAATTAGGTAGAACTTTATCATTTGCTTTGGATCAGGCCGGCTGGGATACGTACAATGTGTTTGTTAAAAATTGTATGATACTTTACGTCGTAAGATTAAATTAAATGTACCTAATTCTTTGTAATATTATGTGTTTTTTCTACAAATTCGCTTGGAACCTTTACAGAGTTGTATCTTTATGCTTTAAGTAGGTACTGTTTCTATGTTTTTCTAAAGTTACACTACTTAGGTGGCGATAATTGGACGAGAATTGAGAGTGACATTTCAAGGACGCGACACGTCTAGGCACATTTTGTTACATGAAAGAGAAGAAAGATATAGCTCTCGCTCTCTCTATTCTTTATTTTTTAAGAAGTATGACTTCCATCACGTGTTTTTACTATGAAGTGTTTTGTGTGTACACATACCAATTTAATAATCCTCAAAGGTAGACGGATTGTAGCCAGCATACGATGAATACTAAAATGTTGTTAATAATTAGTTTGTGTGTTTAAATCAAAATACATAATCAATTTGATTGCATATTTATAAATTCAGATTACTTTTCAAAACAAACATTAAAATTAAAATACCGATTTTTGATTCAAACTAAAATATAAGTTTCATAAACTAACTAAAACTGTATAAAACCAACAATAACGATAAACAAACTAAGAAAGTACAAACAAACGATCAAATTACAAATTAATGGAAGAACGTTTAATTTTATAATGTAATACATTAAAGAGAAGAGATTGAAAAGCAATTAATTATAGGTACGCTTCGAAATAATAGTGGTGATAAACGTCTACCCACGGAACGCCTACTCTAAACAATAGAATAAGTAGGTACAACGTTGGAACGAAGAATCGGAATGCAATAAATGTAACTTTTACGATGTAACTAAAGGTTTGTGATCTCTGAGGATTGGACCAAAGCGTGACAAGGGGAGCAGCGATCGTGAGATTTTACGGGAAGTAGCGCAGGGTAGTCAGGGATCCCCGATCTATAATATAATGGATTATGTAACTATATACGGAGAATGATAGTGTCGGTTATGTTGAAATTATATTTAGCGGTTTGAAGTCTAACGTGGTACCTCTATAATTTACCCAGTAGTGGGAACATTATAGTCTGATTATGATTGTATTAACAAAAACTGCGACTGCAGGTTATCAAAAGCTTCAAGATTCTCTTAATCACATTAAACTTGCACAAGACAAACTAACTCCTTAACTACACTTCAACTCCCAAATGAACGTGAGAGCTTAATCAAAACAATATTATGGTTCAGAAGCTGATCTGCCTGAGCAAGTTGAGAAAGACAAACAGGGTTATGGGTCATTAAGGTGCCTGCAGGCGAGACGAGACGAGCAGTCCCATAACTTTCACTGCAGTGTAGCATTTACAACTAAGTGTACGTGATTTTACGAAGATACAGGTAAAATTTGTGAGTTTGTATGGGTAGTCTTCGGAACTGCTGATCCGATTCCGAAAATTCTTTCACTAATTGAAAGCTACGTACTGACGAGTGTCATAGGATTTATTTTTTGTTAAAACAAGAAAGGAGCGGGTAGAAGTTAGTACTGTAACCGTGTCCTATGTAGCACAGGCCGGTCATAATTATTAATTTATTCTTTTCGAACATCCAAGCAAACGTCTAATACTACAATATGATTTTTCTAGACAGATAGATAGATTATTAATTTTATCCATATAATGTAAAACAATTATTCTTAAATATATTCAGTTAATCTAAACGCTGTTTGAATATAGCGTTTGATCCCCCTGAGCTACGTGTTCCCACAGTACCTACATACTACTGAAAAAGGGGCAAATTGCTTAAATTTTAAGTGGGTACCTCATTAATAGGGCTCGTTAGTCATTTTATTTTCCAACATTCCGTTATATCTATCTAGCTGCGCCTGCGGTTTCACCCGCATAAGTGTCGTTCCCGTGGAAAAATCGGGATAATCCTGGTTATAGACCATCTGTGTGCCAAATTTCATCCTAATCCGTTCAGTAGTTTTTGCATGAAAGAGTAACAAACATCCATCCGTCCATATATATCCTCACAAACTTTCGCGTTTATAATATTAGTAGGACTGTACCTACTTTCTTGTACTGTACTATATCGTAAACGTAGCAAAAGGAGTATGTACTTAGATAAGGATCGTATCAGGCAGGTGGCGTTCTGTACTACCATGGTGGGAAAACGTTTTTTTTTTTTGTAAACTTATTATTTTAATTTTTTTTTTTGTTTTTCGCCACAGTCGCCAAACTAGTTCGTGTATGTGTGTACTCCTTTCGACATCCTTTTGAAAATGCTAGCTGGCAACACTTCTGAAATGTCTGCAATATCGGCAATTAAACATTGCCTAACACTTGAAATAGCACTTACTTCAGCCCTTTTGACCTGTAAGTGAGACTTCCGTGTTTTAAATGTTTATAGTTATTTGCTTAACATAAACTTCTTAGGCACCTACTAGTGTAGATATAGAGATTCTTGATTGACCTTTGCACATTTGTTTTTAAAAATATAGCAACATTTTTCCGAAAACAATAAATATCCATGACTTAAAAACACGCCATAAAAATAGATTACATCTTCCACCCCTCTCGAATCAAAATCCTTTACCATAGCCCATATTACATGGCAATAAAAATGTTCAACAAATTACCAGAACAAATAAAAGAAGAAACCAAATTCAATAAATTTAACAGGAAGTTAAGAGAATATCTAACACAAAAATGCTTTTACTCGGTCGCAGAATACCTACAACAAAATATTTAGTAGATAAATATGATAGCTAAATAAATAATTAGATATTTTCAAAAGCCATAAAAAAAAGCGCACTCATACATGACATACTCTTATTATTATTATCTCCTTTATTGTATCGATATATACTATTATTATGTTAAAAACATTATTATTATCATGTTGCCGTGCCCTAACCGGGTTTCATGTTGGAAATTACTTATATTGTAACAACTAAATGTACCCATGAATGCAATAAAGAATTTGAATTAGAATTACTAAGAATCGTTCTAGGTAATTAAATATTAACAATCTAATTTATAGAAAGGTTTTGCACAAGACAGAGAGGTTTGGAAAGAGAAAGAGGAGGCCTTTAACCAGCAGTGGTTCACGATGTTTACTAGAGAAAAATAAAATACTTACTTTAAAAAAAAAACACCGGTATAGAGGAACAGGGTGTTAAGTTCACTCATCCTCTATAGAAAAGGGAGGATCCTCCGACCAGACGGGTGATGTGTCTGGCGGGCAACTGCCCGATGATTCATTTCGGGCCGTTGTATCTATGCTAGTTGCGCGGTAAACTCTGCTTGCGAGATGCAGGATTTTGCGTGACGTCACTATGACGCGTTGTTCAGATGTGGCGTTGTAGATACCGCTACAGCAACTGCGTGACAGTTTAAAGAAAAGCCAAGACAGCCAGATAGCCAGCCAATAATGGCCTACCTGCTTAAAGTATTTACAAGGCAACTATGAGTAGAAATACAGAGGGACGTCTTAGGAGGTCATAATATAGTGACCTTATTGGCGATATTATTAAGAAAGGTCAGGTGCGTAGTACCTACTCGTGACTGGCGTGTATGTGTCGCAGCCAACTGGTTAAATTAGCCGTTCAGTTAACTGCCTGGCCTTTAGAAGTAGTGCTCGCTTCGCTTCGCTCTCCGGCTTGCACGCAGTTGATTACAGTTGTAACCTAACCTAACCCATTTGGTCAGGGTGCACTGGCTTAGTTACTGCGACCAATTCGGCTCGCGCGTGATTGGTTACAGACTTCCAACTTAATCTGTAATTGAATATCATTCAGGCCGTTAGTTGAACGGCCGCCGTTTAGTTAAAAGGCTAGGCGGTTAACTGAACGGCTAATTTAACCAGTTGGCTGCGACATATGTATCCTAGCACGTGGCTTTCTGTATTTACTGCTTACCTCCATGGAGAGAATTTACTACCTAATACTAAACATATTTCAGAAACCTTCCAGAACGTTTATTCGAATAAACTTTTTTTTCTCATCATCTGCATCATCTGCCTTTTCCCAGCTATGTTGGGGTCGGCTTCCAGTCTAAACGGATGCAGCTGAACACCAGTATTTTATATGGAGCGATTGCCTATCTGACCTCCACAACCCAGTTACTGTGTAATACGATACCCCTTGGTAAGACTGGTGGTCCCGGCTTCTGACTAGCCGTAACGACTGTCAAAGATCCACGAATGACAACCGGGACCAACGGCTTAACATGCTTCCCAAGACACGGAGGGGTCTCGGTATTTAAGATGGTCACCCATCCACAGACCAACCGCGTCAAGCGTAGCTTAACCTGATCTGGCTGATGTCTGTTATTATTTAGCCACGGGCTCCTCATCCAACTTTAAGAAAGCCAGTCATAATACCAATTAACCTTGATTCAATAATTTACTACTATAAAAACATTACTTCCTAACATAAATCTTACTAAACATCGAAAAAACGCGATGACAACATAAAGATAAGTGAAAAAGCCTCTCAAAGTCAACAGTTAAATTATCAACCATGCAATTTGTCCAACACAAGATCGTTTACCTACCGCATTCATAAATATATTAACTAAAAGTTTTTGTTAAGTAAACACGATGGCTTATCCGATATTTAGGTCGATTTACAGTTAATCGATGTGTAAGAACTTGTGAATCAGTAATAAGTTCGTGATTAAGTGAGTTCTTAATGCATCTGTCAAAGACACTATAGGTATCTATAACATAACATCACGGTTATATTCCCCGGAAGGTTAGGCAGCAGGGTATGTACTATAGGTACGCTGCTAGCTGCTGTATAGCGAAATGTAGGTGTAACATTCGCTATTGCCATAAATTTATTTCAAAATAGCCAGTGTAATTTGCACCTGTTCAATAATTTAAGATGATTCTGAGACTCAAAATAGCTGAATTTAGTCTAAATGAAAGTTATATGGAATACATCTACTGCTCTTGCTATGGATGTCGAATGAACTGGCTAAGCGACGTTAAGAGCGTTTACGCCGTACGGCATTTCATACAAACTTTCAAGCCGTTGTTTTTCGAATTTAATGAACCGATTTTAATGAAACTTCATACGCATAAGCAGGATACAAAGGTCTAAAAAGTTAGCAGAGAACATTTTCGAAATGTCTTATTTAAAAAAAGATAACTGGAAATCTCTGTTTCTATGGAAACTTTAAAATCGGTCTAATTTGGCTGTAACACAATTTTTCGAAAATATTCTCTGCAGTATCCTGCTTATGCGTATGAAGTTCCATTAAAATCGGTTCATTTATTTCGAAAAACAACGGCTTGAAAGTTTGTATGAAATGCCGTACGGCGTAAACGCTCTTAAGTTTTTCTTCTTCACAATTTTGAAAATCACCAACAACAACTTCGATATCCGTTAAACAAGCATAATATCACATCAGCAATTTTATTGTATTCTTTACGGAAACACAAAGAAAACGTGACGTTTAGCAAACAGGCCTAGGACCTTTGGCTGAATAGCCATCAAATTAAGGTTTTCAGTCAATGGTGAACAGTCATAATACTTTAGCGAACCATCTACGTAAGCAGTTTTGTGGGGCAATGTACCTAACGTTAAGAAATTTTTATGTGAATATTTCATTCATTCATTCATTCATCTGGGAGCCTACAAACTGGGTACGCGTTATTGTGGCCGACTTGGAAATCTAAATAGTCTTTGACCACAAGTCGGCCGGAGCAAATTCTATCTCCTTCATGGTTCATGGACAGCTTAGATCGATAGTCTCCCCACAAATCGTCTATCTTACACCGTATGCTCTGTCAACTGTACACTTGATAATGTTATGACTACGTTCGCGTTAGTGATCGGAGTTCGCGCAGCTGAATTATGGGCCAAAGATGTTTAAATTTTTGCTATCGATACGGTAAAAAGAAGAATTTTAAACTATCCATCTGATTCGATCAAAAGTCATAAGCGACACGACACGTTCACCAATGAAGTGTTAATTGTCTACTCGAACCCTTACAGCATTATAACAGATTATAATCTAAAATTAAGTGTCCATTACAGCGTAACAGTGAGTTGCGAGTAAGAGTCAATTATAGTGGAGAGGTTAATAGTGGTAGTAAAACGCGATCCATCAAGTTTTGTCGATGTATACATACTGTAACTTGACACGTCAGAAGTGGACCGCCGGCGTCGCGTGTCAAATGGGGTTATTTTTTTTCGGCTTCTGTGATCATCTTTTGTGCTTATAGTTAAGATTCCGAACTTAAAAGAAAAAATATCATTTTTTTTTTTTTGTGAGTTGAATTATGATCCAGGTAATTTTTTTCTTGGAAACTATTTCAAATAGATGTACAATCGACATACTTTGGATCGGCTTGATTCATAGTCAAAGCATTTATTTGAAATAGGCACGTATGGCGCTTTTGAATGTCAAAATTTGCAATAAAATAGAATTGATTCTAGTCGCCTCTTCCAAAAGGTAGTTTCGTATGGAGAAGACTAGGCGAGAAGCTCCACCGATTCGCTCTAGGTCGGTTTTTTCTATATTAATCGACCTAGGTTAGATTTTTGACATCTTTTTGTTTTTTTTTATAATAGACCTTTCACCTTTGTCCTGAAGTAGAGCACTAAAAGCGAAGTAATAAAAAAGGTTCAGTAAATGGAAAAGTCTTAGCTAATTACCTATAGATTTTCAAGTTTCTGTGAATTCTACAGTTCAGGCAGTTGTTGAACTGAAATGAAAAGTTCATTTGAAGAGGCTGAGTACAACCTGAGACATACTTTTAAAGTAATATTTTTACTTTTACCTACTTCACTAGGGTAAGTTTGTTTGTTATTTATGTATAAAGGTAGTATATAAACCTGTTTGAATAAAAATTGGCTGGCGCTAACCCTGACCCAACTGTAATGAAATATTTTAGCAAAATATAATTTGCATAGTAATCCTCTCTTCTGTAAAAACCAGCTACAAAAATTCTAGGCAAAAATAAAAACTTCGGTCGTATATCAAGATATTTTTTCGTCATAATTTTCTAAAATAAATTGTTGTTTCAGGATTACCTGAGCTAACATTAAAAATAATCTCAAAGTAACACTAGTTAGCGACTTAACGAGCTATTAACCCATATACCTATTTACCTAACTCCACGCACCTGTCATTATAGCTATAGTTTAACGATCAGTTAAACAAACAATAAAACAAAGTTAACACCGGTGGCTCAACCGTCGAACTTCGCCAGTTGTCATCCATTGACAACTTCGTCACGAGTGCTTGAATTAAGTGCTCGTGACGAAGTTGTCACTTTATTTAAACGTCTGTGGGCCATTTATCTTGGTGTGACAACGTAACCAATGTTGGCAGCCAAGTAAGCGTATTACAACTAAGCTTGCATCGTTATATGTTGTATTAACTTAATTTATTACAACGATATTAAACTTTATTCGAAGGTAATAAGGGTTAGGGATGGGTCTGAATTATGTAGTTTGTACAAGGCATAAATCTTCGCGGATGTCTTAAGTAGTTTACTTGGAATGTTTGTTACAAGTGTACAATATCGCAAATAAATCTTTTTATCTACACCCGTGCTATAAATCCTCTATAAAAGTTTCTGAAACAGTTAGCTTATTAACAATATTAAAACAACCAGTGTCATTTTAACCATAATATCAACCAAACGAGTGTTGTAGAAAATTTCACTATTCAACTTCTTTTCAAAAAAAGAACATTTACACAGCGCCGTAATATAAAAAAAATTGGTTATTCTAATTCACGTCATATCCGCCATTTTTATTCGATAGGCATTAGTAATGCAAAAAACTGTTTCAGAACCTTTATAGAGGATTCATATCATGGGTGTAGATAAAGTCTTGTATACAACTGTACATAATTAGATATTAAAACAATAACCCTTTAATACCCCCTTATTATACAACAGTTGCATAAATACCTATTAAAGGATCTCTTGTGTGCTGCTTAATGAATCACTTATTTGTAAGACTTGTTTAGTTTACACTAGTAATTTGTTAACAGGTGATTTGATGTCCTTAAAAGGTCTCCAAACCGTGACCGCATTTTATACTTTATAACTCAATCAAATACAAGGTAAGTATCTTAATTTAATGTTATTAAAGGAGAAGCCCTGATATGGTCATTGAAATAAATGAACGTGACTTTATTATAAGTCAATGAATTTGTAGTTAGCGAATAAAGCAATGGACTTGAGTTAACTTTATAAGTGAAAGGATAACGTATTTTGTTACTTGAATATTGTTATTTGTCCGTTTGATATAGAGGTGGCAAATACGGCTACCGAAGTCTAGGCCTTTCAATAATATGACACAGGGTAAGTATTACAATAAAATAATAATAATAAGGGTAAATGTTAGTAGGCTTGACTTAATATGACAAAAGAAATCGAAGTTAGCGATTTGCGTTTTTGCGGTCTGATTCCCAAATCGGATCTACCTCCTAATTATGATCTACTAATGGACCAGATTAGGGTTTTCGACCGAAATAACTTTGTAATTTGTACGATATAATAAAAATAAAAATGGGTTTGACTTGGGCCGAAACCGTGCTATGCAATTATACACTCACACAAAAACTTACTTAAGCTTTGGTTTCTTAAGAAAGGGGTAAACGTCATACAATAACGGCTGTTTATATAGAGAGCGTGTTTACGACCCTTAAAAAAATATTTGTCTATTTGTTTCCTCTCAACCCTTAAACATAGTTCACTCTTGACCCCTAGGGGGCGAGACTGAATTTTCATACAAAGGACAGGCATACCTCGTCCACTTTCGACCCCTAGTTGACAAATGTTATAATTTGACTGAAGCGCTTTCCTAGGAAGCCCTAACTTTAGCGCGACTCAACAAAGTTTATCTGGGAGCTAAAATGTCACAGTACGGTGAAAGGCTTATCCTATCTTGATTGCATAGTAAACGGAACATGCACGTCAACTCGAGTATGTAAGTAACGAGCTCAACTCGTGACTCCGTTTGAGTCGAAAACTAGTCGGACAATCCCGAAACAATAACCGCAATCGTACGGTTAGCAATCCATAGACAACAAGAAACAGACGCTAATGTTACCTATACATAAGAAACAGGTGGAAGTTAAAGATAATATCGTTAACCACCATAACAGACCAATCATTTCAATATGCGGGTAACACAAACAATTGAACGCAACAGAAATGTCAGAAAGGCAATAAAAACCTCAACGAGGTTATTATTAGACCACGTAAGAACTTTACGCATTTAATGCGCCAGCGACGTGGTGAGTGAACTATTTCATGCGGTGACTGCGTCTAACATTTGGTGTGGTTAAACATACATTTACATTACAGATGCACTGACTAAGCAGTTAGGAAGTGTGAAGGGATTGGTTGGTGATTTGTGTGAGGAAAGCGTAGGTCATTAACGTAAGACTGAAGAATAGAGCAAACAGAGAGGGTCTGACAGTAGATTCATTCAAGACATGATAGGAATAGTAGATAAGAACGATACTGCCAACTATGGCACTTTACTTACCTTAAAAAAATACAATATCAATACAGAGCATTTCGGACAAGATCTTGAAATTACCGCCATTTTGTCAACCCTACGTTTTGTTTCTTCTTTATCCAGACTAGGTAGAAAGGTCCAACTATTATCAACATCATAGACGTATTGGCTATTTTTATTAGGATTATTATCAGCGATAAACACTACGGAAAAATAAAAAAAATATTGACATAAACTACAGAAAACCTCAAGTCAATCCTATTAAATTGGTTGTCGAACAACGAAACGCTTAAAAAAAGCTTGCCTCTTATATACGCCCTCAGGTTAATTAGATAATCCTGCCATTATACTTGACCACCACATTCTCAAACACGTCCATACAGTGCCCCATACAATTGAGCCCGCATCGGCAGCATTATCTACAACCACAGGTCTCTTTCGGTGACGGCAGTTGTCTTGTGCCTCCTGTCAACATTTCCGCATCGTGTTCCTCTATCACGAAGTTTTTTACGTGCTGTCATTGTTTTACTGTTAAACTGGTTTGGAATACAGCCAATAGTAGTGTTTTGATTGACCTACAAGTACAGCTGTATGTTTAATGTCACGCTTATGTTTCTAAATGGGTTAGACTGAGTTATATTAAGTGTCAATGCGGTTATTGAGACAAGATCTAAAGAAACTAAAGTTTATTATAAGATTATTATCATACTGACTTTATCTGCTGATGCATAATATTACTAATGGCTTAAATACATACAAGGTGATCACAGAAAAATATTCTGTTGCTATATAGGTATAAGGTATACACAAGTTCTTTCTTTTTTAGCAAGCCAAATGAATCCATCCCTTAAATTTTCAGGTGCAGTGACCGAGTATACAGCGGACGTAACACTAATATAATATGGAGTATGTTTGAAGTTTTATTTGGTTAATTGTTTAAATATTTTAATTTGATATTCAAAATAAAAGCTGGCAACCAATTTTCCCACAAAGAGCTTTTTTATTAACAAATGAACGTCTCTAACCCATAAACACCTAAGAAACGTGGTAGAACCTAAATAATAGAGGTGTTCGTTTTAATCACTCAAAGTTGGCATATCAATTACAAAGTGCCAGATGTCCTGGAAACTCAAGTTTGTTCCACGGAGTTCTAGAAAATACGTGACCATAATGCTTCCAAAGTTTGCTGCTCTGCAGAATTACGTAATTTCCTATCGGAGATAGTTTTATTCCGAGAGCTTCCTATAGGACTACGTTGTTTGGAAATGGGATAAATATCTTCGGAGCTGATTTGGGTAGCATCTTATTATGCTAATTCTCTATGTTTATTATTTTAAGTAAGAGAGAAAGAAAGAAAAATAGTTTTATTTGTCACAGAAACACGTGCATACAAAAAGATAATATTAATTCCAATAATAAAGAAAAATAAAAACCAAATATATAAAAAAAAGAAAAAAAAGAAGTAAGAATTTAGTCTGTATCATTGTTGGGACAACCAGCCCAGAATAAAATAGAATAGAATATATTTTATTGTAAAACACGAGTATACATCAAATTATATGTGCAAGGTCTTAAAATAACAGGTAGATCTGCATGTTTTGCCATTTATGGCGTACAAAAACAACATATTTGTAGCTTAGAATAAACCCACAAAAAAATTAAAAACATGAATCTACACAACAAACTATAAAATTTTAAATATCCTAATCCTTATGCTAATTAAATAGTAAAGTATTGTTTTTACAGATTTGGGGTCAAATTGTGAAAATATCGTAATTATAGAAATTTATTTATATAATAAGTTAGTTAATATACCTATATATATTAAATAGAATTAATGTTTATGAAATAAAATAAAAACAATAGTAAATAAAAAAAAAGTAATCAAAATAAAATCATAGGAATCTCTAATTAATTGCGGTCATTTAAAAATTCCGATATGGTATAATAGCATTTGGCTATGAGATATTTTTTTAAATGTATTTTAAACAAAGCAGTAGGCATTTGTCTCATCATTGTAGGCCGACCTTTTAATTTCCTTATCGTGAATCGATAAGGAAATTAAAAGGTCTTGTTCATGTTCTATACTAAACAGGGTCAAATTAAGTTGGATAGCAAAACTCGATATACCTATAAATAGGTACTTACCTAATTAAAACATAAAATTCAAATGTTTTTTTTTTTGGGGTTATCGACCGCTGGGAGTGTTGTTACTTGAAGTATGAGTTGAGAAATTCTGTTTTCTTTTGTTTTATAGTATTTACGAGTAGATCGATGCCTCTATGAATTATTCATTATAAAAAATGATGTTTTAGTGACTATAAATCATGAAATTACCTTCTTTTTTATTTTATCCTGCTTAGTCATCGCTAGCCATCAGCGGAGTTTAGCTAGCTAATTTAATTTGACCCTGTATAAACTATATGAGAAAAAAAGTGGTGCTCTATGAGTCTAAATTGCGAAACATCTACCTACTAATTCCGTGATCCTTACTTTTGTCCTAGTACTGTCTGTACTTGATAAGGAAATTAAATTAAATGTCACTGCTTAGTCTAACCTTTGCTTAACCCTTCAAAGTTCGTCCAGATAATAGCTATGTTTACGACCAGCCTAACTTAATGTACCTAAGTTACACAACAAAAGCCAACAGTCAACAGTCGCGTGCTTTGGTGACATAACTTAAGTTCAAAAGTGAGCTAACCTATACTACTGTATAAATACAAACGAAAACAATTTATGATATTTTCATTTAATTGGCGATGTAGCTGTTATTCTAATTAGCACTGAGGAACGAGTCTGTTACGGAGATTTCAAGAACTAATTAACGGGCATCCAATTATCTGCAGATACAAAATAGATGGTTACAGAAGGTCAGCTGCTTGTGACTAGCGAAAACGCACGCACACATGGACATACTTCACATACAACGAGTGCAAGGCACGCTCGCGACTTGCATCTGTAAAAGACAGTTTGATAGATATCGTTTAATTTATTGTACTTTAATTGCACGCCCCTCCGCTGTTTGTTGCATGTATAAAAGCAGCCCATAATATTCCCACTGCTGGGACACAGGCCTCCTCTTGGAGAGAGGAAGTGAGCCGTAATCCACCACGAGTGTCCAGTGCGGGTGGCATACGTGATATGTCACATGTCGTCGATTTTTTTGGTCCTGGGACATGCCGGTTTCCTCACGATGTTTTCCTTCGCCGTTTTGAGAGCAGTGGTGATGAAATAATTTACGCAAAGTAAAGCGCCTGTCAGGGTTCGAACCTGGGCAGCGGGATTGTCCGAAAGGGTTACCGCTGCCCCGGAATATAAAGGGCTAAGGAAGGAACACGGATGGGTTTTAGTCAGTAAGAGTCTGACACTCCCTTCCGCTCCACCCAGAGCGGGAGGGGTCATTTGATGATTTCCCATCCTAAAAAAAAAAAAAAAAGGGGTTCGAACCTACGACCTACAACTCTACACATCTGCTTTTTGCACTCACATTTCAAACGATTGTAGTGGCGGGGTGTGCTGTTTTAATTTGGAGGATCTCTACCTCCGTACGTAGGTGTCTATGTGTATATGCACCTGTTTTCGCTCTTTGTAAAGAGCTGACCTTCTGTATCTATCTATTTTGTGTCTGAAATCAGCAGTTAGGAACGTCTAGGTAATTAAGACCGTTTCCGAATGGAACGTATCGGCCGAAAATGTTTTTAATGAAGTAAGATCTTCTTTTTCGTTGATGATGTGTTTGGTAGCTTTTCAGGTATTTTATGTATGTCTTCATTTAATTTGGTTATTAGAGGGAATTCATTGGCATGGAGGATGGCGCTCAAAGTGTTAAATTAAGGTGCTTGCAATAAGGTTCTTTTTTATTTATTTTGTGTACATTTCTTTATACTCTAAACTCTGAAAAATGGGAAAATACATGTCCTTAATAAGTTGTTCCAATACATGACAAATAATTTAGTTTTTACATTATATACTAGCTTCTGCCCACAACTTCGTTCATGTGAAATGTATTATTCCCCTGTCCCACCCCGTAGCATCGCATCACCTGCCCGCGCCATTACATACCTACTTTATTTTCCTCTAGCATCCTTTCTGACATTTTTCCTTTATGCTCGAGTCCTTGGGGTCGTAGCGGGATGTTAGTCTATAAACTTTCTCAATAATCGGGCTATCAAATGCATACAGAATCTTTCAAATCCTACTGGTAGTCCAGAGAATAGTGGATTCAAACACACAAACAAACAAACTCTTTAGCTTTATTATTATTATTGTACCTAATATAGTTATAGATAGATGTCATACTAGTACTTCAATATGAAAGATTAATTTTGATATGAAAAGAGAAACAAAAGAAAAACTATCCCAGATAAATAGCTATCTATGAAAAATGAATCGTCGATCCTAGTGATCCTACCAATGACAAAGCAATTTGTGATAGATTTTTCTAGGAACCCTCATCACAAATGAAAAACACTTCAGTAGAAAAACTACTCAAAGTACTTTTGCCTCTTTTTAGAAATAATAGAAGCTCTTTCAAAGAATTCAACACACATACGGAACCTAATCAATATGTACGACTAAATGAACCTTCGAAAGTGCTTCTGAGATAATTCTACCGGCGTCTATTTGCACCGAAATTAACTAAGAACTCCATTCAGGAGTTCGGAAACTTTCAAAATGTAACGTAATAGACTAAGGCCTGCCCTTCAGAGACAAAGAGCTATTGTAATAGGATCTTTTCAGAACAATCCGGTATTAGGGATGTTTAATTGACTATTGTACTGTAAATGTATTTCCAAAAATAACAATTTCGTTACTTGTGATTTAAAGACTGTAAGTACTTTATTGTTAAACTCGGTCCAAATTGGCTCGGATTTCTAAATTCATTTAAGTTTCGCAATAATCAATTTAATTGTTTCGTTTGTATTAATAATGGTAAAACAGGCTAAGAGATTGATATAATCATCTCTCAGTTCCTATTTGGATTATTTAAACAATTGTTATGGAACTATGATGAATTAATAACGCTTTTTCTGCCTGGCATCTTACTAACGCAAAATTTTCATTTTTTTCAATTAACATTTTTATGCGGATTTCTTGAGATTGAGATGTGGCTTTGTAATAAATTTATGATTTTATAAATTTATATGGATCCTTTTTGGTGCATTTCATAATTTGAATCAGGAACTGTGAATCAAATTCGAGTAAAAGATGAAAATCAGCTGTCAATATTTTCCCTATAAAAACATACAACGCATTGAAGACATTATTAGTGCTACTGTTTCCCTACTACTGATTAAAACCAACGTTATTATGGAGCGGCGACGTCATTTAAGCAGGGAAGAAATGCTCAGAGCCGTGGGAATGATAGAAGCTGGTTCCCGGCAACGTACTGTGGCTTTAGCTCTGAATACAAGTCAGAGTGTTATCAGTCGACTTTGGACACGTTACCGAAGCACTGGTACCGTGGCTGAGCGCCATGGAGGACGGTATCGCTGCACCACACGGAGACAAGACCGATACATTCAAATCTTAACTCGAAGAGCTCCAACAATAACCGCCATGATGTTAGCCGTGAGGCTTCATCACTCTTCAGGGAACTTAATTAGCGACCAAACAGTCAGAAACCGCTTGCATGAAGTGAACCTTCATTCCCGAAGACCGCTACGGGTACCACCTATAGCAATGCACAATCGTAGGATTCGATATCAATGGGCTCTTGAACACAGAAATTGGGCAGAAGAACAATGGCGTTTCGTGTGCTTTTCTGATGAGTCTCGTTTTGGTATGAGACCGGATACAAGACGTATACGACACTGGAGAACCCCTGGACGCCAACAGCGATTAAAATCCTGCCAGGAAGTCCATCCTTATAGTGGTGGAACCATCATGGTATGGGCGGGTATTTGGATCGGCGGAAGAACTGAGTTGATTTGGATCAGAGGCAACCTCAACGCTCAAATTTATGCTGAGACGATTGTATCAGACGTCATCGTTCCTCTACAAGTGCAAATCGGTCCCTTATTTCAGTTAATGCATGATAATGCACGACCGCACACCGCAAGAGTTGTAAGACAGACTCTCGCCGCAGCTAACATCAATGTCCTGCCCTGGCCTGCTCAGTCGCCAGACTTGAACCCGATTGAGCATGCATGGGATATGCTACAGAGAAGAGCTCTGCCGAATATGGAGGGTATCCAGTCGCAAGAAGACCTTTTTTTGTTGTTGCAACGAACATGGGCGGCCATTCCACAGCGTGATTTGGATGAACTCATTTTGAGTATGCCAAACCGATGTTCTTGTGTTGTTAGTGTTCGCGGTAGAAACACGGATTATTAATTGTTTAAGTTACCCAATAAAATTTTAAAGAAAACTGTTATATCAGTCTTTTTTTCGAACTTTTGTGTTAGTGGTTCAAATGTCAAAAATCCCTTTATTAGGAAAATGGCAAATTTCTTTATTAATGCAAAGGTGACTTGGTTTATCGTTACTGTGACAAACGAAAACACTTTATTTGATGAATCCTTAAAGAAAATTTTAATTAATATCAATCAGGAGAAAAGTTATTGCAAAAATATATGTTGATCCCTAGACACTTTTGATGTGTGTATTTAACTTCAATTAACCAATTGCGTAATTTTACAATTCATAGAGTAGCCGTTAAATTTCAGGTCATAGCTTGGCTGATTCAACTTTTATTATAGCTCACCCATCTGATAGGATTAACTGTTATTTTTATCTACCTCAAAATATCATTATACATTACATCACACACAAAGATGGTCATTAATGCACCGTAGCCAAACGAACCAACCAATGATGAAATCGTAAGACAATAGACGATCTTATCAGCCGTATGGTGCTCGAGCAATAGAAATATTTAGATTCACTGATACTGACAATGGACTAGAAACCTATTTCTGTGGGCGTTGTTCCCCATATTGTGAAGAATACGATAAATTTATAACTCGACTATAATAATTCGTCGTGTAGATACAATTCCAACTAAACACAAAATTTAAACAGATACGCATGGGTTGCCCTAAGGGTGCATCTTAGGTCCTAATGTGATCAGTCTGTTTAGAATGTTATATAATTCAATTAAGATTTAAGGTCAGTAGTAAAAGCTTTTTAGTTATTGAAATATTAATAATGTTAAATATCATGACAGATTGATAAAGCTTCGCACTTATAGCACATTCACTCTGATCGAAAACTTCAAAACATGTACACCTATCTAAGTAACATGATTTATAAAGACTAATGCGGCGTTAGTGACCGTTGCAGAATCCGATAAACCTCCATTCGCAATACCCACTTCGGTCGTCCATGTTTTATTGTCTTAAGTTGATGTATGACCTGCCATGGGTTCGCGGCGACAATTCTGACTGCCCCTTCGTGCACACGTACGGTACCAATAGATCATGATTCATGATGTAGGTACTCTATCAATAGATCATGGTGCTTAGTTCATTGCGATTTTCTGTCTATTGTCTGTCGGGCGTTTCGTTGTTTCCTTAATAATTGTGAAATAAGAATACTCTTTATTATGTACACCAAATTAATTATAGATATAACATACAACATATATAGATATTTTACAAAGGGTGACACAATGGGCGGTCTTATTGCTAAAAGCAATATTTCAAAGACAAAATCATCACATCATCATCATCAGTCATCATCGGTCATTTTTAGGTTTCAGTGTGAGTTGAATTTTCAATCATAAGCTTTGTTAAATATTTAAGCCTTTTTAATGAGAAAAAGTGATTCGCCGAATTGTTCTGAGTGCGATAAGGTGGAAGATATCAGTCATATTCTAGCGGAACGTGGTTGAGAGGAGTAACTTTTTCATACAATACGATATTAATTCTATTAATGTTGGCATGTAAATAATAGTATCATGGTTGCTCCCTTGTCTAGAATAGCCAAAATATTATACAAAATTGTACACCTAGCTAATATGCGTCGATAGACATAGAATCCCCTATTAGGGTGACATATGCGGCTGTTATTATTTAGGCATGGACCCCTCTAACCCTGACCAAACCCTCTAAATACCTAATAATAAAATTTAAAAAAAATCCTTTGTTGACAGCGTTTGAATGGGATTTCACCTGATATTCTAATTTTCTATTACCTATGGTCTTGAGAACAAATAAATAAGGATGACCATCCACTTTACCTTTAAAAGCTAATTTACACTTGAGGAAGATACACATAAAATCCATAATATATTTCCTCGAATAAACGTAAAACTATCCAATAACCATTTATGGTACAGCAAGCGGGAAATAAACAGTCAATTTAAAATAGTGCACCTATCTCTCATAAAGCCAGATTACTGTTCATAATATCGTAATTCAAAACATAAACTCGGGCGGTTGTGTTGTCTTTATTACAACACAAAACTTTATAGACTAAAAGGGGAAAACAGAAATACTGTAACTTTTATTACAGATAAAAGTGTACGATTGGTATTTTCAATGCACCGCTTAGTTTGCATACTAAAAATAGTTTTATTAATATTGCTAGTAAGCTATTAGGCTGGACCATTAGCGTCTTGATCTTATCGCAGGAAGCTATGCAGACCTTGTGATTTATTCTTTTTTAATTGCGCTACATCATTTACAGATGCCTTTGCTGGCGGTACAAAAAGGAATAAGCTTTAACATTTGAACTAGTGGTCAGCTAAAAATGGCCCAGGTAATTTATTTTAGTGAGTGAAAGTATTTTAAAAAACAAGGTATTTTTTTTATTTTATTTGAAATGGGTTTGCTCTTGACTCTAGTTTAGGTCAGAGGTAACAGAGACAGAGTCGACGATGTAGTGAACTTACCCAGAAGAAGCCGATTCACTCTAACTTTGAAGAGATTCGGGTTGTATGCGCTCGGAAACACAGACGCAGGTAGAGAGTTCCACTCTTTTGCTGTGCGCATTAAAAAAGACATTTGAAAACGCTTAGTTCGAATTTGTGGAATAACAACTTGGCAGGGATGGTAACTTGCAGTGCGTCTGGATGTCCGAAGGTAGAATGCGGCCGGTGGAATGAGGTCGTGGAGTTCTTGGGCACACTCACCGAAGTACAATCTGTAGAAGACTGATAAGCAGGCAACCTTGCGGCGATGAGCCAAGCTGTGAAGCTTGGCATCCACCAGTTTTACGTCGCCAATGAGCCTCTTAGCTCTGCTTTCCACCGAGTCAAGCGCGGCAAGTTGGTATCTCCCTGAGCCATCCCAAAGGTGGCTGCAATACTCCATGCAGGATCGGACTTGCGCTTTGTAAAGGGTTAAAAGCTGTCCAGGCGTAAAGTATTGTAGTAGTAAGTAGGTATGTGTGGATCAAATGTTGGCAACGTCAACTCAAACATAAGATTGGTTTATAAATGATTAATGATATTCACGGGCAAGCACTAGCCCCGACAATATAATGACGATTATAATTTGAGAGAACGTTTAGTGCTGAAACGAGAGGGAAAATAATGCCCAAAACAAAAGACATGGTAAACGATTAAAATCCAACATTAACAATGAAAGAGCTATGGGACACAAATACAGTGTTGATATTACATGAACCAAGAAACCCTTTAACACCAAATACGGTAACAGCAATTTCTCGCAAACAATAAAAGGGAATTTCACATAAGATTAGAAGATTTACAACGGTGAAATGTCCAATAGATTCTTAGAATTGATAAATCGGCGTCTGCTGCCTTTGCGCAGAATGTGTCCAAATCTGCATGGCAAAGGGAGAGACATGGTTTTAAATGACAGCGACAATATAAATGGATATTGTAACGCTTAAGTAAAAATGCTGTGAATTAAATTAAGCGTAAGATTTATGTTCGTTGCAAGTGTGACAGGAAAATAAAATAAAAGTAGAACAGGATTTAAAGCAACCTTTACATTATGCAAAATTCAGTAGCTTTATTTAAACTGGAGAAGCCGGGAGCAGCTGGACTTTATTATAGACACTAGTACACCATTTTTTTTTTTGTGAAGAGTTTATGTAAAGTAGTGCTTCAATACTTTATCGTTATTCCACTATTCTGATACTGAAGATGTTTTATTTACATTTACTAGATATAAACGCATAACCGCTCATTCAATATGTAGTTTGAACTTGAACTCAGCACAAAATTAATTACGCAAGTCTACGAGAACATCCAAAATGAAACCACCTCGGCGCGCCAAGACATCAATTCAGAATAGCAAAGTTGAACAACTCAGCACATTCTAGAATATTTTAACAGTGTACACATAAATCTAGAAGATATTGCTCCCAACTTTCACAAAAGGGCAAAACAAAACTATTTACGACAACATCTTTCATCTCAACTAAAATTGAAGTGTCTTTTGAATTCGTATCTAATTGGTATGTCCTTTCTACATGAACAACAGCAATTTATTTTCATACTCTATGACTCAAGTGTGATTCATGTAGTACTATTGACTCCACGAGTGCAGAATAAAACAAAGGGTCGTGTACTGAACATTTCCATTTTAAGAGAATCGGTTAAGTTGTGTTACAAATCAGTGTCGCTCCTGATCTTTGTTATTGTAAATTGTTTTCAGATTTTGGTGTTGTGTTCGGTTACACGGTCGTTTTAGAGATGTATTCATGACTAGGTGTTGCGTTACTGCTTGCTCATTGTGCGACAATTGCACTAGTTACTGTAAGCTCATTGGTAACCGTCGTGTTGTTGGTTATTAGCTAGCATAGCATAATAATATATTCCTCATTCCATACGTACTACATATACAGGGTTATTGTTAAAACACTAACAATCTTGCAGGACTGGATTGCTGACATCATAAACAACAATTTTTGTAGATACTATATTTTGTTTTGTTTTCTTTTGTGTTGTCTATTTTGTTCTATAGTGCAGACCCACCGGCGAGTGTTGAAGTACTTTTTGTAACTATTTCATATTAAAGCCTTCCAAGTTATGAGCGAATGAATATCTTGCACACAAATATACTGTATAGCTAACTACATTGATATTCAACTTCTGATTAGTGGTGTCATTAAAGTTAAATTGCAAGCTTATCTGGAATTAAATAATATTAAACTATTGTGAGCTAACTACAATTAATACTGTCACATTAGACAAATCCACTGCCATAAGCAAACAAATTAATACCGCCACGTGATTGTAAACAACCAAATCAAAGGGAACCACAAACGTCAGTTTGCTGTTACCCACAGTACAATATTCAGAGCCCTTTGTGACATAACCATTGCTTTCGCGTAATTTATAATATGTCACAGTACTTCGTATGAAAGACAGGTAATTTCATGTGTCGCTATTATTCTGAAACAATAGGGGAGTGTGTGTGACAGTCCATTAGGGCGGCCCATCACACCGACAATAGAGGAACTATCTATATCGCTTTATTAATGATTAATATCGAAAAACATTGATTGTGTTGGGTTTTGGTATTAATTGTCTAGACCATTTGTCTTTTGGTAGTGTTGTATCATTATTGTTTCGGTTTGTAATTGTATTGTTTATTTGCGGGTTCATCGGAGACCACCAACCTTTTTTGTAGATACTTAAGTTGAACAGTGAATTGCGTTGTTCTTTTTCTGGTTATTAAGGGTCATGGATCATCAACCTTTTTGGAGATTGGGATCCACAGTGATCATTACTGATATGGACTTTAAACCTTTTGCTCAATTGGTGAATGGATCAAATAGTGTAAATTGGTACGGATCGAGTGTGCTCGTGCATTAATAAGGTAGGTATGCAATCATGCGGGTAGATTATGACGGCTTGAGCTAAGAGATTGGGGTGCTTTACTAATTATTATAATGTCGAATTCTTTTCTAACTGAGAGAAAGCTCTTTTAGAAAATACTTGAACACTTTGTCAGTAGATGTGCGTTAAGTAATTTACGTGTGTTCTGTTATCACATAAAATTTACTTTTTAGAGCGAATTTCATAAAATTTACTTTTTAATGAAGAGGTTTTCTATCTAAGAGGTTGCATAATCCTAATCAGAATATAATGTCCCCACAGCTGGGACACAGGAGAAGGCCTGTGTCTATTTGAGAGGGAGAGGGCCATAATCCAACACACGGGCTATGTGGGTTGGCGGATGTCACATGTCGTCGTGACGTTTTCCTTCACCATTTTGAGAGCAGTATAGATAAAATAATTTACACAAAGTAAAGAAGTTGAATATGCCTATTTTCAGATGCAATAGTACACACGTAATAACTAACAAAATGTACCTACAATGAATCAATACCTGCGTATACCAATGAAGGAATACGTGAGTTTCAAAGCTTTCAACATAAGCCTCTCTAAGTAATGGATAGGCGTTCACGGTCCAATTGAAATCTATAGAATAAATTCCATTCAAATCCGACACTATCCAAAACGGGAAACAAATACGATTTACTTACAAAACATGTTCTTAACAACATAGATGTTTCTATGGCACGCAACGTCTCTTGAGGGAAAAGAGGAAATACTGGCGAAGTCCAAAAAGGCCATAAATCCAAAACAATGTCAAAACCCTTGTGTCTTTTGAACTCATAACTCATCTAGATAATCCAAAAGTAAAAACCTTTTAAACGCCATAAAAACAAACGCAAAATTCTATTTTATTTTACTTTATTCTTAAAGTTCAAAATCATATTTTTCTCAAGAGTTCTTAACTCACTTACGCTCTTCTTGAACACATAGTGCTGTTACAATTGAAACACGTTGACGGGTGGTTACAAAGGAACATTGATTTACATCTGAATCCGCTGCTTTCTTAGAATTTTTGCGTATGTTTTTCTTTCCCTAATTCGATTTGCGCAATAAGTAACTGGAAAATGTATGGAGAATACTGATTCTGTGTAATATATACTGCAGTCATGTTAGGATGGTCGTAGTAACAAGTATATCAAATGATAGATCTTTTACAACTCGTACTGAGAATTTGATGCAACCTCATTTACTGAGAAATCTATTTTATATTATTTGTAAGCTCTTCTGGGCTCATTCAAAGAGTTTGAGTATTCTTTTCATTCCATTTATAAAAGGCTATCAACCAAACTGAAGGGCAGTTCTCGTATTTTTACGAACGTGTCCATTCTAATCTCAATCTGTCACAAAAACCTCTAATTTCCCTAAATTTTTGGCCAGTTTTTGACATTGATTGTCGCTGAAATGAGTCTGAGACTAGACTTTGAATGCATTTCGTAACGGGAATTGCCCTTCTGATTTCGAATTACTTATGATATTTAAAAAAAAGTACCGTAAACGTACCGTCCCAAGTTATTTTGTTCAACTTATTAAAGTCTAATTCAGATACCCTTACTCACTCAACAGAACAAAAACAAACACGCATTGACCACAAATTAAACACAAGACAGTCTAACACCAGTGCTAAAAGAAAAACAAAGAAAAACTTTTTAATAAAAGATGATCTAAAGTGGGCTTCAGACCCTATTACTCACACACTTTAATCATAAATCTAAATGTGCACTCGCCAATCACGCAGGCACTTTGCAGCTGCCTTTAATTTGTCTCGACATTTCACACTGCATACGCACAGAGTACTCTTTGTAAAGGCTCTTTCAGATCTAATCGGGAATCGCTGCGTAAAAAGATCAAATGAGTTTATGGTTGGCTTGTCATAACACAGATGGTTGTAGTCTGGATTTTGTTTTTACTTTTCTTTTTAATTAGATTTACTTAGAAGTGCTTTCATAATGAACTTTGTGGTGAATTTGGAGAGTATAATAATATTTCATTTAAATCCAAAGCATTACCTGGTCATGCATGACGTAAAAGGGAATTTGCATTGTCCTGTAGTGGGTTGACAAAAGTTTTAGATGGTGATTATTATTAGTGTAAAAATAATTTTGAACATCATATAAATACTTATTTTTGTCTCATGCATAGTATTTTGAGACACATCCGCCGAGAATGAAATGTAATTTAGCATAATAAAAAGAAAAAGAATATATGGATTCCGTTGCTTTATTGTGTCTCAACAATGCAGTGGTTTTCCAGCGCTAAATTAAACCATTCCACATGATCCTTTACAATTTCTGTGTGGCGTCTCTCCACCATACTTGTTCCTTTTACTAATCAACAAATGTGGATTGTTCTCTTGTGGATTTTTCATTGAGTCAATTATTTAAAGCAAGACGACTCATTCTTTATAGAGATTAAAATAAATGTGCATGCGGATTTAGATGTTTAATTAGTGTGTAGATAGATTGATGAGGACCATTTATAACTACGGATAATTTTATATATAAATTTATAGCAACGATGCGATCTTTAAGCGAGACGTTGAACTAGATGAGACTTCAAATAGGATGGATACACCTGGTGTGTGTACAGATTTAAAGTGCAATTATTTATCCAGTCACTTTCATCGCGTGGAGACAGGTATTACATTTTTTATTTAAGGAGATATGGCATAGGCACAATAAGTTCTTACACTCATGGAATTAACTGGTGCAGGAGCGAGGAGATTGGCCCTACCACAGTGCATATATTCATGTCCAGCGGGTTAATATCGTAACAGCCAGCGAGGGGCCCGTGGCACAGGTCGATCGATCAGGTTAAGCTACACTTGCCGCGGTTGGTCTGTGGATGGGTGACCATCTTTACATACTGGTCGCGGCTGTCATTCGTGGACCTTTAAAATTCGTTACGGGTTGTCAAAAGCCCGAAAGTCTGACAACCAGTCTTACCAAGAGGTATCGTATTACCTACCCAGTAACTGGGTTGTGGAGGTCAGATAGGCAGTCGCTCCATGTAAAATACTGGTACGCAGCAGCATCCGGTTAGACTGGAAGCAAACCCCTACATAATTAGGAAAAAGCTACACAGATGATGGGGTAATTGCGTAACACACTATTAGTGGCAATGGATTTTATTTTGACAGTTCAACAGCATTCATTGCGTTATTTACGTTGTTGAGCAGACACATTTTTCGAACATTATGAAGCAATGGGTTACCAATATCCTTCATAATGATTGAGATTGGTAGTATGTTAGGCAATTAGGGTGCAACAATAAGTGACGCCGTCGGTTTGTGGATGATGATTGCTAAACAATAGAAACAGTTGAAGGTCCCATGTAAGTATATTGTAGGTGTTAGTTCCGTAACTGACTGCCCAATTAACTGACCAACAAAGAGGAAAAGCTGCAGAAAAAAAAAAGATATTTTATTTCTAAGAATTTAAATAATTTCGGCGGTTGACGTTTCCGCGAACTCGATTCGCAGGAATCATTGAGTATTATTTTATTCGTACTTTTAAATACTTTTACACTGAAAACAGAAAATGAATAAATATTTACAAAATCGTTTCATGCATTTATTTGCCAACGAAAGATAGCCACTAATCAAAGTTTGTTTAAAGCTAAACATTATTATTTGTGTAGCTTGTAATCATGTACAATTTGAATAAGTCGATGTCGACATGTTTACACCTATACGGTGCAATATATGGTTCATTCAAAATGGTTTAGACTATTGGGCATAAATATGGAATTAGTGACGTTTATGCCACTTTTGTGTAATTTATTTCATTATCACCACTGCTTTCAAACCGATGAAGGAAAACATCGTGTGGAAACCGGCAAGTCCTAGAACCAAAAAATTCGAAGCCGTGTGACATCTACCAACCTGCACTGGTTCCGCATGGTGGATTTACAGGCCCACTCTCTCTCACCGAGGGGATTCCTGTGTCCCAGCAGTGGGAACATTATAGGCTGATTATTATATGCTAACTAATCTCTTCAGCCGTCATAACAATTTACATCTTGAAATTTCGGCATTTCTAGGGTATGACGGTATATTACAATTTTTTTAATTAAAATTTATCTTTAGGTAGGTAACTTAACATTAAAATTTATTTTAAATTACACAGGTACTACATGTAACGTAATTTAAATGCTTTTGGTAATTAATAATGCTATGAATTTCTTAGTTAAAAAAAACCTATTTATAAAATAAAATAAAAACCCATCTTTTACGAAGCGCAAGCTCCAGAATTCCACAGGAATGATTATATGTAATTTGCTCATCAAGTTGAATGACTTTACCTAGCGCCTTAAGGATCTGCATTATTCTATAAGCAAACAACCCTACTTTACCACCAAATCACATACGTTACTCGAAAGTCTAAATGCATAATATTGATATGCATTCAGAGCTCTGTGTGCGATTTGCACCCACTTAGCTTATAATTACAGATGTTATTTCCAGCTAACAATGGGCTCAGTTGAGCCACACGACAATCTGTAGGCCGATGAACTACGAATCGTAGGTGGTACCTACCTAATGCGTTACGAATTACGGGTGGTACAATTATGAGGCGCCGACGAATTATTCTGTGTTTACGTGGTAAATGTTGAGTGAATTCGTTTGGGAATTGGGATAGTTCGATGGAACTATTAATTCAATTCCACCGTTAATTCAGAGGGGCGATTTTTGTAAGAATCTCAGTCTCAATTCTTTTAAAAATACATACCTCTAATTTTTGCTGAGAATTGTCGCTGAGGTGAGATTGCGACTAGATTATGAACGTTTTTAATTACGGGAATTAATAATAATAAAGGATTACATCCTATGCAGAAGTTTAACGTGTCATTAAAACAGGAAAAAAGCTAGACGTGGCGTGTCGTGTGATAGGTATCTACGCGTGTGACGTGTTTTTTCTTTTCAGTGGAAACTAAGAAATGGATTGAAAAACTTACCGAAAACGCTCTATTAAAAATGTAGGATTATCTAAAGGGACAACACCTCAATTTTGTAGCTATTTACTGATAATTGTTTTATATCTTAATAGCAGCGCCTCGCGGTTTCACCCGCGTTATTTTCGATCCCGTGGGAATATCGGAATAAACAGTATCCTATGTGTTAATCCTGGTTATAAACTATCTGTGTACCAAATTTCATCCAAATCCGTTCAGTATTTTTTGCGTGATTGAGTAACAAACATCCAAACATCTTCACAAACTTTCACATTTCATAATATTATAGTAGGATTAGATATTAGCAGAAACTATTTATGAAAATTTTTATCCGTATTAATATAAAGATGATGGAATAACGAACCATTACCCATATTAACAACGTTCAAATATGTACAGACAGCCGCATTAATTATTTACCCTACCCTAAGCGGTTTAATTCGCAAGGGGCTTGAGAGATAACCTACCCAATTAACGAAGCTGTCTGTACCTAAAACACCAAGTAATGCATCGAAAATGATACCAACACCTGGTCAAACATTTGGTGAAACAATATTAATACGTGATTCTATGTGGTTCCAAGCGGCCAGTATTGGTTGAGCCTTAGTGCATTAGAAATCATAATGGTGAGTTTATCGTTGGTCCTTGTTTTGGTCGTAGGCTGCCGTTATTTGAATAGATAGCACAGCATAGCAATGTTAATATGTTAATAATAGCATAATCAGCCTATAAAGTTCCTACTGCTGGGACACAGGTCTTCCCTCTATGAGAGAGAGTGGGCCATAAGCCACTACGCGGGCCCAGCACGGGTTTCGAGCTTCCGCGAAAATATAAAACAATCCAAATACGCTTCTAATAAAAACTCTTCATAGTTTATTTTTGTTCGATTTCCAGTACATAATTCACCTGTAATAATAAATTTATTTCGGACCATAAGTCCATAAACAACACACATTACAATTTTATACACAAAAACATTCATATACATAAAAAACACATAGGTACCTACACAAAAAATACACTAAAAACAACTTATTTGATAGCGAAAATATGACAATAAATGAAAACACTGGTAACACTAATACATAGAAGTATTTTGAAACTATCGAATAAATTCTAACATCAAAATAAAATAGGTGACCGACTATGCAGGACTATGGTGAACGACTATGTGTTTTGCCGATCTTTAACTATGGAGGTGCTCGTGGCTAATTAATAACAGCCGTCGATCTGTCGCAGCCAACTGGTTAAATTAGCCGTTCAGTTAACCGCCTAGCCTTTCAACTAAACGGCGGCCGTTCAACTAACGGCCTGAATGATATTCAATTACAGTTTAGGTTGTAAGTCTGTAACCAATCACGCGCGAGCCGAATTGGTCGCAGTAATTAAGGCATTGCACCCCGACCAAGTGGGTTAGGTTAGGTTAGAACTGTGATCAACCGCGTGCGAGCCGAGGGAGGAAGCGAGGCGAGCACTACTTCCAAAGGCCAGGCAGTCAACTGAACGGCTAATTTAACCAGTTGGCTGCGACAGATCCATCAGGTTAGCTACGCTTGCCGCGGTCGGTCCGTACATGGATGACCATATTTCCATCATCTTCATCTTTTTTTCTTGACAAACCAAGACCACCCCGTGCCTCAGAAAGCATTTTAAGCCGTTGGCCCGGCTGTTATTCTTGGATTTTTGACGGCCCTAAAGTCTGACAACCAGTCTTTCCAAGGCGTATCGTAAAGATAAAGATATTTTATTTTACCCAGAAAGTTCTTTTTTTACCCCGTAACTAGATAAAGATATTTTATTTTACCCAGAAAGTTTTTTTTTTTACTGGATTTTTAAGTTCAGATTGGCACTCCATGTAGCATTCTGGTATTCTGCTACATCCGGTTAGACTGGAAGCTGACCCCAACATAATTGTGAAAAGGCTCCGCAGATGAGACAGCCTCGGTGGAGTGGTCGCAAGTGCTATTGGATTTCATTGTTTGTAGTTTATTAAGCCCGGTAGAGTTTTCATAAAGACAAAAGCGGAAATATAAATGCAAGAAAAAATATCTAGTTGCTGAATCAAGCCACTAAACACGTTAGCGAAGTATAATTTATTCTTAGAAACTCGCTTTGTTGGAATTATTTCAAGAAGAAGTTACTCTAATATTAATCATGCAGCTGCGAGAAATAACTGTGATGCACTTTGTTTAAAGGATACTTGTTTCATTGAAATAGTTGGCTGTTCTAGAATTAGATCTTTATGTCGTGTTGCCTAGCTGATTGTGGATCGAGTTGACATTTACAAAGCTATGAGGTATCGCCATAAATATACAGCTGTTACGGATTGTTGCAAAATGGATACTGATTATGTGGTGACTGAAAGATACAAGAAAAATTCATCTAAGCTGTGTAAAAATCTTATCGCTTCTTACTACAAGGGAAATTATAACGGGTATATGTAACACCTTCTACGAAGCCGGGAGTCACTTGTTCCTTCTGTTATTTTGATAATTTTTTTGTACCGGACCGTACCCGGGAACCCTCTGGTTACGGAGATTTTGCAGGTCAAAGTTCCAACTTTTTTTTTAAATGAAAAACAGTTTTAAATATTGCATGCACCCATGAACACAATGTTTTGCGTGCGTTACTTACTACTCTCAACTTTTATTTAGCTTTCCTGCATTAATGTTTTTACTATCTAATCCTAGCTGTTAAAAACAAATTCGTACAAAAAAATCTCAAATGAATTTACGGTACGTAACCGAACTTTTTACAAAATGGACCTATTTTACTGCATGCTCCACGCTACTACTTAGCACGAGATCCTGGGTTCGATTCCCGGGTCGGGTAAAGTGTTATCGGGTTTTTCCATCTGGAATGTCTCAACAGCAGCCCGGAGCCTGGATTTGTGCAAGTCTGCCTAACACATCGAGGAATGGAAACGTGATGTTGTGTTATAAAGTAAACAACAAAACAAATAATTAACAATCACGATCAAACCACATTCCACATTTGAAAATACGTCAACCAATAAACAAAAGCATATCGTCAATAAAACAAATGAATGATTTGAATTAAGATTGAAGGCTCCATTTAAATTGGTCATGATGTTCTGTTGTGCATCACAATGGAACGATTATTGTTTTCGACCTATTGAGCCGTTTATTTCAAAATTTTCAAATCCTTAATTATCGTTTCTGATACGGTTTTTTTGTTTTAGAAGTTCAGTAACCTGGCTTGTCAAGCGTATTTTCCGCATCTGCCTAGCCTTTTCCTAAATACGTTGGGTTCGGCTTCCAGTCTAACCAGATGCAGTTGAATACCAGTATTTTACACGCAAAATACGCGCATTGACGTGGAGTTGCGGACAACAGCCCGTATTACCTATTACCTACCAGTATTTTACATGGAGCGACCGCCTATTTGACCTCTACAACCAAGTTATTGGGTAATACGATACCCCTTGGTAAGACTGGTTGTCAGACTTTCGGCCTTCTGACGACCCGGAACGACTGTCAAAGTTCCACGTATGACAGCCGGGCCCAACAGCTTAACGTGCTTTCCGAGGCACGGAGGGGTCTTGGTATGTAAAAATGGTCACCCATCCACGGACCAACCGCAACAAGCGTAGCTTAACCTGATCGTTCGCCCGTGCGGCTTAAACATAACTGGCGGAATTAAGGTTGGTAATACTCCTCTGCCTAATCTTTTGGGGAATTCATGTCATCCCGTCGTCTGTTTAGCCGCTTGTCGCTTATTAAGTTCAGTAACAATAGAAAAACAAATTGTGTCTCATTAGTGTCAGTTGATCCCATAAATGACAAATAAGACTTTCTAGAGGAGGGTTAAAATGAAACCCACATTCTGACCCCCGTTAAGATGTGGGTTCCATTTATACTAACAGAATTCAGTTATTTAGTGTTTTCAAGAATCATTTTTCTGGGATTATTACTGCGGTCAAAGTTTTTTTTTTTACACTTTTAAATCTCCCCAACCTTTTATAACGTTTGATGAATTGTTAAATTGTTTGTATTACCTATCTTGCAAACAAAATTTTAAACGTAAGAAGCTTATTTCGAAATATTTATTAATATTAAAAGCACTACTTGCCTAAAATTCTCTAATTTTAGGCACGGAGTGGGTCCAAGCCCTACCTTGGCCCCTGTAAAGAGGGTTTAGAAGTCTCAGATGTTTTAAGCACCAAGTAACCTAGGCGTCTAAATATTGAGAATTTATAATACTATTCAAATTGATTAGGTACTTACCTGAAAATTATTAGGTCTTCATTAATTTTACCATTTAGGGAAATGATAGGTACCTAATGTAAATTTTATTTTGGATCAATAAAGATGACGAAAAATTTATTTTCTAATAAATCACAAACATAACAGTAGAGCTATTCTGTGACAATCTCACTGTGAAATCTTAGAGGAAGAGAGCTTGAAGTGAGATGTAATTAGTGTCAATCCCTAGCATCAGCTGGAATGATAGCTCACCTCACCTAAGTTTTTATGGTGAGATTAATCTCACCGTAAAACCTCTACCCTCTCTGTATAAAACTGAATCTACGGGCAGGAGTCTTAACTAAAACTTCCAATTTTGTGAAATGAAGTTAGTTATACTGTAAATAGGTTATCAGAATCACTTTTAAAAGTCAGAAAAAAAATAAGCTACATGGCGTCGACATTTTCTAACTGGCTACCCCTGAGAAGAAATGGCGCAACAAACTCAGGGGCATGTCTCGTTTAATGTAAGTTAACAGTTTGCACTCGACTATTTAAATGCAATGAGGGTTTTCGTGAAAATTCACGACACCAGTTGGCGCCACTTTGACAAGAGGTCTTCCAATATAAAATATATGATGTCGATCATGATTCGTTTCATTCGTTCGTTCATCATTCAGTCACGACTAAAGAAATTATAGGCGCTTTGACACTTGTGACAGGTGCCCGGGACGTCTCAGTGCATCTAATAAACGTAATTTTCAAAAACCCTCATTGATTCAATAAATCTGCCTAGCCTTTTCCCAATTATGTTGGGGTTGGCTTCCAGTCTAACCGAATGCAGCTAAATACCAGTATTTTACATGGAGCGACTGCCTATCTGACCTCCACAACCCAGTTACTGGGTAATACGATACACTTTGGTAAGACTTGTCAAACTTTCGGGCTTCTGACGACCCGTAAAGACTGTCAAAGATCCACAAATGACAGCCGGGACCAAAGCTTAACGTGCTTTCCGAGGCACGGAGGGGTCTTGGTATGTAAAGATGGTCACCCATCCACGGACCAAACGCGGCAAGTGTAGCTTAATCTGACCGACCAACACAAACCTCTCTCTAGAATGATGATGAGTATGACAATAAAATTGAAATATCAATAACACAGCATGCCTAAGCATACCGCAACTTTGTTTTGTACCTACAATGATTATCATTGAAATTTCATTATTATTGTCATACAATTTAAGGTATATTCCTATTCGTCGCATAAAAATCCGTTGCCGTGACGCCAGTGCACACGTAGACTTACATTATGCCGCTACCCAGTACCGTTGCGTCCTAATTTACATCGTAATTAGTTGTAAATCACTCATAGGAAACAACTAAGGAATTACTGTTACTCTCTTCCTAAGCAAATGTCTGGAACGTGCTTCGTACTGATTTTCTAAGCTTAACTTTGCGTTTAAAATAAACCTAGAGTAGGTACAGTCATGAGCGTTATAACGTCGCTTAGCAAAATTATTATTTTTTTCCTAAATTATATATTGTGGCTAAATAATAACAGCCGCACAGGTCGAACTATCAGGTTAAATTACGCTTGCCATGGGTGGTCTGTGGATGGGTGACCATCTTTATATACCGAGACCGTTGGTCCCGGCTGTCATTCGTGGATCTTTGACAGAAGCCCCAAAGTCTACAACCAGTCTTACCAAGAGGTATCGTATTACCCAGTAACTGGGTTGTGGAGGTCAGATAGGCAGTCGCTCCATGTAAAATACTGGTATTCAGCTGCATCCGGTTAGACTGGAAGCCGAAACCAATATAGTTGGGAAAAGGCTCGGCAGATGAGACAGCCTCGGTGGAGTGGTGCAAGTGCTACGGCTGAGCATGAGATCCTAGGTTCGATTCCTGGGTGGGACAGTATTTTTTTTGGAATTTCTCAGTAGCAGCCCAGAGGTTGGATTTGTGCGCTGTTGATGGCAATAGGCTCGCCCTCTGCTACTTGTGACTTAAACATAACTAGCGAAATGTGGGTACACCTTTAACTTACCCTTCGGGGAATACTCTCCTGGCGGTATTTCAAATACCTAATGTGTTAATCAATTGTAGAGTTTTAAGAGTGAATGATAACGCGACGCAACTGTTGAAAGGAGATAATGAAATAAAAAACAGTTGTAGTACGGAAAAATTTACAAAAATTCAGAATTTATTTCAGGATAAGACTTATTCTAGGTATTAAAGTTTGGTGAAATTCACCCTTAAAGTGTCAACTAATATGAGAATATCATATGGCTTAATTAGTTATTTACTATTACGAAATAGGTCATAAATCAAAGTTGCAATTATTAGTTCACAAGAAAATCGCTTTCGAATTTTCCCAAGTGTTTCCACATTGATGCTCATCACTGTACTAGGTACTAGCTATGTGAACCGTAATTAAATTTTAACTAGCTTTCACCTGCTTCGTTCGCGGAATGTTAATTGATTTTGATCTGAGTCGATTTGTGTAACTCAATTATTTCGTTAAGTGACCGTCTGTGACAGAAATAGGTTGGTTTGATTTGATCTAATGATAGATGGAAACGGTTAATAAAAAAAGCAAATGCATTATGTATACGGTATACAAATAGACGAATATAATGTGGAAACATTGCAAAAATAACTATGATCAAAAGTATATAAAACCTTTACTATACACATCAAGACGGAAAAATTTACAAAGAACAGAAGGTGTTGATAACTGGTCATATCTCATTATTTCGAAGTTAGGCCTATCTTAAAGTGACGAAAACCTACCTAACATTTTAATATACAATATTATATCAACAGCATAACACCATGCCCGTAAGCTCCGAAAGGTTAGGCAGAGAAACGCCTAAAGAGGTGAGGAACAGGTTGTAAAGCTCACTCATACTCTATAGAAAATTGAGGACCCTCCAACCAGACGGGTGTTAGTGTCTGGCGGGCAACTGCCCGAAGACCGGGCCGTTGTACCTAATATGCTAGTTGCGCGGTAAACTCTGCTTGCGAGATGCAGGATTTTGCGTGACTTCAGTATGCGTGTTCAATATGCGTAGTTCGCATGTGGCGTTGTAGATACCGCTACACACCCACATTTGTGATGGAAAAATCCAATAACACTTTGCCAGACCTGGGTTTCAGACCTCAAGCTCAAATGAGCACTTGCGACCAGTAGACCAACGAAATAGGTAAATACGTCCAGTACTAAACACCAGTATTTACTTACGTCAACAATCAGCAAAAGGCTTATACCAATTATGTACCTTCAGAACTTAAGTCACCCATAAACGAAATAATTAGTATTCAAAAGTTTATAAACACATTCATATTTTGTGTACCCGACGCGTCAACCATCACGAAATCAAGACAAGGCAACGTTGAATGAACAATGGAGAACACGACTTTTTATTGTTTTGTTTCGTTATTTAGCATCTGTATGCAAGTGTGGCTTGTATTAAAAATGAGTTCGTTACTCCAAAGAGTTTTGTTTCTTGTAATTATTGGTACCTACTTACTTTTTTACAGAAAAAAATAAGGTGGTAATGTTAATCTTTAGAAGGTGCTAGAGGTCAATGTTTATTATTTTTTACGAAAGATGCAAGGAGGTAATTATACCAAATCTGACAACGTTTTAAGATTGGTACTTAAATAAAAATGCTTTTTCATGCCAATTCTGTGTGACAAATAATTATGATAATGCGTCACCCCTTGACCACTTTCACGTTTGACAAGACCCAACACAGGCCGTGCCAAATACACCTCATAAAAAAACTTTGTGCATATCCAATATTATTCGAGGAAAAGTCGAATTGCAATTTACATTTTATTCTTGAAGGCTGATGATGGTGATGAAAACGGTTTCCAGGAAAATATACAAGGTTATTTTAAATTGGCTAGCCTAAATCCACAGACGCGATGGGTACTTATCGATATCGAAACATAATAAAGATTTAATGTTTTTTTTGGTAGGTCAACGACCGCTGTTAGTGTTGTTACTAAGTATGAGTAGAGAAAAAATGTTTTCGTATGTTTCATTGTGTTTAGATACTCATCACGTCTGTAAAGATTACACAAAAAAGAAACAGTTTTTCTATGCTGATATTTCACGTGACTCTGTATCGTTATCTATTTTTTTTTAATTATGTTTATATATCGATACCCATCGCGTCTGCGGAGTTTAGCTAGCCAATTTCAAATAACCCTGTATAGGTAAGCTAATTAATTGTTTTCCACACTTAATCCAAATGTAACTTTGAATCGAAGTCATTTTACAAGGATTATAAGAATAATTGAATGAAGTGCAGCTCACATTTATTTCACCAATTTTTAAATATTATCATCAACATACATTCG
The DNA here is from genome assembly GCA_963669345.1 of Gortyna flavago. NCBI lineage: Eukaryota > Metazoa > Arthropoda > Insecta > Lepidoptera > Noctuidae > Gortyna > Gortyna flavago. Next base: position 12,721,401 of record OY770136.1, on the reverse strand, counting down.
TGCCTTTGTGTTGAACGGAATAAAAATTAACATAAAACTCAGACAATTTATTATCCCGAGAGGGATTCGTCGAAAATGCTGCTTTATCATTATCAGTTCGTAAAAAGTTACCGCTTTATACGATGTTGAAATAGGTTGGGTAGGTACTGCAGAGGCTCGTCGTCCATTGGACGGCGGACCTCGCCACCGCAGCCTTCGGCCGCCGAACCCTCGACGCGCTCGGGCCGGTCCTGCGGGACTGGCTCGAGCGGCGGCACGGGTTCCTCTCGTTCCGTCTGGTGCAGGTGCTGTCCGGGCACGGCTGTTTCGGATCGTACCTGCACCGGATCGGACGGGAGGAGACGCCGTCGTGTCACGGCTGTGGCGCGGCGGAGGACACGGCGCAGCACACGCTCGCGGTGTGCCCGTCGTGGTCCCGTCGCCCCCCAGCTCCCGCTCGGGGGGCACGCGGGGCCCGCCAGCTAGGCGGGCATGGCCGGGAGGGTCGTGGAAGTAAAGGCTGAGCCGGTTTCCCATGACCCTCCCATCACGGCGACGAGGGAACACCGCTGAGTTTTAGTGGGTATACTGCCACTCTGGCAGGGAGTCCCACATACTCCGTCTCGTCCCCCGACGAGCGGAAATGCATAAAGCATTTCTCAGCGACAAAAAAAAAAAAAAAAAAAGGTACTGCAGAGGCTATCTATGTATCCTAACCTTATATAGTTGAGGCTGGCTATAATTTAGCGCGGCTTCCATTCGAACATTCAAGCAAATGGCATATATTTTTTATTAGATATTTTTGATTAATTGAGCGAATGCTAGCTTTGATTGAAATATGTAACGTTCTTCTAACAATATAAAGTTAAAGAAGTCCTATCGGTGTTTAAATTACTATTATAGCCTCTTATAGTAGGTATCTATGTTGCTATGATCACGGACTGTCAGACGTATCGGAGATCGCAGTTTGTATTTTTAAGAGACTCGGTATTATAACATACAGGGGCCCAATTCTGCTATTTTCAATGATTCGTCATCATGTCAACCATAATTGGGCTAAAAGTAGGTAATCTCCTAAATTCATAATGGCGTATCAGTGGTCAAAAGAAATGACAAAATAACATTGACTTGCCAGAGCCTTCTTTGACAAGACAGGTTCGTGGCCTGTCGGAATCGAAATGTCAACCGTACGGACAACATGCATTTTGACAGTTCAAACCACGCCATTGTGCCATAGAAAATACGTTAGAAGCAGATGTCGTGATTAACATGATGTGTTAATTGGTCATAGTGAATTAGGGCCCAGGTTCACACCCGTGGATAGAAGTGGAATAGTATTACCTATTTGCTAAAGAAACAATATAAAAAAAACTTTCAAAAGTGACAGTGGATACTAAACGTTATCTGATGCACATTGAGCAGTCAGACACGCTACTAATCTAAAGGCCTATTCTCGTAATTAAAATGTACAAAATCTAGATTTTGAACGTTTACTGACTGGCCACACTCTCATTTCTGGGACAGTCAGTGTCAAGAAGTTTTCAAAAATATTGGTAAATTAATGTATTTTTTGACACATCTATAGTGAGATTAGGATGCGAACGGAAATTGCTCCTCAGCTAACTAGCTAATGTCTGAAAACATCGTAGCCTGAACCGATACTAGACATGCAGGCAAACCCGCATAATCAGCCCATAACGTTCCCACTGGACACAGGCCTCCTCTCTGTGAGAGGGAGCGGGCTGTAGTCCACCACGCGGGCCCAGTTCGGGTTACTGGGCCACCACTGCTAAACATCAGGCAAACCCGAGAACAAAACAATACCAATCAACGTAATTGATACATACTTTTATGTTTCATTAAAATTAACATGGACAAGAGCACTCAATTCTCGACAGCAGCTCGTCAATTCACCGGCACCGTAATTTAAAATCAGTAATAAACGCAATCAACTCCATCAATAAGCGTTCCGTGCAAAAATTAAACAGATTAAACTCTTCAGTATTTAAGTTAACAAAAGATTTCAATCAACGGCACAATGTTTCGGGCCGTATTTCGCGTCATTTACCTAGAAATCGCTGCGAGAGAGCTCTTAGTGGGAGATGAGCCAGGAATGAACGAGATTTGTTCGAATTAGTGCATCAGTTTTGTTCTCAATGAGTCAGAAAATATACTATGAATTACTTCGTGGTAGATATTCAATGAGTTTTGTAGTAGGTAGACTTTGGAATACCTACCAGACGAGTTTAAAAAAGGCTCAAAAGCTAGAGTGCAAAAGTTATTACCGTTCTCTAGCCATGCTTTGTTTCAGTATGAATCGTAAGAATATATAAAAGATACTATTAATTATTATCTTTATTTATATTCGTATATTTATTACAGTGTTTCTGCAGCAAACGAGTATCTCATTTTTCTAAAAGACTTACAATCGAAATTTTGTCTAGGTCTTCCTCTGATTTTATAAACCATTTGAATACCAATAATCTTATAATCGACGACTCTAAAAAGTTAACAGGTACTCGTACATATTGAATGTGGAAGGCGGAGAACAGGGTTTTTTCGTGCAGGCTTATGCCCAGCAATGGACTGCGATAGGCTGAGTTGACTGAATCTTTTAACTCGTGTCTCAACTAATAAGGAACGAAGTAAAATGCAACAGCTCAGGTCATCTCTCACTGGCACCACACCGCAACATGAAAATAACGCAAATTATGGAGCTCATAGTGTGACCAGTCATCCGGCAGAAGATTGCAGGTAGACGTTGAAATTCCATTTTCTCTTTGTGAATTATGCCGCAGCTTCTCGGCACGGTCAATTACACTCGTAAGGACAATGATAGTGTCAAAATGTGGATTTTGTGACTGTTTCCTATCGTATTTTGGATATATTTTCGTTGGATCCGACTTTTGAATCCCAGTTTAATATTTTTGCCGTTGGATCCTGTATCTTTTTCTTATTTTATTTTCGTTTTATTTTTTGAGCTTTGGAATGGTATGAAATAAATAGTAGCTCTTCTCTTCTTTGTCACAAGATTCATTAATGAAGATCGTGTCCCTGAAAGGCCTTCATTGCTATAAGCACGACGTTCTTCCACTTGGTTCGGATCTCAGCTGTTCTCAGGGCAGTCGAAACAGGGAGTCCAGTAAGGTCGGCGGTTCGGTGACCGTCCGCGTGGTCTTTTCCCATCTACCTTGCCCATCACCACCAACTTTTCGCGAACCAGATAATCTTGAAAAACTGGTGGTAATAAATAGCAATTATTTGCTGTGAGTCCTGAAAAATCGGCGTTTTAAAATTTTGTAAAAAAAAAGTTTACATTCCCAGATTACTTTTCATTCTACATTCCTATTTATTTAAACCAATTATACTTATAAACAGAGGGGATCTCTGATATGTAAGCTTAATAAGTTCGATAACAATAAAAAAGAAAATGTGGCTCATTAGTAACAGTTGAACTCTTCTTAAAGTTGTTATTCTTTATCAGTATGTATTTAATAGTTTTTAAGTTTATTGTTTGCCCTGGCTGGAGGCCTTAATTCGAGGCATCCACAGGGAAGTCCGGTTAAGCAGTAGCCATCCTCATAAAGGATGAACTGCGAGATGCCATTGTTAAAATAAAATAAAATAAAGTATGTATTTAAATAGATTTGGTACAAAATAAAGGTTCCTTTACAAATATTATCAACTAAACATTCTCCACTATTCGTTTTAATTAGTTTTTTAGGATACAATCTCACACAACATGATTCCCGAGAAAGACGACTTCTAGAACTTCCTGGCTCTAAAAATACTTACAACTTATCAGCTCATAACATTCTTTTAAAATCACAATCCGAGGGTTTTGAAGGAAATTCCTAATACATTGTTTTATAGGTTTGAAAAATTCGTCTGCTTAACAAAGTAAATATTGCAATGAACGTGGCTGAACTGTCAAAATCAAAGGCATTGCTATCGATTGTCATTTTATGTGTGTTACGGAATTACCCTGCAGTTTGCCATATAGGGCAGTTTGAAAAGCTTTATTTATAAGGCCAAGTTCTGCTAGAAATCACCATCACAAATCTGCCATATAATTATACAAAATAACCCACAAAACAAACCTCAACACGCTTAATTTCAGTTCAATATACTTCCAAACACTTTACGACTTCCGACGAAAAAACGTCGTATTGAATTACTCCTTTTTTATGGTTACAATGTACTTTACGCAAATGTCTCGAGACGGTGATATCTACACAGAACAGACAGTTACAGAAGATTAGCTCCATACAACAAGCGAAAATAATCAGCCCACTGCTGAAACACAGGCATCCTCTCGGTAAGAGGGAGTGGGCCATATTAATCCACCACGCGGGCCCAGTGCGGATTTGTGAACGTACACATACCTATATACGTAAAAGACCTCAAACTGTTAAACAAATGCCAGTCGCCAGTGCGCTTACACTCAACGTACTCGTACGTGAAGCATCTCTATCTACTCGTAACATAACATCATTTGTAATACATAGTACACCCACATTTAGCCAGGTATTTTGAAGTTTCATGTAATAGGGGGCGAGCATATTGCCATTAACTGGGCACAAATCCAGACCGGCTACTACTGAGAAATTCGTGATAGAAAAAGCGAATACCACATGCTCAGCAGTAGCGCTTGCGACTGACTACTTACTAGACCGATGAGGCAAATAGTTTGCCTATACGCGTACGTTTTCATTCGCTGTACGGAGCTGATCTTCTGCACCTATTTATTCTGTGGTGCTAGCGAGTACAGACCTTATTGCTCCCAAGGGCCTCACAAGAAGAGGTGACATTTCCTTTTTTTTTTGTTACCCAGCGGGGAAATGTCTCCTTTTTAATAATTCATGAAGGAGTCGATAGTTTGTTTTGGCGTTGGGGTCTTAGCACGCGAGTCTTTTGTTTTGGACTTGGTGTCAATCGTTTTTTGATGAGGCTGGCTGATTTCCATAAGACGGGACTTTGATGTTAATAGGAAGCTTTTTTAATAAACGGTCTGTTGTCGTGGTTTCGTCGTAAAGCTGTTTTTTTTACGATGGATTTAAGATTTGCATCTCAGATTTTATATTGAGTGGTTAATTATCTGCCCTGAAAACGTTTAGCAGGTGGTCTAATTTTGATAAAAGGTAAGTCAATTGACCTGTATGGCTTGAGGCAATTGAGCAGTAGATCGGACGGTTAAGCACAAAATTAATACTTGATGAAATAGTGGCAGGTCATGGGAACAATATCCGACTCTCGTATTCTCCTTAAACTTAAGAGGTAAATATATAAACCAATGGTTAGACCTGCTGCCTTGTATGGGTCATAATGTTGGGCCACAACACGGATGCATGAAAGGCAATTTCATGCAGTTGAGATGACATTGCTAAGAGGGATGTGAACTGGAATAAGAAATGAGTACATAAGAGGAAGTCTGAAGGGCAGCGGGATTGTCCGAAAGGGTTACCGCTGCCCCGGAACATAAAGGGCTAAGGAAGGAACACGGATGGGTTTTAGTCAGTAAGAGTCTGACACTCCCTTCCGCTGCACCCAGAGCGGGAGGGGTCATTGGATGATTTCCCATCCTTAAAAAAAAAAAAAAAAGAGGAAGTCTGAAAGTGGCATCGGTAAAGTTGAAAATATGTCTGGAAATCGATTGTATGGGCATGTCAAACGGAGGAATTAGAAAATGTCGTGAGGAAAGTTTTGAGTATGAATATCGATAGCTATAAGAGTAGGGAAGGTCAAAGCAACGACGGATGGACTGTGTGAATGATGAAATGGTTAGAAAGGGGGTTACTACCGAGATGACGACTAATAGAGACGTATGGAAGAAAAATACATGTTGCGCCGACCACAAATAAATTAGGATACAGGCAGGAGATTGAAGAAGAATCCTTCGGCCTTTTTACAATAAATGAAAATGATAAGGCTTAGAAAATATATCAATCATAAATCGGTACCAACTATCACAACTATTATCTAGAAAAAATACATCAAACACTATAAAATAACGTCATACAATGGGCGGCCCATAGGTTTGGTCCCGTAGTAAAAGTGGTTCGTTATCAATCATAGTAATCACAGTTCACTCATCGTTCGAACGTGTGAATATAAAGAAATAAAATGACGTCATTGCCACTCAATTATAGATAAGTACCATCAGAGATTGGAAAGTGCTGACTCGACATCATCTGATTTTGAGATGAAATTGTCTAACAATGAATATGAACCTATATTGATTGAATCTTCAATCTTAGAAATATGATAACAATGCACTTTATTGTTTCGTCACTCGTAGTAGGTAAATAAAAAAAACAGCCAAGTACGAGTCGGACTCGCACACCTTTGGGTACAGAAAAGGTTTTTTTTTTTAACCGACATTTTAAAAAGTATCTTTCTATTAGCCCGGACAGATTTTATTTTTAGTTTTGTTCAGAAGTAGAAATGAAACAATCCGTAAGCACTCACTTATAGTATGATTTGAATTCTAAATTAAATATTAAGAAAAAATTAATACCCTCTATGTATCTACTATTATTCATTTATTCGGTAATATTTAATCTTTTGACTGCGGCGAACGCCTACTAAAACATATTTTACAAAATAATGTCAGAAACTTTTAACTACAATATAATAGCCTCTTCGTATTTATATAGCCTTTAAATTGTCTATATAATGCCTCTTAAGAATCTGATTCCATGTAAAAGATTTTTATTGTCTACAAAAGCACAAAGCGCCTACGCATATAAAACGAAAGTGACAACCGCTTATACACACACATTAATTTACGATAGGATAAAAAAGCTACACACACACAAACCTACATGATAATAGATCTCTTTTGTTTTTCCCACGGTTATCAACTAGGTACCTAGCCTTTTCCCAACTATGTTGGGGTCGGCTTTCAGTTTCACTTTCACTAATGCTTTGCTTGAAGTGACTGCCTATCTGACCTCCACAACCCAGTTACTGGGTAATACGATACCCCTTGGTAAAACTGCTTTTCAGACTTTCGGGCTTCTGAAAATACTGTCAAAGTTCCACGATTGACAGCCAGGACAAACTGTTAAACGTGCTTTCCGAAGCATAGAGGGGTCTTGATAAAGATAAAGATGGTCACCCATCTACGGACCAACCGCGGCAAGCATTTCTTAACCTGATCGATCGACCCGTGCGTCTGTTGTTACTAAGCCACAATCCCCACGTTTTTCCCACGGTATGTTTCCAAAGGTATGAAAGTGAAATTAACAAATCAGCTACAAAAAACATTGTGAAATGATCTCCAAAGCTCCTTAACGAAGAACTGAGAAACATAAACAAATGAGCGCTTTATTCGTACTTAAAGAACAAAACTAGCTTCAATTATTTATGTACACGAAACACTCAATTAAGACCTTTCAAAGTCTCGGAAAAATTATTTTATAATGAGCACTATTCACTTGCCAATTAACTTCGATTCCTATTACGAGCTTCTCGTCTTCACCGGAAAATATACCCAAGTTTGTAGTGATAAGGGTGATATTTTTTTTTTTGAAACGATCTGAATAGTACAATGTTTGGTTATAGCAGTATTGCTTTGCTATTAACAGTGTGGCCATAAAAACAGCAGTATTGGAGATCGTTAATCTAACTTGAGCATTTCCTACTTTCGGCCATAAAATCATGCTATTTTTAATTTTCGGAAACAGCAGGATTCTAAGAAAGTAACATGAAATTGGCGTAGCGATTTGAAGCAGGAAAGTCAAGAGTTTAACATTTCTAGTTGGCATGTATCGTCATCTGCCTAGCCTTTTCCCAAATATATTGGGACCACACCCGACTAACCAGACACAACTGAATACCAATATTTTACATGAAGTGACTGCTTATCTGACCTCCACAACCCAGTTACTGAATAGCACAGTACCCCTTGGTAAGACTGGTTATCATACTTTCTGTTTTCTGATGACCACCTTCGACTTTCAAAGATCAAAGAACGACATACGTTTTAGCGTGCTTTCCAAGACATGAAGGTTTCTCAGGATGTAAATATAATAATCTAAAATAAAAAAAATATTATCATAAAAATAAACAAAATATGATCTAACAGTAAGTTCAGACTGCCAGTGTTTGCGTCCTTCCTAGCCACATCACCGTTCATACAATGCGTTCATCTTTTATTTTTTTTAAAGCATTACCTACTTGTTTATCATTCACACTTTTCTTCTCACATGCAAAGTAAAAATGAAAAGTATCTACCTATTATTTTATGAGCACAAAATAACACTTATGTTCAACAATTGTCGATAGACGGGTCCATATGATAAGATATGCAAACTGTCAAATGTTTTTATTTTTTTTTTCTTTTCGAACTCTCTATTTGCGTGGCCCATTCCGAAATATGCACGGGTTGCATATAGCAATAATTTAATCAATTCACACAAGTAGGTGCTCAGAATGTCTGCAGTAATGTCAGTAGGCATTAGTAAGTACGTCTTAGGGTACCAATCAATCGTAGTAATTGACATAAGCACAATGTTTATTGGCTAAACTACAAGCGAATTAGACTGGGTTGGTCGATTTGGTTTATGGTTATGCCAAAAATGGTTATTCTATTTTGTAATTGGTCAGTTTGTAAGTTTGTTTGGTCGGTTTAGGTGTTCATAATTGGCTATTGAATAGGGAAATAAGATATTATCCGTGTTTTAATGTTTTGTGGTAGATAAGCGAAGGCTTTTCATGGTATAGGTGCTGGTCGGTATGGGTGATAGTAATTCCCATAGTAGTAACCTAAAAAATCTTGAACGAATGTTAAAATAATATTAATTCGGTACCTCAAACTGATAATGAATAATATGGCGTTCTACATTCGTCATCATCGCCATCATTAGCATACTAAGTCTCTTCCTTTTTGTCCTGTGCGAGTCTCATCCAGATCTTTCCCGCGATCTTCTGTAGATCGTCCACCCACCTGGCCATTGATCTGCCAACGCTCCTTCTAACGTTCCTTGGCAACCATTCCGTTAGTGCTCTGCTCCACCTGCCATCACCACGTCCAGCCAAGTGTTCTGCCCACCTCAATTTCAGAGCCGCTACCCGTTCTACATTAATCAGTAGAAATATCATTATTGACTGAAGAACTTAATACGAGTATAGAAAACGTTATTATAATAGAGAAAACCTCAAATATAGCTAAACGATTTCTGACAAATGCGTGCACTGACTGGATAGGTCCTCTCAATCTGTGTGGTTCTTTCCTCAAAATACCATCTCAGACATCGATCTACATGGTCTTCATATAACTTGATTATGTCTGGCCTTTAAAAGAGACTGTGACCTCTGAGTTTGTTTCGGCCTTTCTTCTCAGGGTAGTCAGATAGGAAATGCCGACCTCATCTAGTTTTATAAAAAATATGATTGACGTGTAAAAGTGTTTGTGCAAACCTTTTTACAAAAATAAAATCATTTATCATTTGATGTGGACACCAGCAGTCTTACTAATACTAATATTATGTGGTTACAAGAGCAGCTGCTGAGCTGGGGTTCGATATTTCGGTCGAGCAATGTGTAATTGTGTTCTAATCTGTATTCACGATGTATTTGCCAAAAATGTAAACTAAAATGAGTTCCTACAAAAACAACTTTAATTCCTGCAAAATAAAGTTCAGTTTACGCTACAACTTCAAACATTTCTATAACTTTTTCAATAGTGCTGGGCTAGTCACTCTGAACTCAATTTAATGGCCATTAAAATAAAGTTGATTTATGTTTAACTTGAAATAATATCAATTTGAAACATTATTTTGAATAGACTTTACTTATATAAACTCACGCCTTCTTCCCACCTTCTTCCCAAGGGGGTATGCAGAGACTACAGACCACCACCTGCTACGATCCTTACATAGGTACCTACTCCTTTTGTTTTTGTACTTAGAAATGCATTTTTCTTTCTTTCTTATTGGAAATTTCAATCAGTTATTTCTCAGTAGCAGCCTGGAGTCTGGATTAGTGTCCAGGTAATAACAATACGCTCGCCATCTTTATATGGGATTGAAACGTGTGTTCATACTATACAATCCCTGCTTACCCTTTTACGGAATACGGGCATCTTGTTACGTGTTTGTTTAGTAAGGAAACAACCGCCCTACATTTTAAGTTCGTTCGTAAGTTAAAATAAACTTTGCATAGTATTCAAGTGCAACAAATTATTTGCGTTGTCCGCGCCAACTTTCTCTGTTGTGCGTTTGTAAATTTTATGAAATATTGAATCAAATATTTTAAGTATTTCAAACACATATTTTGTATTTTTCATTGTTTTGATTTGATTGTTAAGGCTTCGTCGTACTCAAAGTATTCCAATAGGACCGCATTAAGGCCCGGCTGTCTGCCCGTCTCGCGTCTGTCACAAGGCTATATTTTTTCAAACGTAATAGGTTCACAAAGTGTGTACTACTATAGCCGCTTTAACAGCAAATCATAAAAATATAATAAAGTTAAAAATTTAAGGGTTCCCATACAAGAAACATGTTTTTTTTTTATATGAAGTGTTAAATATTTTACGGTGGTTCGAAACGCTTCGTGTACGAGTCCGCCTCGCTTTTTTATATTTATTATGTGTGTGTGATGGCAAATATCAATCAGTACAGCGCAGTTCATAATTTCAAAATGTTGGGAGTAGAGTTAACTTACAATTCAACAAAAACAGCTAACTTACAATTCTCTCACAAAATATAAACGTCACCTTGTTGTACAAGAATAGGACTAGAAAGAAACTTGCTATAAAGGCATAAAGTCAGTAAGACTGCTAAAGAGCTTTACTGTTCAGGGTTAACCATCTACGTATATAGAGATAATATTGTCACTTGCAGACTTTAGATCAATAAGAAATAAAAACTTTGAAAAAAAAAAATATGTTGCACAAAAAAATAGCACCAATCATCATTCTCCTGCCCTTGTCCCATTTTTTTTATTTAATTCTTTTTCGCAACATTTCTCTTTCTTCCATACTTACGTCTCTATTAGTCATCATCTCGGTAGTCACCCCCGTCCTAACCATATCATTATTCACACAGTTCATCCATCGTTTCTTCGGTACTCTTATAGCCATTAACATTCATACTCAAAAACTTTATAATAAAATTAACAAAAACAAAATTAAAAATAATCTAATGATTTTGCAAGAGCGTCTGGAAAACCAAGTCGTTGAAGAATGCTAATAATTATTATCTTTAAACACAAAATATACCTAACCTAATAATTGTTTTCAAGCGCCCTTAAAACAAGTTAGACTAAAAGTTTGAAGTTTTTGTGTTATTTTATGCTAAAACTGTTTACACTGACTTAATTTTAGACTGTAGATAAAATATTTTTATAAAGTTTGAGTTGATATCTGCAAAGTAAAACCTAAGATCATCTTTTAGATCTTGCGTATTTTTGGTACACACACGAAATGAGAAATATTCGTATAAATAAAAATGTAATAACAAGAATCAAAGAAATAAGCCTACACCACTCACAAATCCTACTCGTATATCTATGTTGTACATATAATAAAACTAGCTTCCTACCGCGGCTTCGCCCGCGAGGTATGTCGATAAAAACTATCCTATGTGATTCCCCGGGATGCAATCTATCTCTCTGCCAAATTTTATCGAAATCCGTTCAGTGGTTTAGGCGTGAAAAGGCAGACAGACAGACAGAGTTACTTTCGAATTTATAATATTAGTATGGATAGTAACCGAATCAAAACGGTACATTGAATATTTTTGAAAAAAAGTTGATAATTGCCACGAGGTGTGGGTGGGAACGAGTCCGAAGCCAAAAATATAGTTTTAGATTTTTTTATGTTGTCTGCATGTTTGTTCCAGATTGGCGCAAAAACACCTGAACGGATTTGGATCAAACAGAGAGTATATAAATAAAATTAAATAGTTCATAACAAAAGTATTCCTCTCCATACGAAAACTACCTTTTGGAAGGGGCGACTAGAATCAATTCTATTTCATTGTAATTTATGACGTTCAAAAGTCCCTTTTATGTGCCTATTTGAAATAAATGCTTTAACTTTGACTTTATTCTATAAGGAATTACCATTTAAGTAAAAATATTACTTGTGTTAGGAAAATTCAGCCCTGTTTATGGTATTATTAATCCCGGGATTACGTTAACTACAGGTTAACTAGGGATATTTTCCGACATCCATTGGCGAAGCCACGGGCAAAAGTTGGTTGAAAATAATTATTATTTTCGGTTCAATCCGGAACCGACCTTATTTTGAATAACACTTCTACTAACAAAACCTCAACAATTTAATTAACAGCCCAAACTCAACACTAGAACTCCTTATGTTATTCCACACAAATCACATACGTACACAAATACTCCGACTCAGAACACAGATATTTACATGCACGAACTTCTTGACTCGGAAGTAATGTCGGTCAGCTCACGCAAATATTTGTTTTAGCGAGAAAATTGAACACTGAGCTCACACAGAAACCAGGAATTTAATATAATTTTAACAATTTATGGAAGTGTCCATCAGACTGGGGTATTTGTTACTATTGAATCATTCATGCATACGTAGTAAGCATAGCTGCATCCTGCGGGGGTACTTGCATAACACATTATCCATAGGAATGGCTTTCATTTTGACATTTGAAGATCATTCATTGCGTTATTTAAGTTGTTGAGCAGACAATTTATTAATAAATCAATTTAATAATAAATAATTTTTGATTAGCAATATCCTTAAAAATTATTCAGATTATGATTGACAGTGCGTGTTACGCAATTAGGGAACGCTAGCGGTAATTCTCGAAAGTTAAGTTTTTGATGCACACATGGTAATTGCCGTGTGTGAATCAAAAACTTAACCTGCTAGAAAATTGTTAGATGTCATTCATTTGTCAAGTGAAAACTAATTTTTTTACCACAGAATGGAGCTGAAGGGATGTGGTGACGTGATGCGAGATTTCAGAGATTCGTCAACTTGTGACAACTATCATCCCTCCCGCACCGCGCAGCTAAATCAGGCAACGTCTCGGCCTATAAGTGTCCTTTTGTTTTTGTATTTATTTGTCCGCCCCGACCCTCGCTCGAGCCAGCCCGCACCGCTGAGCCTGTTGTTTTAAATTCACTCCTAAATAATACCGATCCAGCCTGTCCCTTTCTGTCCTCTTCCAGCGACGCCCTAAGCCGAGGTCCGTACCCCGCAGGGGGTGCCCTTAGCGTAGTCACTTATTTTTTTCAAGTTTTATTTTAGCCCTGGCTGGAGGCTTAATTAAGGCATCCACAGGAAAGTCCGGTTAAGCAGTAAGTAGACATCCTCATAGGCTTAACTGCGAGATGCCAATCCAAAAAAAAAATATATTTATTTGTATAGTTAGCTATTTAAAGTAGTACCTAATGTAAATTGTTTGTTATTTATAAATACAATAAAACGAATTAATCGTCAAATAAAGTACATTCATGTTGAGTATAAAGCCAACCTGTTGCTCCAGTCAACATGTTTAGTATTCGATCTATTCAACACGAATCGACGATCATGTTGTCGATACATAATTTGAACGAATTTACTTATAATGGAAGACGTTAAGTTACTAATATGGTTTATTTTATTTTCCTTTATTGGCCAACCAACAATTTATTTACACTGTAAATATTTTAAGTAACTGTCTACCATAATCTAGGGTTAGTGTAACAATTTCTTACATTAGCACCGCATGGCCTATAAACATATTAAGTGTGCCACAAGCACTGTATTTTAAAATTAAAATTCATATCTAATTTACTAAAATTTAAAATCAATAAGTACCTACATGAATATAGTAGTAGTATGTAGTGGTGTATGACTAATGAGTAATGATACTTATCTTTTTATCATACAGTCAACACAAAAAACAAAAGCACAAGAAAAAGCAAACTAAAATACAGCCAGCTTGGCAAAAATGTCGAATAGCACTGCTACCTCTCAATTTTTTCCTCAAAATTATTTTATACATTGCATTTCAGCATTAATAATAACAGTTCATATTCTTTTAATTTGACTTCTAATGCAATTTATATTAAATACTAACTGTGCCCGCAACATCGTTCTCGTGCATGTCGGAAAACAAATTAGATTTCATGGATTTTTATCATCAAAATCGGTCCAGCCGTTTCGGAGATTAGTCGGGACAAAAAGACAGACAACAATTTAAGAAATTGTTTTTCTGTTTTATGTACCGTATATATACCCATACATATCCGTGGTATATACATACTTACCTACATATGCATTTAGTAAAAGGCTGTTATTTCGACACTTCAATTTCATTTATTTGTATACCTAGATATATATTTAGAGCTTAAGAAATAAGATTTAAAAAACTAAAGTGTCAATCGACTTTTGGCGTTGAATGCGATGAATAATATAAATTATGTAAGTAGGCCATGCACTTTCCATCGAATGAAACAGGATGCATCTGACAGCCACGTAGGTAATTATAGTCACTAATAAATAATCCTGCCTTAGTTCCCGACGCTTCAACAAAGCTAATATTCCTGGCTCATTTCTCAGAGCGACGTGTGGGGTGTAGAAATTATCCCACCTCAGACGTCAAATAGTTTTCTCTTCAACATTCTATGAAAGACAAGAATTCCCACACGTCTCCCGGTTTGACAACAAAACGCATGTATTCTAAGGACATGTAAATGCAAAACAGACATTGTATTATGTCAAACGTTCGCAATAATGGGACAGCTCCCTCAGGGTTGAACGTATGCAGGAATATTACGTTATTTATTTTTGAGGTTCCAGTAAAAAGGTTCTTATTTCTTAAGCTTGGGTAAAACCAGAGGGCCAATTCCCGTATTTTTAGAACGTTCGCATTCTACTCTGTCTCATTCTGTCAAAACTACCTTTAATTTCTTGATTTTTTTACTACTTTTTGACATAGCTTGTCGCTGAGATGAGTTTTAATTACGGAAATTGGCTTTCAGTTCTGTTGTTTAGAGCTAGTTAGTTTCGAACTAGCAGCGCCACGCGGTTTCACGTGGGAATATCCTGTGTTAATCCGGGTTATAAACTATCTGTGTGCCAAATTTCATCGTTTAGTAATTTTTGCGTGAAAAAGTAACAAACATACAAATACAGTCGCAAACATTCGCCTTTACAATATTAGTGTGATATAGTGTTTGCTAAAATACAAACATTTACACACACTTTCTTGGTGAAAACATAGATTTACTACTATTCCTTACTACTGCTACTCCTGAAATCAGATTAAAAGCGTAGATATACAACAGTGGATAATCTTCTCTTGAATTAATGTAAGTAGGTACCATAGAAGTTATTTGCATGGCTTCCCCAACCGACCGCGACGAATGATAGATATAGTTAATGGCATGTTTTAGAGATAAACATGTAGCGGTATCTATAAACGCCACATGCGAACTGCGCGTCATACTGACGTAACACAAAATCCTGCATCTCGCAAACAGAGTTCACCGCGCAAGTAGCATATAATCGTACAACGGCCCGACATGAAACATCGGGCAGTTGCCCGTCTGGTCGGAAGATCCTCCCTTTTCTATGAGTATGAGTGAACTTTACCCCCTGTCCTTCATACCTCTATAAACACTATTTTATATTTAGAAGAAGAATAAAAAAAGAACACAGGTTAGAGAGCTGCACCCTAATTGCTTTAAACACACTATCAAACAAAATCTGAATAATTTTAAAGAATATTGCTAATCCATTGCTTCTTAAGTTCGAAAAGTTTGTCTACTCAACATCGTAAATAACGCAATGAATATTGTTGAACTGTCAAAATTAAACCCATTGCTACTGAGAGTGTGTTACGCAATAACCCCTCTGATAGCACCCGTCAACATACATGTATTCCTAAACTCAGGCCTCCTTCCTATGAGTAGGCAGAAACTGCAGATCGCTAACTGCTACGATCCTTATTTTATAATTCGTGCAGTAAGAATACTTAATAGTGTCTCTCGGCGTTTGGACATATTTTCTTGCTCTTTGGCGGAATTCCAGAAGGTGACACTTGGTATGTTGTCCACTGTGTAACATGTGCTTTTACCCAGACCCGTTACTTGGGACTGGACAATCCTTGACTACTTTTGTTAACGTGGGTCTTACCTGTTACAACAATTGTATGTATGAATAAAATAAAATAAATAAATAATCCTATTGCTTCGTTTACATTCATTGATCAGCACCCTAATTGCGCAACACTTAATCTCAATCCAATCTGAGCTCTAATCCATTGCTATATAATATGTTCGTAAAAGTCTGCTCCACGACGTAAATAATGCAATGAATATTGTTGAACTGTCAAAATGAAACTCATTGGTAATGTTAGTCTGTTACGCAATTACCTCGCTTGTCAAATACGCACGCCGTTTTTATTGTGCTACTGCCATACTTATTTCCATTGTGTTTTTATCATCCGGTATGAAAAGTACCTATAGGAGGTCGGTGAATTGGAATGCCGATAACACTTTTCAATTTTGCAAACAGCATGTCCCTCAAAGTATGGATCAAGTCGAGTAGGAACGTGAGCAAGGCAATTCCAAACTTTTTAATCCTGAGAATGTCGGTGAATTTTTTTACGGTTCAAAAGTTTGACCATTTTTTTTTCAGTCTTTTCGCATAGTGCTCAAAGAAATAAATCATAAAAATAAAACTATCAGGGCTATCCAAAAAAATTAAATTGACAGCGCTGATAGGTTTTTTCTTTAATTATAGTTTTCTTTGAGCACTATACGAAGTGATTGAAAAAAAGAAAACTGGATATAACTTTTGAACCGTAAAAAAATTCTCCGACATTCTCAGGGTTAAAAAGTTTGGAAATGACCTTGCCCACGTCCCTATTCGATTTGATCCATACTTCGAGGGATACCCTGTATGTTTAGGTTGGCATCCTCAATGCATCGACACGTATCACATCTAAGGTGGACGTGACCCACGAGGGATTGCAGTATGTTATAAAATTCATAGCTTAACGCATACAATCAGAAAAGCAGTAAAAACATAGGTTATCTATGTATTTTAACATTTTATGAAAGTTATTTTGGTACGAAAATAACTTTTGATGTGTCGTTAAATCGTAAACCTATAAATGCTACCACTGTATAAATGTTAAGTTGACTAAACATGTATTAAACACAAATAATAAATAAACATGTCCTTAATTTAATAAGTAATAGAGCTAACTCCAAACTAAGACGAATGAAAATCTAGAATAATGAAGCAACATCTTTAAAGTTAGTATCATCAGTATGGCTGCAGCACAAAGCGTCGCTGTTAACTCTAAACACGTTAGTATAATAAATCAAGACAATAAATTGATTTTAATATTTTATCACTTGCCTAGAGGAAGGCACAAAGTGTCCAATATTAAACATCATGCATCGCAATATATGGAACTACATCCAAATAAGTACTATAATAATTATATACTTCATTTGTCATATTTTTGACAGTAATTCAATATTTTTTCCATTAACCCAAGATACGAGTATAATGGCCACATTAAAAATAATGGTTCGTTAGTTGATTCTTGATTGTTAGTGCGGACATAAAGACTCTTATAAGAACATTTTCACACGTTGCATCAATGAGACACCCACTCAAGTATTGAAACACGAATATTTCTGCTCCGAATGCAAAGTAGACATTGTGTCGTCTTGTCAATCGTTGGCAATGATGCGACGGCTGTTAGGGCTGTCTGTACAGACCACATCTTAATATAAAAAGTTACTTTACCAACGTACGTCAAATGCACCTTTGGCAGTTGATATTTTGCTATCCTTGTTAACTAATTTAATCTTCTCACTGCGGCATGAGCGATCCATGTATAAGTCATGGCCAGAGAAGAAGTTTCTTTTTTAAATACCTCACCTTTATAGTATTGACATTACGCCCGTAGGTACCTAATCCCATTCGAAGTCGTCTACCAACTCGCATTGAACCCGCGTGGTGGATTACGGCCCACTCTCTCTCACTGAGAGAAAGCCTGTGTCACAGCAGTGGGAACGTTATAGGCTGATTATACTATAGGTCATCCCAGGAGGATGGCTAGGTATAAACATAACTCCAACCCGTCACAGCCAGGGAACTTTTGTACCAACATATCACATCAGTAGATAGTGCACCCATAATTTTATTAGCCTCGCTTTCCTAACTCAGAACCAAAATCATATTTTTTATTTATTTCAGGCGACGCAGCCCATACATAAAACCCGACAAACTTCTAAAAGCACCCACTTATTTCCATTTCCATATTCATAGCCTCGGAAAGCAGAGCTAATATAACTACTAATTCCTTCAATAACTGCCCACTCCTTTTTCATTCACCCGTTACTTCATTTCAATGGGCTCTGTGAATCAAGCTTTCGATAAAATCAATGCGTGACTATGAATAAGATTCGAGGTAGCGGGCTGCCCCGAGTTAATTTATAGCTATGTGTACGCAAATGATCAGTTAAATGCTTGTAAATCAATCGGATAAGGTTATTCTGTATAGCTATGTTAATTAGATGTCTTTCTGTCTTCTTTAAGAGTCTCGAATCGGTTCTAAAATTGGACTGTTACGTTGGTCTAGTAGTTGCAAGCGCTACTGCTGAGCATGATGTCCTGGGTTCGATTTCCAGGTCGGCCAAAGTGTTATTAGGTTTTTCCATCAAGTTTTTCTCTAGTGCATTCGCCAGGTCTGGACACACCAATGTTAGTGGGAACGCAAATGTTCAGTTAAATGGTTGTAAATCGATCGGATACTGTTATTCTGTATTGCTATGTTAATTGCATGTCTTCCTGTCTTTTTTTGGGTTTTGGAATTGGTAATAAGCTTGAATATTTTCGAAGAAAAGTTTTTAGGTCGTATCAGAATATTCCGAGATGATATTGTAAGCACGCTCATAAACTTAACTATCTCATCCGTCTAGCCTTTTCCACGGACCAACCGCGGCAAGCGTAGCTTAAGAGCGTTTACGCCGTACGGCATTTCATACAAACTATCAAGCCGTTGTTTTTCGAAATAAATGCACCGATTTTAATGAAACATCATACGCATAAGCAGGATACAAAGGTCTAAAAATTTTGTAGAGAACATTTTCGAAATGTCTTATTTAAAAAAAGATAACTGGAAATCTCTGTTTCTATGGAAACTTTAAAAAATTGGTCTAATTTTTCGAAAATGTTCTCTACTAACTTTTCAGACCTTTGTATCCTGCTTATGCGTATGAAGTTTCATTAAAATCGGTTCATTTATTTCTAAAAACAACGGCTTGAAAGTTTGTATGAAATGCCGTACGGCGTAAACGCTCTTAACCTGATCGATCGACCTGTGCAGCTGTTATTATATCTGTGCTTTCAAATTTATAATATCACTAACCCCTGCTTAACGCGGGTTTTACGATTGAAAATTCTTAATAATTTGTAAGTTTAATAGTATAAACATAAGCCTTTCGAAATCAATTCTCTCAGTGATGGTGAAAACAGCATCAAAATCCGTTGCGTGTGCTCAACGCGGTCACACAGACGCGAAACGCGTCATAGGTTTAGATATATAATATATGTACCTACGAGTATATATTATACAGGCTGGTTAGCAGCAGACGACGCACTTTTTAATAAACGCCTACGAAAGATCTTGTCACCTAATTAAAAGGTCGCCTGTCACAATGGCTAAGTATATTTTGTTGTACAAGTAAATAAGACAAGCCCCACGCTCCTATGTGAGCCTGGTAATTGTATTACCTGGAAAAATAAATTATTTCTAATTTGTTTTATTATTTATAATATGTCATGTTCATTCCATGCTTATCGTGCAAACCGTATTGGAAACAGGGGGGTATCAGAGAGAACATTAGTAAGGGTCGAATATCTAGAACAATCGGACGATTAATTATCCTGACAGGGTTATCGTTACCTAGCTGTAGTTACGTAGTAATTTACATAGATAATGCTGTTACTGCACAATATGATTATAGTTTGCATTCCATCTTTGGACCACTTGCCTTTGTCAAAAAAGATACTTTAAAGATATGAGTAACAAGGGATAAAGTTCACTCATCCTCCATAGTTAAGGGAGGATTCTCCGACTAGACGGGTGTCGTGTCTGGTGGGCTACTGTCTTACGATTGATGTCGGAACGGTAAACTCTGCTTACACGATGCAGGATTTTGTGTGACAACAGTATGATGCGTAGTTCGCATATTGCGATGTAGATGGCGCCACAAACCAATTTCTCATTAGGTGAAGGAAAACATGTAGAAAATTTCCTAATTTTACTCTAAAGTGGCTCTATAAGTAGCAAAGTCGTCTGGAATAGCTTAGAAATGATGGATATTATGACTTACATCTGACCCAAACAACTTTAAATAAGACTTCAAACATAATGAAATAATCACCATGCAAGTGTACACGACTGCCTAGTGTTATTACTAGTAGATCATAATAAAACCTACAAAGGCGTAATCAACCCAATTACACCACCACCACAACTTTATTTATTTCCGCCGAACGTTCCATAATTATAGGTACATGTCTGTCAGAGGTGAACAAGAATTAGGGTCATAATCCACAATGGTAACGGTGAAGGGCTTAATGATAATAAATAATACAAAATAGATAGATACAGAAGGTCGATTCCATACAATGAGCGAAAACTCTCGCACATAGACACACTTTATGTACTTACAGCCGTGAGTGCAAGCGCAGACTGGCATCCGTTTGAGATCTAAGTCCGCCTGTTTGCGTTCATTGTATATACACGATACAAGCAATATATTTCTAGTTTTTTAGCTGACCTCGCATTGTACAGGCTTTTCGGACAATGAGAAGAAAGCTTATACTGGAAATTTACAGCTTGATATGTCGCAAAATCTAGCCTTTTATAGCTTCGTCACTGATAAAATTATTTCTTTTATCAAGTCAGGACACATGATACCTTTTGAAGCTACGGCACTGAGCAGACTATTGTATAGATAACTCCAAATGAATATTTTTAATTTAAAGTCAAATAAAAATCCATGATGGCGGTTGCAAAATTTTTTCGTGATATTCAAATTTTCGCAGCCGCCATTTTGGAATTTCATTTTGAACTTCGTTCCTGCCGGGGATCCCCCGACTCCACACTTTTTGTAATTATAAGAATCAATCAGTGCTACATTTTTTATTCGGTCTGACATGTAAAGAAGATGGCTAACTGTCATTCTGCAGTATTGGCTTTGGTACGCAATATTATAATGCTAACTCGGTAAAGATTCTATCGTCCAATGAGTGGACAAAAACACCCCATAGGTTGACGAACATTTTTTGGATGTAACGTCTGTACTGTGAGAGCTTTACAACAATAAACAACAGTTTGTCACATAATTTCAATCATTATTCCGAGAAATCTTTCCACGTGTAGCTTTCTCGTTATTTTTACATTATTCTTTTGTCTCCTAGCTTATCAGCCAAATCTGACACCTACTGCTTTTTCTCCCTGTTTTTATATAAATTAATTTTTGTCTCGTATTTGCGCCATCTATTTATCACGAACGAAATATGCTATAATCTCTACAGCACCTACCTACTTAACTGAAAGCTGAACCTTCTGTATTTTTTCTGTGGTACCGGAATCGAAATGATGAACTTTCACCTTAAGGGCTATTAATAGCAATAATTCTTTGTTTGGGTGATTTGTTACGGAATTTACAACAATACATGAATGCGCTAATGATTTTTTTTATTTTGACACGTCATGCTGCGATTAATGAATCGGAGAAAGATCGTGTTATCTATCTATGCGGTTTATTGGAGGCAGTCAAGTATGTAACTATAATTTAATGCCCATAGGTGCTGGGTCAAGACCGTCGTCGCAATTAATGTCTTGTGCCATAATATTTAAAGTTGTATTTTATCTATCTTTAATCGCTGTCAATAAATCAAAAACTTGGCTCGTTTGTTTCTATTTGAATAAAATCATGTTTATTACGTAAGTACTCTGGTTTCTACAAGTTGTTTTGTTATTGCTGATTCCGGAGATTTTAATGTTCTTCTGTTTCTTAGGTTACTTGATTTATCGTTTCTATTCATCGTTTTATATAAATTGTTACTTGAACGAAGACATCGGATTTTGAAACAAAAACCTATCATCATTATCTCTTCAGCCGAAAGACGTCCACTACATGTACATTTCGACCACAGCGGTCTTCGGTTCTACATCCAGCGAAAAACCCATGTATAGATACAAATTTATATAAATCCTACTAATATTATAAATGTGAAAGTTTTTATGTTCGGATGTTAGTAACTCAATCACGCAAAAACCGCTAAATGGATTTGCATGAAATTTGGCACATAGATACTTTATATTTTGGATTAAACATAGGGCTTTTTATCTCGATATCCACGGAATCGAGACTTTTGAGGATGAAACCGCGAGGCCCTGCAACCAACGTGCCTCTTTTGTTCAAATAATCACAAAACAAAAAACAATTGCAATATCTTCTAATAACTTCCCAGTTCCCCTCTTACACTTCATTTCCACTTCAAATCGTCCCAGTTAATCTATATCTCAATAAAAACACATAGAGCAAAAGAAAAGTCATTATTTTTGTCAAGGAGCGCGTGTAACAACAATTTGTGACTGATATTTACTGACCTTCTATGGAGTGATATATATACTCTTTTAGAATGTGTATCCACCGGACCCCCAGCGTCAATGTATCGATAAATTAATTATTATACTCTTTTAGCTAGTGTAGCTTCAGAGGGTCTTATTATTGAAATATTGACATCGATTTAATTACTTACATGTACTCTTTGATAGAAGGGCTTTCTTGACAGATTGTCGTTTACAGTTTAAGGTCCCGTATAGGTTGAACCGATGGCCATGTGCTGATTCAAGAAATCATGTCTTACCTAGCTATAATTATGGAGGAATATAATTACTATAAATGCACTCTCTTCCATAATGATTCATTTGATTACCCTACCCTATATCATGCCGCATATTAAATGCTTATTTAATGCTTAAAAATATAATTATGATTGTTTAACCTTTTGAACCCATTGTCACATATATGTGACAAACGAAATCTTACCCTAAACGCCAACGTCACAAATATATGACAAAATACACGTCGCAACACTCGCACCATATTATGAAATAAACAATTTAATCATTACTTTTGTGTGTTTATATTTATATAATTTAAAAGTTTAAGCTTCCGTCTATATTGTATTGCATGAAACTAATATAAATAAACCACCAATATCGAGAAATTTGTTGTTTTAAAAGTAGATGTTAATTTGACAGAAAAAGTGGCCTGGCGTCAGGGGTACGGCGATACGTTTATACTCTGGCGTTCAAAAGGTTAATAACGCAGAAAAATAATTAAAAAACCGGCCAAGTACGTGTCGGACCACGCACAATGAAGGGTTCCGTAGTTGGAATGAATTTATCCCAAGAACAAACTTAACATTGTAGTTGAAAAACATGTTCTCCCATACATTCCAACTGAAAATGTAAGTTTGTACGCACAATATTGAGAGATTTACCATGTTGTTTCAAGATCATAGACTTCTTATTAATTTTCCTGTAATCTATAGGTATAGAACTTTTTCTGTATTTTTTTTCAAAATTTTAGGCTCAGTAGTTTCGGAGATAAGGGAGATAAGGATAAAATTATGAAAAAAAAATATTTGAGATCCTCACGTTAAGCCCTTTCATTTGATATGTCACACGGTACAGATTGCGAAACTTTTATTTTTTATTGTCTATTTACTCCTCAAAAATTACTCCCATTTTCAAAACTCATTTATTTACGTTACACGTCTGTGTTTGGGTCACAGAGATTCATATGTGTACCAAATTTCAACTTAATCGGTCCATAAGATTCGGAGCAAATTGGCTGTGACAGACGGACAGACAGACAGACAGACAGACAGACAGACAGACAGACACACGAGTGAACCTATAAGGGTTCCGTTTTTTCCTTTTGAGGTACGGAACCCTAAAAAAACTTATAAAAATGTCAGATTGTCGAATTGCCACCTGACGTCTATCAGTTTTATTAAATAGGCCCCTGGTGAAACAAGGGATAAAATTTGTATGGATACTACTTACATAAGGAAGAGGGTTTTCGGTCCCTGTACATGTCTCTGCAGGTTGATCTTCGCAGGGAAACGGTTAAATGTTTAATGGTTATTTATGAGTGAGCGCATAGTTAATGTGGGACTATTTCACCCGCACCGATCGGTATCGACCCGCACACACTCGCCTGCACCAGAAACCTGCAAGCCTACCATGATCTATTTAAAAACGATTCAAAAGCAAGACATTTCAGTTTAGGTTCTTAAACTGTATCGCTCACAGTCGTACCATGACGTCCAATACGCTCAGCGGCATTTGGATCGTTGAAAGTGAATGAGCGTTAAGAGCTCGTGGTAGGTATCCAGATGGCACGGCCTAAATTGAATCGTTAAACTGACGTCATGGTACGAATTAGAAGAACAGTTCAGTTTAGTTCCTAAAGTGGATCGCGTTAAGAGCTCGTGGTAGGTATGCTGTTTCTTTATATAAACACCCTATGATAAGAAGGAATTAGTCTTAAAATAAATAACCGTCTTTATTCATTTGAAGTTCCTACATATTACAGTTGTAGATATACTCAAATAAGTAAACTCCCACGTTAACTGACGGGCCAATTTGTAATCGATTTATTATATTATCATCAGAATCGCATCAACGCAGTGGTGGGTTTAAGTCACCGACCTTTAAATACGTTGTCTTTAATTAGTAATACATTTAGCAGCATGGCGTAATGTTCTCTTAATCTACAAGCACTTATTTATTTCTTCATCAAAAATATTATTATGTATACGTTCTCCACAGCTGGGTAATTCCTATAGCTTCACAAGCGACCCGCACCTGCAATCTACTCAGGTGAATTGACTGTGGCGACATGTCAAAATATGGAGTTTTTTTTTTGCTAGGTACATATTTTGTGCTATAAAGGATAATGACACACACACACACACGCACGCACACGCTACATTTAATAATACAACCAACAATTAATTAAACGAAGTAATAACACCACAAGGCTAACAAATCAACCGTCCAATTCTGACCTCAACTAGAAAATTCCACACACGCCTCTCCATCATGGTGAATAGTGCACAAATTGAACCGTTGTCCGTCCTTCTTCAAGCCTTGATGGATTGGTTCTCGAGACTTTTGTTCCCCTTGTGATAATTAATTTCGACGGTTTCCGTAATTCAAGGTCTATTCACGACAGAATGGTCCCGTATCTCAGATGTTAGGGTTGAACAATGCTATGATAACGCGATTATGTTGAATTGTGTTGTATTATAAACGTCATTGTTTCCCTAAAAGGGTTGTTTTCGGGTATTCGTGACTACCATTGGGCTGTTTTGGAAGAAGAATTTATTATTGTGTTGTATAGGTGTGTTCTGTGTAGTAACAATAGATTCTCTTTTTATAAGAAGTCATTAATTTATTGGATACTAGCTGCGCCCCGCGGTTTCGATATTCCCACGGGATCGAACTTTACGCGGGTGGAACTACGGCATCGACACTTGTGCAGGTGTAACCGTGGGGCGTAGCTAGTCTTTCCATAAAAACCTAATTCGGATTATTACGGACATTTTTAAATCCAACATGAGCATTTTTTATTTCAGCAGTAATTCCGTCCAGCCTTTCTCAAGTGATGAGCTTACAAACGAAGACCATTTAATTTTTATTACTTATATACCTAGATTTCTTTTAATTTTGAGTAAGTAAGTATGATGTATACAGAGTCAGACCTATAAAGCAGATGAAACAGATTAATCTCAATGATACACTAAGAAATCTTAACATTTCTTTTTTCCATAAAACTCTGCCCATCTCTTGCTTATCATCTCAAAAATACATAAACGTGAGAATCAAATAACTTATAGTGTTCTATGATTTCAAACAAACCAATTCTAAATTCCTAACAAATTAAACTTAATGAACATCAATTAAAATCCGTGTTAAATGCAGTTAAGTGCAGTCATTAATACGGAACTTTACACAAATCCATATGTTCGAATTGATTTCCATATTCCACTTGTTAATTTAACATAGTAAACTCGAAGTTATAATCATCCCGGCGATACCAAAATTATCAATTCCTATTAATAAATTGGAGCTCAATAATCAACTGGAATGTATGAGATTCCTAAATTGACGTCATAAATGTATTTGTAATTAAATTACAGTAATTTACGAGTCTTTCACGTGTTCTTTCTCTAAGTTTATAATTTCTATTAAAGTAATTATAGATTTATTGCCTTCAGTATTACGAAACTCTCCAGTTAAGGGGGATGCGCTAAGTAGCCCACGAAATTGAAATTTTATTTTAATTTTCTTATTCAATAGGTTTATATGAATTTAGAAGGCTGTGTTGATGATTTTAATGATTATATAATTCTGTAAAGTCATATTTGTTACGGCAGCGAATCATATTTAAATCAAGATACAACCTGACATGGACCTAGGCTCCAAATTGCAAAAATCGTAAGAAAATTGCACCCTTAAAGGTTGCATTAGAGCGGGCGCACATTAGACGATAGAAATGTAGGAAAACTGCACGTTATTCATCCTGTCGCCACAGATGATAAATAGGACCGCACTTCCATTCATTCAAGTAGTATGCATATTCATTCAATTAGTGAATGCAGGGGACCTTCTCTCACGTACTTTGCAGTTGAATATTCACTGCCATTGTAAGTGTAGAGTGTAAAGTGTGTTCACATCCGTTAATGTCCACCGCAGGACACTGGCCAACTTAGATACTTAGTATTGTCTTAATTACGTACCTACCTACTACCCAAGAATCCCGGAGATTAACACCCAAAACACGTACATTCGGCACAACGTTATCATATTTGCTGCTCTAGTTACGAAGACTTAATTGTGCACGATGAAATTGTCTTAAGGCAAAAGTCTGTAAACATGCACTTACTCGTAGCGGTTGTGTAATGACCTCAGCTGTGATCGCCTACGTACACTACAAATGACTTGTGAGTAATTACTTTGAGTGAGATTCACACGTCCCATAATAATATACACTTTAATAATGAATCAACGCTTCCCACGCATTCGTTTATTAATAGAACTACTCAATATAAACACCTTTTATGTGATAGTGAAAGCAAAAGTTTGTCTATTAAAGATGTTTCCTTTGAACTTCAGTTAAAAAGGTAGCTACAAAACAGCTACTTCAGATTTTTTGTTTGTCTTCTACCGCCTAAGGGTAAAGGCGTAATTAAACATTCTTTATTAGAAAAACAATTGTTTTACGTCGTGAAACGATCTTTAGCTACAAAGAATTTTTCAAGGATATTATTCTCAGAACTCCCTTTTAAGTGTATGCATTTAAAGGTAAATCGACACTTTCGAACTTCTTTAGAACCAGACATTATAATAACAAGCGTACATTTAAAGTCTAGGTAATTCAACAACAAAACTTTTTGAATTAAATTCCAAGCGAACGATGCAGCTTGCGCGAATAATATTTTGAGTTTATTAGGTAGTAGCGAGTTGCGAATCATGGGACCAACTCTCGTTTATGAGAATATACGCATAGTTGAGTCTCAGTGCAAACAGTCCCCTGTTTGAAACTTTAGACTTAGTCCCGTTTTCTTTTGTTTGTGCTTCTAATATGAGCATTGAAAATGCTTTGTCCGTTGAAAACGAAACAAGTCGGGCTTCAGTTGAAACTGAATTTTATTTGACAATATGAACAAATTTTCAGAGACAAGAAGTTTGAACCAGGAATTGTTTTTGTTGAGCAAAATATTTGTCTGTTTTGTTTTTAGATATATGTTAGGATTTAGCTTACGAAGTAGTTTCTAGTTTCGTTTTTACACAAATAATTTATTGAAGACAAAAACTGAGGGCTGGCCTGTTTTTGATACAAAGAATCGGCATTGCCGTACAACGTGGTAATGCTGCTAGCCTTGTAGACAATTTCCTATTGACAGCGATGCGGACGAATTTTTTGATGCCCTAGGATTATTTCGCTTCCCTTTTTTCTATAGGTACTTGTGCCAGCTTTTAAATTATGTAAATATTATCGTAGAAATTGAAATCTTTTGAGTCTTTTGAAGACAAAATGAATATATGAACATTCTTCAAAGAAGGTGGGCAAAGATTTGATATCTGATATAAACAAAGGAATTCGATAGATGTGATATAAGGATACCCTTTGCCTCCTATAAAGTCTTGTGTTCTTTATAACGACTACACACAATTAAAATGATTTATGCGAATAGGCTGCAATTGACATACATTAACTACATTGCATTGGCAAAAGCTATAAATAGATGAAAACAGGATCTAATATTATTTGGTCCCTCGGTGGTCGCAAGCGCTACAGCTGAGCATAAGGTCCTAGGTTCGATTCCCGGGTCGGGCAAAGTATCAATGGGTTAGTCTATCCGGATGCAGCTGAATACCGGTATTTTACATGGAACGACTGCCTATCTGACTTCCACAACCCAGTTACAGGTAACACGATACCTTGGTAAGACTGGTTGTCAGACTTTCTGTCTACCCGTGTCGACTGTCAAAGATCTACGAATGACAACCGGGAGCAACTGACTTAGCGTGGTTTCCGAGGGACGAAGGGTTCTCGATATTTAATGGATCATTTTGCCACGAGCGCCCCGAAATCATAAATTGGAATTACTATGGAAAATTGGGTCTTAATATATACCCACACCTAAAAAGAGTGTTGCAAAACAAATAGGTACCAACATTACATATAATATTTATTGGCTTCTTCGAGCTAACCAGATGCATCAATAGCCCTATACAGAAGAATTACCATAATATTGCTCCCATACTAATTCGTCTCGCTCCAATCAATTGCGGAATTCCGATTACCGTATAAAGGCTGAACATAAATGAGAACGTCTCGTAAACTCGACTAACTGACCGCTGAATCGAAGGTAGATAGGACGTAATAAAAGTTACTACTGGTAATTGGCATACGACCCGTCACGTTAAACAAGTATAGGGTATTATAAAACGTGTCGTGCGATCGTGTATTTACTATGTATCAGAAAGGTTTGGTCATATTCAAGGGCCATCAAACTGAGCAACATCCTCCATCAAAAGTAGTTAATAATTCATGGTATTTATACATATTTTTCTTCGCCCGACAATGATAAACCTACTTAACAGGACCTACATACTGTCTAGGCTTATAAAACGAATCTGAATGCTTTAAAATTCCCAATCAGCTGCTAAACACGGTAAAAACTATTTTCTTTTACACAGAGCTTTGAGATGATAATGTTTATGTGATCTTTAATAGTCGTTACAGGTAATCAGAAGCCTAAAAGTCTGACAACCGTAACTGGGCTGGGAAAGCCAGATAGGCCGTCGCTCCATGTAAAATACTGGTATTCAGCTGCATCCGTTTAGACTGGAAGCCGAACTAGACAAAGTTGGGAAAAGGCTGGGCAGAGTGAATATTAGGATTGATCCTATGATATCTTCGGTATGATGACTCCGGCGCGGCTGTAGTCGATTCTTTATCAATTCATCATCATCATTCAGCCAAAAGTCGTCTATTGCTGAACATAGGCCTCCTCCAAGCACCGCCACTTCGACTGGTTTTGTGCTTCCCGCATCCGGCGGATTCATGCGGCCTTCACAAGGCCATCAGTCCACCTTGTGGGATTCCTTTCAATGCTACGTCTCCCGGTACGCGATCGCCACTCCAGAACCTTTCGGCCCCATCGGCCATCTGTTCTGCGAGCAATGTGCCCTGCCCACTACCACTAAAGGGGGGATATGTTGGAAAAAATGTGTTTTTTCTATTTCGTGTTTCTTGTTAAGTATGTGGAATAGGGATTTAAAATTTTGGTATATGTTTTTTGACTCTTTGGTCTAGTATCATGTAAAAGAAATACACGATTCAATGAATTTTTTCGATATAGAAAATTGCAAAGTTATATCTATTTTTTACTCTTTTCGACATCACGGCGTAACGCTTAAGAGTTATTCAATGGTATTAAAAAAATAGAGAATTATCATATCAAAGTTTACTCAAAGCAGTTTTAAATTTAATTCGTTTATTTTGTTAAAAAAGAAGTAAATTCGGTTTGGCACATACATCGTTTTATTCCGAGCGCACGCACATTATAGCGATCACTCTTCTTTTGCGTTTCAAAAGTAATTGCATAACTTTCGCGCGCCTTGTGGGTTTCCGAGGATTTTCATATAAACGTATTTTCTTTCTTTTCATTCATTTTAGATTTTCGAGGTAAGCCTTAATTTATTCATTATCAGTTATTATCACAAAATTATTTCGTTTAAATGTAGGAATTGTACCACAATTGTACAGACGCCAGCCACATCAAGCTACCACAATCTGTCAAATTTCTTTAATATATTTTCAACTTTATCGCTAAAGCATAAGGTTCAAAGTTTCGGGTATCTTGACGTGCTGGCGTCTGTATCTAAGACTTCAAGCTTATTATTCTAACTTAGCCAATTATTCGCTGGGGCACGTATTACAATTAATTGAGTATTCTAAATGTCTTACGTTCACGACTTGATAAGCAATGATTATAAAATAAATTGATAGGTTAAAGTTTACAATCGTGTAATTGAATTGCAAATTAACATCTTAAAGATTATTGTTCGTTGCAAAATTTTGCGGGATACGATTGAGAATAAAATAATCATTATTGTGACATGCCTTGAAGTATTGAGTTACGATGATTGTGGCGCGGATCAAGAGACTCCTACGCTGGCCATAAGAACGGGCTTAGAAAATAGGTTAGGATTCTTAGGCAATAAACTGTTCAGTAAATCACTATTTATTAATATTATTATAGTGATCATTAAATCCTCTTGAGTAAACTGCTGCTAGGTATAGAAATTCTATTAGAGCTAGAAGATGCATATTGATTCACCGTGTTGAAATGTTTCGTTGCGTTGTAATTTTTGAATGTATTACAGTACATCATTCTTAAGTATACCACACACTGTGCGGTTCAAAAGTAGTACAGAAGGTGCACAAACAATGGAGCACATAATATCTTGTCCAGCGAGTCCTGTTGCTTGCATGTTGGTGGAACGCACGCTGCTGAAGGTGCAAAACTTGTAGCCAAATTCTGTGCTGAGTATACACAGGGTGGCAAAAACATCGACGCGCCAACTGTAACCATCAATTCAGCAGATGAATCTAGTTTTCGTCGGTTATAAAAAAAAATATCTGCCCTTTCCACAGAAAACTGTCAAAATGTATGAAATAGCTGTTTTTTTTTTTAATAACCAACGAAAAATTTCAACGAAGGGGGTTAGAATTAGACAAAAAGGAAAGTTCTGAAGGTTTAACAATAAAAATATTTAATTTAATACCTACCGGATGTAACTCGGTTGATTAATCCCATCAGTGTATTGATTGTTAAATACATTGTAACTTTATCGTTTCTGTTACTTTTTAAACTCGTATTTTGCTTTCATTAGTCCTGCTGCAAATGTCGTCAATTTATTTAGCCCAAAATAACGACAGCAATAAATTTCAAAAACGTAAGCTACATTCGGCAGCGACGCCAATATTCGTATCAATTAAGCTCTCTTCAGCCGAACGGTTTCAAACACGATCTGAATTGCAAATAAACACTTTTTCTTCTCATCCCCAATGTACGTCTAAATGGATCTAATTGGAAATTCAACGCCTCTTAAATCGTCCAAGTTTGTTTCCAGAAGCGAATTCGCCTCGGAGGACCATTTGGTCCTTTTGACGAATACGCAATCTGCGTATTGAACGAACGCTTTGGACAAATCGAAAAGTACACAGATACCCTAAATTCGGGATTCAGTCATTCAGTGAGCTAATGATAGGTTTGTGTTGAAAACGATCACAAAAACAAATGATAAATATTGACAGTTTTATTTAGTGAGCCGAATGCTGGCTGAATAGAAAATTCGGCACGTATTGAAATGAATGGTGACCATTTAAAATAACTAGTTTTGTGAAAAGTAAAATACGACTGTCCGGTGGAAAGAGGACCTTTTTTCTAACATTGACTATTAAAATATTGGACTTTAAAGCATTTTTTATTTCCAAAACTGGATCATTTTTCATAACAGCTGGAGATTTGATAATTTACATATTTTAATGTTTCGAAAAATGATTTTTTGAATTAAAGAAATATTCTATTCTCTCGAATTTTTCCATTCTTCTCTACTTCTTTTCTCTCTATTGTTTTTTTCTTTTCTTTTATTTATTTTATACGCGTTTTGTTTGTGCAGAATAAACAATTTTTCTTTCTTTCTTTTCTTTTTCTTCCTAATATTTGGCTTTGAAGACTTTGCCAATCTACCTACATAATGTGTTTGTTCGGCTAATTCATGAATGGTTTTTAACAACGTGTTTTCTTTTATTTTCAGGTATCAATGGTTCCTGATCTTGCTACTGTCGTCGCTGTGCTCCGCTAATGATGGAATGTTTGGCTCTAAATTTCAGACCGGTAAAAATTTTCCTTTTGGTAATTATTTTTTGTGTTTATTTTGCTTTACATATAGGTACATTTATATCTCGTTTTTATTATTTTTATTTCTTTGTAGAATTTCAATACTTTCAACATGCTTTTTAACTACAATCTTAAGTTTGTTCTTGGGATAAATTCATCCGAACTAATGTCATTGTGAGTGGTTCGACTCGCACTTGGCCGGTTTTCTGAAACCTCTTAAATAATTTTATTATTATTTTCGGGAAACATACTAATTTAAACAGTGTTCTTAAACAATATGAGATTGAAGGCCATTTACAAGTTTCATTTCAAGCAATTTACCTTCACTAAAAAGTAGCTTTATTAACCATCATTGTCGAGTGTCATTAACGTTTAAGAAATGAATAATTCAGCTAATGCCTTTCATGGCTTAAAAAAACTCATAAATATCTAATAGCCATTTCGTTCAAACGGCTAATTCGTCTATAAATCATAAAAGGCGATAACGCGCCTACAGTAAATACGTCGTTACACGAATTAACAACTTTATTAGATCGTTTATTATTCATTAGGATTGTTAATGTCGTTACTGAATCAAAACTTAAAGATAAAGCTGACTTATACTAATATTGGACATAATTCTTGCTTTGATTGCGACATTTATAGATTTGAAGATGGCTTTAAATTCTTTAGGTGATTTGGAATGACGTAATCGTCTTAAGTTTTTAATACCCCATTGCAACTAATTCATCTTCTCTCTCATTCAGAGAAAGCCAGATTATTGATAGGCATGCTTAGATACTAACGCCTTCTTTCCATGGGGTAGGCAAAAACAACACAACGCCACCTGCTACATTCCTTACATCAAAGTGAAGCACAGTAACTATGCCGGGACCGCTTGTACAAACACGCCTCACGCTCACATTTACATCATAGTATGCCGACCGGCCGCCATTACGTGACACGACAGCGCCAATCGTCAATCACGCACACATAGATCGGTACGGTGCTTCACTTTCGATATGCGTGGCGCGGAGTCCATCTTTTTTTATTAGTCTATGCCCTACATACTCATTTTGCCTCGTTTATGTTTGTACGTATTGAAATATCTGGTCATACACGCACGCAGGTTGTACTACGCACCTGATTATTCTGTAAAAATCACATGCTTAGCTGCTATGTGTGTGTTATTTTGAATCAATATATGGTGTACATAATACAGAGTTTACTATTCTGTGTGATGGTGACTACAGAAGTACCTAAAGTTTAATCATTGTCTTAAAGTCTACTTCAGCATAACATAATTGCCGGGGTCACGGGATTGTTCTAAAGAGTTACTGTGGCCCCGGAACGCAAAGGGCAAAGAAGTAACATGGATGGGTTTTAGTCAGTAAAAGTCTGACACTCAACCCACAGCGGGAGGGGTCATTTGATGATATCTCATACTTAAAAAAAAAAAGCGTAACATAATCAACCTATACTGTTTCCACTGTTGGGACACAGACCTCCTCTCTGTGAGAGGGCCATAATACACCACGCGAGCGCAGTGCGGGTTGGTAGATATCACATGTCTTCGAATTTTTGTTTCTAGGACATGCGGGTTTCCTCACGGTGCTTTCCTTCACCGTTTTGAGAGCAGTGGTGATAAAATAAATTACACAAAGTAATGTACGTACATGCCTGGGTTCGAATTCACGACCTACAATTTGTACGTCAGTTCCGATACCGTTGGCCCACTACCGCTCTCAAACTCTACTTACAAAATACATTTTGACCAAGATAATGATTGAGGCGCAGATAAATACTTATATCAAAAGATCCTACAAAAATAAATATCAAATTCATTCAGCTTAACAAATCCAAGTCGATGAACATTATAAAGGTATCTATATTCTATATCTAGACGCTGTCTTTAAAACAATTTAGACCCAATATTATTATCATACAATTTCTATGAAACTGTTCAAATGCTCAATAATTTAACCTATTCTAAATCCGTATCTCCATAAGAGAGTCTCGATCGCAAATTTACAACATTTTAAGAGAAAATTAAAATGGCGTCGTCGTCGTTTGAAACTACCAGAGCTGTTCTAACCTATTTTATATGTATGTATAAGATTTAAACGCTTCCCAATTGTAGTTACAAAATGTGATACAAAGCATTCCTCTTCCAGATCAGTTCAGCCTCCAATGAGAAACTATCACATAATTCTGTGAAACGTACTACTTACTAAATTGTTAACATCACTCTCTCTAAATCCGTACACAGACATACAAAGATGATAAACCTATATTGCGTCGTTTGAAATGCTCATCCCTATTCTGAGAACCGCAATCGTTTTAACTACGCCATTTACTGTACAAAGCGGAGAAAACCGTGGGGCGTTAATTGTCTCAACGCTGCAAACAATCCGTATGAAAAGTACCCGGTTTCGCAGAATACTGTAGAGTATTTAATTTTCTGTTTTAGTGTACGCTTCATGGCTGTTAAGGGACTGCACGTGTGAGTACGCCTGTAGGATTGCCTCATGTTATGTTGACGGCTATAATTGTTTAGGGGTTTCTGTTAATTGTATACGAAGATCTGGTAGTTATCTGAAAATTGTTCTGATTTTATATTTGTAGGCATGACACCAATATCATTGTTGTAATTAGGTACGATCATGCGCAATCGATACCAACTGCTCCAACATTGGCGTTATTGAAATTATTTCTAAAAGTTGTGGGATTGGCTAAAACAAATAGGAGTTAGCCATATTAGTACCATTATACCGTCTGGCTTTCCTAGAACTGACAACGACCAATGGCCGCAATAGCCGCCTTATCACACTTTACAAAGACATAGTAAATATTTCGCCACATAGTTTTAGAAAGTGAAATGGGTATAATAATAAGCTCTTGCCAGTATAATCAGCCTCCTCTCTGTGAGAGGGAGTGGGCCGTAATCCTCCACGCGGGCCTAGTGTGTGTTGGTGGATGTCACATGTCATCGATTTTGTGGCTCTAGGACATACCGGTTTCCTCACGATGTTTCTGCACTTACGACTTGCGACAAAATATCGGTTGATTAATAAAAAAAACAGTAATTTAAGAGAAAATTTACTGCACCGTGTCAAAATGAAGTTCCCTTTAAAAAGTCCTTCAGACCGAATTTAGATCATGGCGACCAATCTCAACGGAGACTAAGTTTAATAAGTTTTTAGCCAACGGCGCGGGAGTTAATATAGTGTACAAGTATATGCGGAGACACAAGTTCACTCTCTTCCCTCACGTCTTCAATCCGATACGTCGGAGAGAAATCAGGCGCAGGATCACACCGTGCACCGGTATCACACCGCTAACTTTCTAACTCAGGGCTATTAACAGGAATTCTTAATGGAAAAACCCAACAGCACTTTGCCCGAACCACGAGACCAACGGGGCAGTAAAATTCCCTTCATAAACGGAGGAACCTTCTTATAGAAAGTACAAAAAAACATAGTGAGAAAACCTATCGCCTATTGGTAATCTCAAACTTTAAGATCTAGGTTTCCTCACGATGTTTCTTTTACTGCAAAAGTCTAGTCCTCATAGTGCCTGTATTGAACTGAAAAAGAAAATACTTACGTTATTTTCATCAAGTATGCTATCTCTAATAGAAATCGAAAGCATTTTGCAAAGAAGTTTCAACGCTCACAGAACATTACCTCGAAGTAGTTCAGGAAATTAAGTGAAAAAGGGAAGCTTACTCTCTAGCACACGAGAAAATGGAAGCAAGCATTTTATTTATAAACACGATACAACTGTAGCTTCTTAATTTCGACCTTGACTGAGAAAGTCTAGTTTTAAGACTGGATCCTCCTTTTTCAAAGCGAATAAACTAAAGTAAAATTGAACTCGAAAAATTGGTCCTGTATAACAGATATAATGAGCAAAAAATAAATAATAATAAATTCATCTTTAAGGAGTAGGGAGGGTATGATGGAGACACTTAAACATGTTCGTTGAATAAAAACGTGGGCGCGTGCCCACGTTCCATCATAGACCTCATCCATTGCTTTCTATCAGGCGTGATCGAGGTCAAGAGTAGGCCAATTCAGCAATAAAAATAAAAAAACGGTAAAACAAGAGCGAGTCGGACTCGCTCACCGAGGGTTCCATACCATCATAATAAATCATCGGCGAGGCCTATATTTGTCAGAAATTTTTAACATACCTATAACTTCTATCATATAGAATTATTACAGATTTTTCTCTTTGCAGATTTCGGAGATAAGGGGGAGGAATAGTATTTTTTTTTTAATTTTTTATCAAAGGTCGAAAAAAATGCGGCCTAAAAAAAAGTAAAAATGTTTGAGAATTTGCAAACTGCGCTCTTTCATGTGATATCCCACATGCCCTAGTAGCCTCACTTCAAATTTTTCAGTCTGTTGTTAAAGAAATGTATATTTTTATTTATTTCTTATTTGCAAAATAGTTGGGCAAATGTCATCTAAAACTATTTCAAGTTAATAGCATTAGTAGTTCTTGAGATATCCAGCTGTGACAGACAGACAGACAGAATGAGTCACATCATAAGGGTTCCTTTTTACCATTTTGGTACGGAACCCTAAAAACATTTAATTTTGGTTACTATTTCCGTGTAAAATGTTTAATTTTGATCACGGTCTTATAAGGACTTCCTCTCGGATCGTCAGGGGTCGCGGATCCTAGGTTGCGAAACCCTGACGTAATACCAATAACTCGGCAGCAATATTGCAAACACTAAACCCCTTACACTCATCTTGAACTACCCTATTGCCCACAGTTACCTTCTCTATTACCCAATGACTGTATAACAGCTTACCCTCGAGAATTCCAAATCAATATAACGTCTCAGTTTGAAACTTGCGACCCACTCTAACGAGTGCAAATAACGCAGAGGTTCTGTTCCCAGGAGAATATAGTAGATACAAGAGCGGCAGGAAGCGGCTAAAGGCATGCAAATATAATGGACCTATGTATACGAGTTACGTGCATAGCATGCATTTACGACTCATTAATCGTGCCCTTTGTTGCTGGATTCTTGTACTTTAAATTTCTTTTTATTTTATGATGTCCCTTTATTAGCCGGAGAATCTGCTTGGTACTGTAATTTATATGACACTAAGGCTATCATTATTTCTTTACCACCTTCAAACTATTGTCAGAAACAGTACTATGGACGAACACATTTAAAAAAATCTGCTTAGCATTAAACGTCTATCTTCGAGAGGCCACAGAAATATAGAAATCTCTTATATCTATGGAGTGGGGCTCTAATCCACCTAGTGCGGGTTGGTAGATGTCACATGTCTTCGATTTTTTTTTTCTAGGTTATGCCGGTTTCCTCACGGTGCTTTCCTTCACCGTTTTGAGAGCAGTGGTGATGAAATATAATTTACACAAAATAAATCGCCTGTCTAGGTTCGAACCTACGACCTAAAACTCGTAAGTCGCGGCCGATACCACAGAGCCACCAGTGCTCTCTACTGTATCTTATTAATTTCTATTTAACGTTTACACAGCCAGTTACTTTTTTTCCAATTTTGCGTTTTTTGGCTAGTTTATAATGAGGTCAGATTATGAAGGCCATGATTTTTTTTACCGTCTCGACATTTTTACAGGGTTTTCTAACCATGAATATGAAACAACCTTCACTATGGGGACAACTCTGAAATCAGAAAAAAAAACAGCTGTACCTACTCGTATCATACATTATGGTCTAGTATTTAAATACCTACAGATAAAGATTGCCTAAAGATCAGGTTAAATAACCTGATCTTTTGTTCCAAAACACAAATAGCGGACGCTGGCCGCACAGCTGCTGCACTAAAGTGGAACTGGGCTGGCCATATCTGTCGCATGTCGGAGCAGCAATATACGAAAGCCACCACTCAAAGGATTCCCAATGGCAAGAAACGACTGCGCGGCAGGCCCAGAAAGAGATGGCGGGATGAGCTGGACTCCTTCTTAAAGGATTGGCCCAAAATCGCAGTAGACCGAGAAAAGTGGAAGGAGGGAAGGGAGGCCTTTGCCCTGCAGTGGGACAACACAGGCTTATAATAAAAATATTTTTTTTTTTCGTCATAGTGAAAGTTATTTCAATTTCATGGTTAGAACACCATCTTTGACAGTCGTTGCGGATAGTCGGAAGTCCGAAATTCTGACAACCAGTCTTACCAAGGGGCATCATATTACCCAGTAACTGGGTTATAGAGATCAAACAGATAGTCCATGTAAAATTCAGCTGCATCCAGATAGACTGGAAGCCAACCCCAAGACAGTTGGGAAAAGGCTTGGCAGATAGATAATGATGACATCTAATTTACGATTTATTCCGGTCTGATCCCCTACGTAAACAATTAGATGTATTTTAGTCAGACCGACATTAGATATTCTCGATCAGAACCGTGCCTAACACTGATGTAATGTTTAGTTGCGTTAAAAAGCTAATTTAACAGAATTGAAAAAAAAACTACAAAATATGGCCACTATTTAATTTATACTCTGTTGCTAACTGTGGAGGCTTGTAAATAGCTTGTCGTCAATTACCTCACTACTACTTCTGTATTTGATAGCTGTAAGCCACCCAAACACAATAAAATAAAATAAAATAAAGAACCACTCGGGATCTATGAATGTTGTAAGAACAGTAGGCACTAGCCCACACTTAAACTGAAGACAAACCGACAACAGCAACCAGGTACCTAGCTTGTTAACCATAAAGCCAGCAAAGAATTTCTGTTATATCTTCCTAAGTTCTACAAGTATGTATACAAATATTTTATTGTTCTCAGTACTGTGAAGTGGACTTGAGAATTCCGGAAAATATTTCGCATGCATGAAGAACACACTACGACTCCGTTTGTGGAAACATTTGAATTATTTAGGTCCGCGTTTGTAAGGGCTTCATTATTCCCCTCGCAAGGCAAGGCATATCAAAGTGTGTTGTTTCAAAATACACAGAAAAATAATGTAGAATTTATTCATAAAATAGATATACCGAAGTAACACGTTTATTGGTAATTTCTGTATTTATGTGGCAAGGAGAGATGACGCCATTTTCCGCGCGTAGGTAATTAACTGCTATTTATTTTAAGACGAACTAGTGACTCTGACTCACTAATGCCCGTCTAATGTCTCAAAACAAAGAAAAGGAGAAGTGACCTCTTTCTTTGTGTCAGATAAACACTAATAGGTTTCCTTAAAATAAAACTGACCATTTGACCTTTTCAGAACGCCTAGGTAGGTAATACGAGCTGGTATCCGCAACTCCACGTCAATGCGCGTCTGACTAGCCGACAAAGATAAGGCGTTAAAGTAAATATTAAATCTCGACAAAGATAGAGAAATAAAGGTTAACAGGGAACAGGCAACAAGGCATTAAAATAAAATTATCTATCTCCGACTCAAAGAATAAGCGATTCGCATATTAGCCGTAGAACCAATGATGTGTTCTTGAGTGGAGACCACTAATCGGCAAACGTAAGGTAGGACGCCCTCAGGCTAGATGGAGCGACGATCTTCGCAGGATGGCTGGTAGCAGGTGGATGAGAGTTGCCGAAAATCGAGCTAAATGGCGTAAAATTGGAGAAGCCTATGTCCTGCAGTGGACTGCTACAGGCTGATGATGATCTTGGACTACTTTTTTCAGCGTCATTTACAAAAAAAAAATAAACTTAAAAATCCTCAATCTAGCTTTGAGGCTATAATGAATAATATTTAAACTCAAATTAATAAAATTATAAAATTGTTGACGGCCTGTACTTAGTCTTAAACATAATATGTCACACGACTTTTCAAGGAAACATGAAAAGTATTTCGTTTTCAAAGCAATTACTGTCACAGTGACAACGGGTGGTAATTTCATCGTCTGCCCCCCTCCACTTCTGCTTCTAAAATTAGCCCCCATTAAAGGATACCCGTTCCATCGATCGGCGCCCTACTAATACAATTTTAATACCTAGAACCTAGTTTCTTATTCAAGACATTTACCGTAGACTTTTTAAATGTTGCTTGGATAACGTTTATAGCCAGAGAGAACCACGATAATAGCATTTAGAAAGAGTGTCTACTTACCAAGTTGCATTTTCTGAACAGCCAGTGGAATAAGACAGTGGAATGGGTAAATATTTTATTTTAAAAGAAAATGGTGGCTTATAAGAGGTGGTGTCATTTTTGCAAGTCATTTTTGGGTTTTCTATTGTGGAGTTTTAATGGGGCTGGAGTAACGTTTGTTGTCTAAGGGGTTTGCACTTGCAGCGGGATTGTCCGAAAGGGTTACCGCTACCCCGGAACATAAAGAGCTAAGGAAGGAACACGGATGGGTTTTAGTCAGTGAGAGTCTGACACTCCCTTCCGCTCCACCCAGAGCGGGAGGGGTGATTGGATGATTTCCTTAAAAAAAAAGGGGGGGGGTTTGCACTTTCTTTTTATTTAGTTGCGAATAGAGGAACTCTTACATAAAGCTGCAAAAATTTTCTTAATTTTCATAACTTTCTAACAAACACAACTAAACTTTGAATTTGAGTTTCTTCTTCTCCTTCGTAGCACTATTGTCAGAGCGTTCATGGTCTTTATGTAGTTTCATGTCTTATAGAGGCTAGTATGATTCGCCTCACGATTTCTCGCCATCTATTCCGATTTTTGTTATTTTGCACTAGACTCCACTAATCATAATTTTTAGAAGACTCTGACTGACAATTTGTTATTTCAATATTTTAAACTAATCTTTTTATATTTATTTCCAGATATCCCCGAATACGACCTACTACACGCAATCGGCGTTCCATTCAGCAATCCGAAAACGCAGTACTTCGATGAAGGTCTCGACGGGTTCCCTGCCTACGGTCTCATGCCAGGATCCGACATAAAGTCTCCTTATCGATTGTTCATGCCAGAGAAGCTATATGCAGAATACTCCATAACAGCAACTGTCAGACCGGCAAACAAAGATGGTGGATTCTTATTCTCAGTTGTCAACCCTTTAGAAACTGTGGTGCAATTGGGGGTGCAATTGATCCCCTCTGGACCTGGTTTAACAAATATATCCCTGCTATATACCGACGCAAATATCTACGCATTATCCCAAACGATTGCGTCATTCGTTGTTCCGTCATTTGCAAAGAAATGGAGTAGGTTTGCGTTAAGGGTTACAACTGAGAATGTTACTCTGTTTCTGAATTGCCATGAGTTTGATACTGTTGTGGTGAAGAGGAACCCGATAGAGTTGGTCTTCGATTCTGCGTCTACCTTGTATGTTGGCCAAGCTGGACCACTGATTAGAGGCGCTTTTCACGTAAGTATCTTTCATTATTTTATTTTTACTAAAGTTGAAGTCATATTTTTTAAATTGAAGCAAGCATTATCTTTAGCAAATCATCTTTAGCAAAATAACTATTGAAGTTAATTGGATTGTTATTTTAATTGTGTTCTTAGTTTTAAGTACTATTGAACCGACAATATATCGACCGTTCATTTGAATTGAACCGATCAATAAATTAGAATAAATAGG
This sequence comes from Gortyna flavago, assembly GCA_963669345.1. Lineage (NCBI taxonomy): Eukaryota > Metazoa > Arthropoda > Insecta > Lepidoptera > Noctuidae > Gortyna > Gortyna flavago. The sequence goes on along the minus strand of OY770136.1, from coordinate 12,679,411 downwards.
TACCTACGTTAACTTTATATTCAAAAATAATACTGGCACTTAACATTCAATCAAGAACTTTTAATACGTTTAAAAACCGTTTGAACCAACCCTCACTTTGCAACAGTTGGTATAAAGATGGTATAAAGTGGCAATACCAGCAAACTTTTCTAACTTGGAGTAACGCGGAGTTCGAAAGTATCTATTGCCTATTGTTATAGTTTATGTACCAAATTATCTATGCTAATAAAGAGGAACTGCTGTTTTCCTTTTTGTAACATCAAAGACAAAATATTGAAAAGTATCTATATACAGCATGTTTTAGAAAACTGCCCCATAAAAAATGTAATACCTACTGGACCCAAATGTATGGGACAGCTGATAATTTTTTTGCGATTACGACGTTGTTCCTGTGGAGAAAGTTGTTCAGTTTGACGGTCTGTACCACAGCCTTAAATTTGGCCACACCTTTCTGTTGAACGCTGGATTATGCTTACCGCAAAAGGCTTATTTTGTTTTTAAAGAATTCTTTTTTCAACCGACCTTCAGAAATTGAGGCGGTTATGCATACCAGTAATTTTGTTTCGTGTTTTTTTAAACCTTCATTATTGTATTTTCATTACTGAATATTATTTGTGTTTACAAATAGTATTCAGTAATGAAAATACATAAACACACTTATTAAACGTTTAATATTGTTGACTGATTAATATTATTATTTGTTTAATTAATACATATTTCAACGTTTGTTAAAGTCACCCACAGGCTTTAATAACACTAAAATAAATTTATCTAATACGAATAATATTTCAAAGTTTTACTGTAATCTCAGCTTTGATCCCAACTATTATTCATAAAGAGACCTTTTAAGGTTAATGAAAGTGAAGTTAAACGAAGATTAAGACAACGTATATACCGAGAAAATATTAAATGAAATAGAAAGCACCAACCACTTCAATTAAAGAGATAAACGAGCAATTTGATAAACAATAGAACTGCAATTCTAAAACACACTATTTGACTAACAAAAGACGGTGAGAGACAGTCATTTGTCTTGAGTAGTCTTGACAACAAATGAAGCTCTGAATAATTAAATATAAGGACAAACTACCAACGGGGATAAACAAGCAACTACAAATATTCATTTAAACGCAGGTTCTTAAGGCAATTATTCTTTTTTGTGGGACTAATGGTTGCAAGCGCTACTGGTGAGCATGGCATCCTGGGATAGATTCCCGACGGGGTAATTCCTAACAGAAGGAATAACTTTAATATTGACAGTTCAACAACATTCATTAAATGATAAATGATTTTTATTTTGTAAGTAGGTTTGCACAAACACTTTTACACGTCAATCATATTTTTTATAAAACTAGATGAGGTCGGCGTTTCCTATCTGACTACTCTGAGAAGAAAGGCCGAAACAAACTCAGAGGTCACAGTCTCTTTTAAAGTCCAGACATAATCTTGGTCAGGTTATATGAAGACCATGTAGATCGATGTCTGAGATGGTCTTTTGAGGAAAGAACCACACAGATTGAGAGGACCTGTCCAGTCAGTGCACGCAATTGTCAGAAATCGTGCAGCTCAACTCAAAACTTAAGGAGCTCAACGATTCGACGAACAATACCAAAGAAAGGACATTTGGGTAGGCCACATAAATTACTCAAACTGCCAGACCTAGAAAAAACGTTATTTACGTTATTGAGCAGACAATTTTTTTGAACATATGAAGCAGTGGAGCAATATCCTCATATAAATGATTCGGATTGTGATTTATAGTGTGTTATGCAATTAGCGGTGGCAAAGTTTTATGAGATTTTTCTTGTTTATGAGTAATTTATATTGACTGGAAAAATATACGGGCTGCCACTGACATATTTCTGATGGTAAAACCCAATCACAGTTTCCCAGAATCGAACCCTGAACCTCGTGCTTAGTAGTAGCGCGACCACCAGACCAACGGCGCAGGCATCATCCTCATGGACTAATAAAATTAAGTCTAAAATTAATTCAACACTAAAATAAGCTCATAAGCAGTACATAAGCTGTTCAAACAGGCCAGGACAGGCCATACGTCCCCGTTTTATCGCGTGCCTCCGTAAACAAAGCCGCTTTTACTAGAGACAGATAAACAAAATTTTGTCGCTAAGGTTGTGGATTAACAATGTGTGTGACATACTGTTATTTTGTTTAAACAATAAGGTAAGTTTTCTTTTGGTATCAAAATATTTATAATATAATATGATAATATGCTATAATTATTTTGATACCAAAAGGAAATTAACTTTCAGGAATTTCAGGCGTCATTTTATGACATGATGTCTGTAATTCCTGAAGGATTTGGAAGAGGTGGACCTATAATAGTCCTACACCCATATTTCGCCAGTTATGCTTATGTCTCATAGGGGCTTGTGGCTAAGTAATAACAGCCGCACGGGTCGATCGATCAGGTTAAGCTACGCTTGCCGCGGTTGGTCCGTGGAAGGAAGACCGTCTTCACATACCAAGACCTTTCCGTGCCTCGGAAAGCACGTTAAGCCGTTGGTCCCGGCTGTCATTTGTGGATATTTTACAGTCGTTACGGGTCGTCAGAAGCCCGAAAGTCTGAGAACCAGTCTTACCAAGGGGTATCGTATTACCCAGTTACTGGGTTGTGGAGGTCAGATTGGCAGTCGCTCCATGTAAAATACTGGTTTTCAGCTGCATCCGTTTAGACTGGAATCTGACCCTAACATAGTTGGGAAAAGGCTAGGCAGACGATGATGTTTAAGTCCCGTGTAGGGGGCGAGCTTTTTGCCACCAGCCAGGCATCGGCAAAATAAGTATGCTTTGATAAAATAAATGATAATTATGATGATGGTTTCTTTATATGGGTCAAGTAGTCTCTTTCCAGGATAGGCAAAATAAAGAACAACTCCTGGATGAGCTACTGTAGTGCTATTCTTTAAAAATCTTACGTTAAAAAGCTTAAAATGAGCTGTCATTAGTGTCAATCCCTATAGCATCAGATGGAATGACAGCTCACTTCGCCTAACTTCTCACAGTGAGATTCTAACAGAATCGACTGGCTGGTCCTTGAAGGAACTATTTAAGGGTGAGTTGCCTATGGCACTGAAACGCACGCTCATGGAAATGCATATTATTCTTCCCGTCTTAACCTATGGTGCACAAACTTGGTCTTTGACAAATATCCAGAAGTTCAAACTCAAGGTCTGTCAACGAGCAATGGAGTGTAGTATACAAAGCGTTAAATTAACGGATCGTGTTCGAAACACAATACTGCGCTCCAAAACAAAGATGGCTGACATGGCTCAAAAGACTGCCCAACTTAAATGGGACTGGGCAGGACATGTCTGCCGCATGCTGGACAGGCCGTGGGCCCAAATAGCACAGAATTCGTGACCTGAGGCAGTGAGGCGGGGGTCGCGGCCTACCACGTAGGAGAGGGCAAGCTAGATAAGTTCTGGCAAAACTGGAAGGAGGACGCGTGGGCTCGCGAAAATGGAAGAAGTGGAGGGAGGGCTTTGCCCAGTAGTGGGACAGAGTAGGCTAGTAAATAAGTTCCTTTCTCTGTGTGTATTTCCGTGTTCCTATATTCAGTCACGGATGGTTATCTTAATAGCTGAAAAAGGTAGTTTTAAAAGGCACATATTTTACTATTATTGATCGAAGCTATATGCATTTTTTTCTTGGATTTGTAAATGATCACGGTAAAATGCACTAATAGAAATGTATTTAGCAACTAAGTCACGGTGGTTCTGATATGTAAATAGGCAGGTGACAGACATAGGTTTGATCCGCAGATTAATAGTATCATAGTCAGCCCATAATGTTCCCACTGCTGGGACACAGGCCTCGTCTCTGTGAGAGGGAGTGGGCCGTAATCCACGCGGGCCCAGTGCGGGTTGGTAGATGTCAAATGTCTTCGAATTTTTGATTCTAGGACATCCCGGTTTCCTCGCGATGTTTCCCTTCATCGTTCTAAGAACAGAGGTGATGAATAATTTACACAAAGTAGCACTTGTCTGGGTTCGAACCTACGAACTACAACTCTTAATTTGCGGCCGTTATCTCTGGGCCTCCACTACTCCATTAATAATATAGATTATCTACAACAATCTTTATTTCTATCAAACACACAAACATTTTCGAATACCATCAACACAGAACAATATACCAAAAATATTTATAATTTCACTTCTGGTTGGCTGAACACAAGAACATTGAGTGGCCCAGTTAAGCTATCGTATTTTGCCTGAAATACCAGTCCCGTTATGTTCCTGAATATTTCAGATCCCTCTGAACAATAGGATTATTTTTCAACACAAATCATGCGTGACTGTACGTATGTACGTCTCAATTTTGTATAAGCGAATCAATGTTATTTATTTTCTTGAATAATTTATTTTGTTTTTGTTTTTGTGAATTTTGCTTTTATGTATGGGAATCTAGATGTGTTTTAACCATCATGATTCTCTCTTGTCCTTATCCTAATTTATTTATTTTATTATTTGGCTTCGGCGCTATGTGCTTTTTTCCATACTTCTCTATTTAGATAAAATACTGAAATTTTATGATCAATAGGAGCAGTCGTGATTAAATTGGTCGTTAATCATTATTTTATACGATTCATGATAAGATCTTATCTGTACTATTTTAAAATATTTTTTATTTCAGTATTCTTTTCCATATCGGTGCTCATCTCACAAGCTCTTAAATCATTGTAGTTTTCCAAACTAAAACTTGCTTATAAGAAAGTACTTAGTCACCTTCAGCATTAATTTGCTTAAAATAAGCACTGGACCAAATATTTGCCTTTTAAAGATATTTCCCAAAAGTTATAATTAAAACTGTGAGAAGCATAAGCTATGCAAGTGCATGCGGTTATTTTAGATAAAACTTTGGAACGTGTTACCCCAACTTTTTGTTTTTCTTAAACTTGGTCTTGGCCATAATCGCCCAAGTTTAAGTCATATCAGGGTTGTCAAAAAACTAGTTTCGATATTTGTAGAAATGAAATGGGGTGTTTTACTACTCATAATTTTGTTAATCATGTCGGCATTCAGATCTTGGTTCTAACTTGTTCTATTCTCTAATGCAATAAATGGTTTCCTTGAATGTCTTATGGCTAAGACTGACGTAAGCAGTCACTCCCAGTTCTCATCTTGACTGATCATTTTATCACGGTATAAGAAGGTCTCCTAAGTTCACAAATCCCCATTGATGGGGATTGTCAATGGGGATAAGTGGAATTACCTCCTATTAGTTCGTACGTACACAAAAGAGAATGAAGTATAAATTACATTCGTGGAATTGGCAAACTGAGAAGTCTCAAGAAGCAGCCCTGACTTACGCCCAGGTAGCCAAAGTTTGTTTCAAAATTTGCCGATGTGAGGCCACGTTTGCATATCAAATGTAGCAGTTAAGTTTACAGATGTCGCTAGCAACGTGCAAGTTTCATAACTTAGTACTTACCGTTAATGTAAGCCTGCGGATTTGCAAATTATCGCGGTAATAGGTTGGAAAAAGATTTTTACAAAATGGCGGCAATTAAGCTTGGTTTTTTGGCAGGAAATATAAAGTTCTCATAATTCGTTGTGGCTGTACGTAAAAGAGAACTTTAATTCTTTGAAAATGTTTGTGATTTTCAACAGCTGTCGTACATTTTAATTATTCAATTTGTACCGTATGATTTTTTTGTTAAATATTCAAAACGAGTAGGTATTCAATTCATACTTTTTTTGTTGTTAAATATTCAAAACTAATTTGCGGATTTTTTTAACAAATGCAGTTTAATATTGAATGCGGTATAAAGGAAGGTATCCAAAAACAATGCATCAACAAATTGATTTTCAATTAACCCAGCTACCAATATAAAACAAATTTAAACTTTATGTATTAAGGAATGTAATACCTATTATAAAATTTATTCCGAAATGCATATAGAATTAGATGCTAATGAACGTTATTCGGTGGTCGACCGTTGCCATACCAAAAATAACTGGTTCAGTGTTCCAGTAGAAGTTTGTAGATGGTTGCAACTTCTATGTTTGTACAATTGATATACACTGTGTAAATACATTGGTTATGTGGAAATGTAAAAGTTTGAGTAGAAGCTTTAAATATATTTACTTTTTCCTCCAGCCCGAATTTCGGTCATGGCGACCAATCTCAGCGGAGACCAGCCTTCGGCGCGGGAGATATTATTACAGTACACAAGTGTGTGCGCAGATAATATATAGCTGCACTCTCTCTTGCCTCACTCTCATTGTCAGATTGGACGGCAATCCAACACGACCAGAGAGAGATACAGCGTTGGGCCAACGTGCAACGGGTTAACGTGCTTTCCGAGGCACGGGGGTGTCACACCGCCAACTTCCAAACTCCTAATTAATATGTTTTTCGCGATTACGAATTTGTTCTCATGGAGAAAGTTGTTCTGTTTGATGGCCTGTACCAGACCCTTAAATTTGAAAACACCTTTCTGATGTCTATCCATACTAATATTATAAATTCGAAAGTAAGTCTGTCTGTCTGTATGTTACCTTTTCACGCCTAAACCACTATATTTGGCAGAGATAGATTGCATCCCAGGGCCTTCCCTGGGATGCAATCTATCTCTCTGCCAAATTTTTGTAGAAAACGAGAATAATTTTTAAAAGTTGTTTCGCTGTCCCCCAGTGGTGGCCAAACAAGTGTTGGACATCGGGAATAAACCGTGTATTCCCAAATATGACAACCAATCACCACTTCTATCCTAGCGAATGGTGATCGCAGTACATTTTAGGAGAAGCACAGCTCAATAGTAGTATGGCGACATCATTTGTTAGTTTAATAATAAAAAAATCCAGGTTCATTGAAGCTAAAGCAAAATAAAAATAGCGGAAAATACTTCTAAAATAAATAACCCAACCATAGCTTAGGCATCAAAATCTCGACTGAAAAGTTCCTTTCGAAATCCTCTTAAAGATTAATTCGGCGTATAAGGCGGTACCTATGTACCTTTCAGGAACCGGGTGACTTTCGCACGCGCCAACGCTTTTATTTCGGTTGAGCGCTTCCGTAAAACCGCTCCGACTTATTTTTTAATATTTTCCTAGTCTCATTTGAAGATTTTGCAGATATAGGTACGGATTTGATGTATTGAAATTGATTTGTTTGAAGATATTTTGTGAATGGAAAACTTGGTAAACATGAATGCACCATGTTTTTGAACTAGAATGAGCAATCCATACTATATATACTATTATCCATACTAATATTATAAATTCGAAAGTAACTCTGTCTGTCTGTATGTTACCCTTTCACGCCTAAACCACTGAACGGATATCGATAAAATTTGGCAGAGATATAGATTGCATCCCGGGGAAAGACATAGGATAGTTTTTATCGACATACCTCGCGGGCGAAGCCGCGGGCGGAAGCTAGTCATATAATGAATTATCATTGGACAGAACAATTACTGCATCTAATGAATGCATGGATTCTTAACCAAATTTTAACTATAGGCATAATTTCAATGTTTAAAGTACATCTGCAGAACACTAGTCTCTAGAAAAGTAAGTGATGTAAAACTTAGGTTATTCAAAGCAGAATATCAATTACTAAGTATTTTTAAGTTAGGTAAATAATGTAAATAGGACATGTCAAGGACAGATGTATCCAAATGACGTTGATGTAATGAAGACAGATCTAAAATTATAAAAGACGATGTAAATTACAGTCATCTAAGTAGAAGTCTTGGCAAGCAAAACTTGCGGGGTAATTTCGTAACACCCTAACAGTAGGAATAGCTTCCATTTTGACAGTACAACATTAATTGCGTTATTTACGTTGTTGAGCAGACAAATTTTTCCAATATATGAAGCAATGGCTTAGCTATATCCTTCAAAATTATTCAGATTTTGATTGATAATGTGTCTAGGAAAATAAAAGGGAGAGAGAGAGCTAGCATAAGAGTGATGTACGACTCTCTAAAACTAGGCCACTTACTAAACTACTACAGCACGGCCCAATTATTAACGAGTTTCGGTAGTTTATTCCCACGTTAGTCTGAATTAAATATACATTGAGTGCATTAGCTACTGGCTGGAGTCGTAGAAGTCAATTGAGGAACATAGTTCACTATCGTTCTGACTGTACTGAGTTATTATCTATCAGTCTGTTGATTTTTTTAAACGGGGCACTGTCATACGATAAGGCTGGTTGTTTCATTGATATAGTAGGAGGAAAAATAAAAGTAATATTTTACAGTATTTTTACCAGTCTTTTCAAGGGGTATCGTGTTACCCAGTAACTGGGATGTGGTAGTCAAAATGGCAATCGCGAACTGCGTCCGCTTATACTGAAAGCCGACCCTAAAATAGTTGGAAAAAGGCGCTCCGTTTCTGAATATCATAAATTCTCAAAAGATCATAATCTCAAATCACCTTAATGGCAAATCATTACATTATCAAAACATCATAATTCTTAAAATATCATATTCTCAAAACATCATATTCTCCAAATATCATGATCTCAAAACACCACATTCGCAAAACACAACATTCTTAATACATCATATTCGTATATTACCTATAACATTTTATAAAAAATATGGGTAGTTATTTCTGATCAGAGAGATTTATGCCCTGGCTGGAGGCTTTAATTTATTAAGGCACCACAAGATAGCCCAGTTAGGCCGCTGATAACCTCCTCGGTTGACCTGCGAGATGCAATTCGGAAAATAAAAATCTGAATTGAGATCCGTTTTTATGACCGTCATAAAAGCCACTGATCATATCATTTTATATAATTTATTCATCAGACTAACAACATTTAACTAAAAGTCCAAAATTCTAAAACATTTTCGCTGAAAATAGAAGGACGTAAGACTACACGAAGAGAGTCATTCACGACATCTCAGTGGTTTCACTAGTCAAATATGTACTGCAAGTGAATGTGGGAGAGGTGCCCGTTAACCGCCTAGAGCCAACCCACTCAGTCGTGACACAGAGAAGGGGAAATAGAAGGACAACTTTAATTTACATAATAAAAATTATTATGTGAAAAAGTGTGGAGTATGAATGTGGTTACTTACCTTTAAGAAAACAGGGATACGAAAGAAAATATTGATGGGTTGAGTGAAATATATATGGAAGGAAGTGAACTCGAACATAGCTATAAAGATTTATGGAGGAGAATGACCTCCTGTACCAACCCCAAATAAATTGGGATAAGGACAGAAGTATGATGTTTACTCATTATTTACAAACACAACGTCGTGCTTAAGCACTTCGATCTGTCAACTCCAATTTTGTGAGTTACTGACAGGTTAATCTTTAGCGACATGAGCTATTCTCGTACACATCGCTCGTAGCAGACCCGAAAATACACACATCAAAAGTGTCTAGGGATCAACATATATTTTTGCAATAACTTTTCTCCTGATTGATATTAATTAAAATTTTCTTTAAGGATTCATCAAATAAAGTGTTTTCGTTTGTCACAGTAACGATAAACCAAGTCACCTTTGCATTAATAAAGAAATTTTCCATTTTCCTAATAAAGGGATTTTTGACATTTGAACCACTAACACAAAAGTTCGAAAAAAAGACTGAAATAACAGTTTTCTTTAAAATTTTATTGGGTAACTTAAACAATTAATAATCCGTGTTTCTACCGCGAACACTAACAACACAAGAACATCGGTTTGGCATACTCAAAATGAGTTCATCCAAATCACGCTGTGGAATGGCCGCCCATGTTCGTTGCAACAACAAAAAAAGGTCTTCTTGCGACTGGATACCCTCCATATTCGGCAGAGCTCTTCTCTGTAGCATATCCCATGCATGCTCAATCGGGTTCAAGTCTGGCGACTGAGCAGGCCAGGGCAGGACATTGATGTTAGCTGCGGCGAGAGTCTGTCTTACAACTCTTGCGGTGTGCGGTCGTGCATTATCATGCATTAACTGAAATAAGGGACCGATTTGCACTTGTAGAGGAACGATGACGTCTGATACAATCGTCTCAGCATAAATTTGAGCGTTGAGGTTGCCTCTGATCCAAATCAACTCAGTTCTTCCGCCGATCCAAATACCCGCCCATACCATGATGGTTCCACCACTATAAGGATGGACTTCCTGGCAGGATTTTAATCGCTGTTGGCGTCCAGGGGTTCTCCAGTGTCGTATACGTCTTGTATCCGGTCTCATACCAAAACGAGACTCATCAGAAAAGCACACGAAACGCCATTGTTCTTCTGCCCAATTTCTGTGTTCAAGAGCCCATTGATATCGAATCCTACGATTGTGCATTGCTATAGATGGTACCCGTAGCGGTCTTCGGGAATGAAGGTTCACTTCATGCAAGCGGTTTCTGACTGTTTGGTCGCTAATTAAGTTCCCTGAAGAGTGATGAAGCCTCACGGCTAACATCATGGCGGTTATTGTTGGAGCTCTTCGAGTTAAGATTTGAATGTATCGGTCTTGTCTCCGTGTGGTGCAGCGATACCGTCCTCCATGGCGCTCAGCCACGGTACCAGTGCTTCGGTAACGTGTCCAAAGTCGACTGATAACACTCTGACTTGTATTCAGAGCTAAAGCCACAGTACGTTGCCGGGAACCAGCTTCTATCATTCCCACGGCTCTGAGCATTTCTTCCCTGCTTAAATGACGTCGCCGCTCCATAATAACGTTGGTTTTAATCAGTAGTAGGGAAACAGTAGCACTAATAATGTCTTCAATGCGTTGTATGTTTTTATAGGGAAAATATTGACAGCTGATTTTCATCTTTTACTCGAATTTGATTCAGAGTTCCTGATTCAAATTATGAAATGCACCAAAAAGGATCCATATAAATTTATAAAATCATAAATTTATTACAAAGCCACATCTCAATCTCAAGAAATCCGCATAAAAATGCTTGATCCCTAGACACTTTTGATGTGTGTACATACAGCTGGCCAACGCCTATCATCATGCTAATCCCTGTCACTTTAAGCTAAGCAAAGGGAGGATGGTAGACTAATCTCAACTTAAAGCCACGTCCGATGCAGTTGAGTCACGCAAGATACAAATTCGGCATTTTTTTTATAAATTTACAGTAAAATTAAATGGTCAAATGACTATAGACCAATGATAAAGCGTCATAATAAATCTTCTTTTTTATTATTATTTTTGTTACGAAACCTTTTCATAGAATGTGTTAAGTGGGGCTTTTGCATTCAACTACTTTGTGGTTTCAGACTACATTTGGGGTAAAACTGAAAAGCTTTAGTCTTGTTACATAGTCATGAGGATGGTCTTAAGCGGGAAAATATGTTTGAGAACATTATTAGCTCGGTGGGAAATGAAGAGAAAAATTAAGTAGAATGATACGAAAATTTTATAGTAAGGGGAATGGCTACTTGGGTAGGAAAATTAGATTCCAGGCACCCGGGCGTTAAATATGATGTAAAAAGTATTTTGTCGCCTAACTGTTTCATTTAATGTATAATGTATACAAGCTGTTCGGTAATTCATGAATAACCTCATAAGAGCGTTTACGACGTACGACATTTCATACAAACTTTCAAGCCCTTGTTTTTAGAAATGAATAAACCGATTTTAATGAAACTTCGTATGAATAAGCAGGATACAAAGGTCTAAAAATTGAGTCAAGAACATTTTTGAAAAATATTGTTACAGCCAAATTAGACTGATTTTGAATTTTCCATAGAAACAGAGATTTCCAGTTATCTTTTTTTTAAATAACACATTTCGAAAATGTTTAATGCTTAAGAGTATGAAGTTTCATTAAAATCGGTTTATTCATTTCTAAATCTAAAATTTGTCTAAAATTTGTTATTATAAACAACTTTTACTACAGGACCGAACATGAAATCACGGAAAAAAATCTGCTGTTTTCTACTCTCTGTAGGAAACTGCTGATTCTTTTTTCGCGATTTCAGGTTTTGTCCCATAGCAATAGTTGTTCATAATGATAAGTACCTATAATGACCCCTGAAGAGGTTATCCATTAATTACCTGACCACCTGTATAATGGTTCATTCCTCTATTCATGGTTTTAAGTGTAAAAAGTATATTTCAGTTCTCTAAATCGCAATGCAAAACTACTTACTGGATACTGTTAATCTGCCTCATCCCACTCTCGGGCAAAGGCTTCTCCCCATGACTTCTAGCTCTTTCGATCCAGGGCTAAAGTGAACCACTGGTCGTTTATTTTCTCCAGCTCGTCCGGCATCTTTTACGGGAAGCTAAATGAAGTACCTACGATTAAATTGATTAATCATGCTTATTCCGAAAATTTGTTTTTGTGTCCTTTCTAATAAATGAAATCTTGATTCATTACAATGAAAAGCTAATAAACCAATTCAGAATTTCCCGTTCTGTTCTTGTCGACTTAAAGCACTTGACTTCTGTCCTAACTACTTAACTCTAGTTTAAAAAGTTCTCCATTATTTTAAAAGATACGTTACCATGAAAAGATTATGCTAAAGTTAATTAGAAAACTAAAAAAATGTTGCTAGCTTAAGGTTTTAAATTTTAAAACAAAAATCCTTTTTGCCCGCTTGTTCATACATTATAAATTCATCCATATTCTATGTGCAACATTTTTACGAATTCACGTACTGAACTGGCTTGAATTTTACAGTGCCTTTTGCAATTTCTAACCAAAATACACCTCGCATTGAAACCAATGTTCGTGATTAATTTTAGTGTAGTAGCGCCATCTATATTTTAGTGGCGGCAGCACTGTGTCGACGGTGGCTCCATCTCTTGATTTGATAATGAACTTTTAAGATGAACGGAAGCGGAAAATCGATAATATTTTCGAACATTCGGTAGTGTGAAAAACGCTTAGGTATTTTATTATTATCTTACTTTGATATTTTTTATTCATCAACTAGAAAAATAATTTACATTTAGAAATAAATTAAATTATCACCGCGTAAGTAAAAAGTACCTAACTAAAAATAAAATCTCGGTAATATAGGGCTACACTCCCTGCGCTGTGGGTGCTTCGGGAAACCTTTTAACACCCACACTTGTGGGTTCCGCACTTCGTTATAACACCGGCTCCGGTCTGAATCAAACATTCGATACTGCAGTGTATCTTTCAAAGGAAAGCCGGGAGGGAGTTCCCTCGACGCGGCTGTGTAGACGTGCGATTAGTCGCAAAGACTAATGAATTTTAAATGATTCTAATATTATTTACACGAATTCGTTTGTATGGTATAGTTATGATGTTATATTTGCTGAGAACCAGTTTATGAGAAGGGTAGGTATATTTTGGAAATCTTATGCATTTTATTTTAGCTATTACCTACAAATCTTAAGTGATTCGAGATAGTTTTGTCAGTTCCCTTACTTACACACAGGTGACGTACTTACTTTACAAATGAGTATTAAGGCAGAAAAACGTCACTCATTTTCTCTACACCTAATTAAGTACCTAAGTATGTGTCTTCAATAATAAAAAAAAACAGTGGCACTCCGGGAGTGCCGACAGAAGTGAAAACAAAACACAAACAGAATACTTTGCTCACTCACTGACATATCGGATATACATTGAAACCGAGTACATCCCGAGGACAGCCGAATATATCCGAAGCGGTGTCGGTTACGGTAACAGTAGCGCGAGTGCAATGGTTTTTTCCCATCTCAAAAAATGCCCAACACGCCTAAAGAAGTTTTCACGTCAATAATAGTGACTTATCATGGTAACATGGCACTATGGAGTCTTACGTTTATTATGAATACCGCCCGCCCGCGTTATTATTACAAGAAAATCTCTGGAACTACCACGCAGATTTAAAAGAAAAATCTTTTTACATTTGATAGCCCAATTTTTGAGCTAGGCTATAGACATATATTTAACATCACGCTACGATCCTAAGAAGCTGAGCAAAAAGAAAAAAATCAGAAATTACGCTAAGTGAAAACGAAGTATTAGCGCGGCCAGGCGATGCGATGCGATGGGGTGGGTCTGGGGAACAAGAACAACAATATGGCGTCCGAAACAGAAATAAACAGAACGAGTAATGTACGAGTTATTATATTGTGAATACGAAATGGTAGCAGATGGTATGGTACTTTGGTAGCAGTTTTGTAAAACGTAGCGCAATGACAATCCATCTGAACGTTGTTCAGTTGTTTTACATACGAGTAACAGCTGTTTTGTAAAACAGCGGATTCCACAATAAATTTGCGACATATAAATGAACGGAAGGCTTTCATTTTTTATGTTCATTTAAGTATATTCCCACGACAGTCGCTATTTTCCTTCATCAGTAGCAAGTCTACCCATCCGTCTCGCACACAGAACCACAACCCGAACACTCAGACGCACTCAATACAACAGTACATAACGACAACACATGCAGATGTATTGAATGCAGTTCTCAAATCACTTGTGACTCGAATTAGCACTTTAACCCGAGGGGTTAAGCCTGGTTTTCCTTTTTTGGGAAGTAAAAATATATTTGTTGACTTGTAAAGAGCTCTTGACGTGTTGAGTGGAATGTTTCAGAATAGGTAGTAAATGAAACGCTTATAATTATAGATGGATTCATATTAGCCCTAGATAATTTTTTAATAATTTATGAGGAAGACATTAGTTCCGTACATTTTGTAGAAGTATTAGTGATAGTGTAGTAACTTATAAGAAAGTCAAACCGAGGTTGTCTGTTATACCTATACGGACGAGAATACTCATCATGTACCGCCATAGCTAGGTGAAGCTAAAAGCTAAACTCAACATGTTCGAAAACTTATTAACATTTTCTATCGTTTCTCATTATTATTATGACGTACCTGCCTGTTTCTTACCTACAACTACTTACATAATTATTATATCAAAGATACATGCCTATAAATAGGTAGAGGTGTTATTAACTGCAAGATAAACTCCCGCCATCGCCGCTTGCCCTAACATAACACTCCATCTACTATCTCCTCTGTGGTCAACAGCTAAACCTCGCCTGTTACGTTTCAGAGGAGAGTGCGATGTTTGCTTTGTATGTCAATCGTTTTAAGCCTCAATATCAGCGCTGAAACGCAGATGCAGTTGGAATGCTTTTATTGATATGTACATGGATTTGTAGGAATTTTTGAAAGTAATTGTTTTGTCTACTGCGTTTTTGATAGCTTTATTGGAACGTTGTACTTAATGTTTTTACATAGGTTTATCGCCTGTTGATAATCAATGTTTGCTATACATAAACAAGCGTATCTAAAAATATACACATATTCTGTGATTAAATAAAAAATGTGTAAAATTAAAACCAAATGTATATAACATCACGCCTGCAATCCCCGAAGGGTTAGGCAGAGGTTTACCTGTAAGTAGGTACTGTGTAAAATCTTATGTAAAATAACAACATTGAATACTTCAATAAATCATGCTACTATCGCGTACAAAACTCATAACATTAAGTAGGTACGTATGTACCTACTTTCATTTCATTTATCATACTTTATGCATGTTACAAAAAAAAAAAATCCAAAAACATATTCATAAAAGTAAACAAAAAAAATCGTATCACGTACATACAGTGATAGCCAATTGGCACGTAGCTCATAATTCGTAGCCAACCGTAGCTCACTCGTAGAGGTCACGTAGACGCTTCAAAACAGATCAAAATCCGTAGCAAAAACAATACCCAAAATACTGAAAGTTATGTCCACACATAAAATTTTATATTCATTTACGTAAATTAATAGAGGTATATCTAACAATCTTTAGTATTTATTGTTATTATTTTTGTTTGAAACGAGGCTACAAAGGCTCAGGGAGACTGGATACCTACGATACAAATACTTATCTAGCTACCCCAAAAAATATACATATCATAATCAGCCTATATTGGTTTTACTGCTGGGAGATAGGCCTCTTGGTGAAAGAGAGTAGGCTGTAATCTACCAAGCGGGGTCAGTGCGGCTTGGTATATGTCACACGACTTAATTTTTTTTTTCTAAGACATGCCGGAAACATGAAGAACATAATTATGAAACATTGACATTCCTTTAACGTCACGTACACACAGTATTGCCACAGCCGAACTAAAACAGTAACACAATCCATTTTCACTCATACAAGTAATCAACTACCCTACCCTACGTTGCAAGTTGTTCTAGTTTGCTAACTCGGCTACAAACACCTTTAAGTTAGCCGTGTCCTTAACAAAGTAATAAACTTGCACATGCAAACATGTTCCCGACACAATATGGCTTGCATGGCAAGTTAGTGGGCTTTAGGTGTTGTGTCCGAGCGCCTGATAAAGGAGGCATTTCGTATAAGGTGACCTGCTCTTCAACCTTCCACCCTGTGAGGGTTATGTTTGTATACAGGGTTATTTGAAAAACACCAACAACCTCTTATGAGGTCATTGTACTCATCATTATGAACAACTTTTACTATGGGACCAATATGTCTCTCGTTTAACCTGACACACTGTATAAGTATTATAAAAGTAATAGCATAGACTTATAAAAAAAGATGGACTCCGCGCCACGCATATCGAAAGTGAAGCACAGTAAGTTTGCTTGTACAAACACGCCTCAAGCTGACATTTACATCATAGTATGCCGACCGGCCGCCATTACGTCAGTTACGTGACACGACAGCGTCAATCGTCAATCACGCACACATAGATCGGTACGGTGCTTCACTTTCGATATGCGTGGCGCGGAGTGCATCTTTTTAGGGTTCCGTAGTCAACTAGGAACCCTTATAGTTTCGCCATGTCTGTCTGTCCGTCCGTCCTCGCTAAATCTCTGTGACCTTTAGCACTAGAAAGCTGAAATTTGGTACCAATATGTATATCTATCACGCCGATAAAGTAAAAATTGGAAAAAAATGTTTTATTAGGGTAGCCCTCCTATATGTAAAGTGGGAAGTGATTTTTTTTTTAATTTCAACCCTAACGTGTGATATATTGTTGGAAAGATATTTAAAAATGAATAGGGGTTTACTACAATCATTTTTTGATAATGTCAATAATTTCGGAAATAATCGCTCCAAAAGTAAAAAATAATGTGTCCCCCCCCCCTCTAACTTTTGAACCATAAGTTAGAAAATATGAAAAAAATCTGAAAAGTAGAACTTTATAAGGACTTTCTAGGAAAATCATTTTGAACTTGGTGGAAACAACAGTTTTTGTACAAAAAAGACAAAAAGTTGTACAAAATAATTTCTGGACTAAGTTTGTAGTATAATCGTATATGCAAGCATTTTTTTTATCCAGAACGTATCTTTTTTCAAACAAATAAAGAATTATTAAAATCGGTTCTCGCAATCCAAAATTACCACCGAAAAGTTCTGGCACGTCTATGTATTAATTAGTAACCGAATTCCCCGAGAGATGGCGCTGTAGGTACTTATTACATTGGGTCGGGTATTATTAAATTTCGGGGATTGTTCGGTTGGTCTCTCCTTGGCATTGGCGGTATCTTATAAGTACACACACACACACACACACACACACACACTGCCGCACACTGGCGCTGGCGGCTACACTGGTGGCTACTGGCGGTGTCTATACTTATAATTTCATAGACATCTTCAATTCTTCACCCTTTGAAACGGGCCAAAATCCCAGCAAAACTGCGCCACAACACCCGGTCCTCCGACTTTCGTGTCCAGTTCTTTCCAGCCCCCTTCAAAGATCATCAGTCCGTCTAGACCCTTTTTTTTTTTTTTTTTTTTTTTTTTTTTTTTTTTTTTTTTTCTTTTTTTTTTTTTTTTTTTAAGGATGGGAAATCATCAAATGACCCCTCCCGCTTTGGGTGGAGCGGAAGGGAGTGTCAGACTCTTACTGACTAAAACCCATCCGTGTTCCTTCCTTAGCCCTTTATATTCCGGGGCAGCGGTAACCCTTTCGGACAATCCCGCTGCCCATGCCATGCATGCTGCCATGTCCGTCTAGACCCTCAGGTCTAAAAGCCCTCAGAGAAGCCCAAATACCTATCTTGACTATTACTAAGCGAGCAATGAGCCCTTGTTTTGTTGTATCTATGCAAAACCTCTGCAGATAAAACTCACCCTAAGAGTGATAAATTACGCAATATCGGCTAACTACCCCCACAATAGTTCTCAATGACTGGCATCAAAATCGCGATCGATCAAACTGAACGTGTATTTTCGAAATAGACCAAAATAGTCAGTGTATAAGCTATAAAGGTGAGATCAAAAGAGAGTTTGTAAACATCTGTACACAACATAATGTATGTCGGTGATTGCAAACGCTGCTGTTGTGTTATTCAATCAGAGTGTAATTATGATTTTTCTTTCAGAAGTCCGTTTAGATTTCAGGGCTAGCTATGATGACCATTTTTGAACCGTAATAGTAATAGCAATTTATTTCCAAAACTTCAGTATACGTAACATCAGTGAGGTCTTAACCCCTGAACTAGGACATGGTATGACAGGGGTCGAGGTTTCTCCAGTTACATGTATCAGCATGAGAAGGCTTAGACTAAATTCAATTTAGTGATTTTATAAAATATAAAAAAAATATGAAACAAAATGAAAAAACAAACAAGAAAATTCCACGTCCCATAAATTTATGGGCCTATATTTTTTTACAGTACAACCTGAATATAACCCTGACGGTTATATCCAGGTTGTACTGAAAAAAATACTAGCTGCTCTTCATAACCAGAGAACTTATCATAACACTGCTATTAAACTTTATTTTATGACGTTCAGTATCCACCATAAAAAAATACGCCATCTTAAACAAACACCTTCCCACACAAAACCCACATTACCCTTATTACCGCGAAAAAGAGGTCCAACCCAAACATTATAAAAATTTCAGGCTACAATCAGCGCGGTCCTTCACGGGGCGATGACGTGTTTACTTTAATCATTCGGGTTCGTCCCTCGTTATGTATTCAATCCCATCTAGCGGTTCTAGCCGGACGGTGGAAGATTGCTTCACACACGAGGTAAAACATTTCTAAAATACTACAGGTGGCTAAGGGTTCACGAAAAAATGTAGCTCGTTGGAAGATGGCTTTAGAATGCTCTAGTGACAATTCAAACTCAGTGGTTGAATTTGGAATACGTTGGAGTCGTTTCAATTTTTTGTAGCTTATTCGTTCGTCATTTGTTTCGTCCGTGTTCTTTTTTAATATTATCTTCATTTGACATATTAGTGGTTAAAAACCACAGCTGAAAATTGTCTTTTAATGACTTTTCCATAACTGAGGTGCTCCTAACTTTTTGACATGATCTTCTGTAACGAACCAAAAGAAAGATTGAAGTTGATTGATCCTATGTATACAACCACAATGACCTGTCGACGGAATCAATGACTGAGATTAATCCCAAGCTCGTGCTTTGACTTAGACATGTTCCCGTGTCTATCTTGCACTTGTAGTTTGACAGTTGTGCGACAGTGCCAGGAATAACGCCTAACTTACGTAACATACTCAGTAACGTTTATACTCGTCAATAATATTCGCGCTCAACCTTTTCCCGCCATTCGTGGTGACTGACAGATTACATTAGTGACAGGTACCTTGTGCGCAGACACAGGTGCACTTTATTTACCGGAGAGAGATCAGCCGCAGGACCAATGGTTTATCGTGTTTTCCGAGGCACGGGGGTATCACACCGCCAACTTTCAAACTCCGGGCTGTTACTAAGAAATTCCTGGAATAACCCAATAACACCGCCCGACCTGGGAATCGAACCCAGAACCACACGCTCAGCAGTCGACCAACCAAAAAAGACCAACGGGGGAGGTTGGATAGATATGTTTACACTGTCTCAACACTACAATAATAGAGCCACCGGCACATTACTGTGTCGTGACTCGGGATACACCAATCATACTAATCCTGTTCAGGACTACGTCAAATCGCAACGAGTTTTCATTGGCTAACACCGCGTCGGAAGGAGTTACGAAAGGACATAACACAGTAATGTGAATCCGGCACAATAATAAAATTAAAAATACATAATTTTACAACCTTCTTTTCCATATTTTTTTTTCTTTTTCGTTTTTTTTATATTTTGTTCTTGTCCATCATTAGATGGACACCAAATATAACCATGCTTACAGGTTATTATTAAGCCAGTTCCAATATTATTTGCTCAGAATAAAATAAATTTACAGAGTGCAATAATGTAAATAATTTGTTATTTTTTATTTTCTGCTCTATTGTGTTATTTGTACTAAAGGAAATATTTCTTATCTTATTGCTAAAAGATTGCCCTGACGTGTAATTAATACCTGACTGATCGATACCAAACACAAGGTTGTGTTTTTCACGCGTATATAATATGTCTTTATATGTGCTATTCTTTATAGGATTTTCTGGATGGATTTTTATACGTGAGGTGTCTATTGACTGTCTGACTGTTTAATACGCGCAATGGTTAAAGGTTAAGTTTTATATGGTTAAAATGAAAATAGCGGATTTTAATCGTCAATTAGTTTAGTAAGTAAGTACCTAATATCTTGAAAAAATCATCGTTTCCAAAAACAATATAACACACTTAAAGAATGAAAACAAAAATAATTGATCTTTTCAGTTGCAGTTTTGAGTTTATTTTTATTTCCTTTTTCCTTTATTTACTGTTAGACCAGTCTCTGTATAACGTTAAAAAAGCATACTTAATTTAAAACACTTCGTTATTTAAGATAATTATAATAATATTTTGTTAGATATTATTTGACTTTACTCATGTATAATCCAGATAAAATTTCATCCACGTAGGTGTAATTATCGTAATGATTAGAGCGTATTACAATACCACGAAAGGTTCAAAGTAATTAAAGAGAAGCTTAGGTACCTAACAAAATTAAAATTACCCACTCAAATATTAGGGTACTTTAAAACTCGTCTCAAAAGTTGATTTTATCAAAGTTTTTATAGAAGTCATCGCATCACATATCAGTGCATGAAAGTTTAGTCATAACTCAATGCAATAACTAGAAAAGTTTGTCTGTCTACTCTATTATAAACTTTATAGACGGTGGGTTTAGATCTCAACTTGATTTGGACTAACACTGACTCGAGACTAGTCGAAACCGACTAACTTTTGGGCACAACTTTTAGATTCTGAATCTAGTTGCTATCGAATCGCAAGTCTATCCATATAATTGGAAAAGGTGTGAGTAAATAGATGTTTCACTTAATAAATTCTTGATAAATGCGAAGTGGATTTCATATGTAAACAAACTATCTAGTTCCCGATCCCAAGTTTCATTGTTTTGAATAACTCAAAAGCAATTCAAATACTAAGAAATGTAAACAAAAACAAACAAATTCGAGTTTGTTTCAATTTTGATTCAATAATCAACTTGAATCAAGTTACCTCAAGAAAATTTGATCACAAAATACTTTAGTTTGTTTACTTAACAGAGTTTGGCAAAAGTGTAAGATCTTCCACCATCAAAACCTCAACCCAAAATTAGTTTATTCTATTATCGGACACACGACAACCGCATCTTCGGCTGTGCGGCACATAATCAACCCAACTAGGTACTTATCCTGACAAAAATAGAGACAACGCACCAAAACTTGTTACCTTAACAAGTCCATCCTCGTTCGAACTTCGTCCTAATTTAATGTACCGTAGTTTGTGATACAATGGCGTTTTTATCCTTCACGTATATTTTGGCAAGTGTATAGCGAGAGAAGTGGATTACATCTCAGTCTAGATCGGTCGGTTGCGGGGCGCGCACGTAATATACATAGTTATAGTGTCATAGCCCACGTGTCGTATTGACACGAGTGACGTGAAGTGACGTTTACCATATGCGCGTGACACGCCGGTGCGATCCGCCATGACAGTCACGTGACTCGAGCGAAATGAAATGACAGTTACGAACGTATTTTGAATTTCAAATTAGGAGTGCATTAATTAGCCGCGTTTATGTAAGGCCAGTATTCGAATTGTGGATTTAATAATGCTGCGAAGTTTTAATTTTGTTACTGCCAAATGGTAATAACCTATAAAGTTTTTGCCAGCTGTTAAAGTTGGTTATAAAACAAGTTTTAGATTAGAGTATTGACGGCAGACCATTAATATAAGAAAAATATTACGTTTCGGATGAAAACTTTGAAGGGTCTCCTAACCGTCTTGAAATCTGTGAATAAAACAAAAGTAAAGAACCTAGCCTATTTGAAATGGAATCGTCGATCGATTTGTGCTTAAAATAGTTCATACTCCGACTTTTCAAGGGTTTTCATTATGTTTCTTATGCATATGTTATGATTACTTAGACTACGGGGTTTATTTATAAACGATAATAAAAGTTAAGTGACGTTTAAACGTCAAAAATGAAAGAGTCGCTAATCACAACTTAACTTTAAGCAACGTTTATGAATAAAGAGCTATAATGCCACTGCCCACTGCTGTTAAACAGGCTTCCTCTCTTTGAGAGGTAGGTTGTAAGTTAATTAATTCACTTGTAAGTAACTGAAGACTGGAAAGTTCTTAGTAACTTTCTAAGAACAGTAAAAGAGAACACGTATTTAACACATTTACACCAGAAACTAAATAGAAACTTAATAAAACTTTACAACGTTAACCTATGTTACTAGAATTTTATGGCATAAAAGCAGTATCTCACTTTGAAACTTTTAATTTGCGGCAGATAAATAAACGTGAATGTACTCCGGGGGCGATGTAAAAACGCCGTTTAGTGGGTAGTCGGCACACTGCGGTATTCTGAGATAACTGGGTCAATTCTGCAGACTGAGAGGCGCCTGGACTATTGACTCGTCGCCGTAGTGCGGGGAATGCGAGAAAAATAACAATAAACCAAAGTTACATCACTAAAATTCTAGAATTTACTCTTTGAAGATTTATGAGGGAGCTTGTTTACAATTCGACTTTGATTGACGTTACATTAGTTTAAAAGCTATAAATAAGTTTAAATTAATCAATGTATATAAATAAATAAAAGCATTTTGTAAAAGTCTATACCTATGTAAATAAATCAAAACGGGAAACTATGTGTTTGAAGGTGATAGATGGCGCCACTTGTAGATTTGTTGGCGGATGTGAACATGCAAACGTTTTAAAAATAAACCATCAACATAATCATTAACAAACAAATGTTTCGTGTACAACGGAAAATAAAAATTACGATTAATATAATAAGACTTTGTCAAAGAAATATACCTTACATATCAATACAACGAAGAAGACAGGTCTTTAATACTAAAAGCTTTCCCCAATGTTATGATTAAAGACAATATACTACATTAGGTATGGGTCTATTATGAGCGTGGAACTAGTACAGCTAACAAGACATTTGAGTGATATTGTCTCTAAAGACACAGCCGTGGCGCCACAATTGAACGACAAGCTTGTTATAACCACGATGAAACGGTACCTACAAAAAAATAGTCAAGACTTATTATATCGGTAGCCTTTTTTATTTTCGTATATTTTTATGTTTTTGTTCCTGTATTATTTAAATTAAGCCCTTGAGTAATAAGTCACTTTTGATGAAAAAATATAGGGCCTAGCTTCAAAGCTTAACTTGAAAATTGTTGTACGTTGGATATTCTATTCATTATTATTATACACGGATATTACTTTCTTTAATTTGATCCTCGTTTTATTTTTCTTTCATACTATTATTATTCTCTTCATATTAGTTCTCTTTTATTTTTGTTCTCTAATATTATTTATTCTTCAATTCATTGTTTTTCATAGCTCCAAAATATTTTCAAGAACAGACAACAATTCCTATATAGTATCTACATTCATAAAACATTATTAATATGTCGAAACTACAAATAGATACAATTGAAGTGTCTGTTTGTAATGTCAAAATAACGTACCAAAATGTTTTGTATGTCTGTCTCTGTCTGTTTTCCGGTTAATCTTCGAAACGGCTGGGCCGATTTTGATGGGACTTTCACTAGCAGATGTTGTTATAAGGAGTAACATAGGCTACTTTTTGTCCCATGGGATAATTTCTGGCATCCACGCGGGCGAAGCCACGGCCAGCAGGTAGTATATTAAATAAATCTTGAAAAATCTTTCCCTTGGAAGGAGTGTCTCTAGTCTAACATAGAGTTCTATAAGGGAATTATAAAACTCCATAAACTAAGCAACCACCGCTGTCGCCGAGAGATAAGCCCAACTGTTTGTCTAGGTATATTTTGAGCCCTAGTGTTTTTCTAGGTACATTTTGTAAAGATTACACAAAAAAAAAGCTTTTCTTTGTCATTGTCTATTTTTCCATGTTTCTATTGTGTTATAATAATAAAAATAAAGCCCATCTTACTTTTATTGAAGGCCGAGAGAAAGATACTGACGGACACCTTTATTTTGAGAGAAACAGTTCGCTAAAGTTAGAGCAACGTACCATGGACAGACAACAATTTACTACTATTGATGCTTAGGAAAATGCTTGTCATATTCAGTTTTACTATTTCAGGGTTGCAAGTATGGAGAATCAAGTTATGACCATGACTTATTGAAATATTATGAACTGTAGCTAGACAGACAGGCGCCTCCATTGTCAAGCTCCGTAGAATCGTCACGTGGGTCGTAAAATGGTAATATTTCAATTATGGAAATCGACTCCTGTATCAGACCGGAATAACTCACAAATATGATGATCAATAAAACAGTCGAAATCTGATAAACAATTGAATAAAAACAACTAGGTAGATGGTCTCTATAAATGAATAAGAATAAGTAATGGTCTTGGTCCGGTATAATGTTCAGCTACTTAAAACAGTTTACTAATTACATCACGAGAGCTTTATAACAAAAACTCCAAAATAAGCGTAACGCTACCCAGACGCTGCTACATTATTAGAAAAGTGCATGTATCTGTCGAAAGAGTGTTAAAAGAGCATAATTACGAGATGCTAACAACCTTTCACATACACACCAAAATGCTTTTAATTACAAATTCTATAAAGCAGCTATTTCACCAGCGACTTTGTTTGAGTTGCATACACGGGAAATTTAAATAGTCTATCGACGTTGCAAGTATTCTCGAGGATGCTCGAGAATTCTCTGGAAGATGCGCTACCTGTTTTTGGTCTCATGTCTAATATGCACGTTACGCAATGGACATGAGTCCAAAAGACTTCCCTTTTGTTCCGTCGCAATCTAAATTTATCCCATATTACCGCGTTTGGGAATTATTTCATTAATAGCCTTATTATGGCCTTTATCCAACAAAACCATGATCACAGGAGACGTAAATTTTCAAACCGATTCCTTACGTAACTCTAACTGCGCCATGTAATTCTTCGGTTACGGAAACTAGGCTTCCAGACAACGGGGTCAGATTGGGAGACGAGACGACGCCATCGGTATCGATGTGAACAGCTGATGCTCCAAGATTTTAGTAACAAGAGAGCGGAGCCGGCCCGCGTGCACGCGGATTCCGAACGAAGTTACGCGCTGCCGAAATTCCGGGCAATTTTTTTTGTGTGTTTGAAGTGTTTCGAAGGTAGGGAATTAGACTGATTTTTTGGTTTTGGCTCCTGTTGTTCAGTTCGATTGTCAGTTTCGTGTGCGATGGTTGGGTTAATGTTTAATTTAGTTCGTGCATATAATAATATGTTTTCTTAGACAGCCTTATATAAGGCTGAAATTAATGTCGAGTTAGTGTTCTTGAGCTAGCACTTAAAAGTTGACCTACGTGTGCTGTGTTTTACATTATTTCCAATGAGACAATTTCAATGATAATCTTGTAACCCAAAATTATATTTAGTGCTCACAGAAAGCAGGTGTTTTTCTTCACAATTTTTCACGAAAAAATGTTAATTATATTCGTAACCTTTAGGTAATACGGCCTTGATCTAGAGTATTAAACTTTCGAGTCTGCTTCTTTACAGTGTTTATTATAACTATATTTTGACTTTAGCCTTATAGAAAGTTTTTTTGGTTATTTTCATACAAATAAAGCCAACATATTTTGTCGTCTTTAATATGACGGTATTCAATATTTATTTTACCTTAATATCAAACAGGTAAAATCCAATCTATTTTGGCTTAATCCGTCAACAATTTCGACACGTTGTGGTTCTTTGTGATTTTCTCCTGAATAGAAGACGTCAGCGGGTGGAAAATAACACTTCATCGTATTTCCAACTTTATCTGTAAGGTTTTGGGAGCTAGTTTTGCTTGGAGTGTTCTGTGTCAATATACTGGCGAAGAAGTAACTGTGGTTCACAGGCACACACGCTTTACTTTCGAATTCATATAATTTGCTTCTTGTCTTCGCGTCAGAAAGCAATAATTTGGATGTCTACTTATGTAATTTGCTTTTGAAGTTTAGGAACATATTGACTAAATAAAAAACAACCTAAGCAACTCACTTTCAACGATCTTGTTTAAGTCATTCGCAGTCTTCAAAATCATAAAATGTTTAATGTCACTATTCGTCAAACTGCCGTAGTCCCACTGGTAAAACAAACGGGAATTTAATAAATAATATTAAATTTATTTCCGTTCGTCCCAGTAACAAAATCAGTAGGACAAACGGGAATAAATAAACAAACAAACTCACTTTCGTATTTATAATTATTATATTAGAATAAATAAATATCTTTACCATTGATCAACCAGACTCAAATTATTTAGTGGGATCAATGTTATTAAAAGTATAATGGTAAAAGTACAATGGTACTTAAAAGTATAATAACTACCTAAATTGTTGCCATTCGTTCTACTAACAAAATCAGTGGGGCGAACGGGAATAAATTTAAAATTATTTATTAAACTCCTGTTCGTCCCACCAGTGGGATGACGTCAGTGGGACGAACGGGTATCCACGAAATGTATTCACTTACCTTATTTTAAATCCAAGTTCTTTACTCCAGTTAGTCTTAAAATAGTCATCCCAATGCGTCAATCGTTGAGTGCAGATCAATCACTTTGCCAAATCTCGGGAATTGGGGTCACGATACTTTTAATGTATGTATACCTGCGTAATAAAACCATTGAACATACTGGAATACCTCTTACATACATACATAGGAAAAACGATGAAGGAAAACATCGTGAGGAAACCAGCATGTCCTACAACCAAAAAATTCGAAGACAATTATTGTGGCATCTTCCAACCCGCACCGGGCCCGCGTGGTGCATTACCATTTACCTACTCCCGCTCACAGAGAGGAGGCTTGTGTCCCAGCAGTGGGAACAATAAAAGCTGATTATGCTAGGTTATTTGTTTCTACCATAGCACTCGTTTGCCACAATACAAACATGGCCAACAGACAGACAAATTTTTGCTGACTCTGAAACTATTTTGTCTCTAGTACTTGTAAGACTCATTTAGGCTTTTGCTGAATATTTATTATCTAATCCGTCATTCAAACTCAGTCGCTTGTTCCATTTTTTTTTTATGTTCCTATTACCAACTACCACTACTTAGATGTGCTGGAGCTTCAAGCCATGTCGATAACTCTAATTCTTTTCCAAAGTCAATAGAACTTCGAGATTCTGTAAGAGGGTAAACTTACTGCCAATAATAGGTACAGTCAGGAAACTTAATTGTTTATCAAATTGGGTCGTGGGGCTATTGACACACCACGCCAAATTACCGTGATACAACCATTTCATACAACTGCCAAAAAATGACAGTTGTGATTTCAATTTGCGAAACAATTAATTTTCCCGAATTGAAAATCACTCTTGATAGCTTTTTTAGAAGGAAGTCAATTGTGGTAGACAATGTGGGTCAAAGCCCCTGAATACATCAATAACCTTTAAGTGTATAAATAAAATCAATAAACGAGATCCGTTCCATTAGGTATTAATTTCGTTCAATTTAGAACCGCGTGGGACGATAAGGATTCGATTACTTTCGGTCGCAGATTGTGAAGATTAAAGATTGGCACAGATTTTACAAAT
The DNA here is from genome assembly GCA_963669345.1 of Gortyna flavago. Classification (NCBI taxonomy): domain Eukaryota; kingdom Metazoa; phylum Arthropoda; class Insecta; order Lepidoptera; family Noctuidae; genus Gortyna; species Gortyna flavago. The sequence continues at coordinate 12,651,589 of OY770136.1, read as the reverse complement.
TGAAGAAAAATTGGTACATAATTATGTAAGTCAGTACCTATGTACCGCTATTGGTATCCACTGATACCAATGTTAACTTAATTTTGATTTGTAGGATTATGTGCCTCAATGGCTTAATAGAAAATTTGTCTTCCAGAACTGATTTTTATTTTATTTGTCTTTATAGAACTGACAAACAGTTATTAAACCCACCCGCTGAGTAACTATTGTATTTACACGAACTTAACCGGTTGAATGACGTAATTACAGAAACTATTAAATAGCCATTGTATCTCGCATGGATCCATGTTCACATACGTAGGGTTAATTCCTTTCATTGACTATTTTCCGCCTCCATCTCTTCATTTTGAACTTAAATGAAGCACTTAAGTTCCTAGGACCTGCATCGAGCGAAACACTATAACAGTTTAACGTTTGCTAGGTATCATCTTCGGGTTAAGACAGCAAATTGAATATTAAACTACGTTGTCAATTTGTTATGCAGCGTTAAAACAACGGTTAAGCGCCTTACACTTTATCAATGTAACACTGATGGAATACTAAATTGCCTTTCACATTTTAGTAGGCGCTCGACCATTTAAAGCGACATCGCCAGTGTCGAATATCCGAAGTTAATTTTGGAATTTAATGGGCCATTATTACTGAAAAATTTTAATTGAATAATAAATTAAGATTGAGGTTGATACTAAAATAGACTTGTGTTTAATTGATTGGACAAAACATTGTAGGGGTTTCAACTTTGTAGGTACTTTTATGTAAATGTTGAACGAAACCTTCAATGGTTGTTGGTTTTTTATGGATTTAATATTAATTTTGACTGCTTTAATTGCTGTTAATTATTGTGATAAAAGTATTAATAAACAAGTGGCAGGGACATAGACGCATAGCCTGTTACCATGGACTCTGAACCCTACTGCCTTTAAATATTTCGTCGGTTATAAAAAAAAATGCTGTTTAATATATTTTTACCCTCGGCATCGCACTTTTCTATGAAACAGCAGTTATTTTTTTTTTATAACCTACGTATAATTTAAACACCGAGGATCCACCCTGTATAGTTTTTACCTTTAAGCCAGCACATCAAGCTACCCGAAACTGTAAAATTTTCCCAATCAACATTGAACCTTATGATTTAGCGATAAAGTTAAAAATCTATTAAAGTAATTTTGACAGATTGTAGTAGCTTGATGTGCTGGCGTCTGTACCTAATGGTTTTGATACTTTCCTTAGTCAAATGAAAATAATAGACAGGTATCGCAATTGTTAAATCCTTCATCAGCAAATCTTATCTACATAACACAAGTCCCTTCCAACACCCTAATGATACCTGCTTACACCCCTGTCAAACCCAACCCTCCCTTACCTTTTTCATTCATCCAGCATTGATTCCATCTTTGACATTGAAGTGCATACGGCCTGAATAGCTTTGTGAACCGCACTTTCTGAATAGCTGTCACAGACTGTGTCTGAAATAGGACATAATTGTGTTCAAGCAGTTTGTATTATGTTGCCTTGATCATTTTCTATTTGAATGTGAAGGACGCCAATGGAGAGACCGTGTCCTCTTTGCGTGTGAGCAATGTACTTGTCAGGGAAATTTATTGCTTTTGAAATTGACTCATCATCATTTTAGCCTTTTCCCAACTATTTTGGGGTCGGCTTCCAGTCTAACTGGATGCACCTGAGTACTAGTATTTTACATAGAGCGACTGCCTATCTGACCTTCACAACCTAGTTACTGGGTAGGGTTTACGAAACCCCTTGGTAAGATCGGTTTTCAGACTTTCGGGCTTCTGACGACCCGTAACGACTGTCAAATATCCACGAATGATAGCCTGGGCCTACGGCTTAAAATTTATGAAATTGACTACCAACTTACATTGTCTGTGTAATTAAATCACAACTCTCATCATCATCATCATCATTTCAGCCGAAAGACGTCCACTGCCGGATATAGGCCTCCCCCAAGCACCTCCACTTCGACCAGTTTTGTGCTTCTCGCATCCAACGGGTTTCTGCGGCCTTCACAAGGTCGTCGGTCCACCTTGTGGGAGGCCTTCCAACGCTACGTCTTCCGGTACGCGGTCGCCACTCTAGAACCTTTCGGCCCCATCGGCCATCTGTTCTGCGAGCAATGTGCCCTGCCCATTGCCAATGAAGTTTGGAAATTCTTAGGGCTTGTTGGTTACCTTAGTTCTCCTGCGGACTTCTTTAACTCTCATTCTTTAACAATTATAGGAAAATCACGGAAAACACGGAAAATTTACGTAGTGTGTAAATTTGAGAAACACATAATTTCCCTGACTGACGTACATTGTTCACATTCAAAGTGGATAGTGTCTCCGATTGGCTGCTAACTGTACCTAAGCTCTGTTTTTGTCGTCTGTACGTATTTTAGTATCTTTTTGTTATAGCTCATTGTTTATTGTCATGAAAGTGCTAGTAGCTCCGCCGCCAAGCACCATTCTGAAGGGAATGTTTGATGATCAAGTCGTCAACTACAAGGTGTAATTTATTTAACTGCAAATCTCTTAAGGGGTCATTCTATCTATACTTATAATAAATCTGTAGAGAGGTCAATTCTGTACATGATATATATTTTCAAAATAACTATCAGGGGGTAATAAGTGATCGATACTGATGCCAAAAATGCAATCAGTAAAATTTTTGTCTGTCTGTCTGTCTGTCTGTCTGTCTGTCTGTCTGTCTGTCTGTATGTTCCTTATAGAAACAAAAACTACTCGACGGATTTTAACGAAACTTGGTACAATTATTCTTCATACTCCTGGGGAGGTTATAGTATACTTTTCATCACGCTACAATGAATAGGAGCAGAGCAGTGAAAGGAAATGTTGGGAAAACGGGAGAAGTTGCTCAATTTTTTAAGCTTCCGTCGCGTGTGCAGCCTTAATGGTTAAAGCTACATAGAAATCATTTATGACGGAAATGTTCTACATAAAATTATCTAAAAAATATCCTACTACAGCATATGTCTATCTTTTATGGTTGACTCACAATAACACGTGTAACTCCCGATACCTTAGCAGTTCGGAGCTTTCTGATTATATTTGTTTACTCTTACGTTTATAATACTCTCACTCATCCCTAATTAAAAGAAGTTAATATTATTACCTATTCAATAAAAAAAGAATCATAGTAATCGGTATAGAATCACGAAATTTATACATGAAATACGCTAATAAGCCATCGCGCCGTCGCGCGTGAATACTGAATCATGCCATAAGGATTATTTTTGTGTAACGGTTGCCGCGCTCGACGCGGGTCGTGGCGGTAGGATAAGGGAGGTCCGAGCGCGAGCTTCATTCAATATTTGGCTGTTGATGCGTTCAGAGCGTTCGACCTTATTGACAGACGATAATTGATATTAACAAACCGTGCTTATCAGCGCGACTTTTAGTCTTTAAATAGTTTATTTGAATTTATTTTGTTGCTTTTTATAAAATAGGTATTAGTTGTTGTGTTATTAGACCGACACAGAACCCAAAAATGTGATTAAAAAAAAATTCTGTCTGTCTGTCTGTCTGTTTGTTCAGGCATCACGCAAAAACTACCGGTTCGATTACGATGACACTTGGTATAATTATTCTTTAATATCCTGGGTACCACACTGGGTACTTTTTATCCCGGAAAAAAATATACAATAAAAAACAAACTTAATTTTGCGGTTCGATCCCTAGACCCGATTACTGTACCAACCGCAAATAATAAGTTTGTCGTAGTACACGACGAAGATAATAATAATAGGCGAGCGTTCGTTCATATTAGCATTCTATAAATTGTATGTTTTAACTGCTACTTGCAATTCCAAAACGTGCTTTTCAGTGCGACCTTTTTATTCCTTTTAGTTTTTACTAAGTACAGTTTAAGGTAGAGTTATTTAGGTTTATTTTTATAAGTCGTTTTAATAAGTAAGTATAGATTTTAATTTTAAAGTATGGGTAGTATATTTGATAGTGTACGTAGTGACCGTAGGTTATTTTATAAAACTGTTAGGTAGGATTAGTCATTCGTATAGATATTAGTTTTTAGGGATTTTGCTTATTTATTGAGTTTAGATTAGTTCATCATCTGCCTCATCTGCCTAGCCTTTTCCCAACTATGTTGGGGTTGGCTTCCAGTCTAACCGGATGCAGCTGAATACCAGTATTTTACATGGAGCGACTGCCTATCTGACCTCCACAACCCAGTTACTGGGTAATACGATACCCCTTGGTAAGACTGGTTGTCAGACTTTCGGGCTTCTGACTACCCGTAACGACTGTCAAAGATCCACGAATGACAGCCGGGACCAACGGCTTAACGTGCTTTCCGAGGCACGGAGGGGTCTCCATATGTAAAGATGGTCACCCATCCACAGACCAACCGCGGCAAGCGTAGCTTAACCTGATCGATCGACCTGTGCGGCTGTTATTATTTAGCCACGTATCATCAGAAATAGGTTTATTTAGGTAGGTAGGTATTTTATTTTCTGTTATTGAGTTTTTTTTTTATTAGGTAGGTACTTAGGTTTACTTTTATAATCTAATATAAAATTCAAAGTCCTGTGATCCTGTCTGACTGATTATATCAATGCACAGCCTAAACCGCTGGTCATAGAGACATAAAATTTGGAGTGTGTTCTTTGTGAAGTGTATATAGGTATCCACTAAGAAAGGGTTTTTTGAAATTCCACTCCTAAGAGGGTGAAATTTCACGCGGACGAAGTCGCGGGCAGAAGCTAGTTCATCATAAAACCTGAAATCGCGAAAAACAAATCAGCTGCTCCATTTATTATCTGGTAACGGCCGCGATTTATGGCTTGTATATAGGTCGTAGGTTCAAACTCAGACAGGCGCTTTACTTTGTATACATTATTTAATCACCCCTGCTCTCAAAAATGGTGAATTAAAACATCACCGACGTGTAAAAGTGTTTGTAAAAACCTACTTACAGAAAATAAATCATTTATCACTTTTTAGCACTGGGCCCGCGTGGCCCTTACGGCCTACAGAGAGGAGGCCAGCAGTGGAAATATTATATGCTGATTATTTTAAACTACTTCGAGTTGCGTAAGTTTAGAATACTCAACTGCCCTACGGCTTACAGAATCTAAAGCAGCATTTGAAGCAAGCCATTCTTCACTTTCCCAGTCCCTTTGAAGGTTTTAATTAGAAATTCGTCAGTTTGAAACCTATCCCGACGAAGTGCGGTCGTAATCCTGTTCCTAGCACATCTAGCTTATGTAGCTTGAAGGGATTAACGAGGGAATTAGCACGACAGAAGCAGGAATGTTAGTAATGCATCGATCTGTCCTAATTAATCTGCAGCACGTTGGATGGATTGAATTTGGGCTTTAGTGTTTGGGTTTAAGAGCGTTTACGACGTACGGCATTTCATACAAACTTTCAAGCCCTTGTTTTTTGAAATGAATGAACCGATTTTAATGAAACTTCAAACGCATAAGCAGGATTCCAGGTTTGCAGGTTCCAGAGATTAGGTCGTTCAAACAAATAAACAAACAAACAAACACCTACTTCAGCTTTATTATTAGTATAGATTACCGATAAACTGCAATTTATGTTGGTAAGGTTTAGTGAGTTGTATCGTAAACCTCTCATGCTACAAATATTGGAATTTTTCAACGCATAAAAGTTCTAATAAGCTTTGAAGAGCGAGGCTGAAGAAATTTGAAGTATCTGGGTCGTTTTGTATCGGAAGGCGGAAAATGTTCCACTCTTTATGTCAAGTTTGTAGGTTTAATGTTCCATTTGATATCTGTTCTGCGAGAAATGTGCCCTGCCCATTGCCACTTAAGTTTAGCAATTCTTCGGGCTCTGTCGGTTACTTTGGTTCTCCTGCGAATCTCTTAATTTCTGATTTGATCACTTAGGTAAACTCCAAGCATAGTAATCTCCATTGCCCTTTGGGTGTTTTACACTACTAATAGCCGATGGGGCCGATAGGTTCAGGAGTGGCGACCATATACCGGAAGACGTAGCTTTGGAAGGCCTCCCAAGGTGGCCTCTCAAGGTGGCCGCCTAAGGTGGACCGATGACCTTGTGAAAGCCGCCGGAATCCGCTGGATGCGGGAAGCACAGAACCGCTCGAAGTTGAGGTGCTTGGGGGAGGCCTAAGTCCAGCAGTGGACGTCTTCTGGCTGAAATGATGATGATGACACTATACATAGCAAACTATTCTTCGCATAGAAAGATAGGTATAGGTGTTAGAGATCAATCAGTACAGGTTTGTTCTAGAAGGTGCTTTTAAAAAAGAATATGCACTATCGTGAAATAAACCATACAGCTAACTGCGCCGGATACTAAATGGGCAACATAGTCCTAGTGTCAGAATGTAATTTTGCCCAAATGCCGCTATAATAGAATACATTAAAGCTGTAATCATAGACTTATAAAAAATGATGGACTCCGCGTCACGCATTTCGAAAGTGAAGCACCGTACCGATACGATATACGATTGACGCTGTCGTGTCACGTAATGGCGGCCGGTCGGCATACTATGATGTAAATGTGAGCGGGAGGCGTGTTTGTACAAACGGTCTTACTGTGCTTCACTTATACTTACTGTGCTTCACTTTAGATATGCGTGGCGCGGAGTCCATCTTTTTTTATAAGTCAATCGCTGTAATGTACAGAGGCCAGCACATCAAGCTACCCCAATCTGTCAAATTTATTTAATAGATTTTCAACTTTACCACAAACGGATAAGGTTCATATTCAATTGGGAAAATTTGACAGATTGGGGTAGGTTGATGTGCTTTGAGAAAATAAACGACTAGTGATCCGCTTTAGCCCTGTTTCGAAAGAGCTGGAAAGCATGGCGAGAGGCCTTTGCCGAGCAGTGGGAAGTAGTCCATTCATGCACGTAATAACTTTTTTAATGCAGGTAATTACGTACTTACGTAGCTGACATTCTTTTAGTGTATTCGAACGGCTCTAAACACCTGGTAACTTTGAAATAACTCCGTTAATGTGTTATAGACAAAAAAATATATAGGTATATACGCGTTGACTTGAGAACCTCCTGCGTTTTTTCGTTTGTTAAAAAGACTTTCTTCCTACGCGTTTTCACGCAAAGAAGTCGCGTTCCCTTAAACTACAGTTAGGGGTCCTGTGGACACATTATTTATTGGGGGTCGAGGGGCCGAGAGTGAACTAAACGTTATCACTTCAGCTTCGTCGTAGTACGGCTGTCATTTGTTTTTGATTTTTTGGTTCTGCCTTCTTGATCGCCATTAAACACAGAGGTCCAAACAGTGAAGTACACATAAATGTATTAGTGAAACGATATAGTTGAACAAAATAAAAGACTGATTCGTGCCAAAGAAACTTTTTAATAAAAGAGTGCTACAAACTTTTAAAAAATGGCGATGGTAGTGTCAAGGAAATCGAAGTGTTGTATATGCTCGCTGTTCTTATTAGTGGCTATGGGCATAGTGTTGGCCGTGGTATCGACTCTGGGACTGTTAGATAAGAAGAAGGAACATCACTACGCTTTGGCTGAGAAGTATAGTCAGACGTCGACGCCTCAGATCGTGGAAATTGATCACGTAAGTAGACTAGTGGAAAGAAATTGAAAGAATCTGTAATGTATTTTAAGTACATAAATGCAATTTGACTGTTTGTGCGCTGCGGTGAAACCGTAGAAAAAAAGCTCTAGAAGTGGGTAAAGTGACGTTGAAGAAAAAGGTATTGTAATGTGATTTCCATTCACACATGATTGACAAACCACTTATTTCCCATCTGCAAGTAACTTATCAAATTAACATAAAGAAGACAAACAACATAGAAACTCAACTAATAGGAAACTCAATCCTATTGTAGATTTCTAAACGTACTTATTATAGTTCTATGAACCCAATTAATTCTAAAACCACAACTCCACGTACTGAAACGATTAGCACCAAATCACCCACTAATCGCTCATCCCTCTTAGTAATAGTTAAGTTCTATTAAATCGTAAAACGGCGATAGTTCCGATAAATCGGTACAATCCGGAAAAGCCTTCCGTAAAACCGGCTCTTACCGAAATGACCTCACTTTCACATTACAACGTTATTACATTTCACCAGATTACTTTGACCTGTCCAAGTTTAGTGTTAAAAAAGATTTATGGGTCCGGATTTATTGGCTACCTGTGACGTGACACCCCTAAAGTGCCGACGAGGTATAAAATTAATGGCATTCGCATGTCTTTCCAAATGGTTGAGAAAAGATAGCCTATTCAATCTTGTCCCTTCTTTCGTTGATCCCTCACGTGCTTCAAGCGCAAAGGTAATGGGATTTTAGATCCTTGAAATATTGAGCGGACACAACTACTTGCGTTTGTTTTAATCTGAACGCATTTTCTACAAGATCAGAAAGCCATTTAGAAACACGTCAGTTAGGTAGGACAAAGTGAGATTTTAAACGTCTAAGAATTACGCTGAATTGACGCTCCCATGTTACATGGACAGACGACTTCAAAAAAGTGACTGGATGCGGAAGGCGGGGGACAGGGTGTTGTGGCGTAGCCTAGGAGAGGCCGATGTCCTGCAGTGGAATGCGATAGGTTGAGTTGATTGCAGAATAAAGTCCAGAAAGAAGATTTAAAGATCATCATTTCGCACAATATCGACTTTAACCCTTTTCCCTATACAGGTTTTTATTGCAGGGATATCGGAGAACATCCTTCAAAACAGTTTTACTATTAACCACTCAGCTACTCCGTTTCCCGTGACCTTGGCCTAGGATGTCCCAAAACAAGCCCAAAAACATTTTCATGCCGCGGGTGGTCTCACCATTTATACACGATTCGTACACAAAAAAAAATTATGGACCGATAGAAAACTAATGATTGCCTCATCAAGAGGATAAAACAGGGAACATTACACCAAAGGCATAGAAAGACTTGTTTCACAAACCCACATTTAGCCAATTAACACTAAGGCCCATGTAATGGGGCGCCATTAAAATCCCCACAATTCTAACTTTGTCACTCAACCCAAAAGTACCACAGACTTATTATTTTCCATGATTTGTATATCTAAGGTCTTAATTACAGCTGTTCCTAGTATAATCTAGGATATGAAGTGTCATTACTGCTGATTGTCTCGCATACCCGAATCGCCTAGTTCAGAATAGGTAACTACTTGTTATCGTCAAGCTACATTCTGGTAATAACAATTTGTAGCTATATGCGGTAGAAAAAGTTGGGAGGCTGTTAACAAAAAGGGCTCTTGTGGGCCTGGTGAGGTCTCTAAAGGCCTTCAGTATATCGGATGTAGTGTTATGGTAGTATTTTTTGGATGTACTTGTTTGTGTAGACATGATGATAGTAAGTAGATAGCGTTTATGTTGATGGAAATGTTCTTGAAAAAAATAATGCATCGAATACGTTATCTTGGTTTTTGTTTTCATTTTGAATTGAAAAAATAACGTTTCTTTATGGCTACGGATTTTGGCAAGCTCGGATTTGAGTCTAATCAACTCGATCATAAGAACCTTAATGTATTGAATAAAACCAATGTAGCTTTTTCAAAACATATTATTATGTACTTTCTTTGTTTATCTTATAGACATTTCACTGATGTCATTTCCTGACATCAATGAAGGAATAACATCGTGAGGAAACCTGGAAAACTTATCCTACTTTCTACTAATATTATAAATGTGAAAGTTTGTGAAGATGTTTGGATGTTTGTTACTCAATCACGCAAAATCTCCTGAACGGATTTGAATGAAATTTGATACACAGATAGTTTATAACCAGGATTATCAAATAGGATACTTTTTATCCCGATATTCCCACGGGATCGAAACTTATGCGGGTGAAACCGCGGGGCGCAGCTAGTAATAAACATAACAATAAAACATGAAAAATAGGGACACAATTACATTAGTCAATTTCCTCTAACTACATCTGAACTTAGAAGATTAAATTTCCACTTCATAGTTAGAACTAAGCCACGTTACGTTCCGAATAATATTAAAAAACCAAAAAACTAAGTACAAAAATACATTTAGGTGCATGAGTACTAGAGTCCATAATTTAGGTACCGCTGGTAGGTACCTATTTGTGATGATATATGAACTCAAAAGCTCCGTAATGTTCATTGCCGCCATAGCACGCCCCAAAAGTAAGATTGCATTTTAAACTTTTATTTTAGGGCACATTACTGTAAAAACTACATAAATCAAATGTGTATTTTTCTTTTACGAATTTTCACCAGCGTCATCCTTAGTTAAAAATACATTTTTCAACTAGAAAATGTTTCATGTGTGGCTATCAATTTTATTTACACGGCCGGCCTATTGTGAGATTTTATACGGGGTGTCCTAAATCCGTTTAAGCTCGAATAAATCATGGTGTTGAAAAAATTAGCGTTATTTTCGCGTGGCAGGGTCATTGGTCATTATTTGGGGTGTTCTTTTATCGCCGGGTTGGATAGAGCAGCAGGGTCGTTTGTCATTAGAAGCCGAATACGCGATAAAAGGGTTAACGTTTTGACCTTGTGTAATAGGATGAGGGGTTTTAGGAACGACTTGGTGGCTGAAATCTATTGTGAAATTCATATATTCTAGACTTTTTTATTCATTGTTAAACGCTCGTACCTGCTTGAACCTAAAATCACATGAGACGAGAACTAACACGAGAATCAATAAAATTCTTAGTAATTTTTCAAATATTTTTTTATCTACACTAATATTATAAAGAGGAAAGATTTGTACCTATTTTTGTATGTTTGTATGTTTGTAATGAATAGGCTCAAATAGTACTGGGCCGATTTAAAAAATTCTTTCACCAATAGAATGCTACATTCTTCCAATTTGACATAGGCTACATTTCATTTTGAAAAAAATTAGGGATCCTTGGTAAAATTTTAACAATGTAACCGAAGGTGTAGAAAAATGAGTCTTAAAATGTCTTTCGTCGAATGCGCTGCCGAAACTATTAGCGATAGAACAAAATAATGTACAACAATATTGAAGAACATCATAATGTCTACAAAAAACTCCGCGGTAGCATATGTCCAACTATTGTAGTTATGTCACTACAACAACTTTTTTCATTTTAAACATTAATGAAAATGCTAACCAATTCAAACCATGCTATTTATGTGTTTATATTAATCCTTATCCAAATAAATTATTTTATGGTCAAGACCATTTAACTACCTATAAAATAGTTTTTAAATTATTTAAATTGGACTTTCCATTCAAAAGATATTACGAATTAAAAAATTCAAACAGTAAACAAAACCGCCATAGCGCCGTGGCCGTTGTTTGCGATGCAGTCTGAAAAGCGCGCCGGGCATCTCGGCGGGCGGGGTGGAGGGGGCACTGAAATACAGGAGTGGGGCGTGCACGTATAGACTTACATACAAATATAACTGTGGGATTTTTTTAAATATATAATTAATAAATAATAATTTTTTAATAAATAAAAATATTTGTGAAAAAAAGTGTTTTATATATAAATTTCCAAAAATAAATAATTGTCTACCCCGTGCGAAGCCGGGACGGGCTGCTAGTATTTCATATATTAATGTACTTAATTTTAATGTTTTTTTTTAAACCTAATATCACAAAAAAAATAATATTGTTTTGTGATATTAGGTTTAAAAAAAAATATTTTGACAAAAAAATAATTTATCTGAACATTGTTTTGCAAAAAAAGAACAAAAAACCCGAAGGTCAAAAATGTTAGAAATTTAGTCGCAATCTCATCTCAACGAGAATCATTGTCAAAAACTTGTCAAAATTGAAGTGAAACTACCGGAAGTATTTTTGACAGATTGTGAACGTTAGATTAATTCGAAGTTCAAATTACAAGCAACTCAAAAAACGGTAAAGGAACTAACGCAGACGTATTTAAGTACCGGAAGTTTCTTTTCATTTAAGTACCTATCATTGCCGCTGAGCGTCATCGGTATCCGATCTACCGTCCGACTTTAAACCGTCGAAATAAATATGGTTAACCTACATGTACATATAGAAAATAAAATGGCCGCCGTTGGGAATTACTTTCAGTCCAGCCTTTTGGTGTCATGAAAATGGAGGTGAGTCCGGCAAACTCACTTTTGGTCCGCAGTACTTTTAATTAAAAACATTTTTGGCGATCGATTTTTTTGTATCCTTTTATTGAATAGGTTTGCCTTCACGGTTTATTCCCGCGCCCGATCTCTATGTATGGCAAGCCGATCCCCTGGGGAAAGCGAGCCAAATACTTAGGTGTCATCCTAGACCACAACCTCACCTTCAACGAGCACATAAAGACGGCGCGCTCGCGCGCCTCTTTCGCTCTCGGTAGGCTCCACTCTATGATAACTGCCCGCAGCAAATTGTCACTCAAGTGCAAATTGCGCCTCTACACCGCGGTCATCCGTCCCATCATGACCTATGCTTGCGTAGTCTTCGCACACGCCAAGCCGCGATTTCTGCATAAAATGCAAACCCTCCAGAACCGTTTCCTCCGAAAGGTCACGGGAGCCCCCTTCTATGTCCGAAATGTGAATCTGCATCTAGATCTCAGAATCCCCACCATCCAGCAGTTCATGAAATGCCTCTCCAAGCGCTTCTTTGACTCTGCTATAAAGCACCGCAATCCCCTGATTGCGGCGGCCTCCCGATACACTCCCTCCCGCATAAGTAGGATTCGCCGACCAAGGCATACCCTCACTATCCCCGACGACGCCACTACCCTCCTCCAGGAGAGCAGTAAGGCCACGAGTACTCTCAGTCGACAACACAAACACAAGCTCAGACATCCGTCCTTCCGTCCTCGCCGCCGAGGCCCGTCGCGACGTCCCGCACCATCACCGTGCCCGCCCCGACCCTTGCTCGAGCCAGCCGAGCCTGTAGTTTTAAATTCGCCCCTAAACACTAATAATAATACCGATCCAGCCTGTCCCTTGCTGTCCTCTTCCAGCGACGCCCTGAGCCGAGGTCCGAACCCCGCAGGGGGTTACCCTTAGCGCTGTCGCTTAGTTTTTAAGTTATTGTATGCCCTGGCTGGAGGCCTTAATTCGAGGCATCCACAGGAAAGTCCGGTTAAGCAGTAGCCATCCTCATAAAGGATGAACTGCGAGATGCCATTTAAAAAAAAATAAAAAAAAAATAAAATATTCACGGTTTATTTGCGATGTGATGCTTGCTGTATGTATTGCTAATCCTAGTAATTCGTTGATGGTTCCTGGAACATGTTTTCAAGCAGCCTGCTGTGTTTCGTTGATGCGTTGGAGTTCCATCTTCTGGGCACGCTCGTTCTATCATAGACTTCATCCATAGCTTTCCATCAGGCGTGATCGAGGTCAAGAGCGGGCCCATACAGAAATAAAAAAAAACCTAATTTTGTTAGTTTTAAACTTTTAAATGCTCCCTTCTTACTATTTGTATTTCCTGTGTGTCCCAAATAAAATATTTTTCTTTCTTTATTTATTTAACATGTATTACAAGCGCAGGAGTCAGGAGTCTTGAAATCAATAATACTTTATACCGTAACTACCTACTAATTTTTTTACAACTTCTTTTGCCACTCTATTAGCAAATTTTAGATGGAAAGCGCTGAAAATCCAAAACAGTTGACGTACCCAAAAAAATATCATGAGATAGAGAGATATTCCTACCTAATATAAGTCACTATACCAGCTAACATAATTTTCATACCAAAACAAGACCCACTTTTGATCGTCGGCAATTTGCGAGCATTTAATTAACGCCGACAGACACAATATCTAGACAGAACTAGAAGCACAAAGCTTTAATGTTCTATTAGCTAACGAATGCCAGAGAACTATTCTCAAAGTGGTCGAGAAATGTGCCATAAAGTCGTATGCGGTATTCAGAGTAAGAAATGTGCTGAACATTACTCGCTTTATTGTGTGTTAAAGCCTAGTTTATTGCGAGTGCCATCTTGCTGCGCTGCTTTGTGCCTATTTATTTTATTTTATGAAAAATGTGACAGTTATGAAGTTAGATTGTAGGTACGTTTAACTTTATATTTCATGTCCATCTTCTTACTATTAAAGGAATAAGAACACCGCGCCTTTTGACGAATATTTAAATTACCAACCTACCTAGTTACGAACAATCTTCAATCGGCTTGTAACTGCCCCACTTCATGCTGGGACACAGGCCTTCTCTCTGCATTGTTGAGACCCAGGGCGTGCTGGAGGATGGCATATGTCTTTGAGTTTTTGGTTCCAGGACAAACCGGTTTCGTCACGGCGTTTGCTTTCACTGTTAAATAAATATAATAACATACATAAAGTAAAATGCCTGCCTGGGTTCGAAACTACGACCAACTACTGGTAAGTAGCGGTCATTTCCACTGGGCCCCAATCCAATCAAGCAATCTTAATAATATCCAAAGTCGGGTTAGTTACACCATTTATAACTCAAGAACGGCGGGACCGATTTTTACACAGAACAGATAAAATCTGTTCTGTGGATTTTTATGATCTTTTGTTTGTTGGATTTGTCTTCGCTCCGAATAGCAGAATAATTATTAAAACATGGGAAAATTGAACAAAAAACATCTAAGGCGGTACGAAATGCACCGGCTCAGATAGTTAGCAAATAAGTCAATTAAAAAAAAAATGGGTGCTCGCGAAAGATGGAAGGTGTGGAGGGAGGCCTTTGCCCAGGAGAGGGACAGCATAGGCTAGTAAAAAAAAAATGTCGATTAAGTAAAAGTCATGCCAAGCTTTTGAATAAAGATTCAAGTCATCCGATGCTCGACTAACTGAGTTACTCAATGATAACTTCATATAGGTACGGGAATGCAGACGAAACAACTCGTAATTATATCGCATGACATCAAAATACGACCCTCATACTTCAATTCTGACAAGCAGCAGTAATTAGATCGCGCTACCCGTGAATAGAACTTAGCTTTTCGACAAAGAGATGTGCAGTTGAATAGGACTGGTGACTGTAGTTCCTCCGTAATGAATTTCGGCATCTAGGTGGCGCTGGCGGTAAAGTGCCCAACGTATTCAGTTTTGTATCAAATGAGACATCTTTTTGTGAATAGAGAAAACCGTCTATTGAAATTGAAATATGTTTAGGTCCAGTGATTTTCTCATTCACTCTATGTTTATTTAAATGGAATAGTAATGTATAGAATAAAATTGTTTCATAATAAAATACAACTAATGAAATAGAAAACCGCATACAATTCGTAAAACAAAATAGCCAATTTATAAAAATGTAAGCGTAACTTTTAATTCGGAGTTTTAAAACAATGGTCAATTTTAGTCAATCCTAGTTTGGAAATTCTGTTTGATTAAAATTGAGAGTCCAATTGTGTTTGGAACAAATTAAAACTCGTGGGTTTACGTTAAATTTTACGACTTTTCGATTCAAATGTTACGTGTTTTAAGAAATAATTTCTTCTTAAAGAATTAATTTACTGCCACCAATTACCACATTTTCAGCCAATTTAATCTGAACCGTCATTTTCAGAAATTTAAATAAGGAACGTAGGAAGTGCTAGGGTCAAGCATAGCTGGTCATTCATCCTTATCCTTTCGGTTGCTCCGTTTTAAATTTAGTGCATTGCGGCGCATGCGACCGACTGCATGCGTGGACGCAACATTTACGTACCGGTTTGAGTTTTATATTTTCAGTTTGACCAAAAGGTTAATGCTCTGTGAATTTTAAAATGTGTTGAAGATATAGTTTTTTTTTAAGTTTTAAAGTAAAATTAGATAATATTTAAAATAGTATTTTATTTTTGTAAAACAAAAAGTTTTAATAGATGTAAATTATTTTAAATGCCATTTACTTAGTTGTTGAAAGTGATCACATCAGACAGATCGTTTGTATCCTAACTTTTTCTAGAACCTAAAGTTAAATACGAACTTTAAATTAGTTTGATAATTTGACATCTAAGCACATACTAATATAGAATTAATTGGTTCGACTTTCATGAATTATTTGAGAATTATCACTAAAAACATTAAAGTTGTAAGTTGCTTTGAAACCGTAAAAACTTTGTAAAAAACTTGTTAAAAGTTTTATCCAAATATTTATTTGTTTACTCCTAATTTATTTTATACTAGCTTTTGCCAGCGGCTTCGCCCGCGTGTGTGTCGCAAACTATACCACAGAAAGGTACTTCCGGGATAAAAAGTATCCTATGTGTTAATCCAGGTTACCAGGTCAAATTAGGTACATTCAAATCCTTTCAGCCATTTTTATGTGATTGAGTAACATCATCATCTGCCTAGCCTTTTCCCAACTATGTTGGAGTCGGCTTCCAGTCTAACCGGATGCAGCTGAATACCAGTATTTTACATGGAGCGACTGCCTATCTGACCTCCACAACCCAGTTACTGGGTAATACGATACCCTTTGGTAAGACTGGTTGTCAGACTTTCGGGCTTCTGACTACCCGTAACGACTGTCAAAGATCCACGAATGACAGCCGGGACCAACGGCTTAACGTGTTTTCCGAGGCACGGAGGGATCTCGATATGTAAACATGGTCACCCATCTACAGACCAACCGCGTCAAGCGTAGCTTAACCTGACCGATCGACCTGTGCGACTTTTATTATTTAGCCACGGGCCCCTGCTTTTGTGTGATTGAGTAACAAACATATAAATAGGATAGTAGATATTTTGTGGGTAATGCATATATTTATCTTCTTTCTTCTAATACTTATATAAAATTCTCGTGTCACAATGTTAGTTACCATACTCCTCTGAAACGGCTTGACCGATTTTTATGAAATTTTATATGCATATTCAGAAGGTCTGAAAATCGGCTACTTTCTATTTTTCATACCCCTAAGTGATAAGGGTGGCCCTCTCCAGATTTTTTTTGGAATCGAAACTTACGCTGGTGAAACCGCGGGGCGCAACTAGTAATATTCTATAATTGTATACATAACATTAATAGAAATACTTATACGTCTTACTTCACTGTTCACTTTCAGATAAGGATTTTTAATTGACAGGCAACAATTCAATTCTACGAATTTGCTTGTCACCGACATACCGTAAACTCAGCTAAAACGTTGGCTGTTCATTAACGTCTTGGAATTTTATTTCAATTCAAAGGAATTACGCTATTATTAGTATCTAAGCTATGAGCAGGGGTTTATAATTATAACACGAAATATCCTTTCAATAAAACGTTTATAATTGAAGAGATTCGTTACTTAAATTTTTAGTAACCACTGCTATATTTGTCATCAAAAGTATGTAATTTTTTTAGGTAGGTACCTATTTGTCTACACCTCAGAACTCCAGGAACAATTGTTCAAACAATTTTCTATCCGTACATCCTTATTGATTCTAAAGACGATAACCCTAAGAAAGTGCCAGTATTATGATGTGTGTGAACGGTAAAATTGAACGGTCGATAAACTGTCAGTCGATATGAGATCGACGTTGTATCGATTGCTAACGATTCTCGTGGTACAGGGTGCATTCCAAGAACTGAAGCTGTACGGTTCCCCGACACAGGCTGAAGTGCAGTGTGTCAACACGTTCGAGGTAAGCTGATTTTATTTTATTGTAAATTTTGAATATTAAATGAAGCCCGAAAAGATTTATAAAAAAAAACTTTTCTTTTTAAACTCCTTTCGTCAATTTTATTGATGACCTTGCTCTTTTTTGTTTATTAATTTAAAAATAGTTATGTCAACGAATTTTCATTCAAAAAAAATCCGTCATAGGGCTGATTTTTCAAGAGCTAGACTTTTATCTCAAGATTAATTGTGAAAAAACTTAAACTTTTTAAGTTGACATAATTTTTATACAAAAACTGACAAACCGAAATATTTATTCTTCAGATAAATGTTATCAGACATTGAAAAATCAGTCCTAAGAAGGATTTTTTAATATTAAGATAAGTTTGGCGAGTGTACGATTATTAAATCATCTTGAAAATTCAATTTAATGCAGTAAATATGCAATTGAAGCCACAACCATGATATCTGTTCCACAGAGTTCACAGAAATGTACAATTTTCAACGTTTTGACAGGAATCCGGCGATGGAGACGAGATTGACATTGACAATTACTTGGTGATTACAAAAACTATAATTGATCGCTTTTCACCAAATGCTGTCACTAACACGGTGTGATTATTAAGTCCTAATTAATTCACTGTTCATTAACTGTTACCCTAATTGTGTACCCACTAACAAAATTATTGTTAGATCCTAACACAATTACATAGGTAGGTCTTTTGAGTGAATATCAATCGCTGACACCTGAAAGCTAATTACAAAATCAAATAAATTATTATTAGGTGCACAACCCTTACACAGTTTTAAATTAGGTAAGTTCAAGGATACAAATTATTTCATAAATATTTTACTAGGTACATAGAAATTTAAAATTCTTTTATACCTATCTATGCCAGGTACCTACCGTAATAATTGTTCTTTATTACCCACATGAGATTTGTACAATCTTAACACAGATTTTTGTGGGTGTCTAAAATAGGTATCATATAACAACTCCAGAAGGCTAATTCTCGTAATTTAAAACGTTCAAAATCTAGTCGCAGTCTCATCTTGGCGACAAACAAATGACAAAAACTTGTCAAAATGTAGGGAAATTAGAGGTATTTTTGACAGATTGAGGCTGAGATCAGACTGTGAACGTTCTTAAAATTACGAGAATTGCCCCTCTGAAATACGAATCAGTCAAGAGGTGTCGTACGACCATAGGGGACACCCTGGGGTAATTGCTTAAGACACTATAAGTAGCAATAGTTTTCATTAGAACAGTTCAACAATATTCTTTGCGTGATTTACGTTATTGAGCAGACAATTTTTTCTAACATATGAAGCAATGGATTAGCAATGATCCTTCAAAATGCTTCAGATGGAGATTGATAGTGTGTTACGGAATTTAGGGTGCCTGTTGGAATGAAGTTCATTTCGCTTTCTTGAAAAGTGTCGTGACGGTCACGTAACGTAACGTTATCATTTATAAAAAGCCGTATTATGCCAATAATAGAATCGAGATAGAAAGTACCCCACTCAACGGTCTCGTAGTAATAATAAGAAGTACAATAGTAGCTATCTACAAGTCATCGACATCGTTTAACACAAAGATGATCTTTATTACAACGCGGAGATAATTCCACTCGTCCACTAACGTGGTATGTGCTGCAATAAAACAAATTGCCCGCAAAATTAAACTTGTTTACTTAACTAAATGGGCACAAATAGACGCCCAAGGATTTATTTTATTGGTCCTAATGTCCGTAACGCTTTCTGTGATACTTATTTCTAAATTGAAACTGGCCGGTGCAGTAAATAATTTTGTACGGGAACTAAAATTATAATGACCAAAACCGCTTTAGATAATTCGTCAACTTCTTGGAATAATCAGCCTATAATGTTTCCACTGCTGGAACATAAGCCTCCACACACGAGAGGAAGTGGGCCGTAATCAACCACGCGGGTCCAGGACGGGTTGGTTTTTGAGAAGTAAAACAAACCAAATCTTTATAAAACGATTCATGGATCTAAATCTAGGGCTGGACATACAACTGTAAGAAATAAATTGCCAAACATTTCATGAAATTGGAGAAAATCTTCCGATTTCTTTTATTTAACTAAGCGAGTACCGATTTGTCTCAAAACAATGTCCTAATCGTAAGTGCTTCAAATTGCTTAGTAGTTGATTAACACGAATTCAGTCGCCTTTAAATAATATTGTCTTTCTGTAGGCGACTCGCACGAAATTAATTTATTTGTGGGCAAATCGACAACTCCAGAAATGTATATTAAGCAATTGGCACATTTTGAATGTATAAAACATGAATGGACAAAAACTACTCAAAAAGGAAGACACGTCACTAGGTACCTACGTACTCGTAAAACAACAAAGTACCTAACTATCTGCCAACATGGACATAGCCAATATATTCACTTGACATGCGACCGATCTAGATCAGATGATTTCTAACCTCCGTTATACGTTGACACTGTCAAGCACAAACAGTCATATCGTAAACAAACTCGGTAGTAGAACATCGGATTGCAATCATATGGATTGAGGACTTAGTGAGAAGCGGGGAAGCAAAATATATGTATTTTAGTTTGTAAATGAAATAATTGACTTGCAATCTGTGTGCTATTGTCGCCTTAGTGCTCAAACACTCGAGCGGCACGACGACAGAGCGACAGAGGCAACTGCAACCGTCGACGAGTGTTGACGGCTGCCGTCGACAACATGCCGCTTGCGTATTTGAGCACCGGCCTCAAATAAATGAGCGGCGACGCATCGACGGCTGCCGTCAACACCCGTCGACTGTTGCAGTTCCTGCTGTCGTAGACG
This sequence comes from Gortyna flavago, assembly GCA_963669345.1. NCBI lineage: Eukaryota > Metazoa > Arthropoda > Insecta > Lepidoptera > Noctuidae > Gortyna > Gortyna flavago. Next base: position 12,631,281 of record OY770136.1, on the reverse strand, counting down.
CGTGTCACTCGTGTGGTATGCACACTTACACAATTAGATAATGATTTATAGCCACACTGGCGTTCCAAAGTTGCCTGGAATATTATATTAATATTATTATCACAGAAAGCGATATAATTGGCCAGGTCGTCATTCCAAAGTTTCATTTGTTCTATTTCTGATCAAAAAAAGGTCTCGATACTTCTTCGATTGACATATAAACCAATGCTAATTACTTATTGACGTCTGATTCTACACTTTTCTACATTTCAATAAATTTTCAGAAAAGAGTTACTATGAAGTCACAGCCCTCCACATTTTACTTTCACCGGTACCGCTTCCTGGTGCACCCAAACCGCACCCTTACCATAGTTAACGATGTCACATTGTCAAGTGAAACTGCATCATACTGTCGTGTTTACACCCGGCATTAGACATCAACTTCAGATAAACCACAGCACAGATGCTGAGTGTAACAATACCTGTGTTCTGTATAAAAATAGTAATTATGCACATTTTTAGCACCAATGATTTTATTTAAAGTTAACATGTGCGTGTGTGTTCTAGACATCAAGTCTTAAAGCCAATAGGTACCTACTAAAATTAATAAAATAAATCGACTCAAAATCAGAATAACTGCGGACATAAGGCCAGTTTGCGAGTCAGTTCAGTTGACAATAAATGTTCAGTCACTTGTCTTTCACTGGCCAAATGTACGAATAAATTTGAAGACTCAAGACAGTTCAGTACTGACTGACTTCTTGAACACTTCAGTCAGCAGCACAAGCCGCTAAACTAACTCGCAAACTGGACTCGTGTCCGGAGCCCCTAAGGTTGATTTTGCAGCAGAAAAAAGCTGCAATTCATATTCAAGAACAATCTATTCCCAACACTCTAGGACACTAATGTGTAGGTACCAAAACACCATTAAATTTATCCCATATTACTAATGTGTGCTTTTATAATTTCTAACGTGACGATAATATTTTGGACGTCCACGGCAGGGAATAAAATGTATGGAAATACGTCCACGTTACAACATTATCGTGGATGGAAAATTAAAAGCGTCTTCATTATTATATTAGTTCACGATAATATCGTCACGTTAGAAATTATAAAAGCTCACAATATGAGATACGTTCAGCACGAATTCCCGCTTCCCCTCCAAGATTCGGTACCTAATCAAACCCCAACGTATCCAAACGTTCATAAGTACAAACTTCCTTGGAACCTTTGTTCGCGACACTTGTGTGCCGCTATCGTGCGCTAACGACCCTCGTGTTCACAGAATAAGTAACTACGTACTCCGGAACACAATAGTCAAAGCGAGATTCACGTAATTCGTGTAACAATACTAACAATATGGTAGTTGAGTTTTATGGGTTTTTAGTTGCAGATTTTAAGGGAGACGGTATCTGTAATTATGGATGCGAAAAACCGGTAAACTGGGGTCCGGATAACATGAAGGTTTATTAAAAATTGAAAAAGATGGTTCCAATTATGTTTGAAGTATTTTACTCTGCCCCACCAGTGCGACAAAATAGGTATAAATTGGGTTAAAGTAGTGGCAATGAGAACCCGGAAAATAGGCAAAATTCTTCGTAACCAAAGAATTTTGTCTATTTTTTAAAGTATATATATAGAAAAATTTATTGCTGTAAGTACTACAGATGATTTGTGATAAAAGTACGACAAATACCTAAGCCTGAATAATTGATAGTATGATATTGTACCTATAATTTAAATTAAGTCACACTTACTCACTAATAATTCTGTGTGTATCACAATAACCACCTAACACCTGAACTAGCTCCACGTGCTTCAAACCTAACAATAACATTTTAAAATAACACCTATTCACAAGCTTCCCATTGTACAACAGAACACGCTTTAATCCAAGTGGAACTGCATATTAATCATATGTACTATTTACTAACATCTTAACCCTAGAAAATCCTACTGCATTAATTCAAAGACAAATCTTCTTGTTTAGTTAGTACTCCCGTCACTAATTGCGGGGTTACATGGTGAATATTTGAACACGCAAACGCCCGGTCCTATGTAATCAGGAGATTAGGAAAAGGGGATGGTGTCCAGAAATGTGTACCGAACCTTTCGCTAACCTCGGAAATGGCTACCCTGGATTTGATGACATTTGAATTTAAAATTTTGATCACCATTATGTCTGGGACTCATTTAAGTAATTGTTTTAGGGTTGAAATTAAATTGATTCTAAGTGAGGTCCTGAGAGTGCATAATTTGGTTCAAAGATGGGAAAACCAATCTAACTTTACATTGTTGGGGTTTCGAAAATATGAAAACGGTTTTGGAAATTTTTACTCCATTAGTATTTCAACCAAATAATAATTTCCATAGACTATCGGTAGCTACTCGCAAGTGTGCATACACACGAGGAGACACGCGTCGATGACATGGGCAACTGCAAGTGCCGACGCGTGTCGGCGCCGGCTTCGGTGGCAATCGACGACGCCGCTCGATCGGCTTCCCGTTGCATCTGCGTTGACGCATGTCGCTCGTGTATATACACACTAAGGATAACATCATCTCCACTAAAAAGTGTGGTCTGTCTCAAAGATTCAGATTTGTGTCGCAGTATATGCAGCCACATATTCTTTTTTCACTTATCTTAGTAATCAGTAAGTTATTGGATGCAGGTCGACCAAGAGGAAGGTGATTCTGAAGGCTCGGGAAGGTATGGCACCATACCGCCCTTTCCACCACCACCGCCAGGATTGGATGGAGGTAAGTTTACCTAGTTATTGTTTAGAGATACTTTGACGAGTTTTCCTGGTTAAGTTCTACAGCAATATTCATTTCTTCCGATAATCAATTTGTTGCTGTGTTCAGGCTGGAACATTTGAGTGCCGTTTTATTTAGCTTGATCTTTGTTAAGCCTGTATTGTATAGGACTTCGCTCGTTTACCATTCAATATCATAAAAAGGTAGTATGCTAGGACTTACCAAGTGTTACCAGTCTTACCAAGGGATATCGTGTTATCCAATACCTGGGTTGCGTCAGATAGGCAGTCGCTCCATGTAAAATACTGGTATTCAGCTGCATCTGGTAAGACTGGAAGCCGACCCTCAGATATAGCACTTTAGTAGGTAGGTACAGCAATAGAAACGGTTTCCCTACTTGATTTCGAAAGTTGTTGATTCGATTTTTATTATATCGAACACGGTGTGTCGATAATTCAGTTGTACAATGTTTTATTCCATCGATGCTGCTTTATTGTTGCGATGCAACGTTTGTGCGAAAAATCCTGTTGCGATAAACCCTATTTACAGCGATTTCTCATTAGTTCGGTAATTTATTAGTTCGATATAACAAAACTAAACCCAAGTCTAACCTCCAGGTGTCATAATGACTGATACTAGAGAAGCTCTTTAGTAACTTTCTCACAATGGAACTACAAGTACCTGCTGCTACAACGCTAGTCTTGTAATGTTGTTGGCCTATAGATATATTTTTATCGTGTTACATAGGTGCCACATATAGTTTTAGAGGGGCTTGTGGCAGAATAATAATAGCCGCATGGGTCGATCTTCAAGGTTAAGCAACGCTTGCCGAGGTCGGTCCCTGGATGGGTGACCATCCATTACATACCGAAACCTCTCTGTGCTTCGGAAAACACGTTAAGCCGTTGGCTCCGGCTGTCATAATGTTCATCTTTGACAGCCGTTACGTGTAGTCAGAAGCCCGAAAGTCTGACAACTTTTTTTAAGTAAGGCTTTTTTTAAGTAAAACTTTTAGTAAGGCTACGCAGGGGATTATTTGATAGTAAAGTTTCATAAAGCTTGTCTTCAAACGACTTTATCTAGTAGATTATTTTATATTAGGTGTCAATGAACACTTTAATAAGCCTTGTTAGACACACTTCAATCACGACGGGCAGATATAAACAATCGACCAATTGACTGGTCAATCGATTTGTCCGATGAGGAATGTCCGTCCCATAATTATTATTAGTTAGATCCCTCACTATAGTGAAAACAAAAGGTTTTAAAATCAATTGTTTTATCTTTATTTCAGGTTACTCGTTACGATTGAAAGGGGAAAAAGGAGAACGTGGACCAAGGGCAAGATGTTTGACTAATAATATTTTTTAAATTAAATAATGATTGATCTATAACTTCAAATGGATTTTCTACTAGTAAACGACTATGCATTATACGTTATGAAATAATGTTGCATGTTATAGTGAAGGTTAAAATATAGGTAAGTAAATAATAAATATACCTAGTTAAACGTTTTCATCAGATTTATATTATCAGAATTCAGAAAATTCGTGTGAATGTTTTACTAATTTCACACAACATATTAAAATTCCAAACCTATTTTATTAATCTATTAATTCCAAACCTATTTTAAACCACTCAAAACATCCCTAGTTCAGTATTAAATCGCATTTAACGCTGAAACGACATTTTTCAGAGCGATTAACATTTTTCAAACAATAGAGGTGTAGATTTAAAACGTCATTTAAATTCCAAAATGCCTCACAGTATAACCATTTATTATAAACAAATATGTGATCGGTAACACATAGCGGATCGTTTTCATACAAAAGGCGGTCGTTCATTGTATTGTCTTTAGATTTATAGCGGCCGTCCAATAGAAATTGTGTTTAGGTGCTTTGTACAGACGCCAGCACATCAACCTACTACAATCTGTCAAATTTCTTTGATAGATTTTCAACTTTATCGCTAAAGCATAAGGTTCAAAGTTTATTGGGAAAATGTGACAGTTTCGGGTAGGTTGATGTGCTGGCGTCTGTACATGCGTATGAATATGGTAGATGTTATAGAAAAAATGTAGTGGAAAATGTAACGAAGTTTGAAATTGGTAGATTAGGTGTCGGAGCTGTACCTATAATGTGCTGCTTTTTATTACAGTAAGCATAAAGCATAACTAATTTTAGTCAAATGATATAAAACATTTTTACGATCAGATCAAAGTCTATACAAAACATGACAGACGTACAGACGCCAGCACATCAAGCTACTACAATCTGTCAAATTTCTTTAATAGATTTTCAACTTTATCGCTAAAGCACAACGTTCAAAGTTGATTGGGAAAATTTGACAGTTTCGGGTAGCTTTATGTGCTGGCGTCTGCACATTATGTAATACTGAAGTAGCAACATTGAAAAGTGCATTGAAGGTGAGAATGAATAAACTAAATCTTCGCAAAAACAAATTGTGTCCCTTCGTTCCTTTCCCATAGTAACAAAGTTTGAAGGCTTGACACCAACAGTATAATATAGAGACCATTACGTCGCACATAACTCCTCTGTGTTGCAGTATCGTCATGACTCCACACACTGTTCACACTCGAAACTGTTACGCACCCCTGACTATGTGCTAAGGGTGTATAAACACGTTATAATGTAGGGAATGAGAATTTATATAGTGGAAAATAGTATCACTGCCATCAAAAATCATACATCGCTTCGGCGTGTAGTAACTGAAGTCACCTCACTATCAGATTGATATAAGGCCATTATATCACACTTAACACTGTGTTTGCCTATCGTTACAACCATTCACACTGCTCACACTCGAAACTGTTACGAACCCCTAACTTTCGTGTTAAGTGTGTATAAATACGTAATAATGTCAGCAATGAGAACTTATCGAGTGAAAAATAGTAGGTAATATTATCTTCCATCAAAAGTCGTACGTCGTAACTCAAGTCGCCTCACTAACATAATGATATAGAGACCATTCACAATTCTACGCTCTGTGTACGCACTAGAAACTTTTACGCAACCCTAACTATCGTGTTAAGGGTGTATAAATACGTAATAATGTCACAAGTGGGAGTTTATAGAGTGAAAAATTGTATTATTCTTCCATCAAAAATCATACGTCGTCTCTTCGGAGTGCGTGCTCCGTATGAACTCACGTCGACTCTCTAACAAAATTATATAAGGTCATAATGTAGCACTTAAGGATGTGTTTGCTGATGTTCATGACAACCCTACGCTCTGTTTACGCACTTGAAACTGATGCTCGACCTTAACTATAGTGTAAGGGCACAGGTTAGGCGCGAGTAAGAAGGTCGGTATAAATATTTTGGTAACTTTTCTTTTGTTTCAACGTCATGATAATAATCGTTTGTATATGTAGACAGGTCCTCAAATAAAATGCTAATAAGAGTAGGCCGAAAGATACGTTCAATACCTTTTTCTTCAACTTCAAGCTTTAAAAGATCATAAGAGAATGTACAAAAAGGCACTACTACATTTAAATTTGTAATTTATAATATCGTTTGAATAATAAAGAGAATTCTATTTTATTATATTCTACTACGGAAAGCAACAATATTGTATTTGGCAACTCTAATATAAGATTATGTATACAGGGTGCCCCAGGGGAATCAATAAGAGGTCCGCCGGGTCCACCCGGACCTCCAGGCCCACCGGGTCTGTCCGGCACTCCAGGAGTAGTCGCTGAAATATCTGGCTCTGGTGATGATGTAAGTATAACTTTATAACCCATTATTTGTAAAACGTTAACATCGTCATTTCAGTCCGAAATGCACTCACTGCTGGGGAGTAGCTTTTCTTTTCTTATTATTAAATATATTACTTATTATTATATTAATATTTATTAATAATTAATATATATTAATTAATTAGGGACGTCTTTGCCCAGCAGTGTGACATTAAGGGCTAAAAATAAAATATAGATTAATGTCCCAATGATGAAGATCACTACTCACTTAATTATTTTAATTTATATAACTGTCACAGTTTTAATACCCTTCTTTCAACTCTACCCAGCTTAACTCCTCACATCTCCTAAATATTTTCGAAATACCCAACAGTTTCTTATTTACTCAGACATAAATATTAGACTGTTGGCTACAACCACAACGTGTATCCCAAAACCTTGTCTAGCCACTAAAAAGTACAATGAACTTCATATCTGCAATACCGACATCAGCCTCAGAATTAATTCCAAAATGCTATCATATTTCGATGTGAATACGACTCATTTAGTTCGTTTCGAGGACGTCTAAACAAGACCTCGTTACCGCCCAATATGAATAGGATACAGCTACAGAATAGAAGGATTCAGAAGGTCGGCTCCATTCCATACAAAAAGCGAAAACTCACGCACTCACAGACACGTGTCTATAGTCTGTTCCAAGAGTATCTAATGAAAGTTTAAAAAACCCCGCTCAGGTTAAATTCTTACGCAATTACTCACTAAAGAGATTTTTTTTAGATATTCATCTGTATTTTCTAGGTTTCTAAATAAAATGTCTTACCACTTTTTTCAACAAAATTATTGTTGAATAAAATTATTAAATTGATTTGAAAAATTACTACGAAAATTTCGTTTATAAAATTAACCTCAATTGTCAAATGAAATACATCTTTAATGCGATTTAAAATTAGATTTTTAGGTTTCAGTTTTCGAATAATCAAATCAAGGGACTCAATTAGTTAGTGACACGTACTATTTCTGATCCATTTATTTACATTTTTATCAAATTCCTTTGGAACGTCCTATTTATAGACCGACCGTCTACATCGACTGTCATTAATTTGACATCGCTTGAGATCGCTTTACGTTCTCGTCAATGTGCGCTTGCGCTTTTTGTAAGGAGCTGGCCTTCTGTACCGATCTATTCTGTGACAAAGCCCTGCCCCCTGCCCATATCAAAGTCTAGACCGCAGAGTTCTCATTTAGCCTGCGGACATCACCTGCCTCCCCTCGTAAGCAAGCGTACAAGTAGGTACCTTGGTTGTGGTGGAATTAGTGGAAAGGGGCGGACAAAAAATCGCACTTCCTCTACATATAATTTAGTCCACCTCATAATTAAAAAATTGATGGAATAGTGCACCGATTACTTTTTACTGCTGTGAATTCTGTAAATAAAGCAAACCGTAATAATTAATCTATCATATAATTAAGAACTCGCTAAAAGCGATACTATTGGTAACTAAAACGATGCGATGTTGAACATGATACATTCCAGGAACTGGGCTGGACAGTTTCCTAAAAGCAGTGTTTTGATATTGTGACGCTGTATCAACATAAAGTTAAGTGTCGCTACTGGTGAAAATGTTACATTCTTTTATTTTCTTAATTTCATTAACATACATATTAATTACATTTTAAATATTTTTATTTAAAAAATATAGTAATAGCCCACCGATTTCGGGAACTGGGTCAAAGCTACCGGTGCGGTTGTCAGGATTTCTGAGAGAGGAGCTTCCTAACCATACTCTAGAAGCACTAGATTCAGCTGCCTAAAGAAAGCGTCTTGGCTATTATGCCATTATTATTACCTACTCGTAGCTAAGTTCTGACTGCCATCGACTGGCTCGGGCTCGGACGACAGGCATCTGGGCAAAAAGAAGACATCACTATGTATTCAGACTGTTATTCGTCATTATTATCTTCAATAATATCTCATTCATTCTTTTACGAAATCAAAACAACAACAACATTACTTGGCATTCGACATTGAACAATAACGACGTCAAAATTGCTTGATTCACAAGTTCCAGTATTCCAAGTTTCCCTTCACTTGCACCAAACTCCATGAACATAATAGCACTATCTCTGCTTACTCCGGTGGTCACAGTGTGCGTAGTTGTATCTAACATGAACTTGAATAGCCTATTGAAAAACAACTTTTTACATTATTCTCGGTCACTTGAGAGTGTAACATGAATACAGACTTTGTTGTTTCATTTATTTCGTTTTGCTGTGATAGTGTTTTTAAATGGAGTTGGTTTTCCATTTCTATGTGGGCGAAATGGAAAGTTGGATTTATCTGTTTCTGCTTTGTATTTACATATTTTGTTTTTGGTCTATTTTGCTTACTGTCTTTATCTTGCAAGGTCGTGTTAATGTTTTAGCAAATTTTTATCAACTACCTTCTGTCCGCGGCTTCACCCGGCTTTGGAAATTAACCTACGAGAACGTGCTACCGAAACAAAAAGTAACCTATGTATTTCCCAAGGACGCCATCTATCTCTTTGCCAAATTTTATAAAAATCTGTTGCGTAGCTTAGGCGTTAAAAAAGTCACATATAGAGTTACTTTCGAATTTAAAATATTACCCTCTTACTAACAAACGTATCATAGCGTCTTTATAGTTAGATACACAACACTTTGTCTTCTTCTTTCGATAGTCAAATTCCTGATGAATGAAAGAGAGAAAACGGTGTGTAACTATTCATCTGATATAATACGTTTATTAGTAAGGTGGTTTGTATTTATGGTGAGACATACGCGATAATTCGTTCTTTAACTTCAACGTCTCTCTTGGGCTTTTTTTTAACGAATTCTTTTCATTATCGTCTTACCCTTTCTGAGACCGCCACAGCATGTCTTCTTTTCAAAATTTTCGTATCAGGCTGCTTAAGTATTCAACCCCTTTTTAATAATTTTGTTTATACTATTACTGCCGATCTCACCGTGAAAACTTTCGTGAAGTGAACTGTCAATAGTGTGAATCCCCAGCATCAGGTGGAACGACTCCTTGACAACACTGATCTAGTGCGAAGACTAAAAAGTGTAAAACCTTTTGAGTTAGTTTGGTGCAATGTGAGTGATCTTTAAACTACACTACAGTGCAAATGCTGACTATTATACAGAACAAGTGAATCAAATATCTTTCCCTCAACATAGTTAATAAGAAAGACGTTATTGGACGATTTCTTTGTATTATAGTTATTACAGTTGCAGTTCAAATTAAATTACTTATTAGCTAATAGGATAGATTGTAATGTGAATAAATTACCACCGACTCATACTTTATAAGAGAAAAAAATGCTAGAATGACAGCTCACTGCAAGTTAACTTCACTTAAATTTTAACGGTGAGATTTTTACGGAATATTTATTAAAATTACATATTAAAATGTTCAACTTAAAATCACCCATTTCTAAGCACACTGCCACTGCCACTGCCCTCTTCTTATTAGAAAATATACCCATTGGCCATTGACATCACCACTTAAACTCAACTACCCAATTATATTCTGCGTTCCCATAAAATAAGGCATCCCTTATATTAAAGGACCTATAGTGAGACCATTCAATATTGGCGACTAAATTGGAACATTCTGCCTGTTACAGTCGTAACAAAGTTTATTATGCTCTTGGCGCCCGTCCTACATTCGATTTGACAATATCGATTCAATTGATTCGTTTTCGAAGAGGTTTTGAGTCGATCGTCGGTGTAACGAAGTTAACTAATCGAGTTCGCCAATCTCTATAGTCATTTATTTCTATTCTTTTAGTTTCTTGAGGACTAATTTCATTCTTGTTCTGAAGTACTCTCAATGATTGTCTGGGGCCTCTGTTTTTTTCTATTAGGATCTTATCTGACTGGATTATAATTATTTAGAAAGCATTTTCTTGAAACCACATCACGACTCAGTCGCCTTCTCTCTGAAATATAATAGATATTCTTGAGGAATACGATCTAATGAGGAGAATCTCAGACTTCGTTTCAATACGCTGTATGCTGCTGATATCGCTTTTCCCTAGATTCGCTGCCGATATCTTCATGCTTTCTTGAACTTTTCAATTGTATTTTCATTGGAACGGCACAGAATAATCTTGAATCTCAGATATCAGGGCTATTTATGAATTTATGGAAAAATATAAGCGACGAACCGTTACATACCTATGAACTGCTGATAACTTCCATCGAAGTAACTTATGTCTGATCAAACCGGAATGAGAAAGTTTATAGTGGATAAGACAGAGATTAAAACAGAAGAAGAACTAGCAGGGGATCGAGGAGGGGGGGGGGGGGGTCAGGGGGGTTCAGGGGATCAGACCGGAACAACTCAACGTTTTGATTCGTCAACGTCACATTTATTTTAACTAATTACATGCTTCTCTTTATTATTTTGACCTTACACTTTAATTTATCCATTATCACTCTATATCATACCACCAAGTTTTTCCTCTCCTTTCTACCTATGTAAGTAGGAAATATTTGTGTATCGGTCCATGTACTAAAACTGTATTATTATGTGTATTTAATTATTTATTTAAATTGTTATTTCTTTTTCTTGCACCCCTTTGGCAACTACACAGAGGAGTTCAGTCAAGGTTAGTGTACTTTTTCAATTTCAAAATTAACTATGGTGCGACTAACGCTAAAACAACTGGAGGCCAATTCCCTTAATTAAAAACGTTCAAAATCTAGTCGTAATCTCATCTCAGTGACAATCAATGTCAAAAACTTGTCAAAAATGTATTGAAATTAGAAGTATTTTTGATAGATTGAGACTGAGATCAGACTGTGAAAGTTTTTAAAATCACCTACGAGAATTGCCCCTCTGAATTTTAAAGAGTAAAAGCTATAAGCAGACACTTTAACTTCCCAGTATTAATTAACAAGAAAAAACAAAGCCCTCCTAAAATTCCTACACCCTATTTACATTAATGGAATAAAATCGGCAAAGCAAACTACACTGTAATATGGACCCCTATTAAGTGAAAATGCTTCCGGCTGAATGTGTTTTGCGTAACGATAGATAATGCTTGACACCCCTAATGAGGTCCGGATCCTTTGCAAACCCGAACACACCAACTTGGGGACAAACACTACACAAAGGCGAGGGTTGCCACTCGATAAAAATAATCACTTCTATTATGTTTGAATTACAGTTGGTCATTAGCTGCCGCACATGCCACGATTAAATGTGTAAATGTAGCTATAGTACCCACCTAATTCAACAAATTCAATTGGAACCACATTCCTATAGTGCAGAATTTGGCAGTGTGCCCCATTTGGCTCACCACCACATTAGTGTCCGCCTTGATCAATACAACAGACTATTTTGCTAATCGGTGTTTTGTTAATACTGCTGCCAAATAGTTGACAGAAAACGTCCGACTTTTCAATAATCTGTAGATCTTCTTTCTTTGTCTGGTAACAGTTGAAAGGATTTCTTCCTCATATTATTAATGGCTTCCTCATATTATTAATGGTCTTTCGAAGCACTATACTTTTACATCTTTGCACCAATGTAATCGTTTTCACGTTTTGAACAACTTATCTTGCAACTAATGTAATTTCTATACAGGCATTTGAAATGTGTATGCAACAAGCAGTGGAGTGGCATTCAATTTAATATAATATTTTATTTATTTTTGGTACATGATATTTCCGGGAATTCTTCTCAATGACATAGTGGATTAAGAGTACTTGACCCAAAAAATGTTTCATGGAGATTAACTTTGAAACAGGATAGTCGATTTTCGCTTGATTTGCCCTACAAACTAATCACTTAACGATCGATTCTCAATTTCTTTGAGAACCCAATAAATCTTCGACTCTTAACAGTCGAGCGAATAAACAAGTGCGTAGAATATTGATTAAGTATCGTTTTCTTCAGCAGCAGATATTTGGAGAGAACTACGCGTCACTCGGTCAATGTGGGTGCAATTCCAGCACTATTCTGTCTCTTCTGCAAACGGCTCCAGAACTAAAGGGACCGCCTGGGCCACCAGGAATAACTGGCGCTGATGGACGAACGGGCTCACCTGGATTGCCTGTAAGCACATATTAAGATCATTAAGAAACAGCAGATTTTTTTTATTTTTATAATAATTTTTATAGGTAATCAAATATACTTAACAAAATTAGACACTTGCTCTGAATTACAGAAAGGATGAGACCATAGCTTTCGAAACAAGTCCATTACAAAATGAAAAGAGTGAGCAGGTCATAATGTTACCTATTAGCTAAATAGTGTAACCATTTTATGAAGCTGCTAGCTCCCTAACTGGGTAGAACCTGTATCTTTAAAATAATGTATTTGGTAAGCATATAGATGACATTTGACATGACAATTTAAACATTACAGGGTCAACCAGGAACACCAGGTGAACGTGGTCCTCTTGGTCCTCGAGGAGATAAAGGAGACCGAGGAGATGGTGGCCCTAGAGGGCCTGAAGGTCCTACAGGTGCTAAAGGAGAGGCTGGGGTAGATGGAAGACCAGGTATCGCAGGTCCACCGGGACCACCCGGACCTCCAGGGTCTTCAGATTATAGTAACTTTGATGTAAGTGGAAAATTGATATTGATTTTTGCTTTTCAAAGCTATTTGAGCTTGGTTTTATAGCGTACCTACATGTTGCTGATACTTTTAAGTCAAGAAAAATATTATAAATTATATGAGAATCGTACTTAAGTCGTGACATCAGCAACTTGTATGAAACTTATTTAAAGTAATGAAAATAACCACATTTTTAAAAAGAAGTAAGCTATAGCAAAAATTGCAATTCATATGGTTTTATCGTTTCTCATGTGTGATTTGTGGTGTTCCGAGAAATATTCAAGAACTCATTATCTTTTAAAAAAAAACCTCTGTGACAGACGAACAAAAAGTGATATTATGAAGAATCTGTCTTTTTTCCTTTATGAGTCCGTTTTACCTTAAAGAAATACGAATCCTTACCATAAAAATAACTTTACTTAGAAGTGATGAAATAAGTATGAGACAAAACGAAACATGTATATATCTAAGCTAAAAATGTGTAAACTGTAATATTTTCTTTTTGCTATTGCAAAGTAGATTCATTGCCTAATTAATTCTAATGCCAGTGTGATTTTTATCATTTTCATGCCATCCATTTTTATAAATTTAGTCAAATTGGAAGCCTAGACAAATATACAAGGTAAGTTTTAGGAAACGTTAAATAGTTATTTTATCTGTCATTGTCGCTTTATCAAGCTATAAATCTAGGTTAATTTTATTACATATTAGTACAAAAAAACCTTATTGGTATATTATTATTTATTTTATAAGAGCAAAGTTAAAAGTATTAAAAAGACTTAGGGTACATGATTGGGTGAATTAATATCGATTGTTTTACAGTTTTTTGTGAGTTTTTATATATAGATAAACCCTTTTTTACCCAACTGCGCCAGAAAGAGGGTTATGTTTTTGTAAATAGGTATATGGTTAAACCACAAACACTGCTGCTAGAGTATCACAAATGTCCGTTCACCTGCACCCTTCACGATGTGATCAACGCCACTCATGCTGCAATTGATGTAGCTGCCTACTGGCCCCAAACAGTTAAAAAAAAACTGTACTCATAAGATAATAAAATTATGTAGAAAGTAGTATTTTTATGTTTTTTTTGCTGTCAAAACGGCAATGATTCACAAGGAGACTACCAAAAGAATCGATCTTCGGTTCCCGATTACCTTCATTGTTGAATCACTTTGTTTGTGACTGAAACGAATTGCTTTTCGGAGGCAACGATTGTGCCCGCTTTAGCAAACAAACCACTCCGAATAACTTGGGCAGAAGTGTGAAAGTAGCTTGTTCACTGTTGATTTATACCGACGACAGGCCCAGATAAGGGAATTTATTTGAAAACCCCTCGCAAAGTTTTGTCATGTGTATCGTTCTATAAAAAATTATTTGAATCTTCCTGGAGGCTTCTTTGTTGAAAGTTGTACTGTTATTCCCGGTTTGTTTATTCCTCCAAAATATTCTAAAAAGGGGAAAAATTGGACTTGTTTTTTTGGACAAATATGAAGGTAGGTTTTTCGATATTAATTCCAATTAAATCACGTTTTATTAAAGTTATAATCGTAAAATCTGGGCTATAACAAAGTTTTAGTGCTTGAATAAAAACGAGCATAAAATCTGTCCATTCAATAAACTTTTTAGGTATTCTGCCCATTTGTGTAATTTATTAACCTATATAATATGTATACGATTTTTTTTCGGATAAATTATAACATAACGCCTGTAATCCCCGAAGGAGTAGGTAGAGGTTTACGTGTACAATCCACCCGAAATGTTAGTTTTTTTTATTTTAATGCTTAAAAATAATATATTTTTTTATAAAACAGGAGTCCCTCCTTGGTTCGTATGGAGGTGCTATTGGCAGACCTGGAGCCCCAGGACCTAAGGGTGATGCAGGCCAAGTAGGACCTATAGGCCCACAAGGTGAACGTGGCTTCCCAGGCCAGAAAGGAGAGAGGGGACAATCGGGCATCGGTGGAGCTAAAGGAGATAGGGTAAGTACAACTTACGTAACTTTAATTGCTACGAACCTATATTGATATTGTTTCGACAGTATATTTAATTCGACCCTGTAGAACAAGGTTAGTCTCAAAAATCTCTTCTTATTACATTTCATGAAGGGTTTTGTATTTTTTTTTATGAACCCATTCGAAGCCGTGATACAAACAAACAAATTTATTTTTAAATGCTTATAATGAGTGTAACAACATAACTTAATTACAATATTTTCATCAGATTATTATATACAAATATGTACAAACCTAGGTATATTTAAATGGCTATGTGATTGTGCCCATAATTTTTGACATAAGTAGTTAAATTATTCATAGCTTATTGTCGCCTATTTGGAAGATAATCTCACACCAATTATGTACCTATACTGACCATTATTGATGTGATATTATCTTCCATATTTGATCATGATAGTTGGAAGGAGAGAGTATTATAGTATTCAGTTATATTTGTGTTCAGTAATATTTGCTAATGATGGAACACAATACCTATAATAGATCCCATATCGGGTGATGAGTTAGTGGTTGCCTACCTATTTCTTTATCCATGGATGGCGTTGTAAAAGGCAGCGCAGTTGTGACAAATCTGGGAGATTAAGACCATTATTGTGAATACACACGATCGACTCGCGTCGACGACAGAGGCAACTGCAACCGTCGACGGCTGTCAGCGACTGCCGTCGACGCGTGTCAGCGACAGCCGCCGATCATGCCTCTTGTGTATTTGAGCACCGTACTCAAAACACACGAGTGACACGTGTCGGCTTAGTAGGTACACTTAGTGTCATTGATTTTATACATTTGTGGGGTCTGAGAAAGACGATTTTTTAACAAAGGATGTCGTCTAGCTGATAGATAGATCTATATGTATTCCATCCGCGGATGAAACGTTACCATTTTAAAAGTCTTTAAAAACATTAACCTTTTAAAAGTCCTTGTCTAGGGAATATTTTAGAAGTTTGTAAAAGCTTAACACGTTGACTGCCATTCAACAGACACAATAAAAAATCCATTGTTCGCGGTCACCGGTGACCGCGTTGGCAGTCAATGCATTAAACATAACAAAACTGTTTCTTATTCAGCAACTGTAGACATTTTGCAGCTTGTGGTGTCAATTTGCATAAAACTAGTGATATCAAGACAGTTTCTATCATTGTTAAACCTACACAGGGCTACCCAGGACCTCAAGGAGAGCGAGGCTACAAAGGTGATCGTGGAGGTCCTGGATTGGATGGCAGGCCAGGAATACCAGGCGCTAGTGGCAGACCCGCTGACAAGGGTGAAAAAGGTAACTCGATATTCATTGCTAAACTTAAAAATATTAAACCTGAAGTCTCATACACACTAAGGGGTTTACTTTTAAACGATGATTAAAGTTACGTGTAAACATGAAAAAAATATGGTTAATCAGTCGCTAATCACTACTTAACTTTAAGCAACGTTTATAAATAAAGGGATAAAGGTTCATTAATTTTTTTCCGAGAAAGCCCAAATGATATACACACATTCAACATATACATTCAACGTTTCTACCTTATTTGATATTCTTATTAATAATTAAATAAATACGTATCATAGGTGAACGTGGACAGCCTGGACCGCCAGGTCCACCAACGGGTGGTGTCTTCAATCCTGATGACGCTGAATTCCTTATAGCTGGTATGAAGATTTTGATACACTCTCTTTTACTCCTTGCTCATCTCCTAGCGAGGCCTGCTAAGATGGGTTCAGAAAGAGCCCATAACAGTTGAACAGTACGTTTCTGCTTTAAATTAGCTTTAAAACTTAATCGGAATTTGATGTTATTTCCGAGAATTATGACGATTCCAGTACTATTGAAAATGCTCAGATTAAAGTTAAACTATTAGCTATCCGGCCATCAGTATGACCTACAATATTTGCTGAATATGTGCAATATTTGAACCTATATGTTCATAATGCATGTATAAAATAAATAATGTTTGAACGATCACAAATCAATCAAATACGCGATTACATAAACAAAGTTCTAATCAACGACCAATTTGATGACATTGTGGCTCATATTTTAAATTATATTGATACATCCCGAGACCCAAGGGGTGGCTTTTACCTTAGCCAGAGGCTAAGCATTGCCATACAATGAGGTAATGCCGCCAGTCTCTTGAGTACCTATATTACCAGTCGACAGCGATGCGGATGAATTTTTCGACGCTATATTTTAGTTAGTGAATAGTTTTAGTTTAGTTGGGATACAATTTTGTTATTTTTATTAATTTATTAGTATTAATTGTTATTTACTTACATATTATTTTAATTCTAAAGAAAAATTTTGGACTAGAACAAGTCCAATATTTTGTAAAATTATAGTTTTGTAATCAGTAATTGTAGTTCAATATTTCAAACAAAGAGAAAGATTGTATTATTATTGTTGTACAACACAAAGAGCTGTGAAAAAATTAATTGGCATGTTTATTAACAAATAGAAATTCATATTTAAAGGACAAAGGCAAGCTGTGGCTGCGTCGAAAGGAGACAAAGGTGAAAAGGTGAGGTTTTGAATTTATTATTCAAACACCAATTAGGTTGGGGCGAAATTTTGAACGCTGGAGGATCCCTCAATCTTGTATTCATTGATTGCATTATTATGAGTTGCGAGGTGACTTTCAATTGGATGAGAAGTTTTTAAGTCTATTATCGGATGAGGACCTTGACCTCATTTGTTACACGCAACATTGTAGTTATTTAAATTATAATTAACACTTTTAATTTCAGTTCATATTTTTAATTCTTAATCTTAGATATAATATGCTATTAAAAAAAGGAAGAAAAATATGAGAACTATGACAAAAATTTGGTTTTCATTGTGCTTGGAACGCCAAGCACGTATTTATTTTAGAAATCTGAAAAAACACCAAGTAAAAATTATTTACTTTATATCAACTAATTCAAACTGCAACAGGGTGAAAAAGGCGGTCGAGGTAACGATGGCCCTCCGGGTTTCCCGGGCAAAGATGGAAAGGCGGGTGAACGCGGTGACATTGGACCATCGGGCATGCCCGGCACATCCGGCCCACCTGGAACACCTGGCCTGAAAGGAGAGAGGGGAGAGAGAGGACCACCTGGACCTATCAGTGTTACTATGGCTGGATCTGATATTGTTACCATTAAGGTATGCTCAGTGAGGCAATTACCGTAATTTTAAGCACGTTCACAGTCTGATCTCAGGCTGAATCTGCCAAAAATACCTCTAATTTCCCTAAATTTATGAGAAGTTTTTCATATTATTACTTGTAACGCTAACGTGCCTTCATGTGAAATATTAGTTTCATATATCACAGTACCTATTATCAGGACCCTAAGTACTTAACACACTATCAATCACAATCTGTATTATTTTGAAGGATATTGCTAATCTATTGCTTCATATTAGCAACAAAAAAATTAAACCGCCGAAAAAACTGAAAAGCAAAAAATAAAAAACGACGATGTAAAAATTTATGCATGGTCATTCATTAAAAAAAATATATACACGTCGAATTGAGAACCTCCTCCATTTTTTCGTCGGTTAAAAATAAAGTATGTTCCGAAAATTTGTCTGCTCAACAACGTCAATAACGCAATGAATGTTTTAAAACTGTCAAAACAAAACCTATTGTTAGTGTTAGTGTGTTTCGCAATTACCCCGCTGATCAGTGCTAACCTCCAGTCTATTCATACGGTTAACAAAATCAAGATCATGACACTGACAATGAACTTTGATTACACGTTCTTGTCTTCTTTCAATATAATATACTCTGACCCCTAACTAATAAAAGTTAAATCGAAAAAAGACAAGCAATGCAATAAACTAATGAATTCGATATTGTGTAAAGAAGTTCAAAATATGATAATAGGGCGACAAGGGCGACGCTGGCTTGCGGGGAAGGAGAGGAAGACCTGGCCCTTCAGGACCTAAAGGAAATGTAGGGAACCCTGGCCCCCCCGGACCACCAGGAAGACCAGGAGATAAAGGCGATATTGGGCTGCCAGGATGGATTGTGAGTAAAGGAAATGTTTAAGATGCAATTAGACTGCCATCGGGACATCAAAATTTTAGGACTTTATTATTTTTACTTTATCTTTACTTTCATGAGGTTGCATTCTATTTTAACACTATCAATATCGACCGGTTTATGTCGACCGACGGTTATCTAGTTAAAGTGCAATAAGTAACAAGAAATTTTAAATTTTAATACACAATCTAATATGCTAATTGATTTTTATTATTTTTCCACCTGCTGCTCAGAATGCAAAGGTAAATGACCTTATATCTCTAACTGCAATCAATACAATCATACACTAATAGATATGTGCTCACCACGAAGTTTAATCGTTTCGGAAATTAATCACCAATCTGTAAACAATAAATGACAGCTGCGATCAACGTTTTTTTGTCATGTTGACAAAAAACGGTCGATCGCAGATGTCATTTGAGTCCAGCAAATTAAAAACAATCGCTTATAAAAATTATACTATCGACTTTATTTCGCGATTTAAAAAAATAGCATCACAGTGCGCATTTAGCCTTACTCATCATCAACTAATTGTTTCTCATTAGAGGTACTGTTTCAGGTCAGGATGTCGATGCCTTACATATTATGTATTTACAGGGACGTCCAGGTACGTTAGGACCACCAGGTCATCTGGGACCAGTTGGACCAAAAGGCGAGAAAGGGGATCCAGGAGTAAACATCTTGGATGTGTCAATGGTATGTTATTTCAATTAATGTCACAAAATAAATAATAAAAAAGTTTAAGTACAAAAGATAAATTTCTTTGCTTGTCATATTAACCAGGTAGGTACTCGATTAGATGTTCTATTTTCCTTCAGGAAATCAAATTTATGTACATAGATTGGATTTTTTTGGAACAACTGCACAAGTATTGCAGTACTATCTCACAAAACTGCTTGTTTACGCACTTCTCTTCCCACATTTTTTAGGGTTACGTACCCAAAGGGTGCCAACGGAACCCTATTAGTAAGCTTCCGCTATCCGACTCGCTCTTGGCCGGTTTTTTTTTTAAATAAGCAAATAAAATTTAATTCAGTCTATTACAAAAAAAACTTGTAGGATTTTAAAGTTCTCATAACTTAATCATGATTTCACACGTTTCGTTATTTTAAGAGGTAGCCCTCCAATAAATCCTTCGGAGACAATTCCTGTTGGTTCAGGCAATGGCTCCTTCAAACTGCAGGCTGCTGGTTCTACTGAGTACTTCTGTAGGACTGCTGCAAGTCCTGCCATTGACTGCATCTGTCCTAATCTGGCACCTGGAATAAACATTAAAGTTTTCATTATTATGTCGTTCTTTTTGTCGTTTTACTTTAAATTTTACTCCCTTCCTGTTGGCAGATTGATCTGATATTTAGTACACACCTTTAGTTTTGATACATTATCTAAGTATTTACATCATTATTTTCATTAAAACTGGTTAGCTTATTTTTTTTTTACTTATTTTTTATACAGTTGTTTTATAACACTTGAATCGGCACTCAAGTAGATCAAATTAATAAGAAAAAGGACTTACCAACACAAGACCGAGGTCCCTCTCTAAAAGGCAAATATACGAAGTTCTTGATATCTTCTTTTGTACCGTCACTAAATCTCTCAGGGTCAAACTTGTTCGGATCTCTAAAATACTTCTCGTCTCTATGGATAGCTTGTATAGGTATCATCACTTTAACATCATGATCGATGGTTAGGTTAATCTCTGGGAATGTATATTCAGATACACAGCACATTCTAATTAAATATCCAACTGATGGGTACATCCTCATTGACTCGTAGAACGCCATCTCCAAATATTTCATTTCTTTGATAGCATCGTACGTTAGCTTATTATTATGTTTAGCTAGAACTGTGTCTATTTTTTTTTTGTACTTTCCGCTGGTATTCAGGTTGGAATGCTAATTGATGTAAAGTGTAATTAGAGGCGGTTGACGAAGTTTCAAAACCAGCTCCGAAGAAAATAAACGCTTGTGCAGTCATTAATAAATCATCCATTTCTAAGGCGACTATTTTGGGAGATCCATCTGCATTCTTCAATTCAATAGACTCGCCGATAATTTTACCTTTCTGTCTGAACTCCAACATTAAATCTATGAAATCGTTTCTTCCTGATGGTTTATAGTTTCTATACTTGAGCACGGTTTGAACTAAAACTGTCATGTTCGCCTCTAACTCCGGGGATAAAAAGTGCATGTTTTCAAAAAATTATGGAAACATAATTTTCAGACACCTCTGTAAACCTCTGTCGAATCAAGCGCCATAAATCTCCGTCAGCAAAGAAAATATTCTTTAATAAAGGTTCAATAACTGTCTTGTGGCTATTGAGTCCTCTCGAGTGAAAACATTGGAAGTCGGTTGTAAGGATTCGTTTGATTATTTCCGGATCTCTTATTAACTAATTCTGGAGCCGTTCCTATGAAGAATCCGACAACTTTTTTCTCTGGATATTTGTTGTATGCTTCGGTAGCCATCATACACATACCTACTCGCGTTTTGCATGAACTGTTTCAAGTTTGTGCCAACGATAGGTAATGGGTTGTCATGTTTGATGCCTCTTTTCTTCAAATAATCGAATGTCCGCGTTCCATAGAAATACAGTGCTACTAAAGCGACTATCACCAAAATCAGGAACATTTTGTCTGAGTCAATTCATATACACACACGAGTTCTGTCCACACAACACGCGAATCACATGTAAACTACTAGCGGCACGAGTGCGCGTACCTATTTAACGATATAAAAGTGAACTCGGTATACAATAGGTACACGTCAGGGATATTATTCGTGTTATTTCTGTTTATTTATCAAAACAAAAACTGATTATCGCATTATGATAATTTGCACGAAAAAAAATATAAGCAAACTGATTTAAATGTTAATCCGCAAAGTCATGTCTTATGCGATAATAAATGTATTTAATGTGTGGGACTCGTGGCTAAGTAATGACAGCCGCAGGGGTCGATCCATCAGGTAAAGCTACGCTTGCCACGCTCGCTCCGTGGATCCGGTTAAACTGGAAGCCGACCCCAAAAATAGAAAGAAATAAATAAATATTCAACGTGGATCTACCTTACAAGGTCACTCGGATCATTAGCAATTTTGATAACTCCTTAGTACCACAAACTTGATTTTTCGAACCGTTGTTGCCGGTGGCATACCAACTAAAACAGGGAACCTATTGTTTTTTTTTTTGTAAATAATAACTGGATTAATTATTATACATATAGAAGGCAAGTATCGTTGGACTCGGTAGAACGGTAAAAGAAAAAACAAACGTCTCTTGATTTTTATTGCTATCTTATATCTTTAAAAGAAGTACAGCACGCTATTAAAACGTTAAATAAACTTTTTTCTTTCTTTTATAAACAGACATGCAAATCTTTGTAATATAAAATAAATAACTAAATGTCTAAAATGGAGATTACGATACCATAAAATAGAATATAAAGTGCTAATAAACTTTTGTCTCGGTGTGCATATAGCGTAACATCACATCCAATGAAAAAATATACTTACCATTTGATTGGCATATTTTGACCTCAATCAGTGTCCCATGAAGTTTCTTACCCGTTCTCGGTACTAAGGCTTTGGAATGGGCAACTAGCTTAATATTTCTTGCTGACCGACTCCTCAACTAATCAAAAGTGCCTATAAATGGTATAATTGAAATAAATGCTTTCAGTTTGATTTTTTTATTAAAACACTTAAGTAATAATTCAAAAGGTGACATTTTCAATCCAAAATCGGTCTATCTCAGCCACAAAAATTCCTTCAGTAAACTACAAAAGGTCGTGTTGACTGATTTTAAATTCAGTACACGCCCGTAACGGGCTGTTATGTAAATATAATCACATACAAAGGGACAGACAGGCTTAACGAACCCACTCAAATCTACTGTGACCCTAAAAACAGCATCCCAATTAATAAAAAGAGTGATTATAAGAACAGAGTAAAATTAAGTCTCACTAATGTTTTGGAGTTGTTAAAGAAAATATAATAAATACAATATAATAATAATAATATAAATATAATAAATACAAATTACAATGGGCGCTTTTCTACCAGAGATGAGATAGGTAGGTACCTATCTCTATTAGAAAAGTGCCGTTAAGGCGTGAAAAGGTAACAGACAGATATAGTTGTTTTCTAATATTATTAAGTATTTGTATGACTAATGTCAACTACTCATGAATGCAATTCAGGAGAATCAAGGTTCCTGACATAGCCCGAAGAATTACCAAACTTACGAAGACGTAGCGTTGGAAGGTCTCCCACAAGGTGGACTGATGACCTTGTGAAGGCCGCAAGAATTTGCTTGATGCGAGAAACACAGAACCGGTTGTAGTGGCGATGCTTGGAGGCCTACGTCCAACAATGGACGTCTTTCGGCTGAAATGATGATGACCAATGTAGGTCATAAATATAAATAAAAAATTACGAAACGGAAAATAATAATAGAGCCCAAGCAAAGAAACAAATAAAAGTAAAATCACATGAAAGGAATGATAACCAAATTACCAAATACAAAATTAGTTAAATTATAATTTAATTTAAACTGAAAGACATCTTACCTTGTAACAAAATATTCAACAACCATTGTTTTCCAAAAAACCATCTCTTGTATACGAAAAAGGGTAACTTCCCCTGTGTGACCCTAACCTCTTTATAGCGAAATTATCCCAAGGAGCCCCATAAAACAAAGTTACCCCAGTGCCGTAAACTGAGATTTTCTATGTCATCTGTAAGCTTACAACTTTGGAGTTTATAGGGAACTCGGTTTACCATGTTTATGCAGTTATATCTTTTGACTTATGAATTATACAGAACGTTAACTGGATTGACGTGACGTTGGAATTCGTGTTTTGAATACTTTGGTTCTCTTATTTGGTTAGATTCTTGTTCGCTTGTAAAAAACTGACCAATATTTTGTTCTTCCTGCTAGCCTTTACGAGAGCAATGATAGCCTAGTGGTAACGGCCCAACGAGACTAACGAGACGGACGGACGGACTAACAAGTTGTAGGTCGTGGGTTCGAATACAGGCAGGCGCTTTTATTTTATTAAATAATTTTATTACCACTGCTCTAAAACGGTGAAGGAAGACATCGTGAGGATACCGGTATGTCCTAGAACCAAAAATTCGAAGGGATGTGACAACGACCAACCCGTACTGGGCCCGCGTGTTGGATTACAGCCCACTCCCTCTCGAAAAGATTAGGCCCGTGTCCGAGCAGTGCAAAATTAAAAAATAAAAGTACCAATTGTTTGGGTAATTTTTTGTACTCCTCATTTACATGATGCAAGTTTCTAGCTTATGGTATACGTTAAAATTGAAGCAAAACATGACTTTAACATCGTTTAACTAAACACGCTTTAGACGGTGCAACTTCTATTTTTTGTTCAACTTATGCATAGTAAGTATTCCACAGACAATTAGAGTAGTAGCATAATATTAACTCTTCGTTTGACCAACTCAAGCATAATTTCAAAAAGTATTTTGTAGGAGTCAAGCAAACTATGTACCTATTTGTTTTGAATTGTTTGTGAATTCATAAAGATTTATTTCGGTGCAAAGATTAAAAACCGATAAAATATTAAGTAGTAGGTAGGTACAATGTACAAACCTACAGGTATCTGACCACTTGTAACCACTTTCATTTGAGATACGCAATCAAAATCCGATTGGTATTAAAAAACACCTTATTAATAGTTACATTATCTTTTACAGCTACCAGGTAAATAATAATATAACAAAAATACAGCGTCAAATTAAATTAGCTAGCGAAACTCCAACATAATTTTAAATAACAAACAAAAAATGCACTACCAGCGGCTGTTGACTCCGTGTTCAGCTGTTACTCGTACTTGAAATTATTAGTTTACAATTTTTAACCTTCACTCATTAAACCCCTCACGTCTGATGAGTTTTGCTAGCTAATACACACAGCATACGTTTTGACTTACTTAACCTTTCTCTTAACAGTTCAAAGGCGAAAAAGGCGAGCGTGGCTTCGATGGACTTCCAGGTTTACCCGGTGTGCCAGGTCCGGCTGGACCCCCAGGACCCTCTGGCTCCCTGTCCGAAGCCGTTCAGTACCTTCCTGGACCTCCAGGGCCTCCAGGCCCACCAGGACCTCCTGGGTCCCCTGGAGTATCTATAGTTGGACCTAAGGGAGAACCTGGATTCAGCCATTATGAAGAGCATCCAGTTCATGGGAATACCAAATTCTATGGAAGACCGCGTAAGTATTTTTTCTTTGGGATTTTTTTACTGTTTTTGTTTCTGTCTTTGAGTTATTTTAACTAAATATAAGTGTTATAGAGTTTGCCCTTTAACCTTATTGAACTTAAGATTAAAAGGTCAGGTAAGTTTTTGCCACGAGACGTATGTTATTCGTCAGTAGAGACGTTATTCATAAAATGTATAATATTTTTGTCAAGAAGTCTATTTGACTGACAATCAATTAATATATTATTATGTAAGTAATAAAAATGAGGTAGTTACTACTTCCTGGAACTTTTTTTTATAAAATATCAGCAAAGTTAGGTTTCACTACGACGGCAAATAATTTTTTTTTAATTGCGACTGAAAACGAATCCACAAATCTATATAAATAAAACAATGTCGGGTTATTTACACCATTTATAACACAAGAACGGGAACCGATTTTTATGATCTTTAATTTGTTGGATTTGTCTTCGCCCCGAATAGCAGAATAACTATTAAAAAAATGGAAAATATTCTCGAAAAAAATATTAAGAACTAATTATTAGAACGACTTATTGATTCTGTACGGAGTTCGCCGGGTCAGCTAGTATACAATAAATATTGATATTATTACAAAATAAAATGCAAAAAATATAAGGTCCCATTAAAATGGATGGACAAACTTTTAGTGATCATTCAGATCACCAAAATAAGGATGATGGTAAAATATGTTAGAATAACGCATTAGATAACTTACAAGAAAAATAAAATGAAATCACTTTAATCAGTGTTTTTTTTTTGCTTAGATGTCTTTGGCTAGGTACGTAAATAAAATAAAATTTTATGGGGCCCTGTATCAACAAAACTATTAGGTACATTATTTAATTTTCTATTCGCTTCACGATAATATTATATTATAGTTGGATATTATCTAAATCCGGAGACGTAAAAATACATCCTAATTGTTTGTTTTTTGCGCAAAAAGATAAACACGCATGCTGGTGTTGCGATGTGACATTGTTTGTTTATTTAGCCCTTGACGGCAAAGAACAGCAGCATCCTAATTGCGTAACACTATCAATCACAATCTGAATAACTTTAAAGGATATTACCGATTGCAATAACAATACGATTTGCTTGAAAGCATATTTTTGCATAAGTACTTGATTAGGTACCTATTAATACGTTGGTCGTCAATGTGCTCTATTTTTTTAACCGACTTCAAAAAAGGAGGCGTTTCTCAATTTGGATGTTTAAATATTTTTTGTATCTATAATTTTTCCTAACGTAATACAATATATTATTATCATAGTCTTCACTAATTATTAGTTCCTGTTTATTTATATTATCTGTGTGTTTTCACGCTGCAATATGATAGTCGCAAAGAGCCCTCTAGACGAGCTTAAAGCTCTAAAGGAACTTAAAGACCTGAAGGATAGAGACAGAGACAGACATGGTAAGTTATGGTGTTACTTAGGAAACTGCATTCTGTCAGCCACCCGTTTGTGTCTGTGTGAAGCCGACAACGGTAGGTGAGCAATGTGTTGTACCATAAGTAAAATAAATGTCACAGGCTACGTAATTATCTTGACATTCGTGACTGTACTTACAAAAACAAAATCAGAAGCTCCATTCCAGTAATTGGAAATGTTCAAAATCTAGTCGCAATCTCATCTCAGCGACAATCAATGTTAAAAACTTGTCAAAAATGTAGGGAAATTAGAGGTATTTTTGACAGATTGAGATCAGACTGTGAACGTTCTTAAAATTACGAGAATTGCCCCTCTGTTCATAATCTGACATACTCAATTAAACAAAGTCGTGATTATCATGGATGTATTAATTCCTTTAGATAAGCTATCCTAAAAGAATTTGATGTTCTAACGTGCATTATTTAAATTATTATCATACATAACAGTAGGAACGACAACCAATATGACGTACATTAAATATATATTAAATATTTATTTATGTCCTCCTTTATTGTAGCTAAAATTTAAAAATTAATAGCCTTACTGCCTATGTTAATCATGAAGGGTTTTTTTTATCACAATTGTCAGTACCTACCTAATTGTTCCTTTGATACAAATCTGGTAAAATCAGCGCATTTGAAACCGTGCATTGCCCGTGGTCCACCCGGCGAGTCCACCTGAGTGGACCATGGGCAATTATTTTTCCCGTGGTCCACCAGAATGTGAACTGCCTAAACGTAACGGTATCTCAGGGACACCCGGTGCACGCGCATCAAGGACAGTCACCAGTCAGTCTTGCCACCAATCTTGCTGACTGGCTAATCTAAAAAAAAAACTATTTTTTTTTAATCGCAATCTACCTTAATGAAGTTTAATGTCAAGTACTGTATCTCTTTTAAGACTTGGCTACAATTTCAGGTCCAGTACAGTCGCACCCAGCTACCCATCATACAGAGGACACCAACAAGTCAGTGCCAGGTGCAGCAGTGTTTCAAACTACGGAGGAAATGTTGAAAGTATGATTAGCTTTGACTATATAATTCTACGACCTTAAATTACAAAAATACGACTCACTACACTGTAGTAGAATTTTCCATTATTAATACGTACTGAACTAAACTAAGAAAAACCGTTCAATCTCAGAAGATCCATGATGGATCATGACTATCTCTAAAAAAGCTGTTAAATCTTTTGATACTTGGTAGTTTTTCAAGGTCTTGTGGAATTATGTACCCAAAAAACAAAAATGAATTGTCTATTTTTGCTGGATGTTCCAGCAAGGCTATACTATACAGCGTGTATCAGAAATGCGTGGTCATATTTAAGGGACCATCAAATTGAACAATTTTCTCCATGGGACCAACATCGTAATCGCAAAAAATAATCAGCTGACCCATTTATTAGGGTTGATAGAAGTTTTGTATAGGACAGCTGATAATTTGTTCCCGATCACGTTGTTGGTCCCATGAAGAAAGTGGTTCAGTTTAATGGCCTGTACCACACATATCTGATATACCCTCACACGTGTTACATTCCGGTTTTTTTACACATTTTGCTTCCAGCTCGCATCATCGAGTCCTGTCGGTGCTCTGGCTTACGTTGTCGAAGAGCAGGCTTTGTTTGTCAAAGTTAATTCTGGATGGCAATACGTACTGGTAAGTCTTGTATGTTGCAACTGCATAAGCCACGGATTTTGACTAAATTGAACGGGAGGATAGACTAGTGACAATTTGAATGTTCTGTCTAAACTAATCTAGGTTTTGGTTCAAATTGCGTAAATCTACTGGAAATTTTTGAGAACGATAACCTTGACAACTTAGTGCCAAGTGAGGAGCTTGTAACCAAGTACATACGGATAGCCGCACGGATGCAAGATTAGGTTAAGCTACGCTTGCCGCGGTGGGTCCATGGATGGGTGACCATCTTAATTTATCAAGACTGAGTACTTTGACTGACTACTTTCTGAGGCACGGTGGGTGCCTCAGAAAGTATGTTAAGCCGTTGGTCCAGGCTGTCATTCGTGAATCTTTGACAGTCGTCAGAAGCCCAAAAGTCTGACAACCAGTCTTACCAAGGGTTATCGTATTACCCAGTAACTGGGTTGTGGTGGTCAGATAATCAGTCGCTCCATGTAAAATACTGATATTCAGCTGAATCCGGTTTGACTGGAAGCCGACCCCAACATAGTTGGGAAAAGGCTAGGCAGATGATAAACCTTGACAACTTAGTGCATCTTTTTACAACACCCCATTATTTCCATTGGGGGTTAAATTAATATATTATTTTCTGACTGACTGACTTCTTGACAATTCAAAAGTACCTGTATAAGGTTTATCTATAATATTAAAATTAATCGCTAAATGTGTTGCTGTTGTGTTCGGTATTGTCAGGACAAGGTTTGTATGAAAGAAAATTTAAGAAATTCGAAAAAAAATTGCACCCTTGCGAAGCAGGGGCGGGCCGCTAGTTTGAAATAAATGCTTTGAGTTAGATTTTATGGTGCAATAATGTGCTTACCAGTGGAAACTTGTAAATGGCCTTCAAAGTAATATTGTTAAGAGCACTGTTTAAATTTGCTATAAGTTTCCCGAACAGAATAAAATAATGTTTTACTTGAGTAGAAATGATTACGTCTCTCAGATTTACATTAATAATTTATTAGATTAATATTCTGATAACTCGACACAGTATAAAACAAAAATTGTTTCTTTCACGTGAAATAAAAATAATAATTGTTTGGATTTTGTTATTTTCTTATCAGTTTTTTGTTGATATAATCTATAACCCAACATTTAGGGGAATGCACTGACTGCTCGGGCTATAAATTAGCAGAGAGGTCTGGGAATTCGTTAACATGTCAGTATGAAAATGATTATCTATTTATTATCACCGCATCGAATCATTAGACTCCTAAATTGGGATTCATTGTAAATGATTTTTGTATCACAAAAACATTACATGACTTTTAAATGACGTTTTTTCATAACAGCTAGGCTCCCTGGTAACCCAGTCTGCGCCCACGCATCCTACACCGGCGCCCGTACAGCCTCCACCAATGCCAGCTGCCAGTTTGGTGCATGTACCCTCAATATCCAACCTCATTGAGAATTCACCTGTTGCTGGACCTAGCGTGAGTTTCTTGTAACATATTATTTAGTTTAAAATTTACGACATAAATAACTGCGATTTTAATGGTGGAAAAATATATGTATTCAGCAGAAAATATACATACCTGTTAAGTATGTATAACCTAGCTGTATGTATTAGTTGTGGAGTCTCCTCTTTAGAAGCCAATGGAGAAAATGCTTTACATAGCATTTTCTTATTGAAATACAAGCTAAATCACTTTTGTGGGATATAAAATGTGTGAATCTTCATTCTTTTAGCTAAAGAATTTTTTGGGATATAATCGAAGATCATTGTGTTTTATACAAAAGAAAACTTTGATATATCTTTCAGCTGTGAAAGGATATAATATAGAGCTATAAGGAACAGGGTGTAAAGTTCACTCATCCTCTATTGAAAAGGAAGGATCCTCCGAACAGACTGGTGTCGTGTCTGGTAGGCAACTGCCCGAAGATTCATGTCGGGCTGTTTTATATATGCTAGTCGTGCAGTAAACTCTGCTTGCGCGATGCAGGATTTTGCGTGACATCAGTATGTCGCGTAGTTCGCATGTGGCGGTGCAGATGCCGCTACAGATAAATCCAATATTAATTAATTATTTTCTTTCCCCACCTCTTCCGAAGAAGCAAGGCAAGACCAGCAACTTGTACGAAATCCATGTTCAGAATGAACAATCCATCGACTTTTTTGTCGAAATTTTCTGCGATATTTTACAGCGCGATTCTAAAATCGTGTCGCAAAAATAAAATTGTAGTACGTGCTAAACCTTACATCGTTTATCTTGAAGAATTCGCTGAGGTTGAATCTGAAAACTAATAAAAGTTTATTCTATTCTATCCTAAAAGTTTCTTAACATTGACAGCTCCACCTAGCGGCACTAAATGAGCCGTTGCCAGGCAACATGCATGGTATACGCCGCGCCGATTACGCGTGCTACCGACAAGGAAGGCGCGCTGGCTTCAGAGGCACCTTTAGAGCTTTGTTAACTAGCAAGTAAGTGATGCTGTTAATTATTAAGGCCTTATAATAAAGTGGTAACAACAGTCTTACCAAGGTGTATCGTATTACCCAGTAACTGGGTTGTGGAGGTCAGATAGGCAATCGCTCCATGTAAAATACTGGTATTCAGCTGCATCCAGTTAGACTGGAAGCCGACCCCATCATAGTTGGGAAAAGGCTAGGCAGATGATGATGATGAATAAAGTGGTAACAGAAAGGAAAATTTCCTGGTGATACAATGGAAATAAGTATTCGTAACAAAATGGAAATAGTTCGTTAGAAATATTCGATGTCGCACTTTTTGAAATGGCGTTATTAAAGGGATTGTTTTTTCCCTAGATACCTCTTGCCAAACATAATTTATTCCCCATTTTGCTTGAATAAAATTATGTGCGCTAATTCCATTGAAATCACACATGCTGCAGTATTAGTTGCAAATGAAAGCAGTAACTGACCTCTAATTTAAAACCTCGTAATTTATTATCTGTTTGAAACCACTACGTTAAACATGACAACACAAAAGGACCAAAATGTAACAAAATCTCTGTCCTAGGATCCAAAACCTGAACTCAATAGTCCGGTATTCCGATCGACATCTGCCAGTCGTGAACACTCAAGGTGAAGTCCTGTTTAAGTCATTTTCTGACATGTTCGATGGCAATGGCGCATTGACGGCTGGAGCCAGGATATACAGCTTCAACGGCAGGAATATTCTGACTGACTCACATTGGTAAGCAACGTATTTATGATAATATATTTTAGACCCCTGTTCTGTTCACCCTGAAAGCGGTTGCGTCCATATTTCTATTTTTTTTTCTCTATTATAGAGCTTTTATTTTTATATAAATAAGTATGAAGCCTAAAACATCACGATTCTTTATCAAAATGCTTTGGAAATGAACTTGCCGCAGCAAAGTTACGCAAATAAATGTTTTAATTTTCTTTTTTTTTTTTCAATCCTCTCTTATCTCTAGGCCACAAAAAGTAGTCTGGCATGGCTCCCGCGCGAATGGCGAGCGTGCCCTGGATAGCTACTGTCAGGAGTGGCAAAATGGAGATCCTGCCAATCGCGGCCTGGGCTCCTCACTCCACTCACATAAACTTCTTGCACAGGAGAGGTAAAATATCTTACTTGATTCTTAGACCTCTTCTATAAGGATCTTCTTCACATCAGTTAAATAAATTCATTAACTTCTTCATTACTATTTCCTTCAAGGAGTACAATAACATCATCAGAAAGAAAAGCTTCATACAAATTGTTGAAACTACCGATAGTAGCCTTCTACAAGTAGTATTAATCTATAATAGTCACTTCATAACTAAAACATTCACTACATCTTTTCAATAATCTGTCTTCATTTTATTTTCACCAATACTGTGGATAAATTTTACCTTCATCTGTATTTAAGAATCGACTGAGAAATTCCAATAACAAGCTACAGTATGGAAAATGCATAACAAAATGGCGCTCCAAATGCTGCTGTCCTCTGAGACTTGAAACGTAAAGCGTCACTCAAATGTATTAGAATTTTCTCAACTTAAAATCGAAGCCTTTTAATTGTTAGTTTTATTATATTTATCAATATAGAACCTTAGTTCCCCAACACAGAGTTTAAAATTCAAAATCACGACCCCAATCTAGTGGCTTAAAACTTGGGGTCCTCCCGTCCATTTAGATAATTCAATTTAAAGCAGAAGTGTATTTTGTTAGAAGGGTTCAAGAAATTAGCAAAGTTTATTCGTTGCTAATTTGCTGCTGGTCGACAAAAAGTTGGAAGTAACAGGAAGGACATTTCATTAGACAGTATTTTTATTTACAGATATCCCTGCAGTAGTCACTTCGCTGTTCTCTGTGTAGAAGTGGCTTCTGAAGTAAATTCACGAAGAAAACGAGAGACACCAAGGTAAGACATAATTCGACACTAAACAGCAATGGGAAACAAGAATATTTTGTTTCAAGGTGCAGCCGAAAAGACCAAAACAAAAAGAAAACCTTAATTATTTAAAAGCAGGACTAATCTAATATAATAAAACCCACTAACAAAATCTATTACAGATATAATGCGACCGGCATACTCGATGACGACGACTATCTTTACAATGCGGCGGAATATCAACAGCTACTGAACGAAATTTTTGCTCAACCGTTTAGAGAAAATTAGGTTATGACATCATCGTTCATATGTGTTACGTCAGAATGCACCAACGGCTCGTAATGTTCGAAATTCGTATGATTTGTATTGACGTTGTTTGCTATCCATAATGTGCGATTTCATTATTATTTCAACGAGAATTCGAAATTAAGATCTTGCGGAAGAGATATTTTAATGTAAACTTTGGTATTAAAAAGATTGGCAATTTAAAAATAATCTCTTCTTAGACGATTGTCATTTTTGTATTTTGCCATTGATAGCAAATTTAACAACTCCTTCATTGTACGATAGCTTCGAACGCTGACCTTTTGGTCTCTTATCGTTGTATTCTGATCCGAAGGACACACGCCCATAAAAATAGCCAAATTCTGAAATTGCGGGCGATTTCGAAATGAGATTAAAGTATCAAGTATCAGAGCTTGGTGTTCATATGAGATTCCTATTAAACTAGGCAACTAAGCTTAAGCCACTGAAAGTTACTACAGACCTTCATTTGTATTACTGTATGTATAGTGAAATGTAATTAGTTCGCGCTTCATACTGCGCTTAGGATGTTTGTAAATAAATTTTGTAAAATGTATTGATTCTATTGTACAATTGGCAGGATTACGAGTCGTCTTGAGCTAGAAAAATATAATTTATTAAGCACAAATTGGTTTGACGAATTTGATTGGCAAGCTATTTTAAGTAAAGATATTGTAATGGGTAAGAGTGACATGCCCAAAGACTTCTTATCCAAAATATGGTTTAGCCCACCTAGTACAAGCATATTAAGTTTTGTTGGAGGGAAAAGACCGCACATTTTGTTAGCAAAAGGAAATAATTTAGTTCTTTATTACATTCGGTAGTAACTGTTTTCCAGAATTAGATCAAAGTATTTATAAGGCCAAATAATGTCTTAAAAAAATCATATTGTGCGTCGATTCGTAAGTCTACTAATTAATTATTTCTAGTTTTAGACACAATACCAATGTTTGTGATTTTTTCGAGATATTATTAATTCGAGACTGTATATACTATTATTATTCGAGAAGTAACTATCTTTGAGTTTAAGACTATTGAAGTATTTCAACATAGTAAATTCTAATGATTTAAAATCTTTAGTAGCAAAATATGTTTTTACTAAAATGTAATTGACTGATTTTTGAATTAAGCTTTTTTGTAATTTGATTTTTGGAGACACGACGGGTAAATTTGACACAGTGGTCACTTTCATCGTTAGCCACAGTGACAGAACATTTGATAAAATCATTTCAAAATTAGAAAAATCTATTATAACTTCAACAAAATTGAGACTCGGTAAGTCTCTACACGTGGATCGAAAAAAGGACCTATAACAAACTTTATGCGTTTGAGCTATCGTCAGCAAATAAAAACACGCTTTTAAATTCTAACCTACTAAAGCAAAAAAAGCAAGAGCGATAGAAAAATAATCGTTTTTATTCGTGTTCGTCTATCTCAATCAAACACACGTTCGTTTAAAAATACGAACACATATTTGCATGAAAATCTCGTCCCTTGTCATGTCTGCATTTATTTCCAAATTCGACAATAAAATATATTTTACTGGATATATTTGAAATATACATCTTGTATCACACGTTCTATACTACATTGTATTTGTATTTAATGTTATAGTTAAATAATATTTAATTACCTACTCGTGTAAGTGAAACTTGGTCCATATACATACATACTTGACTTGTAGAAAAATAGTATCTATGTTAACTTTCTAACCACATACCTAGCCTAATATACCTATGCCTTTTTGTAGTTATTTTAACAAGCCGACGTCACAAGAAAATTTATAAGTTACATGGAAATAAGGACTGCGCATAACAAAAATGACTGTCCCAATATCCAATTGAATTTTGGTCGCATTTTCACTTGTTTACGGTTCCATACATTCTCTAGTGTCGGATTGATAGCCAGTCACAGGAAAGTCGCGTCGTGCATAACAATCCAACAAGGCCAAAAATAAAAATTGGTCCTTCCATCCTTTCAAAACTCGTGCCATTCGATATGATACAATGAAAGTCTGATTTATTTGCTATCTTAACATACTTTGTATTTATAGTAGAATTAGACGTAGTGACGTACCTACCTGTATTTTTTACCAGTAACTGTAATTTTAATTTACTAGTCTCGAGCTGTTTTACTGTTTTTGTTAGCGATAAGGGCGAATATATGTAACTTTGTCGAATGTAGGAGAAATAATATTCGAGAATTAACACATGTATCATTTTTATCACTTACAGCACGTTAAGCATGCTTTGGAACTTAAGCATAATAGTAAAAAATTGCCTGACCAGAGACGCAGAATAGATATTTTTAGTCAAAAATTAAAATATTGTTGGAATCATTTTCCACTTTGTTCACTATTAAAAGACATAAATTAAAATGCAACTACTCGGAAATATTCCATTGTGTAACAATTTTGATTTAATTTTAAATTTTGGTCACCCAAAAACAGTAAAACAGTTCAATTGAATACAACATGACATACCGACAAGCATTTACGAAATATTCGTTAGTTGTATCGCTTTACATCGATTTAATGTAATAATTCGTGTATCATATTACGAACGACTGTATTTTTATTGATAAGTAAAAAAATAAATGTTTTCACGACACTGTAGAAAAGTTTGTTTCATTTTGTTTCAAATCTCGGCCTAGAAGTAATAATAATAATCAATACTTAATAGAAACCAAAAAAATAAACTGAGTGGCAGAACCACAAAAACGGATCTCTAATATATTTTTAAAATAGTAAAAAATGTATAGAGAATAATAAAGAGTATAATAATATCGGAGTTTTATTAAAATAACACCTTTTTCATATAATAACTTAATAAAAATAACTTTAATAAAGATTCTTTCCCACACATCGGAAGTAAACAACACTCATACTTTTTTCATTTTATTAAGAGACGATTTTTTCGTTTTTCA
This sequence comes from Gortyna flavago, assembly GCA_963669345.1. Lineage (NCBI taxonomy): Eukaryota > Metazoa > Arthropoda > Insecta > Lepidoptera > Noctuidae > Gortyna > Gortyna flavago. The sequence continues at coordinate 12,595,296 of OY770136.1, read as the reverse complement.
ATTGTTTCGCTTAGGTTTTTATTTTCAAACAAATACAAAAAGGAACCCAGAGACATACAAAGGCCATATAGAAAAAAAGAACCAACAAATTATAGCACAACACACAAAAGCACCGTCATGATAACAAATTAGGTACTTACATGAATGTACCCCAAAATTAAAAATGCTAAATTATGTAAGTATACTCAATAAAATTTTGCAACAAGATAGTTTCCCACATTCTTGTTCAATGTTAAAGATTATGTGTGTTGATTACTCGATTATTGAATTAGTCAAATGTTTATTATGTAAATTTATTAAATTATAAATGAATAGGTAATCTAATTATATAATTACAGAGGCGTAGCTGTGAATAAATTAAACGAAATTCAAATCTAACAACAATACAAGCCACTTAGTAAGTAAGATTTTCCTCTTCCAATTTCAAAGTAACAAAGATGAAACTACCTATCATACAACGTAGCCGTTGAACCAAAGCTCCCATCAAGCGAAAACTCCAAAATCACAATTGTACGAGTAATTCCAGATACTATTGACGGTTCGTTCTATTGAAACGCTCTCTCCTTGATTTGTAGAGGTAGTTCTGTTAGCTACACGCCACGGGCCTGCGATTGGCAGACTAATTGATTTCAACTCAAACGCAGTCAGGTAAGGCGGATTTTAGCTGCGAAATTGTATGGGCGGTGCAGTTAGAACTGCACAGGAAATATATTTCATAGACAGAGCAGTTTTTAGCTTATTGAGTTGGAGAATAAAGGGGTATACGAGCTGTCTACATTCTATCCATATTCACTATCCTTCTTAAAATATCAAAGTTTGAATCTGGGGATGTTTGTTACTCATTCACGCATACCTAGAGATGAACGTATTGATGAAGTTTGACACACAGATAATCTATAACTTTGTTTGTAATTCTGTTTGTCTCTCTGTCTGACGGATTTGGATGAAATTTGGCACACTGATATACCATTACCTGGGTTACATAGGTACTTTTACCATACTTTTTACCCCGGTAGTAGGTACGTTCCTGTGAGATAATTTCCGACCTCAGGTGGTGGTAGGAGGAGGGGCGAAGCAAAAACTAAATTATATTTGGAACCAAAAGAAAAGATAATATTTTGGTTGAAGTGACCGTAAAAAGTGCTCTCCGACATAAATACAAACCGAAGATTACCATAACTAGCCCCTAAATATGGTAACCAGAAATGGAAATGAAAAAGCTATAATTATGTTTCAATAGACGACACCCTTCTAATTAGTTACCTGGTACCAAGTTCTAACTGAAAATTATTTCCAATTTAGTATATTACGATGAACGAGATGGAAAGTAAACAAAGCAAAAGGAATCTGAAAGAATCGTTGCAGGGGGCGATCCATAGTTTCTCCCTACCCCAATGGAATCAATGCGTGAGTTTATATATCTGTACTGTTGTTAACAATTATAATAAAAGTTGTTAGGCAGTCCAGCCAATCGCGAAAATGAACTACGAATGTACCTAGTTGGAGTGCAGTCATACCTAATACAATATTTTTTAAATGCACTAACAATATTCGCGAGTCCATTTATTTTGTTGACTTGTCGTATATACTTGTGGCACTCCTAATCGCACTGTACGAACGTTTTTGTTTTCTATTCTGGTATATGATAAATTATTTTATTTTTGTAAGTAGGTTTGCACAAACACTTTTACACGTCAATCATATTTTTTTTTAAACTAGTTGAGGTCGGCGTTTCCTATCTGACTACTCTGAGAAGAAAGGCCGACACAAACTCACTGTTACCAACTGTCAACTGTAGCTGGATATTGCTGGTTCAGAAGTAAAAGGACCGGTTCCTAGCATAGGGTGGATGGGCTGAATACCCTCAAGTGTCAATCAAAACATTTGTAAATTTAGATCATGTACTTCTTGGATTCTGTGCCCGAAGGACGCCAACAGAAACATATTGCCCTTGGAGCGCCTTAGGCCATATTGTGACGCCGGACTTGAAGGATGACGCCAATATTGAAAGGGAATGGAGGGCGCTGTCGGTGAGGGCTTAAGTTATCTAATATTTTTACGTTTTGTTGAATTTGTGTACTTACTTGTGACTTTATGGATATTTTTTGTCTGACTAAATAAATTAATTGAAATTACTAAGGCCTCGTTGTCCGTCCGTCTATTACAGGGCTGATCATCTTTTGAACTGTATTGTGAGCCACAACTAGCGGCCATACCGCTATAACCACAAACAATAGAAACATGTAGTGTTAAAATTGTACGGTGGTACGGAACCCTTCGTGGGCAAGTCTGACTCGAAATTGGCCGCTTTCTTTTTTTCCAAAACTTCTATGGTATCATCAGACGCTTCAGTGCAGCTGTGGAATCTTCGTGGAATAGTTAACACGCGCTGCAGTGACCGGTGAGCAATCCTAAAACAATAATTCTGCCATAATTTCATGAAGAGGTCGTCTGAACAATTATTTGATTGGTAATTCGCGTTGTTTTTAGAATACTCATAATCAACTCAAAAAATAACCTTAAATATTTCATTCAGTGCTAAGAAGAAAATGTAAGCCTGACTAACCTAAGGCCTTCTTTACTGTTATTTTATGCAGTTTACTGCTTCAAGTGGCTCCCATTTGCGTAGACCGTAATAGGGAAGAGTGACGATGCATAAAACAGTTCTAAGAAAGAGGGTTTTTATAAGAAAGTCATTGTTATTATGAAAACTCCCAGTTTCACCTAAAAAATAGCTATAGGTAATCTTTTTTGCTGTCCGCTGCGGCCCGCGTGGTGGATTATGGCCCACTCACTCTCACAGAGAGGAGGCCTGTGTCCCAGCAGTGGGAACATTATAAGCTGATTATGACTCATATCGTATCAACTTGTTTTAACCTGTGTAACAAGCTTTGGTACTAAGTTAAATTACCAGGACAACAAACAATTAATATTTCGATTCTATCCAGTTCCAGTATACTTTTTTTTTTTTTTTTATTTGGGAAAACAAACGATATACATACCCCCAGAGATGAATAGTTACACACAGATTTCTCTCTTTCAGTCGTCAGTAATTTGACCTTCGAAAGAAGAAGACAAAGCATTGTGTAACTAATACAGATGCTATACAACGTTTATTAGTAAGGGGGTTAAAGTTTGTTATATTAAATATTATTCGTCTTAAACATGATTATGGTAGGTACCTACCGATAGTACTCACCTACGCTGTGAATTACTCTGCGGTACCTAAATTTTTCCACATTTTAAAAGAAACGAAAAAGCAACACAAATCAATTCGCAATTATATAAATATCTATATTACAATCTGCCAAAATATCAGGTCTCAAAGAGAAAATGAGCCTTCCATACCGAAATACGATTTCTAATTAATAAAAATTGTTTCGGAAACGCAATAACTACGGGAATGCTCCAGGTGTTTATATAGGATGTAATTTTTTCTCATTGACAAACTTTGTCAATCGAAGAGAAAAGTTTTCTTATTAAAGTAGCAAAGAGGCGTCGGAGCTGTGAGGGATTCTATCTTGCGATTCCATTAATATTGCAGTGACACTGAGGTAACAAAATGGACTTTTTTTTTATTCCAGAGAAGAAGCACAATAAAGGTAAAACTCATCTGAATCAATGGAGGGGAAAGCGTTTGCTTGGATTAAAACGGAGCTTCGCCGTGATTGAAGGGATCCTCGAAATTACGGAAGTGTGTGCACAAGTTGGGTCTGTGTGACGTCAAATAGAATGGTTTTTCTTTTCGATGTTACGGACTTACTACTCATCATCATCTGCCTAGCCTTTTCCCAACACTACACACTATTATACACTACTACTACACTATTATATATATTTTTTGTAATGGATATGTCGCAGCCAACTGGTTAAATTTGCCGTTTAGTTAACAGCTTGGCCTTTGGATGTAGTGCTAGCCTCGCTTCGCTCTATCGGCTCGCACGCGGTTGATCACAGTTCTAACCTAACCTAACCCAATGCGGCTCGCGGGTGATTGGTTACAGTTCCAACCTAATAAACTACATATAATTTAATATCATTCAGACCGTTAGTAGAACGGGCGCCGTTCAGTTAAAAGGCTAGGCGGTTAACTAAACGGCTAATTAAACCAGTTGGCTGCGACAGATATATTTGATATATTTGTCATCTGTTTTTGAGTGTATGTATACGCATTGTATAAGATTAATAATGCCTTTCTAGTACGTTTTTTCAACCTCGTGTTTAGACTGAAGTGTAAACACTCGAAACATTAAAGGTAGGTATGAAGAACATCGTTAAAAAAGCAAAGACCAATGTAAAATGTTTTCTTCAAACTAGATGAGTTTGTTTTTATAAAGATAGAAAGTACTGTTTTTAATTTCCGCGAAAGTAATCCCAGCTAAAATGTTTCCGTGCTCAAAGGTGGCTATTTAAAATTCTAGATGTAGTTCTCATAAATAAAACATTTTACACTGACACTATCTTTTTTATACTAATGCACTTCCCCTTGATTAACGAGACGAGATATTAAAGAGGTTTCAAAAAGGAAATTGAGGTAAATCATTTAGGTTGGTTGTATTCCTCTTCTAAGATTGTCGATGGCAACCTAAATGAACTCCACCCATAATTCGGCTACATATTTGGCGCCATCACTAGCGTCCATCAGTTCCTGTAACGTGCAGTCATTTATTTATCTAGAGAGAGATTTTTTTTTAAATTACACACGCGCTTGACAAAATCTGAACTAACGCTGCCATTTTGTTTTTTTAATACAATTACTGTGACAATTTCACAAATGTTTACTAACGCCTCCTGTCCATGTCATTTAGGCTCCAAAAGATTCTTGTAGCTGCATGTAGCTGTTGAAAAACAAGACGACGGCGTTAGTTCCTACTGTGGAAACGCTCCAAAGGATCTTTGTACCATTGTACCTAAACTGGCAATCTGAAAAACATAACGTTATTCGAAAAGTTACTGGCAGCTGTGAAAGTGAGTGCACGAAAGTGACGCAACGACAAAAGCGAGCCACGAAAAAAAGCCACAAAACCTTCTCTTTATCCCGACAGAGATACAGAATAAACAGCTAGTTGTGGACACAAAGAACCATGTTTTAAATTCCTCAAAACTCGGTACACACAAAGCTGGGACTACACTAGGGAACAAAAAATGGGCAAAATTGAAAACCAACAAAGTTACCGCGAACATCACTGTGCAGAATTTACTTCGTTAAACAAAAAGTGGAGAAAACATTTTGGTGGGGCAACACCGTGTATTTTTCCCACACACCGGTGCACGAAGACTCGCCTTGGTTTTGTAACAAAATCCTCTTATGGAAGTTTGAACTGTCGGTGAAATTAAACCGCTTTGCCAACTTGTCTTCCTCCTGACTTAGAGTGGACTGGCTCCATTGTTATTGTAGGACATAAAGTCACGCAATAATAAAAAATACGCCAAGATTTTATTTAAGTCCCTTTTTTTCGCTATATAAAGAAAGTAAGAAAGAAAAAGTATTTATTGCGACTCGTACAGGAGGATCACTAACTAAACTAAACACAGTACAAATAAAAACAAATTATATATATTATATCATGCCGTGTTATCAATTTTTGCAGTTAGCAAGGTTAATGATGGAAATACTGCTCATGGTACTGGACGGCGGCCTCTTTTCGGCAAGGTCCAATATGGTCCAATAGGTAGGTTTTTGGAGGACTTTGTGCCCAAGTAGGCCAACAGCCGCACGAAACGATTGATCAGGTTAAGCTACGCTTGCCGCGGTTGGTCCGTGGATGGGTGACCATCTTTACATATGCCGTTAGTCCCGGCTGTCATTCGTGGATTTTTGACAGTCGTTACTTGTCGTCAGAAGCCTGGTATTCGGGCAACCAGTCTTACCAAGGGGTATCGTATTAACCGATAACTGGGTTGTGGAGGTCAGATAGGCAGTCGCTCCATGTAAAATACTGGTATTCAGCTGCATTCGGTTTAACTGGAAGCCGATCCCAACTAAGTTGGAAAAAGGTTAGGCGAGTGATTATGATGAGGTAGGTATTTTGACAGCACTCTTATTGATAAAAACATTTTTATAAAAATCTGTTTAGTTCGCTATATAATAATGCAATATAACGACCGCGTAGGTCGTGAGTTCGAACCCGAGCAGGCCCTTCACTTTGTATAAAAGTAATTCATCACCACTGGATAACATCGTGAGGAAACCACATGTCCTAGAACCAAAAAATTCAAAGACATAGTGACATCCACCAACCCGCATTGGGCGGCCCGTGTAATGGATTATGGCCCACTCCTTCTCACAGAGAGAGGAGGCCTATATCGACACATAAAACTTTTAGACGTTAAATAGACGGTATGGCTCGTTTCAGATTCAAAAATATCCTGGTAGTCACAAAAACTTGGTCAACCTTGTTTTTTTCAAATCTGTTACAAAGTCGGTTTTCAACAAGAACCCTGAGGTACGAGAGCGACTGACCACTTCAAAGATAAATGAATGATGGCAACAAAATATTAGTACAGATCGTTCAGGACTCAGAACTTTGCTCAAGTTCCATGAAGTACCTACCATTTGTACACGTGCCGTTTGGACAGGCTTTTGTTATTTGATAAAGTTTGTTTGATTAAAAGTTAGATATTTTGGGCGTTAATTGTTTCTAATTCATATTCTATCATGGGCCAAAGTTCACTTGAAATAATGAACAACTTTTCAGAAAGACTAATAAGATAGAGACCGCATCTGGCCATCATTTTAACACAATCACTAATTCACAATTTTAGACACACATCGCAAGAGAAAATCCTTCAAAAGTTCTTCTACTTCCAAAATAATACCATCCATCTCACAAAATACATTCCAATCTAACCTGTGTATTCACCCATATTAATTAATGTTTATCAATAACCTAACAAGATAGATCGTATATCGGACTTGATAAGTCTCCAGGAATACACACAGAGAATTCTGTTAACTCCACAACTTTGCCTTGTTATAACAGACCAGTTTATTAAACTGTAGCTCCCGAAGTCCCGTACATGTATCGGAAACATTCAAGAGTAAATACTACAGGGAAGTGCAGTAGTTTAGTTGTAGACTTGGTTGTTATACTCACTTGAGAATCGACGTTGTGAAGTGTGACTGAGTTTCAAACACTCAAGTTTTGAATCTATTGATGTGGGTGATGATGTGAGAGGGAATTCTTGGTATTTCAATCACTTTGACGGTTTATGAATACAGCCTTTTCTTGTCATTCTCATGACTGAATAGAGTAATTCAGAATGAGATGAAGACTCTTCATGTTAGATTTAGTATTCAGTCGTGTTTTTTTAGACCATAGGTTCTCAACCTTATTTTGCCCACCTTGAGATTATTTTTTTCTAGAGCCCCTTTAGTTGTGTAGGTAATATAAGGAATATCGGGTGCAATAGAATTATAAATGTCCTAATTCAGGTCATGGTGGCCATGTGTCAAATTTCATCCAAATCCGTTTAGCCGTTTTAGCGTGAAAGCGTAACAAACAAAGATACAAAAATCAATTTAAAAAATATTAGTTTAGATGGATTACATAAAATGACAGATGATTTAGTTTTATGGAGAAAAAGACATGCTGCGTTTACTTCAAACAAATTGGGACAAGGATGGAGCAAGAGCTTCAGAAGGCTATCAGCATTATAATGTTTGTTTCCTTCAAAGCAACTGCTAAAGGAACTAGGGAGCACAAATTTATATAGCTAGGCTCGGGTGCTATTCTAGCGGCTGTCTCTATTTTCAATACAATAAATAACAATTTCGCAAGCATTTCATTACGCGTTACTCACGCTATGGATAGTATTTAAGTCACGGCGATTCTTTGTTGAACCCGCTCAACCTTTCTAAGTGTTCTCTAAAACCCGGCTTAAATTCTATCTTACTGTCCGAGGGTTTAAAACGCGCGACCTCGTCGTCCAGCTGACAACTCACTGGCTGGCGCGAACGAAAATATGACTGTAAATAAAGAGAGATAAAAAAAAACGGCTAGGCGCGAGTCGGGCTCACACAGTTACCTAAGGTGAAAGCAGCTTCGTATTCAGGTTGTATATTTATCAAAATATGATTCGAGGCCGTAACATGTATGTGTTTAGATGATTTATTCCGGTCTGATCCCCTGAACCCCCCCCCCCCCCTCGATCTAGCTAGTTCTTCTTCTGTTTTAATCTGTCTTATCCACTTTATCCACGTTACTCTTTTTGACAGGTAAGTACAGTCAAGATAAAATAAACGTTTCATGTTTTACAAAATTAAATAAGATTTATGACTCAAATATCAATACAGCTGTCCCAATTCGTTCTGAAAAGGTTAAAAATAAAAGATTGAATTTCATAATTTTGCTATAATTATCAAGAAAATCACTTTCGTTTGTTTTTCATCTTTAGTTTCTATACCCGGAAAAATTATGATGTTTTTTCACTTCAACACGAACTGTGTTGCTACGTTACTCCTCTCAACGTAATAGGGTCGATACATACGAGTACGTACTGAACGATAGGAAATGCTCTCTTCAGTAATTGAAAATGTTAGAGACGCTCTTATATAAATACGGCTTTTATTATTTTACAGTTTCCTTTCAGCGCTTTATTCTTGAAAGGAAAAGTAATACGTTTTTTGATAGTTAATGGAGCTTTTATGAAGTGTATGTTGGTACCGTCACTACCTTAACTCCGATTTATAGTCTAGCATATAAAAAATCGGAGTTTAGTAGTAATAAATATTTAATTACACGTGAAACTATAATTGAATAACTAAGTTTGTCCAACTAGTTTCGTAATGTAAATTTGCCTTTATTGAAGCTGTTTCTTTCCTACATATAGGTACGTTGCTTTTTCACAAATGATGGGGCACTTTAAATCTTGTCCAGCGTGTCCTGTTATCTTCACATAACAGGAACTAACTTGGACTCTTTCTAGACCAACTAACATTAATGAAAAATATATAAAGCTATATAGCCTAAAAAAATATACGTGTGTTTATACAGGTTGAAATTGAATACATGCGACAAATCGAAATGGGAGATTGTACTCATCATTATGAACAACTTTTACTATGGGACCAAACCCGAAATCGCGAAAAAAAAAACAGCTGTTCCCTACATTTTACAATCTCACATTTCGATTTGTCGCATGTTTTCAATTTCACCCTGTATATTTTTTTTTTTATTATATTATATACCTATTATGTCTGTTATAGCTTAAAGCTCTTTCGATTTAAATACAATGCAATTTTTGACGACTCCCGGCCACCGTAGGCGCGGACCTGCGGATGGCGCGTAATGGGTAACTCGCCGTCCGATCAGGACCAGCCCCATGCTGGACGGTGCGTATGTGTTCCACGCGCGCCTCAAAGAGATGTCAGCATCAAAGGAAGGGCCCGTCAGGGCCGAAGCCTGCCGGGACAGCAGGATTGTCCGAAAGGGTTACCGCTACCCCGGAACATAAAGGGCTAAGGAAGGAACACGGATGGGTATTAGTCAATAAGAGTCTGACACTCCCTTCCGCTCCACCCAGAGCGGGAGGGGTCATTTGATGATATCCCATCCTTAAAAAAAAAAAGCCAGAGTTTAAATCCTTACCTATTCACAATTATTTTTTGCTACACAACGATTATTTGCGTTAAAGATACTGCAGGCACATCTCTTGATTTGTGACTGTCGTGGCAGAGTTATTGCAATCGCATACTTACAAAAAAAAGGGGTAAGATTTCCAAATTCAACCTATTTCACCTCCTTTGAACAAAAAAAAACAATATGTTATAAGAATTAAAAAAAAAACAAATGACAATAAATAATTATAGAACGAAACGTCAAAAGCACTTTCGACCATTTTGATCAAATCACTTCTGCTTTCTAAAGGGAACTGCCGACTGAGATGTCAATTTATGAGACCTCCCTCACTTATGTGGGATTAGGTATCACACGGCCTGTGGTTGATTTCCCGAGAGCCTACACAATACTTCGTCCCGGCAACCGTTTACTTTAATTGCGAAAGTATTTCACTGGGAGGGTTTTCATTAGGGTAATGCGAGGTAACATTAGCCAGAAACTTTTGACATGCGTAAAGCGTACTTTATATCAATAGCTTGTAGTGCTAATTGGACAAGGGGTCACATTAAAATATTTCAGCTAACACTTCTTGTCGTAGTGAAAAGCAAAGAAAATAAAAGAATTTTGGTCTTAATGTGATTCATGAAGTGTTTTTTCTTCATTAGAAAAAAATCTTCAAATAGAGAAGAGATTGTCATTGGTATAAAATCAAAAAAGCATGACATGATCATTTTCTTTTTGGCATAGTGTTAATCGCTTCTTGTAAATCCATCCAAAGGTTGTCTTTATAAGATCGCTCTTAGCGATCACATACACACACTTACAATGACATGAATATTTACTTTGTAAAGTATTTTTTATTTTTTTATTTAATTGTTGTGAATGTGAGGACTGTGTGGGTCATTTCTTTTTTTACTGTTTTCCTTCTTAGTTAGTTTTAATCATGATCTGGCAGTTTGAGTACATTACGCGGCCTACCCAAATGTCCTTTCTTTGGTATTGTTCGTCGAATCGTTGAGCTCCTCAACTTCTGAGTTGAGCTGCACGATTTTGACAAATGCGTGCACTGACTGGACAGGTCCGCTCAATCTGTGTGGTTCTTTCCTCAAAAGACCATTTCAGACACCAATCTACATGGTCTTCACATGATCTGACCAAGATTATGTCTGGACTTTAAAAGAGACTGTGACCTCTGAGTTTGTTTCGGCCTTTCTTCTCAGAATAGTCAGATAGGAAACGCCGACCTCAACTAGTTTAAAAAAATATGATTGACGTGTAAAAGTGTTTGTACAAACCTACTTACAGAAAATAAATCATTTATCATTTAGCGATAAGACCGCCCATTGTGTCACCCTTTGTACAGTTTCTATATATATCTATTATATCTATCTAGAACACGAAGAAACGCAATATTTATTAATTTTATATAAAACTGCAGAAACATACGCCTTCTTCAAATTCTTCATGGTAGGCAGAAATCACAGAACGCAGGTGGCGTTCTGTGATTGCTGTAAACCTTAAAAATCCTTACATACTCCTTTTGCTTCATTTACATAAATATTATTTTATACATCTTGGTTTTTTCTCGGATCAGTTACTCGATCTATTCTGTAAACGCTATGATTGTCGTACCTATATCTATTGGAGGCGAGGAACACGCCGATGTAAATGAACCTTTAGGACCGTAATATTATTTATGGGTGATTAAAAATAGATGACAGGAAGGATATGAGGATTTCTAAATTGGGTACAGAATCCGTTTGTGTCTTTAGTTGATTTTAATTCGATTTTTGAGTGCAAATCGACCAGGTTGACTGTTTGATTACACGAATTTGTTTTAATTTCTGAGTAGGCTTTTCACTTTTTGTGTTTATTACACGGGTAAAGGAGGTTAAAAGTTTCAATTATCAGCTGAATAGCTTTATAATGAAGCCGACGCGACCGCGCAAAGAAACGCCATCCTCATCTTGTTTTAAAAATATGTATAATTGACGTACTTACAATAATAAAATCATTTATGAACCCTGAAAATGTGCAATTTTTTGTCGAAGTACGTATACGAATACCTATATTGAATATTGCCAACAAAGCCTCTTCAACAGAATTGAACCATACTCTCTGTTAATTCCCCAACAAAAATCACAATGAAAACCAATAAGTCGTTAAGGAAACAAAAACGCCACCCAATTGAGTTCCATCTAAAGAATTCGATGGAATCGTTGGGACCCAACCTCAGTGCATTCAGCATTTCAATTAAGGTGGAATCGCCTGCGGTGGCCTGATAGAATGTGTCCATTTGACCCTGTTGCATGGTCCACCGCTGGACTGACCAAGAACTCCTGAATTGTGTAAAGTGTGTTTCTTTTCACTAGTCTTATTAAATAAACAAATATGGCGGCTGTTGAAATTTCGATTTTAAGGTTTTTCAAATAGTTAATTCCGAACTGTTTTTGATGGTTATAATTTATCCTTAGCATTTATTTTCCTTTCTAAGGTCATCTGTTTGTTTCAAAAATGTTGTTGACAATTCAACAAGGAAGAAAAAATAACTGTACTACAGTATAATTATTCGAACTATATTTGCTGGTACCTCGCTGCCTTTATTACCTAACCTACTCGTCGCAAGCAAGGAACTCATTGTTTTTAAAATATGTTTCTATGTAAACAGCTGTTGCACGCTAGAGGTGCACCGCGACTCAAAACCGACCTTCTGGGAAAGATTGCAATTTTTAGAACAAGAAAATGTTGTAATAATAATATTATACTGTTGACAGGTCAAATAAAGTTAAAAACAAATACTGTATTATCAGGTTCATATAGCTATGCTATAAATAAGAGATGAGTATCTGAAAAACAAAGTCAGTAGGTAATCATATTAAAAAAAAACATTTATCTGGATAAACTGGTAACACCATCAAATAACATCATCACGCCTGTAATCTTCGAAGAGATAGGCAGATGTATACCTATAGTACACTCACATTTGGCCAGTTATGTTGTATGGTGTTGTGTAATAGGTAAGTAACATGTTTGTGGAAAAAGTGCGCTGGTCCTGACAATTTTCCATACACCTATAGAGGCATGAGGAACAGACTGTAAAGTTCACTTATCCTCCATAGAAAAGGGAGGGCCCTCCGACCAGATAGGTGTCGTGCTGGTGGGCGACGATTGATTTCGGGACGTTGATGCTAGTTGCGCGGAAAACTCTGCTTGCGCGATGCAGGATGCAGAAAGTCGTTTTGCGTGACGGCAGTATGCTGTGTAGTTCGTAGATATCACAGACAAAACTTTTAATCATACGCAGAAGGTACGGGTAAATCCTAATCATTATAATTTATTCCTTTTAAGAAGAATCCTTTATCAAATAAAACTCAATAATAAAACATTTCCCAATCATGTAAAACTAACCAAAATCTACTCAAATAACTATCTACTTACCTACTTAATTCCGTATTTTATTCTATAAAATAATACTAATCTGAGCGGCGGCGTCGCAACGGAATCGGATTACGTCGGGCGACGAAGGATGACGCTTCAGAATAGCAGAGCAGACTAACTTTGAGCCACAGTCTACTGATTAGCGACACAGTTGGCTAACTAAGACTACTGCTACCTACTACCCTTCTTTTGGTTAATACGTGTTGTTTTACTCAAGAAAAGTTAGATGGAGATCTAATTTGGTTGGGATGGGAAAGTAGGTATTGTAATAAGATCTTGAGCCCCAGTTACAGATGTTTTGTCGTTTTTGTTTATTCATCTGAAGATGACTGTGTGGCCGGTGGGCTTATTAGCCGATTCACACGAATTTACTCGCCCGACAAGGGCGAATCGTCACTTTTAACTAGTATTATTTTTTCTGTAGGCGACTCACGTGAAGTTAATTTATTTGGTGGCAAGTCGACAACTCCAGAAATATGTATAAGCAATTGGCACATTTAGAATTTTATGAAACGAATTTACAAAATTAAAAAAAAATTATAAGCTTATGGCTAAATATTGTAAAGAAAGAAACTTCCTTTTTCTAAATGTTCTGGTCAATTTCTGCAACTCATTTTATAATAGGTTGGATTTCAGAGGCTCATAATTGCCAGAGAATATCACTTCTAGATATTGTCTTGTTGGGTTTTGAGTTAATGGATGTAGATACTTTTAGGTAAGGAAAACAGAAATAAGGAAGGCGACTAGAATCAATTATATTTCATCATAATTTTTGACATTCAAAAGTGCCTTTTGTGTGCCTAGTTGAAATAAATGATTTGACTTTGACTTTCATACAAACCCATAGACTTGATGTGAGAGGCAAATTAGTTGTGGAGACAAAATTTGCTCGTTAGCACCCTTTCCCTTTTAAGCATTTGGGATCCAACGGAAATCATTTTTGGGATTCAACGACAATAAAACGTAATTCTCTTGCATTTTTAAAATTTGGGATCCAACGGAAATACAAAATAATGTTTTGTGGGATCCAACGCCAAAAATATTAAACTGGTATTCAAAAGTGGGATCCAACGAAAATAAATTAGGCAACCTCCCTCAAAAGCAAAAATTTTTTATAAACAGATGTAAACTAACGTGTAACGCAATACAAGACTCATAAATAGTTCACAATAATATAAAGTACAATCAGGGAACGTATTTTAAATTTTCTACAATTTAAAAAACGAACCCTGCCCTCGGCGTTCTCCCGTGTCGGTTCATTTTATACCCAAACAACGTGTTTTTTTGTTACCATTTTGTTCAGTCGTTGTATTACCTTGTCATACAGTTTTCCTAGTTTTGCTATTTCGTTTCGCTTCCCACTGTATTTCCCTACAGAACTATCAAATGTTTTTCTAGTTTGCAAACGCTTACGGTACAAATATTTTGACAGCTTCGGTAAGCGTCCGGGACGTAACCGATCGGAGTTTTGTACGTTTTGGTCAATTTTACAGTTTCATATTTTGCTGTATTTTGTATTAAATGCTGGCTATTGGCTGGTCTGTTATTTTTATTGTAAGTAAGGAGAATATTAATTATGATGCCGTGACCGGTAAATATTAAAAATCTAGAAATTGTTCACTTCAACAATGTGTAGCATAAGCATAATCAGCTTATAATGCCCCCACTGCTAGGACTGGAACCCAGGCCTCCTTTCTTCGAGAGGAACTGGACTGCAATCTGCGCGGGGTGCGGGTTGGTAAGTGTCACATGTCTTCGAAATTTTGTTTCTAGGACATGCCGGTTTCTGCCAGTATCCTCACGATGTTTTTCCTTCACCGTTTTAAGTGATAGGTGTTGTGTAGACCTGTATTATTAACTAGCTGACAAAATTTAAAAATCCTATACAAAAAAGACGTTCAGTTTTACCCGAATTTGAGGATTTTCCGGGAAACTTTTCCAAATTTTTCTTTCCAAGAAAGCATACCTAACTCTGACTACAATTATTATGAACATTTTAAAACAAAAAAAAAACCAAATCGAGTTAGATAATGTACTGGGATAATAATAGAAGCATACCTATAAATAATCAAATTCAAACATTAAAATATACAATTCCAAAAATGAATGTAATTCTAAAACGTTATTCAAATTCATAGTCGTGCCACGGTACACCGAGTCCTTTCAATTAGAGTACCAAATCCCGACTGATTAAACCGAAAGCCGCTATCCTCCTACCTAAAATGATTGTACAGAATGAAGAGAACATCAAAAATTATTTTATACTAAAACAATGAAAAAGGTTTTTGAATCGAGATTTATTCACGGATTTCGCAATTAAAATTGGAGTAATTGGTCAATTATGATTATACAGCATTGCTGATTTTGATCATTAATGCGAGTACATCGTAACAAATTGATTTTTGAGTTAAAAGTGCCGATCCCCGAACCCCGAAGCGTTAGGCAGAAGGGTAGGTACCTTAATGACCCACATTAGGCCAGTTATGTTTAAGTTCCATGTTATAGGGCGCGACGCGCGAGCCTATTGCTATCAACCGGGAACAAATCCAGACAACAGGCTGCTACTGAGAAATTCCAGAAGGATAAAACCCAATAACACTTTGACCGACCTGAGAATCAAACTCAGGACCTTTAAAAAACTCAATAACACTCGTAAAAATTATTCATCTTGGGCGCTAAGCATTAATTTTATTCGTTGCCAATGTGAGCATAAGGTAATAGGCAATCATGTACAGTTAATATACTTTTCATTTGAATATTATTACATAAAAAAATAACTTATTAAATATCATACAAATTTTGAAATATACGACTTAGGCAGTTGTCCCACCGCCGGCGAGGAACCGACTAACTATCAGCTATTTTCTCGCTCAAGAAACGTACAATAGATATACATTCCATGTTTAACAATAGAGATGCATATTATATTAATAGTTGATCGCTGACTGTTCACACTGCCAGCGAGGTCTCGCTCCACTGATTTTTCGCTGAGTGACAAGAGCTATCAAAGATAATAATAATAATAATCCATTTATTTCAGGCGACGCAGGCCCATAGACCTAAACATACATATTTTTTAATACTCGCTCAGCGATACTCGCTCAGTGATGCTCGCTTGACGGTCAGAGCTCACGCCCGCTATATACATATACTCGTGCGAGTAATCGCCCGTCGCACTCGGATACTCGCTGATAGCCCAGCGACAAAACTATCTGAACTACACACTCGCTGCTCGCCGCTCGCCAACTCGTTTTCAGTTGCAGTTCTACTCCCTACTCGTTCATCGCCGGCGGTGGGACAACAGCCTTAATAGTTAAAGTTATTAATTATACGATTTAATAACTTGTAGATAATTCACGCACGAGTACAAAATTAACTCCATATAGACTTATATGGAGTTAATTTTGTACTCGTGCGTGAATACCTACACCTCAAAAGCGACTGCTTTTGAGGTGTAGGTAAAGCAAAATCGTGACATAGTTACAGTCTCTACCTATATAATTGTATATTTATCATAAAACAAGATTTTACTTTCAATAATTGTATCCAAATAATCGGAAAGGTTTTAATAGCGAGGATTTAGTACCTAAAGGTATTCCTTTGGGTACTAAATCCTCGCTATTAAGAAAAGTTGGTAATTATTAAGATATTTAAGAATATTATCTTAAATATCTTAATAATTACCTACTTTTCTTTGAGGACTTAAGTACATTAGTAGTATATTAAAATGATGTAACCACTAATACGGGATTGATATCAAAGTAATCGAAATCACAGAACTTGATCCTTTCAATAAAATTTATATTTCCAATACATTACTAAGTGATATAATTTACCAGGGAAGGATAAAACATATTGAAGATTACATAAAAATAAGGGTACCTAACCTTTAATGGAACGTTGGGATCGTGGAACTGGGGTTGTAATCAAAAACCGATCGCTGGCCGAAGGACATTCTTACCTGCCCGCGGGGTAATGTCGTAACACGCTATCAGTAGCAATGGGTTTCATTTTGACAATTCAACAACATTCATTGCGTTATTTACGTTGTTGAGAAGACACATTTTTCGAACAAATGAAGCAATGGATTAGCAATATTCTTCAAAATGAGATTGATTCAGATTGTGATTGATAGTGTGTTACTCAATCAGGGTGCCGTCTCCTTCCCAGAAAACCGGCACTTTTCCTATTTTACTTTAAAATGAGATTTCTTATCCACCGCTTTAAGCTAACAAATGTGATATTTTTTCAAAGGTAATGTAGATTGCCTTCAGAGAAATATGAATTTATTCTGTTCGCAACGGCGCAATGCATAATTTAATATTCAATAATCACAAGTAGTGAAAATCAAAAAGCAGTAGTAAATTCTGTTACGAGTATTTGTTGTTATTTTGTTAGTGTTTATCTTCACATCGAATTATTCTGTAGGTAGTGTATAACTCTTAGTCTAGATCGGACACATCATATTATTCACAAGTAGTAGGTATGTGCGTACACGTAATTTACATAATTATCTGAATGATTAGTGATATTGTAATGTGGCTAATTTGATCCACCATGTAGATTCATAGATAAAGACTACTGTAACTACCTGAGCATATTCCTACACTAAAACATTTTTAATTTTATATCCACTAAAAAGTTAAGAGAATAAAAAGAAAAAAGTTATTACTAGAAAAAAGCCCAGAGCCAACCCTCCTAGAATATCAGCGGTCCAATCAAAATAAACCACGTATCGTTTCAATCTAAACATAAAATTAAGGAGGAAAAATTGCTTACAAAAGAGAAAGTCCTCCTTACAAAATATATCAGGAGGGCATCTGCACTCTTTCGTCCAATCCGTAATAAAAGTGGATAGCGGTCA
The DNA here is from genome assembly GCA_963669345.1 of Gortyna flavago. Taxonomy (NCBI): domain Eukaryota; kingdom Metazoa; phylum Arthropoda; class Insecta; order Lepidoptera; family Noctuidae; genus Gortyna; species Gortyna flavago. The sequence continues at coordinate 12,577,434 of OY770136.1, read as the reverse complement.
TAAATTTTGAGTTGGACGTCGCAATACCACAGGGGCCGCGAGCCACCAGCCGATTGGGAGCAATCAAATTGTGATCAGTACCGCATGAGAAGATTTTTTATGCGCACCCTTCCAAAGCCTACGAGATAAATCCGGCCTATGAATACGGGACGCTGTCCAAAGTTATTTGTTTTGATTGAATAAGTGATAAAATTTTACGTATCAATAGAGCCACCTGATTTTAGTTTTATGGTTTACGTCGGAGACTGGTAAGGCCCTTTGTACACGGCACGGCGTATAAATCGTGCCATAGAAAATTAGTTTTTGTTTCATGTCAATTTTCTACGCTTCTGTAGGTACTACATTATTTTTAAGTAAATAAAAAACTTTCTCTACAAAAGGAAGTAGGTATGGAAGGCTAAAAACGTGTCTTTCCGGATATTTAACTATAAACATTGTAGGCTGATAATGTTATATAATTTATAAAATAACTCGTAAATGAAGTGCACTTCATATGTTGTTCAATTTATATTGACTTGCCGCAGGGCTAAGAAACTAGTAGCTTACTTTTATAGGTACTTAATCAGTTCCTGCATGATATATTGAAATAATCAGGGTCATAAGCCAAACTGGACCAAATTAAATCTTAACCAATTATAATAATAATGTCTTATTAAACCAGTCACAAACCTAATACGTATTCAAATAGTAGGTAAAGGTTGAAAGAATTTTAGCGCTCATTTGTCTTTCTTTGATAGGTACTAATTTAAGTTGTTGGTGTGCAAGTAAACCTAATTATCCTTAATTTTAATCATGATCACTGGTAGTCAAGTGTTTATCCAGAAATAAAATTGAATGTATGTACAGACGCCAGCACATCAAGCTACCCGAAACTATAAAATTTTACCATCAACATTGAACCTTATGCTTTAGCAATAAAGTTGAAAATCTATTAAAGAAATTTGACAGATTGTAGTAGTTTGATGTGCTGGCGTCTGTACATAAATACCTAACAACTAATAGGTACCTAATATAAACAAATATTATAAAGAGAAAATATTTGATTATTTTGTATGTTTGTTTGTTACGCTTTCACGCTAAAACGGCAGAACGGATTTGGATGAAATTTGGCACATGGATAGATCATGAACTGGATTAGGACTTACTCCAATACTTTTTGTTCCGACATTCCCACGGGATCGAGACACACGCGGGTGAAACCGTGGGGCGCAGCTAGCTAATTAATAAAATAAAAATATAATATACTAACCCAACTAAAACTATTAATAAACTAAAGTATTAACTGGTAAGTGGCAATGTATCAAAATATAATCAATCACCAATCTTTTATTATTCCTTTAATAGAACAGGAAAATGTTGTACTTTAATTGCTACATGTTTTTTCATCTAACAGACAAGATAATATACTTATACATTATCAATAATAATCATGTACTCGTATCTACGACCTATCTGGGTAAAGTACTGTTTTAACATATCTAGGTATTTTTTTCATCTAAAACTGCGTTCGGCAGCAACGAAATAATAGAAGATTGTACAACTAGTGCATAAAATGGCTCGTTTATGCCCGAGTTATACACTCTGTTTTCCACTTCGATTGTGAGAAAATGAAACAGGCATACTTGAAGTATATAGTTATTAAAATTTAAAGTGAAATTTGTACAATTAGTAATATTAAAATATTTTGTCTTCCCTGGCATATTTACATTGTTTATTTGTGACGTTCCTGCTAATTCCCGCCACGAAAGGTTTTTTTTTAATATTATTGTGTTATTCGACTTAAGTACTTCATACTGCCAAGTCATGAGAACGTTTCTTTGCGTTTTTAAATAATAAATGACAACTATTTTTCTGGTTTTATTAAATTCACGATAGAAAACACGGAAGTGATATAAATGAAAGCAAATGAAATAAAATAACGACTTTAATCTGCGACGTTTTATTGTGCGTGTGGCTGTTGGGCCTGATTATCTTAGTCAAAAAAAAAAATACTTTATGCACTAGCTAGAGCATAAAAAGCGACTTTATTTCTCCTACGTATAACATAAAGACGAACTTTTAGCGCATGAGAAATGAAAAATGAGATAAATAAATACAAAAATACATTTCAAAAACAGAAGGAAAACGTTTTTTTTATCTCAAACAAATAATAGATGTACGAGGATCAAACGACATAGAAATTCAAACAAAAAATAAACAAATGAAAAACGAGTCAAATCCGAACACAATCCGTTTTCAAAAGGAGCGCATTAATTTAATAAAAAAGGTTTAACCCTCACGAGCTTTGTGTTTGGCACAAGGCGGATATTGCCTGCCATGTGGACCGAGCACGACATCTCACACATTTTTATATAACATCTAACTTATCGCTATTTTTGTGTTCGTTTCAAAACGTATCTAGTAAATGAAATGTGATGTATCTACTCGTAATCTTCAGAAAAACAAAGATTATAAACCCTTATAGATGATGCAATATTATTATGTGATTGATAACTGTAATCTTTAAGTACGATATTAGTTATTATATTTTTAGTGTGAAACAAAAGATAAAAGAAGACTGGTTGTCAGACTTTCGGGCTCTTCCTTGACTACAAGGACACGGTCTATACTTACCAAGAGGTACGTTTTACCCAGTAATATGTATCTGTAAGTACATTAATATTAAACTTACATATAATAAATAAATCTCAATGTTTTCTCGTACAAACCGTACGAAGCTAGTTTTATTATAATGCAGAAAATAAAACATCATAAAAGAAATAGTAAAAAGATTAGATATGTCCACTTCGCTACGGAGTTCATAGATGCAAATCTTACGAAGTCCCTTGTGTATCGTATCGGATATCTTTTTAATATATATTCTAGTTTAAATATTAGGTCCTTACATATGAAATTGGCGTTTAGTACGGGAGGAACATAAAGCCTTTTTTTTTTGTAAAATATATTTAATTAATCAAAGTATGCACCGTTGTTATCTATGTGTCGCAGCCAACTGGTTAAATTAGCCGTTCAGTTAACTGCCTAGCCTTTCAACTAAACGGCGGCCGTTCAACTAACGGCCTGAATGATATTCAATTACAGTTTAGGTTGGAAGTCTGTAACCAATCACGCGCGAGCCGAATTGGTTGCAGTAATTAAGGCATTGCACCCCGACCAAGTGGGTTAGGTTAGGTTAGAACTGTGATCAACCGCGTTCGAGCCGAGGGAGGAAGCGAGGCGAGCACTACTTCTAAAGGCCAGGCAGTTAACTGAACGGCTAATTTAACCAGTTTGCTGCGACATATGCACTTTTACCATCTCATAGGTAGTTCATTGATCCCTTTACTAAAAAAACCATGGGGGCGAGAATCAATGAACTCTTTGAAGACGGTTTGGACTGCCGCATCGGAGATGAATTTTTTTCCTTGTAAGAAGTTGTCCAAATTCCGGAAAAAATGATAATCTGTTGGAGCAAGGTCCGGGGAGTACGGTGGATGTCGCAGACATTCCAATTGTAGCTCATCTGACTTAGTGGTTGTTTGTTGTGCAGTGTGTGGTCTTGCGTTGTCGTGAAGCAGCAGTGGCCTAGAGCGATTGACCAATCTCGGTTGTTTAGCAGCTAGTTCTTCCTTCATGGTTTGCAGTTGCTGACAATAGATATCTGCCGTAATCGTTTGGCCATTGCAGATTTTAGAAAGCTGTAGTGTACGACACCGGCGCTAGTCCACCAAACACTCACAAGTAACTTTTTCTGAGTCAATTTTCGTTTAGGGCAGGATTTGGCTGGTTCTCCAGGGTTCAGCCATTGCGACGAGCGCTTCCGATTATCGTACAGGATCCACTTTTCATCACAAGTAATGATTCGATTTAAAATCCCTTCATTATTGTGTCGGTTGAGCAAAGTAACACAGCAGTCGACGCGTGTTTGCAAGTTCGATTCACTCAATTCATGAGGTACCCATCGTTCAAGTTTTTTTACTTTCCCGATTTGCTTCAAGTGGATTAATACAGTTTTATCACTTACCCCGAAGCCTGCAGCTATCTCTGAAGTGCTTTGTGATGGATCCGCTTCCACAATAACCTTTAATTCTTCATTTTCCACTTTGGTCTCCGGCCGTCCACGGGGTTGGTTCTGAAGGTCGAAATTTCCAGAACGAAAACGTTGAAACTAAAAACGTACCGTGCTTTCTTTTGCGACACCAGCGCCGTACACATAATTAATGAGCTGTTTCTGCAGCACTGGTGCCACGGTAGAACTCGTACTCGTAAATATACCGATATTTCATGTTTTCCATTGTGTGGTAATAAGCGACGCCAAAGAAAAAAATAATGAGAAAAAAACAAATGAATGACTGTTTTCAAAACTCAAATGTACCAGCTAAATGAATTTATAAATTTGAATTTGGAATTCTTAACCAAAGAGGAGATATTTCAGATCAAAGTGGTCAGTACGAAAAAACGCTAATTTCATATGTAAGGAAATAATATTATTATGTTTTATCTCTATCTGCCCTTTTTAGGCTGATAACGTGATTTGATTTTATGAAGTTTATTTTATTGAGTTAGACTTTTGTAAATCTAATATGTGTTTTATTAAAATTATTAGGTATAAAGAAACTGAGATTTTGTATACTTTTGGCATGCTTTTGGCCGCGACTTCGCCCGCGGCTTCGCCCGCGTGGAGGTCGGATATTATCCTACGGGAACGTACTACCGCGCCCGGGATTAAATCCTACGTCCTAACCCAGGTTATGTTCTACCTGTTCATCGAAATCCATTTTGCCGTCAAGGCTTTAAAAGGTATCAGATAGGCAGGTAGAGATAATTTCACATTTATAATATTGTGGATAATAAAACGGAAATTGTGTAAAAGTTTTGCCGTCAAGGCTTTAAAAGGTATCAGATAGGCATAGACTTATAAAAAAAGATTATGAAAAAGTATGGAAATATGGATAGGTAGTGCTTGCTCGTCCAGTATAAGGGAAAACATTAACCAAAAGTATCGCAGGTATGCTAGAAGAGATTTCTTTACAAATAAGCATAAAAACAGAAAAATAGGTACCTATTTTTCTGTTCCTTTCTTTTTGTGTGTTTATATGTGAGTACTTACATGAATGGTTAAATAAATAAACAAAAATCTTCTCTATTATTGATATACTGAAAATATAATAAACTGTGGCAAAGTCTATTAGAAAAGACTTTCGACGACTAAATCATCCCATGCACTCACACAATAAAAAAACAAAGAAAAATCTTTAACACTATGCCGCGTGCCGTCCATAAAACATAGAAAATAGATATCATGGTTGTTATTTTTTTTATTGTATTCACGGCAGAAGTTCGCGAAACAAGTTTCCCGGGATCCGTGGATGTGAATGGCCAAGTTCGATGGAACTTTACTCTTTACTCAACTCAGAAGTTTTGCTTCCGATCCGATTGAACCACGTCAAAAGATATAACAAATAATATATACAAATTTCAAATTCAAATGGATTAACTGTTTCTAGAGTTGGCCCGAAGTATTTATGTTTTGAATTTCGAATTTGTAATGTTTTGTTTTGTTTCGTTGTCTGTTACTGTCGAGTCCTTGGAGACGTCTGTAACGGCTGTTATATTTTTGAAATTGTGGTTTGGAAGCAATGAAATGCGAAGGAAATACATGATGGCATGACATCGATGCGCAAACTGTAATCATGAATTCTGTAAGTACATGATTCTTAACCTTTAAGTACTTATTAAATAAAAAAAAATCGTTTAGCAGTTTTCTCTAAAGCAGTTTTTTTTTTATAACCTACGAACTTTCTACCTTGGGGTGTCTAGAATGCTGCAGGCATGCATGTGCTACAGGGTGACGAGACATCGACGCGCACGTTGATGACCCATCACCCAGTAGGTGGTGCAGGCGCAGGAGGTTTTCACTCAAGGGTGGGGGGGGAGAAAATCATTTCTAAGGCTGTGAAAGCCCTTTTTAAAAAAGCCTTCGCCGCCTATTTTCCATAAACCGAATATAGAATAACTGAATACAGGTTATAAAACTGTGTTCATGTCTAATTTAAAGTTTTAGACTCAATTTAGTCTTAGCCCAAGGGCAACTGAACCCGTCGCCCTATGTCCGCGCCTAAGGCGATGAGGAATACCTTAAATAGCTGTACAAGGATCTTTAGGCGAGTGTACAGAATCAGAACCAACGCCGCCATCCTGTTTTTTAAAATACATTCCTTACATCAATATCACAACCATATACTAACGGCACCTCCTTGTCAACGTCTTTCGGCCGAAAAAAGATTCATAAAGCGCTGTGCAATAGGTACCTAATAATATAAAAATTTACGAAACGAAAAAAAAAAACATTTCGAAAAAAAAATTGCGGTTACTATCATTACAATAATAACCACACTTAAATGTAAAGTGCCTACACCATTTAATGTATTATCTTTCTTTTTTCTAACTTCAAACTATATCTAAGTAATTACCTACTTCAGAAAAAAGATTTACCTAACCTAACATAACTATTAAATAATAAATCAAATTCGCACAACTTAGAAGTTGGTTTCCACATAATTTTCACTACCCCAACCTTATGATGACGTCATTATTCATGGCAAGCATGCACCTCGGCTCATAACTTAGTCGTGACGTGACAAACCGTGCCGCCTGCTCGGCACCGGACATTACCATCATTTAACACTACCCTCCTCTATTTCATAGTCTTTCTTCAGTTTTCAGACACTGTGTTATGTTTAAGGATGTTACATAGGTACTATATTTTAGCAATTAATATTTTTTTCAATTGTTATTTAAACGTTAAAAAATTACGGGAAGTAAGTAATTTAATTTTTCGGCGGCTGGTAAATTAGTGTAACAGTAAAACACAACAACAGTATTAAAAGAAAATTGTTCGGTTATTAATTCATCCTACATTGTCAGTACAAAAAAAAACAAGTTGTGTAATAATTGAATGGGCAGTAAAAATGTTGGAATGGGCGGTTAGATAAATAGATCAATACTTCTTAAGTTTGTTTGGAACTGTGACCAACCACATGTGAGCCTAATTTGTCGCAGTAACTAAACCAGGGCATCCCAACCAAATAGGTTAGGTTAATTTAGAAGGGTGAACAAGCACGCGCGAGCCGAGCGAGCGAAGCGAGTGGTGCCGCGAAAGCGGCCGACGTGCGCTACCTACTTCCAAGTGAGATTTGTTACCGACTAATTCCAATTTGTTAAATGCCCATAAGTAACTGCCCGATCAGTCATTTTACTGCTCAATTAGTAGGTAGTTTTTAATGCTGAACTTGTGCATTTGGCCATTTTTAACAAAATCAAAATCAAAAGTCATTTATTCACACTAGGCTGAGAATCAGCACTTTTCGAACGTCAAAATTACATAAGACAGTCCCCCAAAACGCCCGCCCTTCACCACTTCCTAGTGCTTTCGCTGCTAACAAAACTATAATAAACAACTGCCGCATTAAATCAGTCCTATAAGTATTTCTAAAAAGAAAGAAAAAAAGAACGAGGCCCGAATCACATACAATTTGCGCCAGCCGGGCGCAGAAGCCCAACGCATGGCTACAGGATGGCAGGGCCGGACCTTGGCGAGCAAATTGTAACCATGAATTGTGCTCAATCTTACCTATTTAAATATTTGTTATGATACAATTTTATTTAGTTTACTGCTCAGTTTTTACTGCGGGACTTGTTAAAAAAAATGAAAAAATTTATTGCATGGGCCCAGAATCATGTACAGTCAGCAAAAGAGATAAGTATGCAGGATCGTTGGATATAGTTGAAGTTCAGTAAGAAACCGATGGTTGGTGTCGACTGAAATTTAATTTGATAAATGAGCTGTTTGTTTTCTATTATTAAATAAAATTTTATTTGAGAACATTCTCCGGTTTCTTACTTACGGTTTTGACTGTACTATCCATGGTAACAGGTTGCGCGTCCCTGCCAACCTGTATTGACTTGCCTTGGGCTTATAGCTATAAAACAAATTGCCATTATCATTTTGATTGATTTATTATTAAGTAGATAATACTTATAAGCGAGATTACCTCGTTTTCAAGACACAGCTAAGTAAAACGTAAATTAAGTGTTAAGCCTAAGTTCCTTTGAACTGCAGAATGCAATTAGATTAAGTATCTAATCAGTAGCGTCATTTCAAGGATGTTTCGATAAGATTAAATTACTTAATTTAAATAGGCTTAAATTAGCATTACCGCCTTTAGAAATAATTTCATACACTTGTCCACCAATATCTGTCGTAAGAAAGTTTTTAATAAAAACGTTTATCCGTCAAAAAGTATGAATACATGTCACATGTTAGGTGAGCCACAAACTAAGCGTCGCTTAATTAATCTAATAACAATTATAATATAATTTATGTATCTTAGCAGCGCCTCGCAGTTTCACCCGCATAAGTGTCGATCCCATGAGAATATCGGGATAAAAATTATCATACCTACTCGTACGTGTTATTCTGATGTATAAGCTATATTACTGTAAAGTTTCATCACAATCCGTTCGGTAGTTTTTGCGTGAAAGAGTAACAAATTTCCATCCATCCATCCTCACAGACTTTCACGTTTATAATATTGGATAGGATTAGTAGGATTATAATACCTATCCAAAAGTTAAGACCATATTCCATAATATTACTGTCTGCCTAAACAACGGGGTAGATGCCCGATTACTATTTATAGTGTTTAAATACTTTTTATCAAATACATTAAAACTACATGATGGATATCGCCTGAACAAATTGCTATGGCGGCAATCTACTTAAATATATTTATTTTTATCAACAAATTAAAATTGGTTAGTTTTATATAAATAAAAATAATTCTCTACAATATATAACACAATTAACTATTTACTCTAGGTACTAAATTAAATGACTAACTAACTTAATATACAAATAAATACAAAAAAAAAACAAAAGGACACTTAGGCGTCGAAATATTTACTCGCCCGCATCGTTGTCATCCGGAAACTTACCCAGAAGACTGGCAGAATTATCACGTTGAATGGCAATGCTAATTCTTTGGCCAAAGAACGAGCCAGCCCTCTGGTCGCGTGAAGTGTTAACCAGTCAGTGAGAATTTTTTTAAAAAAGAAGACGCGTCCTCGGGCCCCATGACCCGAGCGTTTCGACCTCAAACGGCTCAAAACTGTAGTTACCTGCAAATGTAGGTATTGACAACCATAAATTATAATCGTTGTAGATTCTTACTAAAACAAAAGCCCGTTTTCTCAGTAGCAACCCGGAATCTGGGTTTGTGCCCGTTTGATGGCTATAGGCTCGCCCCCACATGGGACTTCAACATCACTGGCGAAATGTGGGTATACTATGGGTACACTTCTGCCTAACTCTTCTTGAAGCGTGATGTTATTTTATTCCTTCATAAATTCCAACAATAAGATTGACGTTTCTTAATTATTTTAGAATTACGTCAACAAGTCTATAGGTAATTGCAGCCGACCATTCATAGTCACCTAGACCCCGATCGCTAATCGCTTTGATGACTCTTAACGAGTTGCATTTATTTATTACTTAACTGCAGTTCGTTACCCTTTGTCATAATAAACAACAATAGGTAATTATTTGTACTTAACAAGCTTGGGCACCTGTCCTGCCTCCGACGAGGAAGCGGCTAGCTATACTTACGTAACGTATAACGTACAAAAGATTGTAGATCCCGTGTAAGTAAAAGAGATACCTAATTATTATTATATTATTAGTTGGTTGCTGACTGTTACACACCACCGGGCGAGTTCTAGTTTGTCACTGCTATTCGAGCTATCAAAGAGAATAATACATAAGTAGCATACACTCGTTGCTCGTTGCTCACCAACTCGATTTAGTTGCTAACTCTACTCGCTTTTAGTTAATCGCCAGCGGTGGGACAGGTGCCTTGATATGAAAGAAAACGATAAAAATCAGTCGCTTGTAATTTTTGAAACAGGTTAAATTATTGTAATTTAGGTAAAGCTAATAGTTATTAGTATTTTTATCAAACGAAGCGACACGCGCTTTAGGTACTTGTGGTTGTTTTAAGTGTACAACCACAAGGGATTTCGATGCCACTGATATTGCAGATGTCCATACCCATAGACGGCTGACGGTAGTGACCGACTTACCATCACAACTTCCGACTTACCTACGGCCGACAGCTTTAGGGTTTATTTATAAACGATGATTTAACTTCAGAGACGTTTAAACGACAAAATTGTATGGTTAAACAGTCGCTAATCTTTACCTAACGTTAAGCAACGCTTATGAATAAAGGGGAAACCCCTTTATTGCCACACAACAACAATAAAGTTATACTGCAATGGCCATAATTATCAACAGATTATCACGACCAATGAAAGTGAGAGAATATGTCACATTACCTATTGTCGAGTTTTCCTCAAACAAGGATGTTATAAATTATGTGATGCATGGCCTGTCACGCGGTGCTGAACCATGATTTGTCACGACGCACCTGATTCCAGCTTCGCATTGAAGTGGTATGCACGAAAGGTCGATGTGGCAACGGTTGGGGTAGGCCTATGTCCAGCAGTGGACAGCCTTCCGGCTGAAGTGATGATGATAACTTACCAACGTACCTAACTTGAACAAAAGGAATTTACAAGGTTAAACATTAATCTTCGCTTCTAAAGAGCGGTCTACTGTTTACCCTTTTTCCCAGACCGAATATCTAATAATTTCGTCTAAATACAAGAGAAATAAATAAAATTAATAAACTTTTACCTTTCACATCCGCAACCCATGTCAAAGGGTCAAAAGTACCCGACAATTGTGCCAAAACGACTAACCCTTGGAACCCTAAAGTTTCTCTCCATTTGACTTTAGAAGTCCTTCAATCTGGTTGCTTCCTCCACAGGCACACATTATAATTTACTCGGACTTATTCAAGTTTGTTTGTGTTGTTAGTTTTCTGTAGTTCGGTTAGCCAAGCAGCATTAACATAACGTTTTACAGACTAACGAACTGCTACTTCAGATAATAAGGGGCAAAATGTTTAATTTCTTTGTGGTTTATTTAGAACTTAGTTTAGGGTAGTTTCGTTTTAATTTCTGGCAGTTTCTGTTACTATGTGTGGGTCGTTCCCGCTCGTTAATACCCCGTCGTTAACACTATTAATGACTGGTAATGTTTTGTTCCACTCGTTAACAGTGTTGAAGAATTCACGCGACATGTTTTTCCCAATCGTTCACCGCTCGTTCCGCGTCTAGTTGGAATCAGGGTAAAGAACTGGTAAAAAAAAGTAAAATGAAACAAAATATATTATAACGGTTATTGAAAGTACTTTAATCACGATTTTTGAGGCACCAAATTAATAACGATATCGTTTAACGTTCAACGTTTACATTTGAAATGCATAAAACCTTACATGTTTATGAATTCATTTGAATCATAGATAATCAAAATAAATGTTAAAAAGTTATTAAACGCGGAACGAGGGGTGAACGATTGTTATAAAATGTCGCGTTCTTCAACACTGTTAACGAGTGGAACAAAACATTCCCAGTCGTTAATAGTGTTAACGAGCGACCCCTATGAGTCTTAGAATGGAATGTTTCTTTATAGTAAAATATCTATTTAAGTTGGCCTCCCACAAGGTGAACCGATGACCTTGTGAAGGCCGCAAGAATCCGCTGGATGCAGGAAGCACAGAACCGGTCGAAGTGAAGGTGCTTGGGTGAGGCCTATGTCCAGCAGTGGATGTCTTTCGGCTGAAATGATGATAATGATGATAAGTTGGCATTATTATATTGGTGATACAGTAAGGATAGACGTATGACGTATTCTGCTGGGTTAGAGTGGAAGCCGATACCAGTAAATTGTGGAAAGGCTAAGCATATAATGATGATGACTTGGGAAGGACAATCTAAATTTTGCGTCATGAACGAAACGAAGCTACATTTATATTAAAATCTGTAAGTAGGCATCTCTTTCATAAAACGTACCGTGTAGTGAAGCTGCGTTCCACCCTAAAACTGAAAAGAAAAGCTGACGAAGAAAGCCACATTTTCCTCAAGCTAAATTACAAGGCCATCTTAGAACCAACTAAAAATCTTTATCTAAAAAGGAAATGGCAGGAGTGGCTTCCAACCCACTTAGATTCGTAATGTAAGTGCAGTGACGGAGGGAATTCATAGACGATGACGTAGATATTTATGCCAGGACTACGTTCCTTACATTCATGCATTGATATCGGATCCTTTTGATGCTTCTCAGAAGTGCGGGAGACACTCAAAAGCGTATAATTCTATGAATAGGTAGGTACTGTTAAGTGTTCTTACGTGTACTCCATTTATAATTAAACTAACGTTTTTTATTATAGAAATTGATTATAATGTTTAACATTGATGTCGTTTGGGGTGAAGCGAACACACTAGATTCCGTTGCTGTGCTTTTGTTCTTCTTGAGAAAATCTAGTTGCGAAAACCACAAACTGTTGTATTCAGGGCGTTGACCTGATTGTCTTGCTTTATATGGTTGCTCCAAAACGATTTTGGAACGAGGTTCATTACCGAGGCTTACGGTAGAAGTTGAGTATTGGTAAAACTAGCGGCCCGCCCCACCTTCGCACGGGTGCAATTTTTATTTTTCGAACTTTTTTTTTCTTTCATACGAACCTTGTCCTGACAATACCGAACATAACAAAAAAAGAATTAGCGAAATCGGTTCAGCTGCTCTCGAGATTTGCGACATTTAGCGATTCATTTTTATATTTATGAAGATTCGCATGGAGAGGCCATCATGCGACTTTCTCTCCCTGTCAGTACACATGCCCTTCTTAATAAGTAAATACGTTAACAATCGATAATTAGAGAGCAGCAGTGCCCCAGCAGTACCCCGACTTCCGAGTTGTACGTCGTGGGGTCAAACCCAATCAGGCGCGTTACTTTGTGTAATTTATTTCATCACCAATGCTCTCAAAACCGTGAAGGAAAACATCGTGAGGCAAAAATTCGAAGACGTGATATTTACCAACCCGCACTGGGCCCGCGAGGTGCATGGATTACAGCCCACTCCCTCTCACAGACAGGAGACCTGTGGCCCAGCAGTGGAAACATTATATACTGATTGTGTACCTAATCTGTAATCGTTTGAAGGAATGCATGATTCACATTCACAATCAATATTGTAACATAATATGTGTGATTACGATTATTAGACAGTATGTTATCGATTGATCATGGTATTTCACAAGCTTAATATAGTTATAGGTAGATAATCATTTGTCACCTTTTGTTACATACACGATAATAATTTGCACCTACCCAAACTCGCATAGTAACGATGGTTCTAGGTATTTCATATCAGATTTCTGAATGGGAGACATCTGATAATCGGTAAAATTAATGGCATAGGTACTGATTCACTATACTTACCTGAGGGGCGATCCTCGTAATTTTAAGAACTTTCAGTCTGATCACAGTCTCAATCTGTCAAAAATACCCCAAAATTCTTGTCGCTGAGATGAGGTTGCGACTAGATTTTGAACGTTTTTAATTACGGGAATTACCCTTCTGATATAAGTGCTTTGCCAGACTGGCAGCGCAGAGCGGGGAGCGGCGCGGGTGCGCGAACGCGCGCGATCTGCCTGTCCACAGTCAAGCGCGGCTTCATTCTGAGTGTTGTCGTATCCAGTGTTGAAAAAAAAAAGACCATATTAAGTAGCGAAAACAAGAAAATGTGTAAAATATGCGTCACATCTATGAAAATGTCCATCGCTCAGCATATGTGTGTGTTAGTTAGTGTTAGTTTTTAGTTTAATGTTGTATGTATTTATAGTATTTTTAAGTTACTTATATTAATATTGTATTGTATGTGTTTATATGGGCCTTGATGCCTGAAATAAATGGATAAATAAATAATGCTACGACAAAAATACACTGCGTTTGACCTCCTTTCACTATACTCAGCGGTAGGGGCACGCGATTCCTTTGAAACTTTGTTCTGGGGACCTAACAAGTTGTCATTCTGTCAGCGATAACGACTAGGAAAAAGTCAAAAACAATAAGGACTGAGATAACCTAAGTACCGTGCTTATACGTCAATCCTGTTGAAAAGTGCACTTGTGTAGGCCCTCTGGTCCTAGAGCCTGGAATAGAAAGTTCTCCCTATTTAATTGGCGCGGCTTCCAGTCTCACCAATACAATCAAATGACAATATTTTCAAAGTAACAAGTGACATTTTGATTTACATTACGATTATCTTAACACCAGTAGGTATCAGATTGGTACAGTAGCCCTCAATCAACTCAGCCCATCGCAATCCACTTCTGAGTGATGGTCATAGGCCTCACTCAGGCTGCGCCACAATACCCTGTCCTCCTCCTTCCGTATCCAGTCTGACAAAGCAACCTTCTTGAGGTCGTTGGTCCATCTGGGGGGCGTCCCACACTACGCTTGCCGATACGCGGCCTCCACTCCAGGACTCGACGTCGTTAGGTAGACCCTTACTACATAATGGTCAACACTGACAATAATCAATTAAATTTTACTCCTCTTATCGTACCTTGATCAATTGTATATTTTATGTATCATAAAGCCTATTTCACAATATCCGGATAGGCACTATCGCCTATGAAATTATCGTCGGATAAGTAACCCGGAGGTCATGAAATACTCGTAGGTCTGCATTGTTGCGTATCGGCAAGTGTAGTGTAAGTAGCGCGCTGCTTGATGGACCGATGACCTCAAAAATGTGGCTGATTTAGACGGATGCGGTGGAAGTCAGGATGTTGTGGTGCTGCATCGGAGAAGCCTATTGCTTTTTTAACCTTGCAGGTTACGAAGACGAATAGCGTCAGCACCATAGATACGAGTATAAGAAATCTATGGTCAGCACATAACACACACACACACTTCCAACTTCGCTCGTGTCTCGGACGATGCCGAGAGCCGGGCTTAGACACATTTACAACATGTTTGTACATTTGGCACTACAGAGAGGTTAAAAGTACTGTATCAAAATAAAGGGCTTGAGCAGACAATTCCAAATTTATAAAACATTATTAGTGTTATATTTTTGGAATCATCAATGTCATTAAAAAGTTCACAATAAGATCACTTTTTCTCTAGTGTACACTGACTAACGAGACTGCACTAAAATATCTGTCACCAATTACGTCAGACTTGAGAAAGGTGATCTGGTTTTGAACTTTTTTGTTGCAGACTGGTTTTGGTTTTCCCCTCAATCTTTTTGGAAGTCTTTCACTGCTTGACATACCTAAGTAAGCCTCCTCAAAGCAATGACAAAACGACCGGCCCCGTCCTTCCCGCATCCATTCGATCCCCGCGTCCTTCACCAGGATACCTACCACGAGTTCTTAACGCGATCCACTCTAAGACCTGAACTGAACTGTTCTTCTAATTCGTACCATGACGTCAGTTTAACAAATCAATTTAGGCCGTGCCATCTGGATACCTACCACGAGCTCTTAACGCTCATTCACTTTCAACGATCCAAATGCCGCTGAGCATATTCGACGTCATGGTACGACTGTGAGCGATGCAGTTTAAGAACCTAAACTGAAATGAATGAGCTTTTGAATCGTTTTTAAATAGATCATGGTAGGCCTCCAGGTCGCTGGTCTACCTTGTGATTACAGGTGCTGTTCCTTGCCTTTAGGAAAAATAAAAAATATCTCGCAGTATCTATACATTATTTATAACATTTGAAAAATAACTAATACCCATTTCCTAACCAGATAATGTTATTGTTTTGTATATCTTTGTATCAGTTATCGAAACACTCGTCAATCGTCAGTCATTGTTATGCTATAATAGATTATGGCCTTATCAAACACTTAAGAAAGGGTACGATTTTATTGTAAATACATCGATTAAACTAAAGGTTTCAATATTTTTGCAAAGAAAGCCTTTATGATGTTTCCGATAGCGCAGCTGGAAATACACACATCAAAAGTGTCTAGGGATCAACATATATTTTTGCAATAACTTTTGATTGATATTAATTAAAATTTTCTTTAAGGATTCATCAAATAAAGTGTTTTCGTTTGTCACAGTAACGATAAACCAAGTCACCTTTGCATTAATAAAGAAATTTGCCATTTTCCTAATAAAGGGATTTTTGACATTTGAACCACTAACACAAAAGTTCGAAAAAAAGACTGAAATAACAGTTTTCTTTAAAATTTTATTGGGTAACTTAAACAATTAATAATCCGTGTTTCTACCGCGAACACTAACAACACAAGAACATCGGTTTGGCATACTCAAAATGAGTTCATCCAAATCACGCTGTGGAATGGCCGCCCATGTTCGTTGCAACAACAAAAAAAGGTCTTCTTACGACTGGATACCCTCCATATTCGGCAGAGCTCTTCTCTGTAGCATATCCCATGCATGCTCAATCGGGTTCAAGTCTGGCGACTGAGCAGGCCAGGGCAGGACATTGATGTTAGCTGCGGCGAGAGTCTGTCTTACAACTCTTGCGGTGTGCGGTCGTGCATTATCATGCATTAACTGAAATAAGGGACCGATTTGCACTTGTAGAGGAACGATGACGTCTGATACAATCGTCTCAGCATAAATTTGAGCGTTGAGGTTGCCTCTGATCCAAATCAACTCAGTTCTTCCGCCGATCCAAATACTCGCCCATACCATGATGGTTCCACCACTATAAGGATGGACTTCCTGGCAGGATTTTAATCGCTATTGGCGTCCAGGGGTTCTCCAGTGTCGTATACGTCTTGTATCCGGTCTCATACCAAAACGAGACTCATCAGAAAAGCACACGAAACGCCATTGTTCTTCTGCCCAATTTCTGTGTTCAAGAGCCCATTGATATCGAATCCTACGATTGTGCATTGCTATAGGTGGTACCCGTAGCGGTCTTCGGGAATGAAGGTTCACTTCATGCAAGCGGTTTCTGACTGTTTGGTCGCTAATTAAGTTCCCTGAAGAGTGATGAAGCCTCACGGCTAACATCATGGCGGTTATTGTTGGAGCTCTTCGAGTTAAGATTTGAATGTATCGGTCTTGTCTCCGTGTGGTGCAGCGATACCGTCCTCCATGGCGCTCAGCCACGGTACCAGTGCTTCGGTAACGTGTCCAAAGTCGACTGATAACACTCTGACTTGTATTCAGAGCTAAAGCCACAGTACGTTGCCGGGAACCAGCTTCTATCATTCCCACGGCTCTGAGCATTTCTTCCCTGCTTAAATGACGTCGCCGCTCCATAATAACGTTGGTTTTAATCAGTAGTAGGGAAACAGTAGCACTAATAATGTCTTCAATGCGTTGTATGTTTTTATAGGGAAAATATTGACAGCTGATTTTCATCTTTTACTCGAATTTGATTCACAGTTCCTGATTCAAATTATGAAATGCACCAAAAAGGATCCATATAAATTTATAAAATCATAAATTTATTACAAAGCCACATCTCAATCTCAAGAAATCCGCATAAAAATGCTTGATCCCTAGACACTTTTGATGTGTGTACTTACATTAGGTACTGAAAATCAAATTTTAACCGTTATCTTAATTTTTTTACGAATAAGGTGACGTACTTAGTGGTATTATATTTATGAGTCATATTAATTAGTCATAAACACAATCAGATAAGTTTTATCTATCACAACCTAAAATTGCTTGCCATACTTATATTGTAATTATAATCGTGTGCTAACACATGTGCTGCAGCAACAAACGAAGGAGGTACTGTACATACATAAAAATCCCCGCAAGACTAAACATATACTAAAGATAATAGATTAGTCAAAATAATCAATAACTCAGTTGATAACGTTATCTATACTCACTACACAGCAAAATGTTTTGCCAATGTTAACGTGTCTTTCGATGTGAGCAATATTATATGTCCGTTGTGCAACAAAAATTTAATATATTGTGGAAAATCAATGGCGGACGTGCGTGGAAATGGTGAAACTCTAAAAAAACGTCATTTTGCGAAGCTACATGAAAAGATACAAAACAAATATGAGGAAATGCAAAGAAAAATTGAAAAGTCAAAATCTGTTGACTCGCTGTCATCACTCAAAGAAGATTACGTCTACAAAGAACCAAGATACGCGAGCAGTGCTGATATTAATAGCATTGACACGATCAGCAACGATATGCCTCTACAGAAACATAGTGTGAAATACAGTGTAATAGAAGAAGAAATTCATAAAAATGATGCGTCTTTCCATTACGTTACTATACGAGAAGCAAATATATCTGAATCTGAAGTTACGTCGTCGCCGTTTGAGAAAAATGAAAATGACAGAGAAATAAACAGATTTTTTGGCGACGATTTCTGTAGATTGAGTCTCGAGTCGTAAGTTTCTTTTGTTATCCTTATTGCAAAAGCCAATTTCAATATAATGAGAAATTTCTCCAAAATATTTTCAGATTAAATGAAGTGGCCAAAGAAAGCGACGAATGCGTAACGCCCACTCCCACACCACCCCCAACAATTTCAATACGTAATAAAATTGGCTCGCGTATTAAAGACGCAGTAAAAGACAAACGGAAACAAAAGGATAAAGACAAAGTAGAGCCCGAGAAGAAAGAAAAAACCCGGGAGAAAGTCGAAAAGGTCCTTTTTATTTACATTTCAACTGAATACTGTCACGATTACGATTAGACAAACTCTTTTTAAATGTTTACAAAATTGCTGACGGTTCAGAATTGTTTCGCCAGTTACGATTTATTGGAATTTCTTTGAGCAAAATAAAAAAAGGATTGTAGGACGGAAACAACAATAAGGAATTCTTTATTTTCAGTTTATTTTGAGCAACACCAAGCAAGACAAAGTGAAAACAGTCAAAAGAGCGAAAGTGGCTACAGTGTCCATCGCATTAATTGAAGCCAGTGGTCTGGAAGCTGACATTTTGGAGGAAAAGACCCGTTTATTGTTTTGTCGTTTTAGGTAAGATAAAGAAATTGTTTAGGTAGGTACTAAACTGTTTACTTCAGATTGTAGGTAAATAGGTTTTTGCTGGAAAACTGGACTTGGAGTAATGTTATCATGTTTGTTTATTTAGATATATAGATTTAGTAGGTATCTATATCAAAAGTGGTCTCACTTTTAATTGCATGAACATCCTGTTCATCAGTATTATCGGTTTTAAACTGTGTTCACAAAATTGTTAATGTTAAGGTATAATATTCCTAACAATAATAATTTTATAATATGATTCTGAGGACAATATTAATTTTAACAACACCCACATAATTTTATTCAGATTGGGCTCGGAGAAGTACAAGTCAAAAGTAATAAAAAGCAATACATCGAAAGCTAAATGGCAAGAATTATTCAATTTCAATTTGTATGATGATAATATTGTGGAGGTGTCTCTGTGGGAAAAGGACTTTTGTGTTGGCAGGTAAATTAGTTCACATCCACTTGTATATTTTTCATTTTGACGTGATATTAAAATTAAAATAAGACTTCATAACATGGATATTTTTTTACACGCGCTTATTAAATTATATTCGTTTTGCGGACATATTAATTTTGATGACATGTTTTTCTTATTGTAGATATGACTATACATATACACACGCAGTATGCAAATATGTTAGGTACTTTTAGCTAACTGAAAACAGCTGCAAAAAAACTTAAATAAGCTAGTTCAAAAATTCATATCATCTGATTCTTCATTTAATATAGAAAATTCTTCATAATCTTTATAATAAACCTTCATAATATTCTCAATAAATATTAAATTTTAGGACCAATATTGATTTATCAGAAATGACAAAGGAGAGAACACATAAAATGCGACTCAAGTTGGAAGGAGACACGGGAACCACAGAACTATTTATTTTGCTCACTATTACTGGATTCTCCCTTATAAGCCTTGATGACTATCAAGAGACACAAAGAAGACTTGATACGGTCACAAAGAAATCTGTAAGTTTATTGATATTTTCGAAGTTACTCGTATACCTACAACGTAGCTCAATAACAACTAAACAATGTTTAGATATTCCAGGGTTCAGTACCTAGTCTATTCTATAAAAAAAACCCTCACTTAAACCACTTAACTCCTACTTCTTTTTGGATAAAGATTGAAAGGTAAAAATACACGATGACCTAGCAGCTCTCACGAACTAATTTTCAAAGGATACACTACCGATGGTATGTAGATAAATTACCTATCACGACGATATTTTCTTAGGGTCTAAGAAAATATTTAAAAACACAAAAGGCAGTCTGACGTATCAGGCACCAGAATAAAAATTGATGTCGTCACACATGAGATGAATAGTGCAGTAAATATAGTGGACAGAAAACTACCAGATCAACACACGACAGGTTCACGAATAAACTAAACCAGTTCCCAATATCCTAAAAAAAAAATCTTTCTTTACAGCCCTGGTACAATTACAAAGATGACTCTGGAGAAGTTGGCACCCTAACGGTAATAGTTTATGGCGCTAAAGGACTGTCAGGCAGCGAATGCTATTGTGTTCTAGAACTTGACAACGAAAGACTGCAGACATCAACTGAGTTCAAAACACAGGAGCCCAACTGGATGAAGATGTTTACTTTGTGAGTAGACTGTCAGGGCTTTGAGAAGAAAACGCGCAATCAATGTCAAAAACATGTCAAAAATTTAGGAAAATTAGGGGTATTTTTGGCAGATTGAGACTGAGATGAGACTGTGAACGTTCTTAAAATGATGAGAATATTCAAAATATATTTAAGAACTAAGCACAACAGCGTTGTTTCCAGCCCAGATATTTTTATACTAAAAGCTGGAATAGCGCATTTAATTAACAAATTGTAATATAGCGTAAATTAGTTTGAATGCAACCACGCTCCAATTACACCACAAATCACTTAATTAAACATCTAACGTGTTTAAAATTAAAACATAATTCTGTCTTTCTTATCTTCAAACGATTGACAGAAACAGAACAATGTTTTTTTTTTTATTTAGCACTAAATGAGCTTTCGAATTTCGGACATCAGCTAAATGTGTTAACAATAACCTTTATAAACGAGAAAAAAAAACAATGTAATGATCTATAGCGCAGTCCATGGGATAATATTTCAATTCAAAATGAATTCTACGTTTAATTTCAGTGAAGTTTCTGATATAACTTCAATCCTAGACATCACCATTCATGATGAGAAGAAGTCTGAAGACGTGGGTTGTCTCTCACTACCTTTGCTGAAGATCAAAAGTGGCGAGAAGAAATGGTACGCCCTTAAAGATTCCAGTTTACGAGACAGAGCTAAAGGAAATAATCCAAGGATTTTACTGGAGATGAACCTCACTTGGAAACTTGTAAGCATGCATTTTTTTACAACATTTGGTTTATATTGTTCTCGAAGTGAATACCTACATGTAGTCATAGACACGAGAGATGTCTCAAGCGCAAGGTATTGATAATTTCGTTATTGACTTTCGTCATACAAAGTCTACATATCTAGACCACTTCGTATGAGTGATTTGTAAGTGAACATCCGCGATAAAAAAGTGGGTTCGCTTTCGATTGGTCATTTCAGCAAGGTTAACTTTAACATAACAGTCTTTCTCATTGTTTGCATACATACTCATTATAGGCAGCAATTTCAAACTGGAAACCAAGCCCAAATAGATAATGATGCTCAAACTAATGATTCATTTGTCTACCTCTCAGTAGAACAATGGAAATAAACGAGGCATGAAACGTACTAAGAAAAACAGCCTTTTCCTTATAATATTATTTGTCTAGCACTTGACAGAGGAAAATTAATAAATGACTAATAGGAAATGAGACACGATGCGGAGAGAGATAATGAGAAATTGCTTTTCTGAGAAACTAATTTCTTAATATCACTTTCATTCATTATTACATGGTGTGGTATCATTTTAATAAATAAGTACGATCTGTTTTTCAAAATATCAGTAAAAATCTGATTTCAAAAAAAAAACAAGGTAGAACATTTCAGAGGTGTTTTTCATGAAAAGATAATTATGATCAGTGTATTGTTCTTTAACCGGTTGAATGCCGTAATTACAGAAACAATTAACACGTTGACTGCCAGACAACAGACACAATAGAAAATCTGTTGTTCGCGGTCACCGGTAACCGCGTTGGCAGTCAATGCCTTAAAAAGCCATTTATCTCGCGTGGATCCATGTTCCAGCAGACGAAGGGTTAAACTTTTCTCCACAACTTTTTTTTCTTGTGCAGTCATGTCTGAAGTGCCTAGAAACATGTACCTACACATTTCAAATAGAACGCTCCAAAGTTCGGAAATAAAATTTTCGTCAAAAAAACATCTTCACCCGTATAACCCACCAATGGTAAAAGAAATTCCTTGCCAAATAAACAAACGAACATCTGGTAATAGATTACAGGTAATGACAATTAATTTCCAGATAAAAGCATCAGTCCGCGTAGTAAACACAAAGGAAGAAAAATATCTAGAATCTAATCAAAAACTGGATAGACACACGTTTTCTAGGAACCTAACCAGAGCTAAAGTGGTGTTCAATTGGACCATGAGTGCTTTTAGAGTAATGAAGTAAGTTTTTTAAATGATTTTATAATAGACGTGGCTAAGTAATAACAGCCGCACGGGTCAATCGATCAGGTTAAGCTACGCTTGCCGCGGTTGGTCCGTGGATGGGTGACCATGTGTACATAACAAGACCGCTCCGTGCCTCGGAAAGCACACAAAGCCGTTGCTCCCAGCTGTCATGCGTGGATCTTTGAAAGATCTTAAAACCTCCTATGGAGGGCGCCCACGAGCAACTTTTGTGTCCAAAACTAATTTGTCTCTCACAACAATTAAACGGGTTTGTATGAAATTGCGAGCGTGTAGCGACGCGACACCTGGGAGACATTTTGGTCCGCGGGTTTGGACGCAACTACTAGAGTATTATATTATCTGTGGACGCAACTATCGCCCATCTATTGGTTAGACAAAAATAATTTTTTTTTTTTATTTCACAAAAAAGTAGCGTTGCTGTCGGCGAGGAGATAGCGACAGAGATATAAAAGTTGCTGGGCAACAAAGTTGCTCGTGAGCGCCCTCCTTAGTGATCGACGAATGTAAAGGGGTCGTGAAAACAAAATTACATGCTCCGACATTCTTGCACTAAAAACTTCGTAATTAGCAAATGTCTGAACATTCTAGGAAAGTTAGCACTTTCAAGTTGAATTTTCTCCCACACTAAGTGCGCTACTTATTGGCTTCGATCAGCTCGTTTCAACTAATTAGTGCTTTAAAACTACAGCCTTTATTATAAAAATGTGTTAACAGCTTGCTCCTTTGGTATCGAGTTTTTTATGCATTACTTAGCAACAGTTCTGCGAAGTTAATTTTAATTGGTCTTTGCAATAAAAAAAAATACATAAAATAAATCAAAAACATGAGTGAGAAAAAGTATCCATTGAATCCTGATATTGCTTTATTCTGGGGGCCTAAAAAGGCCACTTTGGCAGAATCATAAAACAATTCATATCACGCAATTTCATCTGTATGACAGTTTTGTATGGAGATTCGTAAAATGCTATAGGTACACCTCTGCCTAACCCTTCAGGGATATATAGGTGTGGAACTGTCAAACAGATGAAATGCGTGATATGAATTGTTTTATGATTCTGCCAGTGTGGCCTTTTTAGGCCCTGGGGGCCTTTCACGTTGGCTGCCAGGCAACAGACACAATAGAAAATCTATTGTTCGCGGTCACCGGTGACCGCGTTCGCAGTCAATGCCTTAAGGAATAAAATGTAAAAAAATTCATGTGAATAGGGAAAATACTTTTTTATAAAATCTAAGGTTCTTTGAAATTCATATAATAAATACCTGGTAATATTGAAAGCGATAAGGCCGCCCCTTGTATGTTTTGTAGTGTTAATTTTATGTTAGGTATGTATTTTCTGGTGTTCAGTAAAGTATAAATAAATAATAATTATACATACCTTCAGTAAGATGTTAGAGACTGAAACAGTGAGAAGCCTTGATAGAAACCAGATTAACATCTTGTATTGTTTTCAGATCATGTTTCGAATGGGAGTCAAGAAAAGCTAATACAATAGCGTTAACAATATGGCTGCTCTTCTGCTGGTTCTTCAAAATTTGGATGTTACCGCTGATCATACTTATACCGTTCTTCTGGTACCGGCCTCCCAAATACTTCCTTGTTCGATGTAAGTATTTTTTTTTATTGTATAGCTTATTTTTACACCTCAATTTCACCTGAGGACTGATTCACTGTGACTACTAACCTAGCCAATCAGGTTATAGCTATTAAAGCCGAAAAACATCTTTAAAAAAATGCCATAAAAAATAGCAATAATTGGTACACCATACTCTTTTGATAAAGTAATAACACAATGTGTGCTATTAATTACCAGCCTATTATTATCCCTCTGCAGTGCCACGCTTTATGACCCACTCTATCACAGAGAGGAAGCCTATGCCCAGCCCAGCTGTGGGCACATTAACGACTGATTATGCTATGTCTAATTTTCTTTCACGAACAATCAAATCTAGCCCTTTGTGAGATTTTATCGTAATAGGACATGAAACAACTTGGGGTAGAATTTTTTTGAGCATGATGAAGTAACTATACCTACTCCGACTTTTAACTAGCTGTATTAAAATGATACTTCTTAAAAACTCATTTCGGACTGCGTTTAGAGTTAGGCATGTCAAATAAGTTTCGTTTGTTACACTGTTCTGTACTAGAAAAACAAGATTTGATTGATGGCCGCGAAATAACAAAAAGACGCCAATTTCAGTCATTTACGTAACACATATTATGCTGTCATTTTAATGAAGCTAATTAAAAGTCCGACATTCCGTAGCTCCAAGGACTACCCATGAAAGTGCAGATTTTGTATCAGATAATAATAGGTAGGTACCAGTCCATTAATGTCCCACTGCAGGACAAAGGCCTCTTCTCATACAAAAGGCACGAGCTTTGATCACCACGCTTGCTCCAGACGGGTTGGTGATTTCAGACCCTAATTCACTAAAAGTCAAAGTTTCCTCGCGATGTTTTTCCCTCACCGATGTTTTGACGATGTGCTATTTACGCCTATCAATTGCAAGAAATTCTTAAAAAGAAAGTTAATTCATCTTGAGAATCAAACCAAACGCTTTACTAACTGCAACTGAGCTTTTCCTACCAGACGTGATGTTCAGTATTTTTAATATTATGTAATTAGTTGGCGCCCGCAGCAGGCAGCTCAGCAAAAAGTGGACGTTCCTTTACTTTCTTACTTTTCTGGCGTTGTATCACAGCGCGTATTCTGTGGCAGACACAGACTTTTAAGTGTGTTGGGGCGTAACTCCCAACAGTAAAAATGTTTAGGATTTGTTATGTAGGCAAACTTGTATGGTACCTATGTTATGTTATGTAAATGAGTAGACGAACGATTTCCCTTGATGGATTTATTGCTACTTTCCCTTGATGGATTTATTGCTACTGAATATAATTACACAATTGTTCTACTTAAATGCTATGTTGGAGGATTGCACAGCTAAACAATATTGATGTGCATCAACAAATGTGTGACATACAAACTACCACAAAGGACAATGTACAGCGTAGCTCGTACAAAGAGTAAACTAGTCGCGAGCTCGAACTAACGATAAGAACAATAAGAACCTAGTCTGGAATTGCTTGTTGGTAATTATTTACTTTGCGGTCGTTTACCGCATCAGTTATTGTTGAAACGCTTTCAATTGTTTCTTGGAATTATTGATACTAAAAATCAAATCGTTTTAAAAAAAAAACAACCGAATTGATAACCTCCTCCTTTTTTGAAGTCGATTAAAAATAATCGATATTAGTGTTAGGGGGGGCCTACTTAATAAAATCGACTTACGAATTTTATTTTAAACAGCACCTGTCGTAAAAGTGTCAATTTTGTCACTTTTCGACAAATACCTATTTGTCAAGTATCACAGAGTACTTTTTGTCAAGTATTGTCGGTTATTTTAAATAGGGCCCCGGACTGATTTCTTAAATTAAATAGGACCTAGGACTGGTACGATACCTGGACTAGGTTGGTCTGTGGATGGGTGACCATCTTTACATATCGAGACCCCTATCCGTGCCTCGGAAAGCACGTTATGCCGTTGGTCCCGGCTGTCATTCGTGGATCTTTGACAGTCGTTACGGGTAGTCAGAAGCCCGAAAGTCTGACAACCAGTCTTACCAAAGGGTATCGTATTACCCAGTAACTGGGTTGTGGAGGTCAGATAGGCAGTCGCTCCATGTAAAATACTGGTATTCAGCTGCATCCGGTTAGACTGGAAGCCGACCCCAACATAGTTGGGAAAAGGCTAGGCAGATGATGAAATAGGACCTAGGACGTTCGTTATTTATAGTATTTATATTATTGCAGGGAAAGACTATCTGTTCAAGATACCACCAATAGATGATGATTGCAAAAAAGAAAAGGTAAGTTAATTACTTGTAAAATTATACAGGGTGGCAAGGACATCGACGCGTAAATTCAGTATATGGTAATTCAATTCGTAATGCTAGTTATGAATACTTTTTCATTTCATAGAACCCTTAATAAGTTTCATTCAATGAAAAACAGAATCACCTTTTTTATTCGAACAAAGCACGACAAAAATAAAACGAATGTAACATTTTTAATTACAGGAAGAGAAAAACCAGTCGTTGAGACAAAAACTAAACAGTATAACAGATATGGTGCAAAGCGTACAGAACTTTATTGGAGCATTCGCAAATCTCGGCGAAAGTATTAAAAAGTAAGTGAATACAACAACCCATAATTATATTGTACAGACGCCAGCACATCAAGCTACCCGAAGCTGTCAAATTTTCCCAATCAACATTGAACCTATTGAGCTTTAGCGATAAAGTTGAAAATCTATTAAATAAATTTGACAGATTGTAGTAGCTTGTTGTTGTGCTGACGCCTGTACATATAAACACAACATAACTTATAACACCACGCCCGTAATCCAGTAATGGTTAGGCAGAGATGTACCAATAGTACATTCACAGATCGCCAGTTATGTTAAAGTCCCATGTAACGGGGAGCGAGCCTATTGCCACCAATCGGGCACAAATCCGAGAAACTCCTGATAGAAAACTCAATAACACTTTATGGCATTGACTGCCACCGCGGTCACCGGTGACCGCGAACAATTAGGTAAATAGATTTCCTATTGTATCTGTTGTCTGGTAGTCAACGTGGCAACAAATAAAACAAATATTAAACAAAGTGTTATAACATAAAGGTTTAGGGAGGATATTAAAATATTAGGTCCTTACATATGAAATTAGCGTTTTGTCGTACTGACCACTTTGATCTGAAATATCTCCTCTTTGGTTAAGAATTCCAAATTCAAATTTATAAATTCATTTAGCCAGTACATTTGAGTTTTGAAAACAGTCATTCATTTGTTTTTTCCTCATTCTTTTTTGCTTTGGCGTCGCTTATTACCGCACAATGGAAAACATGAAATATCGGTATATTTACGAGTACGAGTTCTACCGTGGCACCAGTGCTGCAGCTCGAAGGATTAATGATGTGTACGGCGCTGGTGTCGCAAAAGAAAGCACAGTACGTTTTTGGTTTCAACGTTTTCGTTCTGGAAATTTCGACCTTCAGAACCAACCCCGTTGACGGCCGGAGACCAAAGTGGAAAATGAAGAATTAAAGGCTATTGTGGAAGCGGATCCATCACAAAGCACTTCAGAGATAGCTGCAGGCTTCGGGGTAACTGATAAAACTGTATTAATCCACTTGAAGCAAATCGATAAAGTAAAAAAAACTTGAACGATGGGTACCTCATGAATTGAGTGAATCGAACTTGCAAACACGCGTCGACTGCTGTGTTATTTGCTCAACCGACACAATAATGAAGGGATTTTAAATCGAATCATTACTTGTGATGAAAAGTGTATACTGTACGATAATCGGAAGCGCTCGTCGCAATGGCTAAACCCTGGAGAACCAGCCAAATCCTGCCCTAAACGAAAATTGACTCAAAAAATGTTACTTGTGAGTGTTTGGTGGACTAGCGCCGGTGTCGTTCACTACAGCTTTCTAAAATCTGGCCAAACGATTACGGCAGATATCTATTGTCAGCAACTGCAAACCATGAAGGAAGAACTAGCTGCTAAACAACCGATATTGGTCAATCGCTCTAGGCCACTGCTGCTTCACGACAACGCAAGACCACACACTGCACAACAAACAACCACTAAGTTACATGAGCTTCAATTGGAATGTTTGCGACATCCACCGTACTCCCCGGATCTTGCTCCAACAGATTACCATTTTTTCCGGAATTTGGACAACTTCTTCCAAAGAAAAAAATTCAACTCCGATGCGGCAGTCCAAACCGCCTTCAAAGAGTTCATTGATTCTCGCCCCCATGGTTTTTTTAGTAAAGGGATCAATGAACTACCTATGAGATGGCAAAAGTGCATAGATAACAACTCTGCATACTTTGATTAATTAAATATATTTTACAAAAAAAAAATTGACTTTATATTCCTCCCGTACAAAACGCCAATTTCATATGTAAGGACCTAATATAAATTCTTCTTCTATTCTCTTTTCGGCATAAACAATAATGAATATATATCCCTTGTCGTGAAAAATATTGCCAGTCAGCGTAGTGCAATGGTGGCGGCGCGCCTGACGGGATGCGCCTGACGTGTGGTGTCGCCACTTCTGGAGACTTTTATAATGTCCCACTGCTGGGCAAAGGCCTCCCTACTCTCTTTCCAGAGCTGCCAAGGATTTATTAACCTAGTCTTCATATCTGATAAAATACAAATGAAGGCACTATGGCCTCTACAACCTACGAAGACGACAGAGAAAATTTGCTGAATTTAATTTTTGTATTAATTTGTTCGCAGCCTCTTCAACTTCACGGTACCATTCCTCAGTCTCCTGGCGATTTTCATCATACTAGTGATCGCATTCGTAATGTTCATGATCCCGACCAAATACATCTTCATGATTTGGGGTAAGTTTAACTGAATTTGTATTACTTTGTATTTAAAAACAACATTGGGTACTTGAAAAAAAAACATTGTATTTTTTTATTATACTCTAGTACAGCCATTTCTATGAAAAGTTCATAGAAATTGTTTCACCAGAATCGCGTCGTGCCTGACTGCTGAGAGTCTTAAGCCATTGACCCATATTCACCGAAAACTAAACTTTTTCCAATCAATCAATCAACTCAGCCTATTGCAGGCCTCTCCCAGGCTGCGCTACAACGCCCTGTCCACCGCCTTCCGCATCCAGTCCGTCCCAGCCACCTTCTTTAGGTCGTCCGTCCATCTAGCTTGGGGGCGTCCCACACTACGCTTGCCGAAATTTTTCCAGACTTTCAATAAATTAAACTGCTATTAGTCTTGAGAGTAACATAAACACCTAATGAATACTTACTTTAAATATTATTTAACGACTTCTTTTGAAAAATCATTCTCCATTGATATAACAATTCAATCTATTGTCAAAGAAAAAAAGGATGTTGTGTTTTTCGATTGTAGCTAACTGTTCTTTAACAATCATTGCAGGAATTCACAAGTTCACGAGAAAAATATTACGACCCAATAGAGTACCGAATAATGAAATACTTGATCTCCTGTCTAGAGTACCTAATGATGAAATATTGGTAAGATATTACGTTGAGCTTACTTTTATACTCCATTATTACTAAACGGAACATTATAAAAGCGGTTACACAAGACCACTTTTTGTAGCGATACAAACGCGCGACTTCTCCGCGACACTAGCGATCGAAAGGTAAACGGTTTGCGACATCATCGCATTTGAATCGCAGGACGACGCAATCTGCAGTAGCGCTTAAAAAACGCGATGGTTTACCGCCCTTCATTTTAAAACTCCCAGTCGTATTTATTCTAAATGATAATAAAATGATGAATTCTACGAAGAGTTTCATCACGAATAGAAACATGTAGTTGTCCTAACTCAAATCAGCTAAAAAATGAGATAGGACTATTAGTCACGCGAGCATCTAAATATTCACCGCTTTATCACAATTTATTTGTTGGAGGTTTTTTTTTCCATTATCTCTAGTAGCCTCCGTCTCAATTTTTTTTTCCAAATTTTATTAGTTGTCTCTTCTCCTCATGCATACGAACAATACGCGTCAACGCATCTGCAGCCATCGCGTCAACAGATGTCGACAGCTACCGTCAACGCGCGGCGGTGGCTGCCGTCGACAACTTGCCGCTCGAGTATTTGAGCACCGTACTCAAATAAACGAGCGGCACGTTGTCGACGCCCGACAGCTGCAGTTACCTCTGCCGTTGACGCGTGTCGCTCGTGTGTATGCACACTTAAGCACCATGAACATACTGCAAGTTTTTTGCCTGTGACATACAATCAAATTGAAGCAACAAAGGCAATGAATTGCATCGTCTCAACAGCTTAGTCGTCGCAACTTTTATTGTTGCAATTTACGGCATGCCACAGGGGGTGAAATTCTACCGTGTATATCAGGCTTTACACTTTTCTTGTTAAATACTTCAACATGAATACTAATTATGGTCTAGTTCATTAAAGTTTTAAAGCTGTCAGCGATAGTTATACATAGTTTCCTAGTTACCGTATTGGATAGATCCGATCAGCTTGCAGTCCTTCCTTACCGAGAAAGTTAATTAGTCCTTTCTTTTACCTTTTTCAGTTGAACTGCGAAGAGATACCTATAGAGGAAGTGCCACAGGAGGATGTGATAAACTAATGATCTGATAATATTTATCTAATTATAGAATAACACTGTAATTATTAGAATTGTGATTTAATTTTATGTATTACTGAGCTAATATTGACATTATTTTTATACGATAGTGAATTGTAAATAGAATATTAATCGTATTATTTTTGGGTTGTTATTCCTTTGAAACAAAACAAAAAGAGTATGTAAGGATCGTAGCAGGTGACGTTCTGTAGTTTCAGCCTACCCTCTTAGAAAAAGGTGCGAGTTTATATATGTATGTACGGAATTTTTGGTTCGTTATTTATTATCTTTGATAAGAAAAACCCTGTGTTGTATTGTCCACTCTATTCCTTCTTTCTCGTGGGTGTGATTGAAAACTCGTATCAAGTGAATAAATAGCTCTGTTGTCTTATAAGCTTGTTATTACATTCACATGTCCCAGTTAAGGTGAAGGTATTGACCACTTCTTCGTACCTTGTCTATGGCAATCTAAATAGAGTCGGTCTAGAATTTAGCTACGAGTATGGCACCTTCAGTTAAACCGTCCATCAGTTCCTGTAACGTGAAAACAACTGGGCTCGCTGGACGCGATACTAAGTGAACCATTTTATCTAGTGGAACAGCACCAAATTTACACTCTAGGACTTCTAGCAGGTGGAGATTGACTAAATATGCACCACTAATGATCAGCATTAAACATTGTTAGGCAAGAGAATGCTACTCGTCTTCAATTCTCTATCTCATCATTCGTCTATCGCTAATGATACTTAGGCCTGAGTTCACCAACATTCTAACCATCGGTTAGGTATTTAAACAGTTGATTTATGTCAAATTTCCTAAGGAAATCAACTGTTTAAATACCTAACCGATGGTTAGAATGTTGGTGAACTCAGGCCTTAGGGGTATTATGAGTAATGTAACCTTTCTGAAAGCTAAATTAGTCAAAACCGTGCTACATACCTACAATAATTATTAAAAACTAAGCATAGCCGGATAAAGGAGCTAGACAAACACTTCCTCATGCTAACTTCCTTAAACTAAGCAGACCGAAACCAGAACTTTTAAATTATTATTAAAAACTAAGCATAGCCGGATAAAGCAGCTAGACAAACCCTTCCTCATGCTAACTTCCTTAAACTAAGCAGACAGAAACCAGAACTTTTAAATTAAAACACAAAGAAAATTGAACCCTATACATATACACTGAGAAAAGGCACAAAAAAGTATATACTGGGTATGAAGAATTTACCTATTTGCGTATTCAGTCAACCACGAAAACAAATTCAGATTATTTTTACCGATCTTTTACATTTTATTACTTGCCCGACCACTTTAAAGCGCATTTTAGTGTAAATGTGAATTTTCATTACTTGCTTTAAAATCTGCAATGAGTACCGTACTTTCGAATTATTTTTCCTGACGAGGTAGACTTAAATCAATATAAATAAAAAAAAAAATAGAAATATTTATTTCAAATATATTCATTAATATCAACCCATTATTCAAACAATTATATATATATTTTTTAAGGTTATATCCCTGTAATCGCCCATTATCGGGATTTATTTTCAATTTTTTTTTTAATTATGTTTTTTTTTAAACACAAACAACAATAATAATCATAGAGTGCAACTCACTACCAATATTGAAATCAATTTCAATTGATGGTTTCAAATAAAAAATCCATTAATTTGATTCGAGTTAATAATATTATTTGGTCTACCTCTAACGAGACCCGAGGGATGCCACAGGGGTCTGTATTCGGTCCGAATCATTTGGTCACCTATCGTAAATGTTGACAAATGATCTATGTAAATATTGTATTAATACGCTTGTGGCTAATTTGCACGGTCATATTACCCTGGGACCCATCTGTCAATGTATTGAGAACTGCCACATCTATACTAATATTATAAAGAGGTAACATTTGTTTGTATGTAGGGGGTAATCTCCGGAAGTAATTAACCAATTTTAAAAATTATTTCACTGGTAGAAAGCTACATTATTCGTGAGTGCTATAGGCTATAAATTATAAAGATATCATGCATATTAGCCGAACTATCTCAATTTTTGTCTAGCCAGGCGGAAAAAATTAGCTATTACAACAGAGTTCTTTGCATGCGCTGCCTTAACAGTTGCATATAATTGAAAACAATGTATCGCAACCTGGTCCGCTTTGAATAGTTCTACAAAAAAGTCCGCGACACCATATTTCTATCTTTTATATTTTAGCAGATATAGTAGCTTTTATGTGTTAAAAAAGTATTTTTCGACGTACTTACTTTTGGACGAATTTTTAAACAACAAAATATTAAAGCTTATCGAAAATTATCGATTATTTTGATCACAAGAACATCATAGAGATACGATTTGCCCCAAACAGTATGTCAATTGGTTAAATAGTTTCGAAGATATTATAAAATTACTAAATCGCGAAATGCCGCCGTCCATTCACGAACCGCATTAGAACATGCTTTGTACGGACGTTTTATCCATTTACCTATAAATGGCGTTGTGCAATTACGTCATTTTTCTGAATCGCGGTGTTAAGATTTTCGGAGGATTAATGACCCTCTCCTCCAGTTATTATTTAACTTTCGTCGTTAGGTAGGTGTGTTGTACGCGGTTGGTTGGATGTCGTTGTTGGTCTTACAATTGTTTTGGTTGCTCGGTTTCTTAAAACACAAACACTATCTACTTCGTTCTCATTCTTCGAATTCGAAGCTGTGGTATTTCTGTTTTTGGGATATCGGACAGTTTCAGCGATTGTTTATCATGCCTAAAAGGAAATCACAATTTTCCCGTCAGACATCTCAGGCAAGAGCAGCTCGAGTACGCCGTACGGAAGAGTCTGCTCTTGAAAATCATCAGCCCCTCTCGAGGAATAGAGAAAATATTTCGCAACCACGCGCTGGGGAATCTAGCTCCGAGCGTCGAGCGTTCACAGCGGCTTGCTAACCAAAGCTGGAGAACATCGCAGGTCCGTGCTCGGGAATCTAGCGCTGAACGTGCGCAGCGTCCAAATGATTTAAGGCAGCATGTCTCTGCAACAAGGGATAGGGAGTCTAGCGCTGAGCGTTCGTAGCGGCTCGCTAGCCAATGCGCGAGAACATCGCAGGCCCGTGCTCGGGAATCTAGCGCTGAACGTGCGCAGCTTCAGCATGTCTCTGCAACAAGGGATAGGGAGTCTAGCGCTAAGCGTTCGTAGCGGCTCGCTAGCCAAAGCGAGAGAACATCGCAGGCCCGTGCTCGGGAATCTAGCGCTGAACGTGCGCAGCGTCTAAATGATTTAAGGCAGCATGTCTCTGCAACAAGGGATAGGTAGTCTAGCGCTGCGCGTTCACAGCGGCTCGCTAGCCAAAGCGCGAGAACATCGCAGGCCCGTGCTCGGGAATCTAGCGCTGAACGTGCGCAGCGTCTAAATGATTTAAGGCATCATGTCTCTGCAACAAGGGATAGGGAGTCTAGCGCTGAGCGCCCCGATAATATAGCCAAACTGGCATGTAATTTATACATACATACATACATATGCAATAAAAACAAAACCCTCCTTTTGGCAGTCAGGTAATAAATCATAGCACTCAGTACTAACGGAACCACACTTATACTTTCATCACAAGTTAAAATGTCCAACGAAGTGGGCGCGGGTCAGCTAGTTAGGTTATATTCGCCGGCCGGTGTTGTGCGAACCGAAAATAATGTTAATTTTCTAAATTACTCCAACTTGAATAGTTATGTTTCTGTATTATGAACTATTGCTTGACTTCTTAAATATGGTTTTTTTGTAAGTCCTTCTCAAATGAAATGGAAAATCAAGTAATTAATTGTAACAGAACATTATCTCAATTTTTCAATCTCGATTCCGCGTAAATTAAATCGGATGATATATTCTACGTCTTCCTTTTATTCTCAGATTATCAAACAATGAATATTACTTTCTGTATACATTTTATGCGGAATTTTATATTTATTCAAATTCATTTTATGTTTATCATTTATGAATTCAAAGAACGAAGTTTCACTGCATTTATTTAATTGTTATATTAGAAATAATTTCATGCTGCTTTAAAAAAAATTGTTGAAACTGTTGTTTTACCAGACAAAAACATTCCGTCTTTGAAATTAAAATAGCATCATTTAATAGTAATTCCGATGTAAAATTTAAAGTACCTTTCTCTTAAAGATAGTTTGTTTCAGTGAGAAACAGTGTTCTATGAAACTGAAAATCCATTTCATTTTAAGCATAAATAATTATAAAAAATAATCCAAGGTTCATATATCAGGCAATGTAACCACAAATCATCGTAATGATAATGCTTACAGAGCTCCGTGTGTTTTTATTGCAACCGTTATTTATGTTGCTTCGCTGAAAATCGCAAAACGCATCAAATTAAAAATAAACATCTCATACCTCTAAATAATTTATTTACAGTACATTTACAATAATCACAAGAATTTCTCTAAATTCGTTAAATCTACGTAATAAATACAATTTTATAATTCTTTAAAACATAATCACAGGTCAACTGACATTTGTACAGTTTTACGCTTAGTATTATTAGTATTAATTATAAAATTTAAACTATCATGTCTTTACCGAGTCTGTCAAACTCGTTCGCAAAGTAGACCATATCCTTGTGGTCTAGAGCGGAGTTTTGGAAAACGATACGGAAGAAGTTGACGAGGTCGCCTTGCGGTTGGTAGGTCACCATCATGCTTCCTTCCTTTATCATTCGCTCTTTTATTTTTGGCGCGACCTTGTCCAGCCTTTCTTTGTAGTCTGGGTCATTCTCGCGACCACGGAGGCAGCGAGGTATGTACCAAAACATAATGTTGGTGCACTCTGGCTTATCTAGGACTAGTTGGAAGCCTTCCCGTTGTCGGATGTGGTCTGTGAAAAAGACCGCGTTATCGAAGAGCGCGTCAATGTGTTTTTCAAATCCTTCGGAGCCTTTGGCTTTCCACATGAACCAAAACTTCAGTACATCTGCCCTCCGGCCGCATTGTATATGTTTATCTCCGGTGTCATAAGTGGTGTCGTAGAATTTATCCTTCTGGAACAGGTACTTGGCGTTGCTTGAATGACAGTCTTTGAGGACATTCTTGTGTCTAATTAGGAAGGCGGAGCACTGTTGCGGCGCCGCTAAGAGCTTGTGAGGGTTCCACGTCACCGAGTCCGCCCTGTGACATTGTTAGAAATGTTAACGTTTAGTTTTGTTTTGTTATAATGAAAGGAAAGAGTCGCTGATTTAATAGGTATACGATAATTTGGTAAATAAGGGATTTCTTTTAGACACTATTTAACCAAACTTGGGTGGTACAACTTGAATTTATGTTTTCAAAGATCAATACTTACAATTCAACCCCATTTAAAAGATGTCTGTGCTTCTTGGACATCAAGGCACCACCTCCCCAAGCAGCATCCACATGTAGCCACAAATTATACTTCTTGCACACCGCAGATATTTCCACCAACGGATCAAAAGCACCATACACAGTCGTACCCGCAGTCGCCGTCACCATGAACGGGGTAGCACCATCTTCTATAGCACTAATAATCTTGGCTTCCAAATCCTGTACGATTATTTTTCCTGCCTGGTCGGCTTTGACCATAATGCAGTTGTCTCCGCCGATGCCCATGAATGTAGCTAGTTTTTTGGTGGAGTAATGGGCTAGCTCCGATGTGAAAAGTACCAGCTTCGGTACGGCGTAGACGCCTTTGCTCTGAAAATAAGGAGGTTTCGTTATATATTTAACTAAAACAGGCATTGCGAATAGGAAAATAATTCTACTTGAAAAGTTTTTTAAGTAAGATTAGTTCGATTTGTTTATTTTTTTTGTTAGTGGCATCTATCGATCTAATCTGTAAAAATGTCACCGTGAGAACTCTTCTCGTAATTTAAAACGTTTAAAATCTAGTCGCAGTGTCATCTTGGCGACAAAGAAATTAATGTCAAAATGTAGGGAAATTCGAGGTTTTTTGACAGATTGTGACTGAGATCAGACTGTGAAGCAATTCTCGTAATTTAAAACGTTCAAAATCTAGTCGCAGTCTCATCTCGGCGACAAAAAAATGTCAAGAACTTGGCCTTCTGATCAGTCGCGAAACCTAGACTTATAATTAATATACGTAAGTATGTTAACGACTACCCGCCTTAAGCAAGCGTGGTGGGTGATCAATGCTCATGCTTTCTCTATATGAGAATAGGCCTTTGATTTGCAGTAGGACAATAATAAGCTGGCATTCTTTTCTGATACAAAATCTGCTCTTTCACGGGTACTCTTTGGAGTTACGGACTACTAAGTCACTTCATAATACTAAAACGGATTCTACCCCAAGTTATTTCATGCCACATTGCCAAAAAAAATACAATGGGCTCATTTTGATTGCTTGTTAAGGAACGCTATTAGACATGAAATATTTTAATTACTAAAACTTTTAATTGACGTCTTTTGTTATAAACTATCTCGTTACTGCTACTGAACGAAACTAAGTCAAAGATTTTAATTAAAATAATTCTATTGTAGTTGAAGATACTGATGCTACTCATAAATATTATATTAATAATAAGTTTCGTTTCTGAGTAATCAATCATGCAAAGTCAGCTGATTACAATTGACAGATTAGATAAGTTTGTTATCACGTCTGAAATAATTTGGTAATTAACTTATTCGATTATTACTGATTAAGTTTAATTGAATGAATCATATGTTGAATCAATCATTTGCATAGCATAATCATGGTAATATCTATATAATAGAACGTAGGCAACTGCTATTATTATTCTTTATAAAGGATGAAGTACACCAGCTGCCATGCGCTTTAAAGAAGAATAAATCAGGTTCCAGAGTTGTCTTCTTGGCCAGTATGAGACTAAAAAACATAAGTGTTTAGAGCAAGCTTCCTATGCTATATTTTATGGTTAAGCTTTCTCTACGTAACGGAATCTTTTTCTTTTATCGATAGATTAGTATATGCTTTATGTATATATTTATTGTATTTTGTAAATGATATAAATATCTTGGGATTGTCGCTCTTTCCCCTTTTTAATTCATCCAAAATGGTTGTCTTATTAAGATCGCTCTTAGCGACAAGACCGCCCCTTGTGTCACCCTTTGTAAAATTTCTACATTTATATCTGTAATTTATTTGGTGTAGGTAAGTACATATTATAGAGTATTCTATGGTAAGATTAAATTGCACCAAACCTAAGTAAATAATATATTTTATCTAACAACAAAATCAGCACTGCAAAATGTTTGCAACACCAACAATAACTTCTGTCTGATCGTAATTGCACAAACTTGGATATGACCTCAAAATACGCGGATACCATTGCGAAGAATTGTATAAAATTCTTACGTATAATAATATGTGTACACGCGTGCATTGGCAAAGCGGAAATTACTTGTTTAAATACGATAAAAAAGCAAGGACTAGTGCTGATACTTTGTAGATAGCATCAGATAAGTGTGATGGATAAGTATGGATAACTCGATCGTCTTATTTCATAGTTCTTGTTTCATTTACCTGCGATATTGGTTGGAGTTACGGTTTCCATGCAGGAGTCACGCATTATCCGGCATGTCCGGCTTTAAAGAGTTTTGCCCGGTCAAATATTTGGATGACCGAATATTTCTGGATTTTTCCAAATATTGACATTGCAGACACGTGTTTATACCGTTTTGTTCATTATGCAAGTTTTTAATATCTGTTTCCTTTTGGGATTTAGCAATCCTATTTGAAATGTCGTATTTATTTTAAATCCGGGCAAACGGAGATTATTTAGTACCACAATTAGTGTCTAACCCGTTCCATACCTAACCCGTCCCATACCTACCTACTAAGTACTAACTAACCAATTAATTGGGAATCCGAGGAATTTGACCTTCGCAACCAAATTCCGCAAATTCTCTTCAAGACCCAAAACTAGAATAGATCTAATAGGTAGGTACTATTAGGACCTATACCAAACAATAGCCTACATTGTTTGTTAATTTATAAAGTTCAGAACGTCAGTGAAATTAGAGATGATCCCTAAGCATTAGGTACATTAGGTCCACTCATTATGTAGGTATGTTTCATTTTAAGATTCTACTGGCTCGCGGTCGGGTCGCTTCGAATTTTGGTACAAAGCCACTTGAGTGGCGCGGGGCGCGTGAGCGGATAGTTTATAACTTGGATAAGGGAACTACAGGACCTAAACTTTTTTTTATAATGCCTAAAAGTATACGATTGACTACGGTAAACAAAAATCTGAAAAATACATGATATTCTACAGGATACCTATATGTTAGTGTGTTTAAAACACAATACAACTAGTTTGATACGATAGAAAAAAATCATGAAGAAACCTCCAGAACTTTCTTTTCACAATAAAAACCATACTACTCGTAATACCTATACATACAATCATTCTGATTTTTCGTCAGATTATTCTACAAGCTACAAAAAATTAAAACACTAGTACTTTATTATGTTAATAAAGTAGTAGTGTTTTAATTTTTTAGTCCAAACAATAGATTTTTTGTAAATAGAAAATAGCTTCTTTTGTAAAAAAAATTACCAGCGTTGTGTCATCGCGCTTCTCTTTATTTTGTGTGCAGTCCGTCAGCGACCGCGCTTTAGGTCATGACTGTAGTCGCCTTAAGTCAAAATCCTCTGCCATCCTTTACTGACGGCCGTCATTTTCATAAATAACGTTTCCGTGACGTTATTCGACGGTAAATTGGACGCTATGAGGCGGCCAACACCGTTGTAGGAATCCCTAGCTTAAGCCCAATGGATATTTTTTTTTTTTTTTTTTAGGATGGGAAATCATAAAATGACCCCTCCCGCTCTGGGTGGAGCGGAAGGGAGTGTCAGACTCTTACTGACTAAAACCCATCCGTGTTCCTTCCTTAGCCCTTTATGTTCCGGGGCAGCGGTGACCCTTTCGGACAATCCCGCTGCCCCGGCAGGCTTCGGCCCTAACGGGCCCCTCCATGTCTGCTGACATCTCTTTGAGGCGCGCGTGGAACACATACGCGCCGTCCGGCACGGGCCTGGTCCTGATCGGACGGCGAGCTACCCATTACTCGCCGGTCCGCAGGCCCGCGCCTACGGTGGCCGGGAGTCGTCACGCGGCTCCCGACGCCCGGAGCGTCTACCGCGGCGGCTGGGACGGGCGGCTCTCTCCGCTCTCTCCCTCGCCCATCCCGCCAGATTTATGAGCGCTTAAACAATTATTTCATAAGACCTTACTTTACCCATTACCAAAAATCACACTAATAAATGATTTGATTTGACTTCATTTTACTGTGACCTATGCATGCATTTTTATAACAATAAATTAGTTACAGGTAAAATTGTCACGTAACAGATTGATAATTTTCAATTAAGTTTGCAAATTATTCTACGACCTTGGCATATTTATGACCTTATCATAACCTGAGTCACTAGAAGTAACTGGATTTTCATCCATGACCTATGTTATGGAATGACCAGATTAAGCTACGCTTGCCGCGGTTTGTCTATGGATGGGTGGCCATCTTTACATACCGAGTCCCGGCTGTCATTCGTGGATCTTTGACAGTCGTTACGGTTAGTCAGAAATCGGAAAGTCTGACAACCAATCTTACCAAGTGCTATCGTATTACCAGATAGGCAGTCGCTCCATGTGAAATACTGGTATTCAGCTGCATCCGGTTAGACTGGAGGAAAAGGCTAGGCAGATGATGACCTACGTTATGGAATCTGACATCTTTATCAAGCCAACCTAAGAGAGCCCAGAGCTGGACATAAGCCTTTTCACACCTGCGCTTGATCATAATACCGTAACATCACACCTTGCTTCCCCGAAGGGGAACATTTACCGACATTTCATCGACAATAGGGAACATTCACTGACATTTCATCAACCGGGCGCAAATCTATAATCCAGGCTGTTACTGAGATATTCCAGATAAAAAAAAACAAATAACACTTTACCCGACCTGGCATTTGAACCCAGGTCCTCATACCCAGCAGTAGCGCTTGCGACTACTAGACCAACGGAGCAGTAATGCTTAAAACACATGGCTCTACAGTGCGGCCGACAAGAGAATGCGTTCTGACACCTGTCAGTTTCATACAAACGAAAACGTATTTTGCGAATTTATTTTTATTAGTTACTAACAGCGCCACGCAGTTCCACCTGCGTAAACTTCGATCCCGTGGGAATATCGGGATAAAAAGCATCCTATGTTTTAATCCTGGTTATAGGTAAACTATCTGTGTGTCAAATTTCATCCAAAACCGTCCAGCCATTTGTGCGTGAAGAAGTAACAAACATACACACGCACAAACTGTAGCCTTTTTAATATTAGTGTGACTAGAATTATGGCACTGACAGGAGTCAGGGTGCTTACTCTCGAAAATAATTCCGATAGATCGACATTGGAATTTTCAGTCAAACGTCAGGGATTGGCTGGACTCACTGAGTCTACCCAATCCCTGACGTTTAACTCAACCAACTGACGTTTGACCAATAACGATCTATCGGAATATAATATTCGAGAGTAAGCAATTTTGAGTAAAGCTTAAAAAACTCATGTTCGTCACTAAATATTACCTAATAAGTAACCATTTACCATGACAAGTGGAACTTTTCTGACCTAGGTATTTAGCAACGTCACGATAATACAATATATATATACCTCTGTAGCCAATAGAATTTGGTTTCAGTGCAGGTAATCGTTATGAAGATTCATAAAATAAGGCCAGATATGTAAATCGATGGTTAAAGCATGTAGTCTCTTAGTTTAGATATACGTTTTAAGCCCTGTACCCTAATTGCATAAGCGTAACAGACTATCAATCGAAATCTGAATAAGTTTGCAAGTTCATTGCTAATCCATTGCTTTATATGTTCGAAAAATGTATGCTCAACAACGTAAATAACGCAATGAATGTTGTTTAACTGTCAAATTGAAAGCCTTTGCTACGGTTAGTGTATTAGGTACGTAATCACCCCACCGAGCTGGCTGGAGGCTTTAATTTAGGATATAAACGGTCGGTTAATCATCCGACAACCATAAATGCTGACCTGCGACATAACATTAACAATATTAAAATCGAAGACGGTCTTGACTAGACTAAACAATATTAAGTATATCTTTACCACCTTTACCTAATTTTAGGTCAAGGCCAATCTTCTTCTAATATATAAAAGTTTCGTGTCACAATGTTAGTTACCATACTCCTCCGAAACGGCTTGACCGATTTTTATGAAATTTTTATGCATATTCAGTAGGTCTGAGAATCGGCCACTATCTATTTTTCATACCCCTAAATCGAAACTTAAGTGGGTGAAACCGCGGGGCGCAGCTAGTACTGTTATAAAATTTTAACATAAAACGTAATTATTATCACTCATTTTATTTTCAAATACATTCTTGAAAACAGTCTTTAATTATATTTTATTAACTTTGTTGTATCTTGCCCTTGCAATCATTTAATTAGCATCAACTTTAATTGTTGAATGCTGGAAAAAATGTCTAGATTTGGATTAGTTACAAATACGTAGGTATTTGGCAACAGTAAAAATAATGTTGAATGTTTGTACTCCAAACATCAATTTCATATTTAAGAGAGATTACTGGCATATAATCAGATATTCATTTAGTACAAGCATATAAAATGTCCATCAAACATAGCTATTAATCAATCAAGTTTAATTTAACATCCTCCATTGTACGTTGGTCTAATAATAGATCTAGGAAGCAATGAAAATCTGCTACATCAAATGACATATTTAACTATACTGGATATAATAATAGAGATTACCGACAATCAATCTCTTGACCTATTATTCAATGTAGGTATATTGACAGATCTCTCAATTAACAAGAGGCATAACGATTGTTAATTCAAATATGACAAGCTGTCCTGTTTCCTAGGAGTAGATCAGCCTAAGCAACGCCACCTCAGCAGGTGGCGCTGGTGGCGCTGGTTCAATGGTGAATCTAAATGTTGCAGGGACCCACTCAAACACACACAAAAAAAAACAATATCAATCCAGCCATTTAAAAGAAGTTCAGTAACATACACACGTACAGAAGAATTATTAATATAAACATAAAAACACTCTGACTACTCCATATCCCACAGGGTCGTAAAACTAGTCAAAGAATAGACCAAATCACAAGTACTAGGTTTTTTTATAAAACAAAATACCAAGGTTTACACAAACCACGGCACGCGATCATAGTGATCGGTGTAACGGGGTTAAGGTAACCACCGAACGGTATGCTTCCTGCAAAACTGGCAATATATTTATTGAACGAGTGCAAAGCGAGATAAAATAATTTGTCTAACGACCTGTTGTAAATACTGGATTTTAATAAATACACATTGAATCAGTGAACGAATTAGATCGGTTCAATTTGAATAAAAGTTATAAGGTCGAGCTAAAGGCTAACGTTTTGCAGTTCATTGACATAATTGTCAGGTAAAACAATAATTAAGTATGACATATCCTAAGTTTAGGATCCAAACACAACTATTAAGTGAAATAAAAAACAACAACTAACCTTAATTTCAGGGTAGAAGTAGTGCCGCGCAGTGCTGATGGCATAACCATTAGACATTGAACCCCCAGGGCAGAATATACCATCGCCTTCACCCTCTGGCCATCCGACAATGGCCCTCATTTCACGAAGAACCTCTTCTTCCATCAGAGTGAACACTGGAGCCACTTCAAAGGTGTAAACACTAGGGTTCAAAGCATCAGTCAGCCATTGACCAACTAAGCCGTAAGGATCGACTGAAGAAAACAATTGGTTGACGAAGTATGGATGTCCTGTGTTAACAGAGTAGCGAGCAACCTGAAAAAAGTAGGTTATAGTTAACAGCTCTATCATTATTAGTGAAACACTAATTACTACTACAATAGAAATCACTTTTGCAATGAAAATAATTTAACTTCAAGATAATCTGAGTACCGTGGAATGGGGCTATTCGGATTTGCAGGGGTTATTTGGAATTAATTAATTGTAATATTTGAATTTAACTACTTAAATTCTACCAAAACACTATAGACGTCATCTTTTTATTATTGTTGGTCACACTTTGACATAATAAAAAAGATGTCTATGGTGTTTTGGTAGAATTTAAGTAAATTCAAATATTACAATTAATTAATACCAAATAACCCCCGAAAATCCGAATAGCCCCGTTCTACCGGTACGATTTTATTGACAATGTTATTCAGAACTAACTCATCAAAATAAATTCTCTAATGCGATTATCATAAAAAGAGTAAAAAAGAAAGTAATAAAAAGAGTAGGTATTAAAATATGAGTTTAGACATAATAACAGGATTTCAAAAACTATCCCTGCAAAAGAACCAAAAACTACTCAAAACTCACATCAGCCATAAGTGCCAGGAGCTCATCGTGAGATACCGGCGATTCCCTCGGCTTCAAATCTATTGCTTTCTTGATATCCTCAGGACAAGCCCACTCCACAACCTTCGATGTCCTGGATGACCTTCCGAAGACCACTCGTTCAACCAACAGGTCCACTGCTCGCCTAATGAAGTCTTCATGCTTGGATCTGTCTGCAAGCGACTTGTAGTTCTCCCTGTCCACACCTCGATCCTCCCCATCGGGTACAATCAGATC
The DNA here is from genome assembly GCA_963669345.1 of Gortyna flavago. NCBI lineage: Eukaryota > Metazoa > Arthropoda > Insecta > Lepidoptera > Noctuidae > Gortyna > Gortyna flavago. The sequence continues at coordinate 12,533,114 of OY770136.1, read as the reverse complement.
AGAATCGGCAGGCATTTTCCCTTTATCTTCTTTCACACAACACGTAAGTTTTATTCGAAGAAAATAAAGATTTCAAATGTGCACTATTTTGTGAATGGCGGCTGCGGCCGGCAGCGTGCCTCTGAACCGAAGGTTTGACTCGTCAATCATTGCGTAGCCTTCTTAAATACTACTGAGCGACGTCAATTCACTTCGTAAGGTTACTCCAGTAAAATATACCTAAACAAATGTGTTATTTGCCGAGTCACAAACTTTATCAAAGTGTTATTTGCCGAATCACAAACTTTTACAACTCAAAGCGTGATAGTCACGTCGAGCACGCATGGTCCACGGACATTAAAAAAAAAAAACGTTTTTTAATTTTGTAAAATATGTAACGTTTATTTTCTCTTGACTGTACTTACTTGTCTTAATGAGAAACCTAGACAAATTTGGATAAGAAAGATTTCAAAATAGAAGAAGAACTAGCAGGGGATCGAGGAGGGGGTGGAGTCAGGGGATCAGACCGGAATAATTTTAATCAATTGCTTGCTGATGTAAAATTTTAAGAGGAAGAAGTGATTGCTCAAAACTTCTCAGTTTTATTTTCATACTACAACAATGACATGAGCTGTATACTCGTTGGTAATTAATGATTTTTATGACGCAGAAGCATTATCAACTCCACGCTTATATTCTCCAGTATAATGTAACACTTAATCGAATTCAATCAATGTGATCAATTATTTTTGAAATTAGCTGCTCATATCACGTTACTTCAAGCACGTGCTTCATAATACAATGCTTTCTTCAATTGTGTTAAGCTGGCAAATAAACTACATGAATCGGTACACAATGTGCTGGGCATACATCTTAGAAGTTTGTAGATTAATTTGTAGAATATGGACCTGGTGGTAAACACGCAACTCATCATCGAGCTTTTGACAACGCTTGGCAAAGATGCATCGCCTCACTTAGATATTTGGAAAAGATACTGCAGCAATGGCTTGTGCTATATTATTTAAGTATTATGTAGGAATGAATGTAACTATTTAAAGACCTAAAGATGTTATTAATTGTATTGACAATTACGCATACATATAAAATGCTTCATTGTATAGTTCGATATTGAGATAGACTCATGATAGCACAAGTCTAAACCTTAGTGGTTTTTGGTTGCTATTTAATATGCATATCCTGTATTCTTTTGTATAAGTGATAAATAAAAAATAAAAAAAAATAAAAAAAAAATGCATGAACCTGCAATGCAAAAAGGTTATTTGTTTAACTAATACTTCAAGGCTATCAGTACCGCTAAAAATAAATATCTTTAACCAACAGTTAAAGTGAACGGTAAACCGTAAATTAAAGATAATCAATTACTGATCAAATTACGGTCTAATTAATATTTATGCTCTACTGCAAATTATGACGGTTTTTATTGAATAATTAATTCAGCTCTCGGAGTATAGAAAAAAGGATGGGATCCTTGTTAAAAACCTGAATGATTAAGAATGAATAAGGTTAAAAAAAAAAAAAAATTTAACATATTGATCATTTTCGCAGTGTTCCTAGAGCTGCCAACATCATGGTCGATTTTAAAGAGTTAGTAGAAGACCGTGCAATTTGGAGAAAAATATATCTATTGTTACGTGGCTCTTTGTGCTTCTTAAATACATCTTCAACTACAAAAAAGGATGAATTCTACTCTAGTTCATCTTCTAAATGTTTGCTAATTTTTTCACATAAAGGTCGTGGTCACGTTGATTTGAATACAACCGCTGTTGTACTCTCGTTTAGATGCTGTCTACATGGCATGAAAAAGACGTAAATATTTACGAACCCATATTCAATTATCAATCAACACCCACGTGTTATCGTACTTTTACCTACTTCATATAGGAAGCGAAGGATACATTAGACCATATATGTACAACAACGAGTTTTCGAACAAATCCGATTCCTTAATTTGAACACTTCCTTTTGTATTTGCCTTGACAGTTACTTTTTGTATTACTACGCTAATTATTAATATGGAGGTCGACATCGACCTTTATTACATGGCTAATCAACTGCGAACAAATTGCAATAAGAAGTTTTAAGTTATAATGTTTCTATTGTTTTAGTTTTCAAATAATTATGGTAATGTTTGGTCAGGATTTCGTATCATCTGAAGCGTAGAACGCTTGCAATCAAGAGCTTGTGCAATTTTTCCATACTTTGTTTATATTGATATTCAATCTTGTCTAGTCTCTTCGACGAGCCTGTTGGCAATTGTAAGTTTAAGCCTTAGAGCAACGCGGCCTACCTGTACCGTATGGTAGGCCGCGTTGCTCTAAGGTTTAAGCCCTTTGTATATCTCAATTTTCATTTTTAGTTTCATTTATTTTGTTTCTTTTTACATAATACATTCTATGCTTAATTTGAGTCCATTTTTGCACAAAAACTGTTGATATAGAAGCATAAAAGACAAGAAAAAAACTATAAACAAATGAACCCAAGATGAAATATCACTCAAAAGGTAAAACCATCTAGACAGCATTCTTAGCACTACTTATGCTAACGTTACTCATATGAGTATGTAATTCGTATTAAGGAGCCAAGCTGTCTAAGTTCATCCAAGGTCTCAAGCCACCGATACTACGCTTGTCGGTAAGACAATTTGTTGTGGTTACTCGTTTCTTCATCAACAAATAATATCAGTCAAATTGATTTTTACTGTTGATTTTTACTTGTCCTTTACTGATACTACGGCACATGTGTTTCTTCATTCAAGTAACAGCTAAAATAGTGTAGAAACAAATTTAACCGTTACTTTTACTTTTGTGACTTTACTTTGGCTGTTACTATTGATGAAGAAACTGGCCGTTAAACTCCAAGGTACACCTTGATTTAAGAGCACTACCTTGACGAAATGGTGCCTTGCGAATTAGGTTATTCTATGACATTAATTAGGAGGTAAAGGCCAGTATAATGACTTGGAATATGGAATGAGCCTGAGCACTGATTATGATCCTGACCATTAAGATTATTAGGTACTGAGACACGAGGAAGGAAGGTGCGGGGTAATTCCTAAAATGCAATAGAGTGTTGCGGTAAATGTGGAAATTATCTACGTCATAACTGTTGAACTGATTGCGATGATAAAAACAAACTGGTATTTATCCTGAACTGATTTTCGAAAAGTGGGCCATGAAGCTTAGCAACTTTTTGTCATTTGTCTTTTCTTTTCGGGACTGCCCAAGGTGCTAGATAGAATACTGATAGTAGCATAAACATAATCAGTCTAAAGTGTTCCCGCTGCTGGGATGCAGGCCTCCTCTCTGTGAGAGGGAGTGGACTGTAATCTACCACGCTTGCCCAGTGCAGGTTGGTAGACTTCACGTCTTCGAATTTTTGGCTCTAGGGCATGCCGATTTTCTCACGATGTTTTCTTTCACCGTTTTGAGACCAGTAGTGATGTTGAAATTATTTACACAAGGTAAAGTGCTCCTCTTAACAGTACCTATTAGCTAGTATTTTAGTGGACATCTAATAGTACTGGTAAATATGATAGGTACCTATCTGAAAACTAGGTTGAGTATGTAGACAACACGAACAATGGTATATAAAAACGTACTTTAATACAAATAAGATTAAGAGCAAAACAAACGATGGAAATAAATAAAACAATAAATATATGTTTTACACACTATTATCGTATTATCGATACTTCTCAACCTAGACCAAATAATAATAGGTAGGTACTTAGGTACTTATTTTATTAACGATATATGTATTATACATCTGAACATCAATACGGCCCATTAAAAAAACAATTCCATGCAATATCGTTTTCTGAGTTGCTACAAAACGCTGGTTTTCCCATACTAAACCATAACCGTTTTTTTATGAGGAAACCGTATGAGACAGATTGTGTGCAGGTAGTTCCCTTCTTTATGGCGTTAAAAGGAACAATTTATTATGATTCACCAAATCTAATTACTGTGACGACAAAGGTACAGGATTTATAAAGAAATCGATACGCAAGTCATTGTTTCCTGATTCCCTGAATAATAAAACAACCGGCTTCAAAGTGAAAAATAACTGTTATTTCGAAAGTCGTTGTCTTTGGTTTTGTATTTTCATTTTTTTGCCACCGATTTCTGAAATTAAAGTTATTATTAACTTTGTTGTGTTTATAAGCTTTTTTTTAAAAAAAGCTTTGACTTTGAAGCTTTGCTTTTGAAGCTTTTGCTTTTGGGGGTTTGGAAAAACGACGAAACGCTTCGAGAAAAGGTAGGTCACGGATATAGAGTGGTGCACCAAATTTTTGTTTTTGGCTCTTCTTGGCGGGGTCCTACCGTGCCCCCAGATATTTTAGCTTTTGCCATCGACTCGAAAAGCGGATGGTGATTGATTTTTTTCCTGTTTTGCAAAAAAAATGTACTAGCTACTAACTCCCACATTTTATGGAATTGTAGGTACAGCTATTGCCATCCACGAAGACGCGCCCACTCTCTTCCTCATCGTTATGTGGTTCATCATCTGCCTAGCCTTTTCCCAAGCAGGTATGTTGGCGTCGGCTTCCATTTTAACCGGATGCCGTTGAATACCAGTATTTTACATGCAGTGACTGTCTATCTGACCTCCACAACCCAGTTACTGGGTTATACGATACCTACCCCTTGGTAAGACTGGTTGTCAGACTTTCGGGCTACTGACTACCCATAACGACTGTCAAAGATCCACGAATGACAGCCGGGACCAACGGATTAACGTGCTTTCCGAAGCACGGAGGGGTCACGGTATGTAAAGATGGTCACCCATCTACAGACCAACCGTGACAAGCGTAGCTTAACCTGATCGATCGACCTGTGCGGCTGTTATCATTTAGCCGCTTGCCCCTCATCATCGTTATGTGGTTATCGCTAGTTAATTCCGCACGTGTTTTAGTTTTGATGATACCTACTCATAAAATAATTACCCAGTAATTACTGTGTATCGACAAAACTAAAATACTATCGGAATGTTACACACTCGCGTACTGTAAGCATTAAAAAGCTCAAACTCAAACTCAAACTCATAGGATTTATTTCAATTAAACCATTTACAGGCACTTTTGAATTGTCAAGAAGTCGGTCAGTCAGAAAATATTAAGCTAGTTGCTCATTCCAAAGCGTAGGTACCTATGGAGAAGAACGGGCAAGAAACTCCATGGACACTCTTTTAAATTACATTTTTACAAAAATATTAGTTACATCATTAATGTTGAATTTATAATTATATGTGAGAACGATGTAATAAAATAAAGAAGAGTGGGGTAACTGTCTATTAAAACCGCAAAAAGCCACTGCGCCAGAGTCACTAGATTGATATTTACCTATTATATTTGTGTCTATATTTAGGTATATCTTAATACTTTATTATGCCATAGAGATGTTTGTAAACGACAGATTTTATGTAAGACTACTTTCTAATTAAGTAGGTTGCCAAGATAATTGTTTTATGAGCGCACATCGCCTCATTGAACTAGAAGATAAGCCAAAAGACAAAAAGTTCAAGTAGGCACTATCGCGGACACTCCCGCCTCTAGTAAGCGCGCCAAGGTCAAAATGTCTAGTTTTATAAAAAATATGATTGACGTGTAAAAGTGTTTGTGCAAACCTACTTACAAAATAAAAATTATTTATCATTTATCATGTAAATAAATAAATGAAAATAAATGATTTTTACAAAATAAATAAATAGATAATAAGTAGATTTAGTTCGGCCGTAAAATTCACAAATGGAGTACCTATACACGTGATGCGTCACTAAGCTGCGCAGTGTAGGTTGCAACTTGTTGTGAAATACTGAATATTTCACAACAAGTTGCAATCTGCATTGCAATGTTAAAAATTATTTTAAATGGTTTGATGTATGACAACACCAACTTCCTCTTCTCTTTTTCAGCAACGACGCCACTGTGTTAGCATGTTCTTTTTCTGTCCTATTTTCTACATTATTAAAACAAGTCAAATAATACCTGGGACTCTTTCAATTATATTCAATACCTAACCTATCGCTTTCCTAGTTGGCGAAAACTTTAAGGGGGTGTGACTTGACGTCACTGCAGGATTTAGGCGAAACATTTTTCAATTGATCAGGCGGAAAAGGCCGCTATGGTACCTGTCACTAATATCCCAGCCCAGGTAGCCCAGGTTACCAGGTTGGCACCTTAACATGTGTGTGATACCACCCGTAGTAGATACGTACTCTGAAGTACTTACGTGCGTAGGTAACTGTGCCTTTGACTTTACTACTAGGTACTTTACTTTTCCAAGAAAACGTAGGTGACATGACCTTCAAATGAGCTGTCAATCCCTAGAATCAGATGGAATGGCAGTTTACTTTTACACGGTGAGATTTTTACAGAATAGAGCGTTTGAAGTAATCACGACCCATAAAACGTAAATAAGTTAAAAATTGACACATAGACAAGACATAAACTAATAATATAATAATAATAAAGTTTATTTACCAAAATAGTTACAGAAGTGTACACAAGTAGATATAACTAATGGGTAGACTTATTCTAGGCATTACAGTGTGTTGCAAAATTTCTGTACATAATTATAGTAACCCTGCCTCTTAAACTAGGCTATCCTGTATTTTAAGAGACAGTGTCTAGCTAGCTTATAAATTCACCATTTCTATACAACAGTGGACAGTGTCGATCTACCGTTTAAACTTGACAGCTGCAGGAATAGTTGTGCGTACAGTGTACGAGTAAAATGTGGAGGGGATGCGTAGTGGTGTGATGTGGTATGTGCTTGTTGTGGGTTTGTGTGTGTGAATATAGGGGTGAGAGTGTGTATGTGTGAATATGTTTGTAAGAATGCGTTTTTTTTTTTATTTAGGCGATGTAAGTAAGTAAAGACTTCGTGTACCTATGTGTAGTCTTTTTGTAGTAACCACTCTGTTACTGTCTGTTTTAATGTGTGTGAATTTAAATCTATAATTTTTAGATGTTTGTGAACTTTTTTGTAAATGTGCCTTCTTAGGGTATAAAACTGGCGTTTAGCGAAAGATGTTCTGTGCCGAGTACCCGGGATAACACATGTTCGCTTGTTTGGGTCGGACTTAGGAAGACTGGTGTGTTTTCTAAGAATCGATTTAACCACAAAGAGTTGACGAACCGAAAGGACCTTGCAATCAGAGTAGAGTTTAGTAGTTGGGCTTTTTCGTCATGACTTTTAGAATCGCTCTCTGTGCTCTCTCGGCTCTCAGAAGGATAGTCTTTGCTGCACCGCCCCAAACAGCAATACAATAGCCAATAACAAATTGACACAGAGTGTAGTACCTACACTATTTTCAGAGTGTCAGCATTAGCCGACTGTCTGAGAGACTTGAAAATGTGTATCAGGCGCATCGTTCTGGTAGTGAGGGCATCAATTTGTTTGTCCCATCGTAAACCGTCGTCTATCTGCACTCCCAAATACTTTACACTGTCAGTTCTAGTGAATGTTGGGCATGTACAGGGTCCTGAGGTGTTTGAGCATGTACTTATGAGCAGTTAAATTAAAGGTATTTGTTGGTGCGGTGTTACGACGTATTGCAAAAGGAATGTAGGTAGTTTTTTGTAGGTTAAGTGTAAGTAGATTTGAGTTGAGCCATTCCATTACTACAGCCAGAACCATTTCTGCTTTTGTTTTGACTATATCCCACGTAAGTCCCTGCACGAGAATAGCAGTGTCATCTGCATACGCAAATATATTACAGTCTGGGAGACTCATTCTGCACAGATCATTGACGTAAATAAGGAATAATGTAAACTGCACCCTAATTGCATAACAAACTATCAATCACAATCTATGTGATTAAAAAAGATATTATTATTCATAATCTAAGTAGGATTAAAAATTATCTATCATTCATCGTTTCATCGTATCATTTATCTTTAAAATGGACACATCTATGCAGAAATGAAACAAGCAATCTTAATGATTCTGATATATATTTTGATTATTAGGAACCCTAATTACGTAGTTTGTATCTGATGAGGTAATTATCTCTTAGCCGTTTCTATAAGTTATGAGAAAATATAATTGTATCAAAACCATATCCTACTCACTATCATCTACTATATTTTTTGAACTTAATGATCTGAAGGAGATTAACATTTTTGAAATTCCGAGACAAATTGTCTTAAAAGGGAATTGTTATTCATATTTTATCTGCTATGGAGATTTTAGCTCCACCTACATCTAGCGGCATCGCGCATTATCGAGCTCATATTTCTCGAATAGTTGGTAAGTGGGAGTGCTACGATAACTTAAAAACGAAAGTTAAGAAGAGTCAAATGTACAGACGCCAGCACATCAACCTACCCGAAACTGTCAAATTTTCCCAATCAACTTTGAACCTGCATAAGGTTTAGCGATAAAGTTGAAAATCTATCAAAGAAATTTGACAGATTGTAGTAGGTTGATGTGCTGGCGTCTATACATAGTGCCTAATTGTTTAATATATGCGCAAAAATAAGTCTTATTAAACTTTCTTTATAATATTATATAAGTAATTTTTATCATTAGAACATTAAAGGCAAAAGTTATAATTGTACATAGTTGGATCAATTTACAACGTGTCCCAAAATTCAACGATAAGCGGGAACCAGAGGGTGGACCTGATGATGACTACTCGAGAAAAAATAATGAAAAAGAATATCTCAATTTTTTTGTTAATTACAAAGTTGACTTTAAAAAGTAAAAAACTTTGAAATTTTAAGGAAAAAGTAATTTTATTGATTTATGTGTAAAAACGACAGGTATTCTGTGATTTTTAAGGATTCTGGTGGATAGCAGTGCTACTTATGTTGCCGATACAAAAAAAAACAGAAATATTTGAAAAATGGTGGTTCAAAAATAAATTAGTTTTTTTTTCTCGAGTAGTCATGAGCAGGTCCACCTTCTGGTGCCCACTTAACGTTGAATTTTGGGACACGTTGTATATAAATATAATTATCAAAACTATTTTGGCTTGTTTCATTTCTGCATAGATGTGTCCATTTCATGATGAATGATAGATAACTTTTGTTGTACTTAAGTTATGAATATAAAAATTACACACTTTCATGTACCTATGACGTGCTAAGTTTCCAGGTTTGGATTAGCACGAGCTCTAACAATTTTCATATGAATTCAGCGCATCAAATTGGCGGGACCAATGTTTTAATCGCATAACTTGAATTTGGCACTTACAATTGTATTGAAAATTGAGTATATACTTATGTAGTACTAAGTCTTCGAGTGTGAATTACCTGCCTCTGAGTAGCGCTTCCAGAAGGTACCGCCACTTTGACGTCAAAGTGGGCGGTACCGGATGTCTTGACATAGTTCCTTTACCTTTAGAGGTACAAATGTCTTGTTTAGGGTACAATTACTACATATGTAGTACAAACACTTTAATGTGATACATTTTAAATTGGGGACTTGATCCCGTCATCTTGACGCTCACAAAATTTGTCTGCTCAACAACTACCTAACGCAATGAATGTTGTTGAACTGTCAAACTTAAAAGCCATTTCTACTGTTAGTGTACGCCGCTGGACTAACCAAAATAGATACAGACGCCAGCACATCAACCTACTACAATCTGTAAAATTTTCCCAATCAACTTTGAACCTTATGTTTTAGCGATAAAGTTGAAAATCTATTAAAGAAATTTGACAGATTGTAGTAGGTTGATGTGCTGGCGTCTGTACCTATGCATGTTTCAAACAAAACGCGACAAAGTCAAGTACAGGGTCAACCTATTTCCCGGTAGTTATAACGAGTACAGGGGACTGGTCAATTAATCAGGTAGATCAAATATTTATAAAACGCGACGTCGCAATTTTTCCAATTGACATTGAATTGGCTCATTACTCAATCAACTCGCCCCTATGATCTACACTACATAACTACGCCGCGCCTGTATTCCCCTAAGGATTGTGCAAACCCAAACCCATAAGTAGGTACCTACCTATATAAGTACCAACAGCTGTTATAGTAATTTTTTCCAGAAAACAAAAGTTAAAAATAATCTGTGCTACGGAAGTATTTAGAACACCATAGTTAGATTTACGCTTTCCTTAGGTTACATCTATTTAACGTCAGAAAATAATCCGTAAACCTTTCATCAGAGTTCAAATTGATTTTCAAATCAAATTGATAGTCACTTCAGAAAAGCTCATCATCGGCCTAGCTTTTTTCTCAATGTTGGGTCGACTTCCAGTCTATCCGGATGCAGCTGAATACCCGTAATTTAAATGGAGCGACTGCATATTAATTTCAAAACCCTGTTACTGGGTAGGTATATATACGATACCGTTTGGTAAGACTAGTTGGTCAGAAAAGCTTCGGACTTAAATCCATATTCATATTTTATAAGCGAAAGTGCAATCTGTCTGTCTGTTACCTCTTCACGCTTAAACCGCTGAACCGATTTAGATGAAAAGGTATAGAGATAGTTTGAGCCCCGAGAAAGGACACAGGATAGTTTTTATCCCGATATTCCTACGGGATCGACACTTATGCGGGTGAAACCGCGGGCGCTGCTAGAGTTAAATATAAAAAACCTGTGTAGTTCCAATTTTGGCCACGCGCCAATAGATCCTTTTACTGTTAATTTCAGTCATTTAACTAGCACATAAGCTGTCATCTTTTCCTCAACTGAAATATTGCCGCGCGCCCGCACATAACAATATTATTGACAATACCCCTGCTTTCCCCCGATATTGGCGTGACAAAATCAGAATTTCTGGATATCCACAATAATATTGAACAATACCGCAATCACTGACCTCTATTAAACAAGCAGGTAAGTGACCGCAATACAGGCCGCACAAAGACAATATTATTGACAATACGTACTTTATTGACAATATTATTGTGTGTGTGCGGCTAGCCTAACTATTTGAAATCAGATAAGTAAGTACCTTGATAGCACGTGGAACAGAGTGAGAAATTCCTTCAAAATCTTTTCTATTCTATTCTATTTTTCTTTATGGCAATGGTGCGATGTCGACAATTCTGCCAATGTCAGATGTGATATTGTCGTTGTCACTCTTTATTACTGTCATGGATTGTCACTGTCAAAATTACAAGATCCCAGTCCGCATCACAGAGTACTTTTTAATAGAGGTCCGCATGGGGTGGGTTGAGGTTGTAAAATGTGTAATTAGCGCAAAAGAGCGTAAGAAGTTCTAATATATTTTTTCAAATAAAAGCTATCTTTAACTGTAAAGTTTATACCGAAATGGCGGAAGGCCAGTTCAGTGATTACGAAGAAGATATAACTGTGAAGGTGAAAACGGTTCGGGTAAGTCGCTTTCTCGCGTTGTATTTTATTGTGCAACGTTAACAATCACAAGACTGTTGAATTAGACCCTTAGGTACACCTAAGGGTCCTCTGCTGCATTTTTACATGATTATGTTGTACAGTTTTCAGATGTTCCACTCATTAAAACTCTAAGCAGTGAATCTCAAGATGATGACGAATTCAATTCAGACGAATACTTTCACGACTCCGATGACCCGGGTCAGAATACGAAGAAAACCAACGTCAACTGCCAAGCACCTTCCAGTAAAGTCAGCACATACCAGCCGAGCGAAAAGTTGTTCAAGAAATATGTCCACAAAATAAATGTTGACAAATATGAACCAATGTCAAGAAAAACTGAAAAGTTCATGGATATTAATGACAGAAAGCATGACAATGGCAGGATAAGAATCAAAGACAAACATGACAGAGCTACCGCTGAGCAGGTCATGGACCCTCGCACAAAAATGATCCTATTCAAACTTCTAAACAGAGGCATTATAAATGAAATCAATGGTTGCATCTCCACAGGCAAAGAAGCTAATGTTTACCATGCAACCTCAAAAGATGGAAAAGATTATGCCATTAAAATCTTCAAAACTTCTATTTTAGTATTCAAAGATAGAGACAAATATGTGTCAGGAGAATACAGATTCAGGAATGGTTACTGCAAGTCTAATCCACGTAAGATGGTGCGAACCTGGGCTGAAAAAGAGATGAGAAATCTTGTACGAATGCACAATGCTCAGTTAAGTGTACCAGAACCTGTAATTTTGCGAAGCCATGTATTAGTTATGTCTTTCATGGGCGAAGACGGCTGGCCGTCACCAAAACTGAAAGACGTTGAAATATCCCAGTCCTCAGCTCGGTCAATATACAGAGACATTGTCAAGATGATGTGGAAAATGTTCAACATTTGCAAACTAGTGCATGCTGACTTATCGGAATTTAACCTTTTATATCACCAAGGAAATGTTGTGATCATAGATGTGTCACAGTCCGTAGAACATGACCATCCGCATGCATTTGAATTCTTACGTAAAGATTGCACAAATATCTCTGACTTCTTCAGGAAAAAAGGAGTGGCCACATTAACTGTAAAGGAATTATTTGATTTTATAACTGATTCTACCATAAATGAGAATAATTTGGAGGAATGTCTTGAGAAACTGTCAGAAAAAGCTGCATCAAGAAACTTTGAGGATATGACAGCACAGGAGCAAGTAGAAGAGGAAGCTTTCAAGAATATCTACATTCCAAAGAGACTTACTGAGGTAAATTATACAAGTTATTCATACAAAAACTCAAATCATATAAATCAGCAATAATGCCAAGAGAAATCCCCTCTTAGTAATATTATAGAACACAAATCATTGCATGTTATACAACTTTGAATAAATAAACATACCTGTGGATGCCAATTGCCACTTACAATGAGTTCTTTGATTTTATTATTTGAATACATAACCCTGAAATTCTCATGTGTTCATAAAGAACTTTTTCATGAGGTTAATTTTATAGAGAGTAGGGAGGCCTTTGCCCAGCAGTGGGCTAAAAAAAATTTTTACCTCGGAACTGTTGTAATAATCATTGCATTAAATAACAAAGTATTGTAATAACCATTGCATTGTACCTGGAACCAGTCAAGTTAATAAACATTCTATTTCAGTTATTAGTCAACTTCAAGAAGTTTCTTTTGAAATGGATCTTCATCCTTTTACTCAAAGAAGTATTATTGCTTTATTTATTCTCAACAACTGTACTACTTACATTCCAGGTTATAAACTATGAAAGAGACATCACAAAAGCCAAGAAGGGTGATACAGAAGACTTGGCATACAAGAAGATTGCTGGTTTCAACGAGGACCTGACAGCAGCTGATAAGCCTGAAATACTGCAAGAAGATGATATCTCCGCTAGTGGCTCTGATAGTGATTCAGAAGGTACAGAAGATGATGATGATGGTAAGTTAATTTTACTATTGCCTAACAAGCCTAGCTTAGCTAGAATTGATAGCGGTAGGTAGGGCACACTATTGGCTTGGCGAAATGAATGCAGGCAACAAGAGGCTTTAAGTAAGAGTTACAAGGCAGAAGAACGCCTGCATCCTGGCGACTGGACTAACATGAAGTCAACTCATGGAGACTACACAAGACAGGGGAAAGTTTCGAAGTCTTTGTACTACAAGGGTGCCTTGGGATAGCAATAGTAACAACTGTCTGAGGCTGCCTTATATGTTATATAAATAAAAAAACACAAAAAGTAAACACATGTTTTTAAAATGATCTCACAAAGATTACTTACATCTGTTTCTAATTAACCATTTATGACTTTTTGCAGACACATCAAAGCAGGCTAAAACCAGCGCGCGGCCCAGAGATGAGTCGCCCAACAGTAAAAAGTTAAGGAAAAAAGCCGTAAAAGAAGAGAAAGCCGAGAGGAGGAAAACTAAAACTAAGAAACATGTTAAGAAGCGACGCGACAAGGGCGCAGGAAAGAGATAGATATATTTTTATACATTCAGATTTTTATCAGAGTTAAACTCTGGCCACACTGAAGTGAATCCCGAAAGGAATACTGGGCGTGACTACGCGCGTCGGTTGTTTTAACAACTAATCGAAAATCACGGGACTATTCGCGCTAGTTTAAACAGGTAAAAGCCTATTGAAACCTAAGCGGTATTCGCTATAGTCTGCGGTAGAGAAAACCGAGTGGGTATGCGGTAATATTACTGCTCACACCAAAGCGGATTTGCACGCTCTAGCCGCGGAACTTGATACTAAATACCTGAGCGAAACCCGCGCGGTATGCACTTCTACCCACAGCGGCAGCATATACCGCTTAGGTTTGAATAAGCCTTAAGAGCGTTTACGCGGTAAGGTATTTCATACAAACTTTCAAGCCCTTGTTTTTCGAAATGAATGAACGGATTTTAATGAAACTTTATACGCATAAGCAAGATACAAAGGTCTAAAAAGTTAACAGAGAACATTTTCGAAAAATTGTGTTGCAGCCAAATTAAATCGATTTTAAAGTGTCCATAGAAACAGAGATTTCCAGTTATCTTTTTTTAAATAAGACATTTCGAAAATGTTCTCTGGTAACTTTTACTGTTTATTTGCCCTGTGATTAAAATAATATAAAACAGCACTCACCACTCCCAGTAAGCTACAAATATGTAATCAATAAACATACAGGTTCGTGCCGTTTTTGTTAACCGACTGCGTCAGAACAGAAGAAGAAATGTGTTTTTTTTTCTCTTCAACTCTGGAGTATTCTTTGCCTCCTCCCCTTAGCCAAGTGTAAAGTGCAAAACAAGCTTATTGTTTCTAATACTTACTCCACTTAAGATTTCATTTAAATGTAAAGTAGGGTCATTTAGTGTTATATTACTGCCGTAAAGAATTAAGATAAATAAAACGATTATATACTTGTCGATTTATATTTTATTTCGGTTTCATATAAAAGTATAAAAAGCTTGACATTTAACGCAAATAAATAAATAATATCACTGTTTTAATACCTCTGTAAGGGCGAGTTTTCATTTGTCAATGTGATGAGACAAAAACTTACATGCCAAGTAAAAATAAACCTTACGACGGGCTTAAAACTACAGAATCAAAGTTCTATGTTGTGTCCATAAGGTTTATTTTTGCTTTTATGTAGAGATACGCTTTGTTTGCGACCACTGGGCCTTACGGCTACCGAGTATGACTTGAAGCTAGCAGCTATCCATTTGTCATCTTGAATATTGCTTTATCCGAAATGCGTATAACTAAAGGCAGTCAGCCGCTGACTTTACGCAGTAAGCAACTCATTGGCCGGATTCTGCCCAAAATAGATTTCAGCATTTCATATTTTATAGCATTCAGAATCGTTGCTAACTCAAGTCATATTTGGCTGCATTCGAGGCATTACATTTTGTGTTTAAAATTGTAATGTTAAGCGAACCCCTAAATATTAATCATAAATTACATATATCACGTTTATTTTAAGTTGTGTGACATTCATTACATGTAAATGACCTTTTACCACAATATTTTCCGTATAATTTAGTAGGAATGGGCGACAGAAACTGGAACTTGAATTTTACATTCAAAACATCGTAATACATTTTAAAGATTTTCTCTAGAGTAATGCCTATTAAACTTTAATTTTTTTTATTTAACTTTCTTAAAGTACCATTGATATACAAATATGACATTATTTCCTTAGTGCTAACTGGTAATGTCATAAATATTTACATTTTCAAATGCCAACACCAAACTCTTAAAAAGAACATTACTATTGAAGTACCTACTGGGCTGCATGCTTATAAATATCACACTAATAATGGTCCCATTATAATAATATTATTTAGTTCTAATATTTACAAAATATCGTTGTATTCTCCAAAAGTGTCTTCTTTTTTATTTCGTTGCATTTACTCATGTTTTTTATTAACTTAGTTATAGTACCTTCATATCCAAATAGCAAATACGTTTTGAGTACCAACTTCCAATTACCAATTTTGAATGTTTATTTCGTATTCACTCTGGTGCTTTACAAAGATTTATATTGACCAATATAAAGGTACCGTACATAGAGTCCACCTCGTAATTGTTTTACAAACATAAGGTAGACAAAAATAGACCTTGTCGTTTTATGACATTTAAATGAAATTCAACTTGAAAGTCATAAAACGACAAGAGGGCAAGGGTTTTTTCTATGTGACAGTTAGTTTAAACCTTAAGCTACGGTTTCCTATATGACCAGTGGCAGTGACATAGTGTCCGCAATTTACTGGCGAATGACGTCACTGAAACGTTATTTATTAACGGCTGAAGCCAATTACCTACCTATCACCAGTTTTGGCCTACTGGGTAGAAAAACCTATCTATCTCTGGTTTTAATGTCCCAATAATCTATATCAGAAGCGATCTGTATAATCATATTATACTGTCAGTTATATTTATATTGGCTACCATCAGTACCTACCTATCTGTCAATAGGTTATTGGGTTCGGCCGTAAGTTGGTGTGGGGTTTCCTAGAGAGCATTATTAGATTATTATCTAGAAGAGCCGTAGCGTAGCTTTCGTAAAGTTTTAATTTACCGGGAATCGTTATCGAAAGTGGTAAAGTAATTAGGAGTTCGACTAAACAACAGCTGTTTTACTACTCTTATGAATGGACATCAACCTAATCCTGGTTTGTAAAATATTAACTATACTTTTGGAGACTAAAAAGACTTTAAATTAAAATAATTTTACTACAGAACTGTCATTACAATTACATAAACAAATTATTACAAATTAAGTTAATATACCGAACTATAACAAATTAAGGGCAAGAGAAATGAGTACACCGCCTTTTTTATTATCTAGTTAAAAACTAATCAAGGTCAAATTAAATTAGCTAGTGAAACTTCATGAAAGTAATAGGTTTCGCTACTTATTTTAATTTGAACTTGTAGAAATATCAGTCACAGTATCTGTACATAGTATCTTTGGCTGGATACATGACGGTTACCTATATATAACATTTTTCTGTGACAAATGGATTGATCAATTCCTGCACCATAATTGAGCGCTATCAATCAATAATTTTGAAGTATATTTACATTGCTTCATATGTTCGAAAAATTTGTCTGCTCAACAACGTAAATAACGCAATGAATCATGTTTTTGAACTGTCAAAATGAAAGCTAGGTATGGTACTGAAAGTGTGTTACGCATTACACTTCTGAGCTGAACTCTCAATAGCTATTGACTCGTCAAAGTTGTCTATTTATGCAAAGTATATCCTGATTTTTTTAAGAAATGCTATCTATGTGTCACGAATTGCTCAGAAACCCGTTATGTGTGATTTGTGAGGTCTGTACAGACGAGGTTATGTTGTTTAAATTTTGTAGGCAGTTGTGCATTTTAAAAGGTAACCTTTTCAAATACTACTACTTAGTATCCTTGTTAAATACATCTGATTATATATTTTTTCTTTTAGAGGATAATAAAATAATCTTACCGCAGGACGAATTTTCCAGACACAAAGGTCTAGGTCACTTTAGTATGTTAGGTATTTAGTCACACAACAATTCTGAGATATAATCTACAAACAGCCAAACAAAAACGAACATGAACCACAAAATCCGACAATAACTCATGTACCTACCTATTGTAATTAAGACCCTGTCTCAGAAAAACCTCTACAGTACCTATGTTTTGTTTTTAAATGGTTGTAATGACATCAATAAACAAGACAAAGACCTTTTTAACATATTCCCACATTCAAATAACTGAACATAGATTCGTGATAAGCATTGACTTACGTAACTACAAAATACAATGAGATTTAAATACATCTTAAAATTTTAATCTTTTATAATCACAAAAAATCAAACATAATTTTGTACTAACACACACACAACAACTGTGATATCACAATTAATAAGTCCAACAAAGTCCTATAAGGCAATTGCTTGCGTGTAAAATTGGAAGATCATGTAGCGAATCGCCATCTCAGACCGATGTAACACATGGATCGGAACACGAGCATGATACCAATCATTGTAGCAATTTCTAACCAAACCGAACTGTTTTCTACATCCAAATATTTGATCAAAACCTCCGGTTTGGCGAAATGGCAGTACATGTCGTCACATTCTAAGGGTTGTCGGTCGAAGCCGAAAATGGTGAGGACCATTGCCACGATACCGCATCTGATGAAGGAAGTCTTCATGAGAATGTTCATCATCAGAGGAATCTCGTGAGCGAAGTCGAAGCCGTAGATAGCTAGGCCGAGGAATGGAGCGATCGCTGATGGTCCGATGGCGCAGCCATTCTGGAAAAATAAGAAATCAAATTAAATAATGTCCAACGACTCCGATATAACCTCTATCTTCGTAAAACATCCGATAAAAAAAATCCGATAAAATATCCCCACTCACGAAAATATGAAAAAGAACAGGGCAATCAACTCACCGTAACATTAAAGACCGATCCAATCGCCATTCCCATGCCTTCAGCGGCTAAAGACACGACGTTGCCAACGAGACAGAAGGCCAGGAACCGCATCACAGAGAACGGGACGCCGGCCATGAAGTACACGATGGTAGAGAATATGATGTTGAACGTCACTTGGACGGGCAGCTTGGATACTGTGAGGGCTGCGTAGTACGGAGTGAGGCTGTACCAGCAATTGAAGTGCTCTTTCTTTACTAGTTTTACTTCTTGGGGATCTGGAATGAGAAAGTAAAAGGACAATTTCGTATGGAGAAATCATGAAAATTGTAGCTCTACAAATTCGAATCGAAAATATGAGAGGAAATTAAGGAACCAAGAATAGAAAATTTCTGCTTCGATGACGTAATTGAAAAAGTTGGCGAGTTCAGTACATAACCATCATCTGCGTAGCCTTTTTCCAACTATGTTGGGGTAGGTTTCCAATCTAACCGGATGCAGATGAGTACCAGTACCTACTTTACATAGGGCGACTGCCTATCCGACTTCCACAACCCATTTACTGGGTCTGACTACCGGTAAAAATAAAAAATACTTGAAAGTGACAAAATGGAACCAAAATAAATAGCAGTTCCATAAATAACGTTTGAAAGTAGGCTTTTTCCCCAAATTAATTAAGTAGGGCTGATGCTAAAAATACAAATGCAAATTAAAGCTACTTACAAACAAGCACTGGAACCATAATCTGCGTATACGAAAAGAATATGACGAGTCCAACGCAGAGCTTGAGGTGGTTGAACATCTGCGTGCCGTCGTTAGCCATGTTGAAGAAACATATGCCGATCAGCACGCCGCACATCACGTGGTGAACGAACTGGATACAGATACCTGAAGGTTGGCAATGGAAAACATAATATTATTTATGACGAGCAATACATAAATAGGTATAACCTATGATCCCCTGTAGATTCTGTATGTTAACATACGAACTCTTAACTAATATTCAACATGTGAAGCTTGTTATTTTTTATGAAAGTGAATAATCATTATCTCGGCTCGGGAATACTACTTCCTATCAGTTATGCACATACCTGTTTTGTTCCTGAGTATTTGTTTCATCATCCTCGCCAACAAAATCGAAAACTGTTCACAAAACGTCGTGGAGTATTCCGGTGAATCCGAGTTTTGCATCTTCATCCAAGCCATCGAAGAGTTTCCATTAGACAGCTGACTGGACAACGAACTTACGGAGGCACTTGATCCTTCGAACTTTGGCACTTTGTAAGTGCACTTTTCATTTGACAGTATTATCTCTGTTTCGTTTGCATCGTCCGTCTGATAGCTGATCTTTAGTTGCATCTGGTTCGTATTAGGCTCACTCGGTGGTTGGTCCAATTTCGCCGATTTAAAAAGTTGACCGTTCATTATTTCTTTGGATAGCATGGTTATGATTTCTGGGGATTCTGTTAGTTCTATAACTGGAAAGAGAAATTGAATTGTTAGAATTGGTATAGGTAGAACCCAAAGATTTTTTTTTTTTTTTATTATAAATACCGAGAGTGAGGTTCGTGAGGTCTTTGTGAGGAGCCTCGAAAAGATTGACGAACTTGTACCTTAACTCTGATTCTGATAAAAGTACCTACAACACTAATTTCAACAAGACTAATTTATTTATAGTGATTAATGGAATACATTCAAGGTGATTAAAAGACTAGGTAGGTACATAGTTTGTAAATAAAAATAACAAAGCCTATCGAAACGAAAATACATACATTTCTGGGCACGCTCGTTCCCTCATAGACCTCATCCATCGCTTTCCATCAGGCGTGATCGAGGTCAAGAGCGAGCTCATTCAGCAATAAAAAAAGTATTGTACTAGTAACGTACATAAGTAAAACAAACTAGATTATGCAACTCTACATTATGACAGCAACGTCTACAGTATGGTATGAGGGACAATACTTAGTACAATGGATTATTTAAAATTCCAGTAATACTTTGCGTAATTAAACAGCTATTTGAATTACAAATGTCTTCAGCTTTGTTTTGCTTCAGCGGCGCTCTTTTACAATTGCAGATTAGCTGCTAGCTAGGTAGACTACTGAATTGTGCTAGATAGACTCTGAAGGTACCTTTCTACCTAACCTAACCTACCTATTTAGTCTTAAAGCAGTTTGAGTCTTAAGGATAGTATAATGTACATCTAAGAATGAAAATTAGTCTGTAGTACCAGAGAATTTGAATGGTGAAATAGGTGGTTTTTTTTGCATACTTAGGTAGTTATTGAAATTCAGTTCGAATTGGATAACCTTTCTAACTTGGCCCCATCTGTCTGGGCACGCCCGTTCCATCATAGACCTTATCTATCGCTTTCCATCAGGCGTGACCGAGGTCAAGAGGAGGCCCATACAGCATTAAAAAAAAACAACTAAATAGCTAGGTAGGTACCTGGGGGCCTAATATATGACAGTTTTGTATGGAGATTCGTAAAATGCTATTGGTACACCTCTGCCTAACCCTTCAGGGATATATAGGTGTGAAACTGTCAAACAGATGAATTGCGTGATATGAGTTATTGTTTTATGATTCTGCCAGTGGCCTTTTTAGACCCCCTGTTCGTGCCATTTTCGGCTAAAGATTATATTAATATAGGTCCTATAAATGAAGGGATATTGTTTCAGTTCTAAGACAACAATGACATAGTCCTATGAATCAATCGTAGGTACCTATTGTCCTCGGTATTGTATTGCTAATGAGAACCTAGAATTGGCAGTATGCCTGATAATAGGAACCTAATAGCATCATAATTGATTATTGAGTTCACCTGTTATGTAGTACCTACCTATGTGAATTCACCTAGGTACCCACACGTTTTCATAAGCTCTTTCAAAATATCTATGAACAATTTTCGACTAAGTACCTACCTTTATTTTGATAACAAATCAAAATTGCGCCTGTACAAGGTGTAACTTATATGGTGTTGGACCTGAAAAGAGGTCATTATACTCATCATTATGAGCAACTTTTACTATGAAACCAACCCGGAAATCGCGAAAAGAAATCAGCTGGTCCCTAAATTTTGACGAGTTATGCGAACATAATGTAGGGAACAGCTGTTTTTTTTTTTTTTTGCGATTTCAGGTTTGGTCCAATAGTAAAAGGTGTTCGTAATGATGAATACAATGGCCTCTTTTCAGGTCCTACACCATTTAAGTTACACCTAGTAGTCCCCAAAATAATAGGCAGTGGTTGTAGATTATGTCGTCCACACTTCGCTACTTTGCCCGACCTAGGCATCAAACCCCACGACTCCTAAGGCTCAGCAATTGCGTTTATGGTACGAGACATTATTTTTCTTAAAGTATTTTTATTTTTATCAACGCATTATTTGCTAACTTACACGCCAAGATGAACATAATATTTTAAGTTATGGAACAACAAACCTAAATGTCATATACGACATAGTTCAAATTCCATTGCAACCAAAACTTATTAGGACCTTTTTGTTACAAATGGTTACACAAAAATCAACTTAGAATAGCTGTACATTTTACCAAAGTAGATAACTGATTAGTGATGATGGAATTATCTGAGATTACGACCGGTGCTATACAAACTAGGTACAATCGATGTTGGTCACCTATCGATTAGGTACTCGAACAAATCGAACAAAGCCAACGTTTGTCTCGATTTTATTAACCGACTTCAAAAAAAGGAGGAGGTTCTCAATTCGGTTGTATGTTTTTTTTTTTTTATTTTTTTTATTTTTTATGTTTGTTACCTCAGTACGCCGTCATTTATGAACCGATTTAAAAAATTATTTTTTTATTTGAAAGGACATACGTCCAGATTGGTCCCATTTTTGTCAAACTCCAGTTCTGATGATGGGATCCATGATTAATTGAGGGAACTCCTCAAATATTATAGGCATACATATAGCAATTTTGGTATTTTCATTAACAACTCAAGCATTTGCATTCAGAAAGTATAATTTGGGGAAGTGGAACTGATGATGAAGACCACAGATGGCCATCGAAACTACTCAATGAAAAATATTTCACGGGTAGCGATTCGATTGCTTTAATATGGTTGCTAAGCAATTTATGATCGTCACAATGCGTATGGTAAAGTGGAGCTGATGGTGACTTCACCATCACCATCACCACCACCACCACCACCACCACCATGGGCGAGTTTGTGTGTGAATTTTTCTTTTCCTAATAGCATTATTACAGCGGGAGCACGCAGTTATTGTACCTAAAGCAATTAATTCTTCGGGTAACAGTGTGCTATACATATCTGCTTGTAAATTGAAACGCTGTTGTGGATAAACAGTTCTTTTACAAACAGCACATGAAACATCGGCAAAAACGTTAACAGCCTTTTGAAAAGATTGTTCACTTGTGATGTCCCTACGAACATGACTAGCTTGTTGCATTGAATTAAGCCGATTCAAGCGAGCTTCAGGTGTTTCGTTAGATAAGCGATAGTGGATCAAGCCGAGGCGGTGGGCTCGTTGCTCCTCCGTCTCATTTGATAAGCGATCGTGGATCAAGCCGAGTCGGTGGGCTCGTTGCTCCTCCGTCTCATTTGATAAGCGATCGTGGATCAAGCCGAGGCGGTGGGCTCGTTGTTCCTCCGTCTCATTTGATAAACGATCGTGGATCAAGCCGAGTCGGTGGGCTCGTTGCTCCTCCGTCTCATTTGATAAGCGATCGTAGATCAAGCCGAGTCGGTGGGCTCGTTGCTCCTCCGTCTCATTTGATAAGCGATCGTAGATCAAGCCGAGTCGGTGGGCTCGTTGCTCCTCCGTCTCATTTGATAAGCGATCGTAGATCAAGCTGAGTCGGTGGGCTCGTTGTTCCTCCGTCTCATTTGATAAACGATCGTGGATCAAGCCGAGTCGGTGGGCTCGTTGCTCCTCCGTCTCATTTGATAAGCGATCGTAGATCAAGCTGAGTCGGTGGGCTCGTTGCTCCTCCGTCTCATTTGATAGGCGATCGTGGATCAAGCCGAGACGGCGGGCTCGTTGCTCCTCCATCTCATTTGATAAGCGATCGTGGATCAAGCCGAGTCGGTGGGCTCGTTGCACCTCCGTCTCATTTGATAGGCGATCGTGCATCAAGCCGAGACGGCGGGCTCGTTGCTCCTCCGTCTCATTTGATAGGCGATTTTGGATCAAGCCGAGACGGTGAGAACGCCTTTCGATGTTTTCATTGTTCAAAACTTTTTTACTGTGAGCTCGCATTTGCGAAAGTCTCTTTATATATTTAGCAAGTAGTGGTATACGAATTGGTGTGGGGTAGGTACCACAACTCAAAAGTGAAAAATAAAAACTTTTTAACAAAAAAAACAACCGACTTCCAACAAAACACTACAAAGTGAAAAATAACTTTAATTTCAGAAGTCGGTGTCAAAAAACGAAAATGCAGAACCAACGACACCGACTTCTGAAATTAAAGTTATTTTTCACTTTGTAGTGTTTTGTTGGAAGTCGGTTGTTTTTTTTGTTAAAAAGTTTTTTATTTCCTACATGTGTCTTGATTGACGTGGAGGGGCTTGTGGCTGAGTATTAACAGCCGCACGGGTCGATCGATCAGGTGAAGCTACGCTTGCCGCGATTGGTCCGTGGATGGGTGACCATCTTCACATACCAATATCCCTCCATGCCTCAGAAAGCACGGGTCCCGGCTGTCATTCGTAGATCCTCGACAGTCGTTACGGGTCGTCAGTAGCCCGAAAGTATGACAACCAGTCTTACCAAGGGGTATCGTATTACCCAGTAACTGGGTTGTAGAGGCTGACCTCCGCAACCCAGGTACTGGGTGGCTGTCTATCTGACTAGTCAGTCGCTCCATGTAAAATACTGGTATTCAGCTGCATCCGGTTAGACTGGAAGCCAACCCCAACATAGTTGGCAAAAGGCTAGGCAGATGACGATTTCTTGATTGACGTGACATGAAAACTAAATCTGAGTCATACACAAGTAGGTAGGGCAGCGGGATTGTCCGAAAGGGTTACCGCTATCCCGGAACATGAGGGGCTAAGGAAGGAACACGGATGGGTTTTAGTCAGTAAGAGTCTGACACTCCCTTCCGCTCCACCCAGAGCGAGAGGGGTAATTTGATGACATCCTAGCCACAAATAAAAAAAAAGACACAAGTAGTTACACGTGTCTTTAATAATAATTATGTGAACTGTGTTACGTGTATTTCTGACTTAGATATCGTTACTAGAATGTTAGGGGTGAGATTAGAGATCTTTACTGAGCATAATTGTAACGCTATAATTAGGTATGCTGACATTAAATCGAAGAAAGTAATTTTGTAATCAACTTTTGCAGTTGTTGCAAGAAATGCAATACCTAAAGGTCAAACCATCAGCTGTCGGGTTAAAAGGGTGCAACGACACTTTGAATAACCTAGGCTACCACCTACATGTTACCTACATGTGAACCACCTACTCGTTATTATTAGAAAACAATGCTAGGTCACTTCCAAATAACATATCGCGTCACAATAACAGAAGGCCAATTCCCGTAATTGAAAACGTTCAAAATCTAGTCACAGCGACAATCAATGGCAAAAACTTGTCAAGAATGTAGGGAAATTAGGGGTATTTTTAACAGATTGAGACTGAGATCAGACTGTGAACGTTCTTAAAATTACGAGAATTTCCGCTGTAGGGTTGATAGGCTTGAAGGCTACTTACTAAAATCAGCTGGGTTATGATGCCTAGGGCAGGGCAAGCCAACGGTCTGTAGGAAAGGAACCATGGCTGTCGTGTCACCCTGGTATATGCACAGGCCATCTGCAAGCACGTACACCTGAAAAACAAAAATACATCATCGTTAGATCAGACCGTAAATATCTAAATAAAGCAGAGCATGAATGAAGACACTCGTAAATCCGAAAAGACCGATGTAATTTATCGTTCTCCGGAGAATATTGCCAAATTAGGTTTAACTATCTGCGTCCCGCGGTTTCCCCCGCACAAGTGTCGATTCCGTGGGAATATCGGGATAAAAAATAGCTTATGTCAACTACCTCCATATAAAATTTTATCAAAATTGATCCAGCCGTTTGAGCGTGAAGAAGTAACAAACACATAAACACACACACTCACAAACTTTCGCTTATAAAATATTAGTGTGATAACCATGACCAGCGAATCAACTAGCATTTGATCCCTCCCCTGATTTACATATCTAGGCCAAGCATTATCTTTAGGTTTTCTCTCTGGAATTTCTCAGTAGCAATCTAAGTATAGCCCGGATAACTCTACCTATCATATCATATATCATATCACCTATCAACCTACATCTTGCAGATGCTTGCTTCTCATTACAATAATTAAATCTAATAAGTACTTAAGTATACCGTCATATTCTCAAAATGGTTATACATCCAAATAGATTATATTAGCCAATGGAAACGTTGCTACCCCATCCCTTAAATTTTGTCGTAGCAGCTATGGATGGCATAGCAGCCTTTTGCAACATAAACGAGGAGGGATTAGGAATTTTTCCGGCTTCCAGTGACCGTGAAAAGTGACCGAGTATGCACAGCTAGCATAGCTACAATGGAACTCCGATTATAGATTGCAACATTGTAGGTGATTACTTTATTAACAATACTTTAACATACACAGGTACATATAATATTCGTGCACAATATTTTCGGTGCTCGTTTTAGCGCAGAATTTTCCCTGAACCGGAAACCCGACCGGCATATCGGCATGCGACCGGGCTAGGCATATCCAAATTTTCGGTCTTTTAAAAACTAGTATACGAGTGTACCGATTTTAATAAGCATTTCGGTATTTTTTAATCTTCATGCGATTGTCTTGAATCAGAATCAGAATCGACATTTCAATGGAAATTCAGAACCGCTATTTTCAGCTCTAATATTAGATTGACGAAACTAAAATGAAGTCCAAAAATGCAAATACATATTATATTTTTTAATATAGCTTTCATCTCGACTTCATTAGCTTTCAAAGCCTTCTGTACCTATTCTTCAATATAAATCAAACCTTGTTAGACCTACAAAAAGGCAAATGTCAGAGTAAATCACAGGGCGTTGTATAATAACGGTGATTAGATTCATTATGTAAATAATAACGAAGTTAATGAAACAATGGCAATCACACGCAGACAGTCACGATCGTCACGAACTTATTCTAGACAACCTTTGGGTTTGAGTTCAAACCACAGCTAATAAAATAAAAGAATATCTTTCAAAGTAGAAAAAACCAAGCCAATTGCGAGTCGGACAAGAAGGGTTCCGTACTATAAGGCACAAAAAACGCCGTACGGTAATAAAATACTGTACTCCACGACCTCATTCCACCGGCCCCCTTCTACCTTCGGACATCCAGACGCACTGCAACTTACCATCCCTACCAAGTTGCTATTCCACAAATTCGAACTAAGCGTTTTCAAATGTCTTTTTTAATACGCATAGCAAAAGAGTGGAACTCTCTACCTGCGTCTGTGTTTCCGAGCGCATACAACCCGAATCTCTTCAAAGTGAGAGTGAATAGGCTTCTTCTGGGTAAGCTCACTCCATCGTCGACTCTGTCTCTGTCACATCTGACCTAGACTAGAGTCAAGAGCGAACCCATTTCAAATAAAAAAAAAAATAAGTTAAAAAATTTATTGGGTCTCTTTATTTTATTTTAGGTATATAAATTTGACCTGTCTGCCTATTATGGTTCATAAAATTAGAGCCCGCTGACAGACACTAGACAGACTGACGCAGACGGACGAACAGCGGAGGCTTAGTAATAGGGTCCCGTTGGCACCCTTTGGGTACGGACCACTAATAGAAAAAGTACCCCCCTACTGTCTGACAATATCTGCTTTCACATATTGTATTGATATAACCAGCAGTACCACTACCACCTACCTACTTTTCAATCGGACCAAAGAAAGTTTTATGAGACTGCACAAATTACAATAAAGTTTAAGCTCATTTCAGACTATGCTAAAATATACAAGTAATAGCATAATATAGTTCATAGCACAACACTGTCGCTCGCCATACATTTATTTAGAACTATAGTGTAGCAAAGTGTGAACATGCTCTAAATAAATGTATGGCGAGCGATATTGTTGTGCTATGAACTATATGCTATTATATTATAGCGTAGTCTGAAATAAGCTTTACTCAGTATGATAACGCTCCGTATTGAAGAGCTTTTTTTAGTAGCTTTGACCTATTTAAGTAGCTATTCAGTGTTGTCTTGAAAACAGCTTGTACAAACGTATTAGTTTTTAATTAACCTCTTTTATTTTTAACCGATTTCCAAAAAGGAGGAGGTATTAATGTTCGACTTTATGTATGTTTTTTTTTTATTTATTTAAAGCCATTCCAGAACTTTAAACTTAGTATCCGTACTTACTTAGACGCTCACAATGAGAGTGATATTAAGTACCTATTAAACACTTATTTATAACATTACTCCTTTGATTAAGATTCCTAGTAACAATAAAATAATGTTAACAACAGACAGAAATATTGCAATAAGTCACGATTAAAGGTGTCGACGAGTTAATATCTTCAACAATAATGTTGTGACTAATGATATGAAAATAACATATTGTTTTACCTACTCTAACATAAAACATAACACTGTAATTGTTATGTTCTTGTAATATAACATTAGACTGTTTTAATTATATGCTTTGTGACGTTGCAAAATAGACATATGTCGCAACAGGTAGCGACGTCTATCGTGGGTCTGTACAGGCTCGTTTAGTGTAGCTTACGCGTCACTAGATGGCGGTAGGTTTATGAAATCGATATGATATTCTTTAGTCTGTGACAGAACATTCCCGAAACTGTCAGATCGGTTTGAAAAGACAACGAGTGTTTCCGGCTTTACGATCTAGGACACGAGCCAAGAGGTTGACTTGAAGGGACGTATTCCTGGGAGGATCGGGATGTGCCCTAATAACCCTCTGGGGTATTTATAAGCACAGCAGAAGCTGAACCCTGTGAGTATTCAATCATTTTCCTTGTTACTGTGGGTCAACCTTTGGGTCTTACATTTCTGTTCTGACACAAGGTCGTTGTTACAGGTCTGGCTATATGCTAGCCTTTTCTTTATTGCACGAAGCTACGCGCGAGCGATTCGTGATGTCTCGGTGCGGCCCTGTGATCGGGTGATAGGAAATCGATCCGGGTGCAGGCGACTCTAGTCTACCCCCTGTGGTGTGGTCATCCGCAGTAAGGAAGGCCTTACCTAGCCGAATGCAGGTGAAGAGGGAAGTTCGCCACTCGAGGTAACGACAGCGTCACCTTCTATGCCCGTAGGCCACGTTTATTCGTGTGTTCACAGGTTTAACCTGTGAACGAAGCCAAGGGACTTAATCCCGCCAACTGAGGGTAACTCAATCGTCAACTGAGGGTAACTCAATCGCCAACTGAGGGTAACTTAATCGTCAACTGACGGTATTTCGATTGTTAACTGAGAGGTAATTTGTTATGCTGAGAGAACACTGAGTTAATCTATAGTGTCATAATTTATCATATGAGAGAGTTAGGCCTTTGTAGGAACTAGGTGATAAGCCAGTTGTTATAGAGTATTGTGTCTCGGGTATTGCTTTGCATAATCGTTATTTTCCCTTTATGAGCACAATCCTATAAGGTCGATACTTGAACGGTTGAGCTAGAAGTTATTAAGTGGTTCATCTCTCGGACTCGATATAGCGACTCTGAGAAATTGTAATAAGTCTCATTGCAGGCTTTCACCAATACAAGTAGGAACGGAGACTATTTGTATGGGTGGATGCCCAAGTGTTTGGGAAAGGTATATAGTGTAGTGGCTCGCCACATTATTTGTTTGTGTACCTACCTATTTCTATGTATTAACAATAAACTTTAATTGTTGAAGAAGGTACTTGTTTAATTGAATCTTTCCCTAACCGATTATACCTTATAAATTTACTTTAGCACGGTGGTGAGTAGTGTAATATCAATAGAAACCATCAACATCTTGTTTCTTATTAATTCCTGTAAACTGCTCAAGGGCCGGGTTACAGTTGGCGCCCAACGGTATATAATTATTTAATTGTATAAGGTGAACAAATTAATAACAGCATCTCTCTCTCTCTCAGTTCCCTCAGTCACTTCAGTTGGTGGGATTTCGTATTAGTTTTAAGGCTAGTATATAAGTTTTAAATATTAAGTGGTCAATGCACCACATTCTAACCATTTCTTTTGTTGGACCGGTAAGGTGCAGAGGTAGAGGTAGGAGGTGATAAAGGTCATTAACCTATTTGTTTTTATGCCCAACACATTGTTGGACAAATTGTATTTGAATTGAGATTATTTATGTACTCAATTTTTGTTTGAAGGTTAGTGATTTAATATTTCCTATATTTTGGAGGTTTATGTAACAAAATAGGTTTGCATTCTTGGTTGTTTTCATATAGCAACACACAAGTACAAGTCATAATTATTACAACTGAACAATAATAATTGGTAAGAATATAAGATAAAACAGTTTGATTATATTCATGTGTTCAAGGTCATGTTTTGATATACTGTATTGCATTTTTTTATGGAGTGAAACATTGTTTTACAATTAAATAAACCCAACACGAACTTCTGTTTTAAATAGTTATAAACATTTGGAGGTAAACTTCAAAAATTGTAAACTGCAAATGAATAGTTCTCAGAGGTGTTGTAGCGGTCTCTTATTTCTTTGAGAAGTTAATCGTGGTGAGATAATAACATTATTGGCAAGTTTCACTTTTGATAATTGGATTGTGCAATACAGGGAGCTACAATTTGGAAATGATTGAACAATAACTGACAACTTTCATTGAAACGGAATTTTTGAAATCTTTATGACAACTGGTTGGTCACTTATACGTATAATCGTTTTAACACACATCATTAATCCCATGGATTAAAATACAAACACGGCATTCCGTACAACAGCATTGTTTGTTTCGTCATTCGTTTTCATACATTGATACTTAACCTATAAAACTCATTGACATTGTTGGTGACATTTGACGTTTTGATTTATTTCGGTGCGTTCGGAAACGACATTAGTAAATATACGTTTTGCGTTTGGTTATCAGTTGTTGATTGTTCTGCGTTTGGTTTAGCTTTTATAGTATTGGAATAATTTTAGTTTACGGTAAAAGAGGAAAACAGTAAATTTTGATAAGTTATTGTTTCCATTACAGAGTTTTGGTAGCCTAAAACTTAGAGAATTATGTTCTTCTTGCTCACGGGATTCTAGAAACCGTAATTACCGTTAATGAGGTTCAATTCACGGGATCAGTGTCATAGGCAATTATAGAAGTTTAACATACCTCAAGTACATTATGGGCGCTCCAGACACTAACATGGTGGAAGGATAAAGAAAAAAAATTAAATAGCTTCAATGAAAAGGATTTTTTATTTATATTTATAGAGAGAGTTGACGCGTTTGTTGATAAAACATGACCACAATAAAATTTCACAAACATTTTATAAAACTAGTTACAACAGTCTGTCACTAACCACCACAACCGGTCTATACAGATATTATATAAATCTTTTAGAATGTGTCTCTGATTATAACAAACTCAACACATCAGAGTCAACACTATTTATGCCAGACAGGAGTATATTCAGCCATAATATTTTTTTATATATATAGTTTTTTTTTTTTCTAGTTATTTAAAATGGTTTTGTTGCTAGGAACTATTAGCCATGTGATAATTTTTATGTAGCATTATAGGGATGGACGGTATACATCTATGTTATGGGTTTGGTTTCCTCACTCAGTCCTTCAGTGGACCATTGTGCGTGGACAGTATACATAAAAAAATAAAAGATTAATAATAAGTGATACTTCTGCCAAGTGTATAATCGTTTTTTTATTCACATCTCGAATTATACAGTTTATTTATTAGCCGTAGTCCGTGTTTTCACGTGTTGTTTGGAGGTCTATTCCAACAACGACGACGAGGCGTAACGTAGGTATGATGTAATACTTTGTTTTTAAATTTTTTTTTTTTGTTTATTATTTTATGAACGTGACTTCAGGTTTCGTTTGGAATTCTATACTGCACCGTATTATATCGTTTTGCATGCCTTGTGTTTATTCTCCATTTTTCTGATAAGGACAGTGTCCATGTTTTTTTTTTATGAAGCGGATAGTGACTTCTAAAATAAGCCTTCACGTTGTTTACAGCTAAGCCCACTTGGTTGTTGTTTTCAGTAAGGATGTATCCATATTCTGAAACGGAGCGGGTAGTAACTCCAAAAATAGGCCTTTACTGAAGCGGATAGTGACTTCTAAAATAAGCCTTCACGTTGTTTGTAGCCAAGCTCGCTTGGTTATTTTTTATGAAGCGGATAGTGACTTCTAAAATAAGCCTTCACGTTGTTATCAGCCAAGCTCGCTTGGTTGTTTTTTTTATGAAGCGGAATGTGACTTCTAAAATAGGCCTTCACTAATGTTTTGTTTAGCCGAGATAGCATCGTTGCTTCGGTGAGACTATAGACAGCACTAGTGCTTATCTAGTCAAGAGCGGCGGGTGACTCTTAAAATAAGCCAAGCCACCATTTTGTTTTCAGGATTTTTACATTCTGGGAATGTTGTATACGTCCTGCCTGGTGAGTTATGCACTTTGTTTGCTCAATATATGTATCAGCTCGCTGAACATATTCACCAGGGGGATCGTTTTGATTTATTTTGAACAATGCAGAGTTCCACTGGTATACAGACGGAATTCGGGAGTATGATAGAGGTGGCCTCCTGCGGTTCGAATGCAGGTTGCTACAGGTTGAAAGAGAGGAAATTTAGGGATGCGTGAAAGATTGGGGGGGGTTATGCCCGGATAGTAGGAAGTTTTGTTAGTAGAATAGGTTTCCTGGCAGGTTGGATTATTTATGGTTGGTTATTTGCTTTCAGTAGGACTTACTAATGAAATAATTGAATTTCTTTGAAGTTATTTCATATTTTTTTTTTAAATTGAAACCATGTGTTTTCAAATAAATTTTGCTCTTCCACTTAAGTTTCCTTTGGAATTTGTTTACCCACTTCAGTGTTTTAACACCGAGGGCGGTGTGGTTTTTGCGTACCCAAAAACCTTTTTGTGGGAAGAGGGGCATTGTGACGTTGCAAAATAGACATATGTCGCAACAGGTAGCGACGTCTATCGTGGGTCTGTACAGGCTCGTTTAGTGTAGCTTACGCGTCACTAGATGGCGGTAGGTTTATGAAATCGATATGATATTCTTTAGTCTGTGACAGAACATTCCCGAAACTGTCAGATCGGTTTGAAAAGACAACGAGTGTTTCCGGCTTTACGATCTAGGACACGAGCCAAGAGGTTGACTTGAAGGGACGTATTCCTGGGAGGATCGGGATGTGCCCTAATAACCCTCTGGGGTATTTATAAGCACAGCAGAAGCTGAACCCTGTGAGTATTCAATCATTTTCCTTGTTACTGTGGGTCAACCTTTGGGTCCTACATTTCTGTTCTGACACAAGGTCGTTGTTACAGGTCTGGCTATATGCTAGCCTTTTCTTTATTGCACGAAGCTACGCGCGAGCGATTCGTGATGTCTCGGTGCGGCCCTGTGATCGGGTGATAGGAAATCGATCCGGGTGCAGGCGACTCTAGTCTACCCCCTGTGGTGTGGTCATCCGCAGTAAGGAAGGCCTTACCTAGCCGAATGCAGGTGAAGAGGGAAGTTCGCCACTCGAGGTAACGACAGCGTCACCTTCTATGCCCGTAGGCCACGTTTATTCGTGTGTTCACAGGTTTAACCTGTGAACGAAGCCAAGGGACTTAATCCCGCCAACTGAGGGTAACTCAATCGTCAACTGAGGGTAACTCAATCGCCAACTGAGGGTAACTTAATCGTCAACTGACGGTATTTCGATTGTTAACTGAGAGGTAATTTGTTATGCTGAGAGAACACTGAGTTAATCTATAGTGTCATAATTTATCATATGAGAGAGTTAGGCCTTTGTAGGAACTAGGTGATAAGCCAGTTGTTATAGAGTATTGTGTCTCGGGTATTGCTTTGCATAATCGTTATTTTCCCTTTATGAGCACAATCCTATAAGGTCGATACTTGAACGGTTGAGCTAGAAGTTATTAAGTGGTTCATCTCTCGGACTCGATATAGCGACTCTGAGAAATTGTAATAAGTCTCATTGCAGGCTTTCACCAATACAAGTAGGAACGGAGACTATTTGTATGGGTGGATGCCCAAGTGTTTGGGAAAGGTATATAGTGTAGTGGCTCGCCACATTATTTGTTTGTGTACCTACCTATTTCTATGTATTAACAATAAACTTTAATTGTTGAAGAAGGTACTTGTTTAATTGAATCTTTCCCTAACCGATTATACCTTATAAATTTACTTTAGCACGGTGGTGAGTAGTGTAATATCAATAGAAACCATCAACATCTTGTTTCTTATTAATTCCTGTAAACTGCTCAAGGGCCGGGTTACAGCTTTGATTTTCCTCAATGAACCAAACATTCAAAAATATTTTCAGGTAAGTACTTTGTACTTATATGTATATCTTTAAATTTTCTCAACAAAAATTCGAAGACATGTAACTCGCAATGGTCCCGCGTGGTAGATTTACAGCCCACAGTCCCTCTCGAGGACGCTTGTGTTCCAGCAGTGGGAATATTATAGGCTGATTATGCTCAATTGCAAAATATGTATTTTCCAAAACTACACAAGACTTATAAGCCAGGTACTTTAAGAGTCAGACCTCGAAGTTTGTTTTTGATCCATAGAACAAAAATAGCCCCTTTATTCGAATCTAATTAGCCTGTACTGTCCCACTGCAGGGCAAAGGCAAAGGTATTCACAAATTAAGGAAAAAAAGTAGGTACTCGCTTTATTCACTTCAATCGACGCGGACGTTTTCTCAAAGAGGATAAACACTGCAGCCAGCTCAGATTTTAACATAGGTACCTAATCCATCAGTTGGGTTTTACGATACCAGGAAAACTCGAGACTTATAAGAATGTGAAAACCAGGCAGTTTACGAGTAGGATTTAAATTCCTGTAGGTAAAACAATAAGTATGGACGGGCAACGAAATGAAGCAGTAAGTCAATGCAAATTAGCTGTGCTGTATTCTCAATAATGTGCATCGATAGGTGCCTACTTTAAGTTAAACTTAATATGAAACACAGTCGTCTTTTATCGAGCATAGTGTTCCGAAAACCGACTGTTAAAAGAACCCGTTGTTGACCCCTTTTGTGACGATTTAAAGAAAGTTTCAGACAAGTGCATCGAAAGTCACGCAACGCAGAATGTAATTTTGCTTCGTGTCGCTGGCACGACTGTACCTATGTCTGAACTTGTTGGCCCAAAACTTCGGCACTTCCACGGCGTTGTTGGTGGCAGCGCAGAGGTGCCCGACAGGGTCCATAATTGATTCGATGTTTTAACATACCAACTGTTCATGTACACATTATGGAATGCAATAAAGTATTGAGTATTGAGGTCAGTCACTTAGACTGCATTTTTTGGGACATAGAGGGCAGGTTATGAGGTCCACCTCATAACCTGCCCTCAAACTGCAAACTATGCTCCAGCATAGTTTGCGACACAGTTCCACATTGACACCTTACTATCGTTCCGTCGAGGTAGCCCCACTTTACCAGGTTGGAGTACTTATATGTTGTCTAAGCGTGTTCCATGATAATTACGAGATTAAGTCTGAGTCCACCTTGAAACAAGTAGGTAACGAGTGTCTAACGTAATTTCTTCCTACTTTTCAAGTTTCAAGAGAACTTGTTGTTCTATATTCTAAGGTCGGACGTAGGTACTTACATAGGTACACATTCGTCGTTGTCCACCTATGGACGGATGCTGTTCTTACTAGCACTTAGGTACTGTTCAAACTAGCAGATGTGCACCACAAATCACTAAGGCCCGTTTGCACCATAAATCACTAAATGCGGTTAGCGCTAAACATATTTAAATCATCGTTCCAATCTTTATACCAAGGCATATGACCTAATATTCAACTCTCGTATTCGTTTCAACACCAGAGCGGGGAAGAAGCAGCACTAAGAACTGTTCACGTTACATAAATTTAACTGTTCATACCTGATCAAACATCTCCAACAGCGAAGCAGCAGGCTGATGTATGGTGCACACGACGGTCCTGCCTTGTCTCGCCAGTTGCTTCAACACTTTGACGCATGCCGTCGTAGTTACTGTGTCTAGTCCACTTGTGGGCTCGTCCAGGAAAAAGATCGGTGGGTTGTTCACTAACTCCAGTGCTATTGATAACCTGGAAGAAATAAAGGAGTTTAAATACTTTCTTTGACCCCTGATCTCTCTCCGGTCGTGTCAGATTGCCGTCCCATCGGACTATGAGAGCGAGGAAAGAGAGAGTGCACCTGCGCACACACTTGTGCACATAGCTACCGCGCCGAAAGCTGGTCTCCGCTGAGATTGGTCGCCGAAATTTGCTCTGGAGAACTTTATTTTATTTATTTAGCAAAAGGAAAACCGCTGGTTGGGCGGGTGGTAGATCCAGTGGTGAACGTCTTTCGGCTGAATAATGATGACGATAGAATTCTTTGGTTCATAGGAAAATACGAGTATTGAGGGCACATTAACAGAGAAGTCTTGTAGAATGCAGAAGGCATACGTGAACTGATTGATGAAATACGAGTTTGTAAGCTAGTTGCAATGCAAGCCACAATTATTGAGGAAACCTTAAAAGATTATAGATAACTGATTAAGAATATACGTAAGTCTGTTGCTAAAATATTACTCGACGATGTATCTATAATTACAGAGCGCAATGATTTAGTGGTATAATGATAACACTCGAAGCAGAAACAAGGCTCTGTCTGTTGTGAGAATAAATATTAAATCTTTGCATCATTATTCATCAGTAACATAAAGGCAAATTTTAAAAAAGAAAACCTTCAAAACGAAACCTACCTACTTCAAGTTACCGTATCTTTATATCTCTTTTCTTTCATTCTTTATTTTACGTGTGTATGTCACTGAACTCCTTATAAACGGTTAAACAGATTGTGATGAAATATTTAGTGTTTTTGAGCGGGTCTCTGGATGGCTTCGATTCACAATTGGACCGGGTAGGTGGCGCTGCGATCGAGTTCTAGGAAACAGGACAACGTCTGTCCGGTCAGCTAGTTTTAAACATAAATTGTTACAGAAGAGGAAAGGCAAGGGCAGAAATGACTTTCGATTGTCAGTACTTTCCTCATAGCTTGGGTTGTCAACCTTTGGGTTTTGGCACCGTACAATAAAATGAGAAAAAAGGTATTTGTTTAGGTACCTATTGGTCAAAATTAACACCGAAGAGTTTTGAATATGAATCACTTTGTTTCTAAAGACACGGTTTCAAAGTGGTGTGGACGGAC
The DNA here is from genome assembly GCA_963669345.1 of Gortyna flavago. Lineage (NCBI taxonomy): Eukaryota > Metazoa > Arthropoda > Insecta > Lepidoptera > Noctuidae > Gortyna > Gortyna flavago. The sequence continues at coordinate 12,496,481 of OY770136.1, read as the reverse complement.
CCTTGAATGTAATGTAAGCTACAAGGAAGCCTTCGGAATCCATATAATTTTCAGCACTTCAACTGTTTTGGTTGTTTTGACTTGGTTTCCGTACGTTTTCGGGTAACCACTGAAAATCAGCGCTGTGCTGTGGAACCCTTATACGAGTAGCACAGCATTATGCTGAGTGAAAGCTTTCTTGTCTCATTCATGACGTGCAGCTCTCGACTATTTCTGTTTTGTGCTCGTGATTATAGATCTATTTTGTTTTTATTTTTCAAGATTTTGTATGTACGTGTTTCTGTGACAAATAAACCTATTTTTCTTGCTTTTCGTATTCACAAAACGATATAAGCATAATTTTAATGGATCATTATAAGTAGAACTAAAATATTAATTAGGTAACATCCTATCTAAAAACAGAGGACTTCTGCACGATAGGTCACGATTTCATGAACCAAGGAATGAATTTTAAGATTAACATTAATTAACATGCGTCATACATCATACGATGTTTTTTTTATATATTTCTAGCTATATGTATGTTGTTGCATTAACTTATAATGCGTTTCCACATGTTAAACAATGCACAATGCCTAAGTATGACACGTTCTGTATCTACCTACAGTAGAACAACGGTGATGGGAAAGGTTCAATTACACCACAATTAGGAAACATTCCTTCCGACGATGAACTTTGCTGAGAGATGGCGCGAAGGGTTTTGCCTTGTCACCGATTGGTCGCTTTTCTTCTTTGACAAGTGAAAAACGCTCAGCGCTCGCTTCCAACAAAAAAAATATTCACAAATTCAACCGACCTCTTTTTCTGTCCGCCCGACAACATATCCGTCCTCGTATGCTGATGCTCCAACAGCCCCATTTCTTGCAGGATCTCCTCTGAAGGGGCCTTAGATCCCCTGGGTGCCTTCAACCTTGCTGCGACGTCCATGGCTTCGCGTACGGTTAGCAGCGGCTGGAGTAAGTCCTCCTGGGTTATATAGCAGGATGACTTCTGGAAATGCTGCTCGTCTCTTGGTTGCCCATTTACCAGAAGTTGGCCTGTTACGCCTGCGGACCTGAATTTTGAAAAAACAAAGTGTAGGTACCCCAACTTGATAAATAGGTATAAAATTATGTTGCCGGATGGATTGTGTGAGGATTGATATTAAAGAAAAGGGAATGAATTACAGTTTGGCGATTGACAGGGGAGAATGGAATAATGGGCCGACGCCAAGTAACATGTGGCAAGGGCAGAAAGATCATGAGGTGTTCCCACTTCCCGACGTGAAAGTGAATCGATATTACAATCATATTGAACAAGGACCTATCACAACGTGAGATTGAATATTCAGTTAATTTTATTAAACCTTACTGTTTAACTGCTGATTCAAATTAAGTATAAAAAAACAGTTTTTTTTTTCCGTTTTTTTATTAAAACCATAATACAAGATGGTTTTCCTAAATCTGAATTTAAAATCGTAATGACGTTACCATGCACTGGCATGTTTTTTGCTATACCTATCGATCGACGTATTGTTAAATTAAGCGAATACATGACACTAACTGATTAGGTAGGTATAAACAGTTAATTAAAAAAAGTCTAGACTAATTAGTTGACGTCAGTAGTTCTTTGGCGGATTTCTACTTATACCTAAGTAGTGTTTTTGTTGATATTAAAAAAAAACAGTCATTAATGAGCAACAAATTGAAAATTGTTTTTCTACCTATTAAATAGGTACGTAATAAAGGTCTCTTTAGAGAGCTTTTCTAAAGCGAAAAAAAGAACCTTAATAAGATCAGTTTTTGTCCGTCTATCACAGATATTTTAGATTAATCAAATTGCATTGTTGAAAAAATACAAAAATATCACACCATATAGGCATATAACTAATTTTGAAATATTCATATTCCAAAACCAGACAAATTAAGTTAACAAATTGCTATAATTTTTTTTATAAAAACTACTTTAAAAAAACTCAAAAATAAAAGAAAAAGAAAGAAAGAAAAAACGTTTATTTGCGGTGAACATGACGCAAAAAAAAGAACATAAACACAAAAATTAATAAAAGGTAGGGGGGAAACATGCGTAACATTCACGAAAATCGAGGTTTCTAATTTAGTTTTATTGATCTGCCTGAATATTAAAAAAAACATTAGTATTTTAAGTATTTTCACTTCCGGCATTTTAACTAGGTACTACTTAGTAGTTCTTTGAGAGTTATTGGTACCTACTATAGAATTAGCAATTAAATACTTAACTAGAATATTGTTAAAATAAGTAATGAAATGTCAAACCAAACGCATTGTAATTTTACAAATCAGTCATTAAGTATAACATGACATGACTGTTGGATTAACCTAGAAACAAATGACATTTGAAAAGCTTGATCTGAAGGTCAATTTCCGTAATTAAAAACGTTCAAAACCTAGTCGCAATCTCATCTCAGCGACAATCAATGTCGAAAACTTGTCAAAAATGTAGTGAAATTAGAGGTATTTTTGACAGATTGAGACAGATCAGACTGTGAACATTCTTAAAATTACATGAATTGCCTTTCTGAAACGACTTTTTCTATTTCTTAGTAAAAGACATTGCTCTGGCGCCATACATTGTTACACTAAGAACTAACAGCCTAGTAAGTTCACCTATTTTATTTATAAATTAAGACTACACAAGCCGTGTGTTCGTTAGGATTTTTCCATACGCGAAACTGACGAAGTTCATTAAAATTTTCGACGTATTCCACATTGGGCACCCGTTTAAATCGCACCTGACACACAGCGGCACATTCACTCAGGTACCATATAAGCGGGTGCCCAATGTGGAATACGTCAAATTTTCATCCCCTATTTAATCCCTTAAGGGGTGAGTTTTCAAAAATCCTTCCTTTGGCCACACTTTCGCTATATACGGAAGTGTGCAAAATTTCATGCTTCTACATAGAGCCAGCGGTTTAGGCCGTGAGTTGTCTGTCAGTGAATAAATAAATGAATTTGACAAAATTTTAAAATAACGGACTATTCAGTGTACCGGAAGTAAGTAGGCTATAATATATTAATAATATACCAACAGGCCCAGTACGGTTTGGTAAATGTCACCATGTCTTCGATTTTTTGGTTCTAAGACATGCCGATTTCCTTATGATGACTTGTGTTAATGTTTCACAGTCCCCACTCCAGTAATAAAGACACAATAATTGATCGATTACCAAAGTAAAAGTTTTATTGGGTTCTTCCATCAGGAATTTCTCAGTAGCAGCCCGGACTCTGGATTTGTGCCCGGTTGATGGCAATATTCTCACAGCCTATTACAAAGGGCTTACGTACCTATTACATAACCTAAAGCGCGGCCACTGTCGGACTGAATAGAAAAGAAAGAGAAGCGCGATGACACAACGCTGGTAATTTATTGCAAAGCATTTACAAAAAATCGATTGTTTGGACTAAAAAATTAAAACGCTAGTGCTTTAGTATGTTGCTTGTAGAATAATCTGACAAAAAATCAGAATGATTGTACGTATGTTAGTATGGTTTTTATTGTAAAAAGAAAGTTTTTAGAGGTATTTTTATGATTATTTTCTAATGAAATTAGATGTATTATGTTTTCAACAGACTATGTAACTAGCATAGGTAAATCCTGAAGAAAATCATATATTTTTCTGATTTTGTTTACTGTAGTCGATCAATTATACTGTTAGGCATTATAAAACTTGCCTTTTTTGCGTTTAGGTCCTGTAGTCCCCTTATCTTGCGAAATGTGGGTGTAATAGGTCCACCTCTACCTAACCGTTCGGGTTACAAGCGTAGTTTATTGTATTATGTTCCTATGACTGAATCCTTTCAAATATATACTTCCTTGAAAACAATAATATTTACCTGTATCCAGATATAGCATTGAGTAGCGAGCTTTTGCCAGCACCTGATGGACCCATGATGGCCACCAGCTGTCCTGACATGAACCTGCCATCTACGCCTTTAACCACCGCCTTCCGTGGTCCTGAAACAAAAGAAAATACAAAATAAGAAAACATGGACACATTCTTGTTTATGTTTACTATTTTAGTTATTCTGAGTTATTTTGCTCTCCGAAACAGTTGTTTTTTTTTTTTAGAAAATCACACAAACAAACATACATACATACGGGTTGAATACAGAACCTCCTTTTTTGAAGTCAGTTAAAAACATGAAATCGCGCGTAACAATATTCAAACCGTACTCGTACGGTACCTACGTCTGTCGAAGGGTACCTAGCTACGCAAACGGAGATGACGTTTAAATATTGTTAAATACGCGCGATTTCAAATGTTTTTATTAGAAACGTTTCACGTAGTACTTTATTGCGAATACAAATAAGAAAACGTACAATAAAAAGTGCAAGTTATTTTGTATAAAAATACCCTTTACCGACCTATAATGACAAAAATAAAAGCAAGCTTTATGCTTTTATTTTTGTCATCATGGGTCGGTAAAGGTATTTTTATAAGCTAGGCTAGGGTTTATTATAAGCCCACATACCTAAGCTATAAATAGACAAAGTGGGCTCATAATAAACGATTACAACGATACCTAGGTCAGTGCACTCTACGCATTACAACGATACCTAGGTCAGTGCACTCTACGCATTATAGAACTTGCTCATGGGAACCTAAGTAGTTGATAACAATAAAAAGGAGTATTTTTTTCTATATTCACACATTACAAATGATTTAATATTATCTGACTACTCGAAAAGAAGAACTTTAACTTTCTAACAGACACAAGTTAATAAACATGCAATTTATATTGATATAAGACCGGAATGAGAAAGTTTATAGTGGATAAGACAGAGATTAAAACAGAAGAACTAGCAAGGGATCGAGGAAGAGGGCGTGGAGGGGGGTTCAGGGGATCAGACCTTACATAATCAGCCTATAATGTTCCCACTGCTGGGACACAGGCCTCCTCTCTGTGAGAGGGAGTAGACCGTAATCCACCACGCGGGCCCAGTGCGGGTTGGTAGATGTCACATGTCTTCTCTCTTCTAGGACGTACGGCCGGAACCTCACGACGTTTTCTCTTCACAGTTTGGAGAGCAATGGTGATTAAATAATTTACACAAAGTAAGCGCCTGTCTGGGTTCGAACCCACTTTGAACCTTCGACCTACAACTCGTAAGTCTCGGCCGTTACCACTGTGCCTGCACTGCTCTCGCTGATTATCATGGGAAAAGAATCAGCTATAAGAATCCACAGACAATAGATACAAAAAGTTGGGACAATTTAAGTCAAACAAAGAATTAGATATTTATTTGCGTTTTGGGACTTCCAAACCGCAGATAAACTTCTTTTGTCAAGCCATAAGATAAGACATACCTCAAATATTTGTCATACTTCTGCCCGCGACTTCGGCCGCGTGAACTTTCTTAATCCCCCCGACCCATCTTAAAGCATCGCATCGCCTGCCCGCGCTATTACTTCGTCATCGCTCAGCGTTGCTTCTGACTTTTTCTTGTTTAGGCTCGGCTACTAAGTGACGGCCGGGCCCTAGAGTGATGGCAACCTATAGCCTAGCCTTACTCAAGAATTGGGCTATCAAATGAAAAATAAAATCAAATCCGACTGGTAGATCTAGAGACTAGCGAGTTCAAACAAATAAACTCTTCAGCTTTATTAACTAGACCAAATAAAAAAAAAACCAAGACAGAGGGCTGTCAAGAGTTAAGTGAAGCCGGTTTCGTAAACATGTGTGCACTTAGATGAGGTGTAATTTGATTGTAAATGTTTCTAAATGTGTGCGTGTGAGCGTGTATGCACAGAGCGGAGGTGTAGTTTTGGCATGCTTCACTGTATTGTTCTCAGCGCTCCGCTCTGTCTTGATTTTTTATTTGGTCTGAGCGTTATTATTACTTTAGAGTGTTTAGACCAGTAGATATCGTGTTTCCAGGTAGTCTTTGACCTTTGCCTAAAATCACATAGTATCCCCAAAGAAACAAACAGACAATCTCACATATTATGGATTCTCACGGGAGTAATGTTTCGGAAATCTTCGCATAAATACATTGACTTTCTGCGAACTTCACCCTTTGCCTGCTGAAACCGAAGACTTATAAGAATTCGTGTATTCTCGGCAAGAATAGCACTTTGATGCGTAAGTTTGGATTATGAAAATAAAGCATCAGCATAATCAGCCTATACTATAATGTTCCCACTGCTGGGACACAGGCATCATGTGTCTGTGAGAGGGAGTGGGCCATAATCCACCTCGCGGGCCCAGTGCGGGCTGATAGATCTCACATGTCTTCGAATTTTTGGTTGTAGGACATGCATGCCGGTTGCCTCACGATGTTTTCCTTCACCGTTTTGATCGCGATGGTGACAATTTTTTTATTTTATTTTATTGTGTACAGCGCTTGTCAAAGTTTGAACCTGTGACCTACAATATAGTAAGTCGCGGCCGTTTCCACCGGGTCACCACTGCTCGCGTAGTAGATTGTAGGAAATCATTATTGTGAATTATTACCCAGGAAGAAATACAGCCGGGTTCTAGTTCACAATGTTAATACACGACAAACAGTCATGGTAATACACATAAGCTATATATAATGCTGCAAAATAAAGTGCAAAACGACTTCGTTACTTTACTTCAGTCGGAGGAAGTCTGAGTGCTTTTGATAAGTACCTACTAATCTTTAATAGCGATCTTTGACCTCGAAAAAAACCCAGAGGAAATTACAAAATCATGTTCATATTAGGTATCTTACTTTTTCCTGTGGATCTAAGATTGTACGAAACAGGTTCCCCCTTGTTACCTACAATCTTATTTCAGAAAATGCGGTAGAATTTGATTTGCCCAGATGACGACTTATTTCTCTATAAGTATGGAGAGGAAGACAATAATTGCGCGGACTCCAAAAAATTCCCCAGTCACAATACCCCCTGTACTAGTTGATACTGTATTACAGTAGGGTATTATTCTTCATTCCTGTGATCCGTAGAGTAACAAACGAGTGAGAACTTAAGAATATAGGTACTGCAGTATTAACAAATCCTGCATGGTAATTTTGGCTTTAATCCTCCTTCTAAACTCATATTGAACCTTTTTTTTGAACCATAGTCTGTCCAGAAATTTCCATCTGAAATCTTTCAAATTACGAATCGTATTTACGTCAGATGGCATTTTTCACGGTAGAGATGGTGACTTTGAAAATAGCCTTGTCACGAGGAACATGTTTTTTGTGGAATATTAACGCCGAAGTTTGACTGTGAATTTGAGTTGGTTGAATTAATTTAATTGCTGTCGCAATTGGTTTTACTCCTCCGTACCTCGTTATCTATAAATTTAAAAAACTATTTGTGAACATATTTTTCTTCATTTTTGGTATGTATCATTCTATTCTATTTCTTGGTTACAAGTGATTCTGCTTGCTCCACCGGTACTTATTCCTAAATTTTACTTCAGGATAAGGCCCGAATTATGGGCAAGCCGATTTGATCGATTTTTCACCCTACCCTGACTCTCGAGACGAAGTATAAGCTGTTCGCCAGAAGAGCGCCCGCAGCTAGCTGTTGCAGATCTACTTGCTGTTGCGGATCTGCTACCTGATTATTGTTCTGCTCTATTAATCTACGAGGACCCCGAGAACGGACACGAACACCCTCTTTTTGGGAACAGATACCATTATTACTCTATTCTCATAGTAGATTGTCTAGATATATTTTCCTATAAAAATTGCGTGAATTTTTATCATTCAAATACGGCGGGTGTGCTATTTTAACTTTTTTTCCCTTGGAACCAAAAAGTAAGTACTTTTATTGATTCTAATTACTAAATTAACCTTTTTTTTTGCTGTCGTGAGGGTGATTGCTCCTTCCGAGCAAATTTTAATCTTTCATTTCTGTTTTTACGATTTCAGGTGCAGGAATAGTGGAATTTATTCTCATTCTGTCAAACAAGATCGTTGCTATGGTTACCAGGGATATGCTGTGATTGACAACTTCTGTTAACCCTTCCTTTGCTAATGGTAGTGAAATTGTGAAGTCACCGCGTTTTATTTCGCTACAAATGATGTCGTGAGGGTGATTGCTCCTTCCGAGCAAATTTTAATCTTTCATTTCTGTTTTTACGATTTCAGGTGCAGGAATAGTGGAATTTATTCTCATTCTGTCAAACAAGATCGTTGCTATGGTTACCAGGGATATGCTGTGATTGACAACTTCTGTTAACCCTTCCTTTGCTAATGGTAGTGAAATTGTGAAGTCACCGCGTTTTATTTCGCTACAAATGGCGCCCGAAGTAAAAGTAAGTACTTTTATTGATTCTAATTACTAAATTAACTTTTTTTTTTGCTGTCGTGAGGGTGATTGCTCCTTCCGAGCAAATTTTAATCTTTCATTTCTGTTTTTACGATTTCAGGTGCAGGAATAGTGGAATTTATTCTCATTCTGTCAAACAAGATCGTTGCTATGGTTACCAGGGATATGCTGTGATTGACAACTTCTGTTAACCCTTCCTTCGCTAATGGTAGTGAAATTGTGAAGTCACCGCGTTTTATTTCGCTACAGTACATAGGAAAAGAAACATAGACAAATGAAAAACTTAACTGATAATGATTATGAAGAGGGAAGCATAAAAACTTCATAAAAATTGATATTACTCCAACAGGTCAATAGTAGTTAAGTCAAAATCATTCATCATCATTTCGTTTATCTTCCATAATTATCTACAAACGGTGCCGAAGTCAGTTTTCCTAACTAATACTGGAGACAGATTAGGTTACTTGATTCCATTGAAGTTGTGGTAGGGCATCGAGCCAATTGATTCCATTGCCCTTTCTTAATTTCTTTGGCATCTCGCCACCAATGTTTTATACTTCATTGAATTATTCAAAGTTCAATAGAAATGCCATGTTTAATTCATTAATTCCATAAACAGAATTAATGTTTAAAGGCTCTTACTAAGAATACGTAGGTAATAAATCTAGTACAGTGTATGTTTAAGAAGGTACTTATGTGTGTCTAATTATTTCAATATTGCCAAGTTCAAGTTTATGGGAACTACATATTTCAATTACCTATATCGTGCAAGGGCAGTCAATTGGTGTAGTGACCCAGTCGCAACGATGAAGGAAAACATCGTTAGGAAGCCGGCATTATCGAACAACCAAAAATTCCAAGACATTCACAAACGTGCACTGGGATTGACCCAATGTGGATTACAGCCCACACCCACTCAAGGTCAAAAGGTCTAAGTCCCAGCTGTAGGAACATTATAGGGTGAGGCGACGTACTCATTGATGCAAGAGAACCTGTACAGTCAGCACTACATTAGGCATGTATCTACAATGATACAAACCTTATTTATAAGTCTGAAAGCTCTTCTACAATATAAGTAAAAGAGAATCCAACAAAAAGTACCTATGACAACTAATAGAAATCTATTTTACTTAAATACAGAACGGAAGATTTCTCAAATAAACGAATGGAATGTGGAAAAGTCCCGCGCGGCCCTTGACTGGCTTCGCCCGCCGCGAAACAGTTATGTGACCGAGTGCATTCGCACCTTGCACTTGACTGTTCCGTATAATAACGAGTTTAAAGCAAGGGAAAATCGATAAAGGCTGAGTAAAATTGATGTTTATCGATAAACTATGAAAGAAAAATTCTTTTATGACTCGTAAACTGCATGTGTAGGTACATTCGCGTAATATTTAAAACCCGGTGATCTACTTAGGTACTAGGCAGCCGTTCACTGTCACACACACGGCGCAATCTTGTACTGTAGTTGGGATCACACGTCAACATCTCACTTTAAACACCGTTAAAAATAAAAATGCAGTAAGAAACTGCCCTGTGATCCCAAAATTACATAGTAAAATATCGTAGGTACTTATCATCGCAGCGTGAACCAGACCCTAGGTAATTTTGGGAATTTGGATTTTTCTGCTAGACATTTTATAGGCGTTTTCCTAAACATACCGCATTCTCTGATGACATAAACTAACAATTTCTTCAAAAACCCTATCGTTAGGGCTTATTGTATACAACCTTGCGATTGACCCAAATTCGATTCAAATACATCGACAGCAGATGGTCAAACGCAAACCAAAGAACATCTGGCACAGCGAAAAATGGTGACGCATTATTGCAGCTTTGTCTAGTCTGCTGTATGAATACCTCACATATATTGCAGTAGTTACTCTGATAATAATCTCGTATGCGTGTCAGAAGCGGAACAATGACGTATTGTGTGCGATGATTATAATGATGAGACAGAAATAGTTGGTGACGAGCCAGTAGCCACGTGTGTTTGTCACACAGTTTATTGACTTCTGCATCCCAATGAGAAAGTGCAGAACTAAACATGTGCAGTTTCTCATACAATACAATTAGACTGCCTGGGAAGAAGTGGCGCAACAAGCTCCCCAGCAGCACAGCTCTGTTAAGTTAGAATAACTTGATTCTATACAATCTCAGGAACAGTAAAGCCTGTACCTATCCTACACCATTATGCAATACAAATATAATTATCCAGTTCAACAATTATCCAGAATGAGCCGACATTGACACTTGTGATATGGATGAGGCAATGATGACCGATCAGATGACCCGTTTTACAATTAACTTAAAAATAGTAAGATAACCGTTTCATTAGAAAACACTTAAACAACTGATAACTCTATGTGAATTCCTCACTCTCATAGTCCGATGGGACGGCAATCCGACACGACCCAATGAGAGATCACTGATCAGGCGCAGGACCATCGGCTTAACGTACTTTCTGAGGCACGGGGGTATCACACCGCCAACTTCCAGACTCCAGGCGGTTACTAAGAAACTCACTCGTGTTGCTCTTTGTACAGACGCCAGCACATCAAGCTGCTACAATCTGTCAAATTTCTTTGATAGATTTTCAACTTTAGCGTTAAAGCGTAAGGTTCAAAGTTGAATGGGAAAATTTGACAGTTTCGGTTAGGTTGATGTGCTGGCGTCTGTACTAAGTAAAACATGACAATCGTCACAAATCGTTTTCTAAACATTTCACACAATACAATACCTACTTACCTAACAGTCATAATAATTGAAGAAATAGACGGAGTTATTCTTGATATCTTTCAAGATTTTACGATTAGGTGCGACGTACCTACTAAATTGTACATCTCTTATGCTGATGCAAATATAATAAGCATACTGTCTGCGTATATCCTATCCTATCTTACCATATCCTACTATTCTATCCTATCCTACTATATCCTACTATTCTATCCTATCCTACTAATATTATAAACGCGAAAGTTTGTGAGGATGGATAGATGTTTGTTACTCTTTCACGCAAAAACTACTAAACGGATTTTTTATTCTGATATTTCCACAGGATCGAAACTTATGCAGATGAAACCGCGGGGCGCTGCTAGTAATTTCATATTTTCTCTTCACAAGAAATTACTTTATGAATTACGGGTTCGTCTGCGTTAACGATTTTATAATCACAATTTAGATCATGAAATAAGATGACCATCCTTCTAAAGACCCAGGTGAAGATGGCGGGACGAACTTGACACCTACAGGCAGGGAGTGGAAAGAAGACTGGCAGGATTTTGCCCTGCAGTGGGTAAAAAGGTAATAAAAAACCGTGAGGAAAACCGTTATTTAAAACTTAAATGCAAAATTTGAAAATAAATACGCTAAATCTATAATCTAATTAATTATTCAAATACGAAATCCTTCTTAGAAATAATTAGTGCAAAAAGGCACAACGTTTTTTCAACTTCTACTGAATTATTACAGTTTACGGCTTCCTCAGTTTTATAGACTTTAAATACCTAGCGTTCGTTTACGATTAATGTGATTGTTGATTGAGTGATTTTTATTAAGTACTATTCATTTATCATAAAGCCTCATAATTCATAGTTCAATGCTTTTTTCGTCCATCCGATCGGTTTAGGAAGACGTTTTGTGCCACTACACTGTAGAAAAAACAAAACGAAGTGAAAAACAAATGAAGTCAATGTGCAGTTTTATCATTTCTAATCGTGGCGTAGCGATATTATCGCCACGGGCGGCGCGGCATCACGATAACACTGGGATAGATAATGTATGAAGATGCTTATTTCCGTCCACATGACGTAGACGTATACTTCCATGTGGTGGTTTTATGGACCGGATATACTTTTTTTTTATTCTGTTTTTTTATGGTTTTTGTGTTGTTTGTAGTTTCCATGGTTTTTAGATTTTTGTTTTTTTTTTTCGTTGATATCACGTAGAAATGATATAAATTTGGGTTAGCATTTAGTTGGTTTTAATAAACAGGGATTGAGAAACTTATCGGAATGGAAATACTTAGTTATGTAGTTGAATTGCCAAAATGAAGGCGTTTTTCATTAGGGGGGTAACGCAACTGGGCTTTTGACCCTAATTGTTTGCAACCGTGGAGTTACAAACTTTAAAGCATTCTACGTCAAAATCTCGACACGTGTATCTTAGCCTAAAATTATCGCATGATAAGCATCTCGTGTGCCAAACGTGCAACGGGTATGTACCAAAAATAGAAAGGACTTAATTTACAATGTATTTACTAAATCTGTGCCAAAATTCGCTTAATTTAGTGACTATAAGATATTAGACTAATTAAAATAAAATGAAAAACATAAGTACTTATCTTAAAGTATGTAAGTACCTAATAGCTTATTTTAGTTTATACTTACTTCGACGATTTCGGTTTTTTTTAGTGAGGTACTTGTGATAATTCGATGATAAACACTTTCCATCTGTAATTTTGCAGTAGCAGCCCGGAGTATGGATTAGTGCCTGGTTGGTGGCAATAGGCTCGCCCTCGATTACATGGGACTTCATCATATCTGGCGTAATGTTGGAGTACCTACATAACATACATAATCAGCCTATAACGTTTCCACTGCTGGGACACCAGCCTCCTCTCAGTGAGAGGGAGTGGGCTGTAAGCCACCACGCGGGCCCAGTGCGGGTTGGTAGATGTCACATGTCTTCGAATTATTGGTTCTAGCACATGCCGGTTTCCTCACGATGTTTTCCTTCACCGTTTTGAGAGCAGTGGTAAGGAATAATTTACACAAAATAAAGCGCCCGACTGGGGTTGAACCTAAGACCTACAAGTCGTAAGTCGCGGCCGTTACCACTGGGCCACCACTGCTCGTCGATGTTGGAGTACCTCTGCCTAAAAATCCTCTGTGAAACAGAATGAAACAGGCGCGATGTTATGTAGTTGTACCTATGAATATTTTGCTACTACTACAAAATAATAACAGCCGCACAGGTCGATCAATCAGGTTAAGCTACGCTTGCCGCGGTTGGTCTGTGAATGGATGACCAACTTTACATACCGAGACCCCTCCGTGCCTCGGAATGGTCCCCTTTGTCATTCGTGGATCTTTGACAGTCGTTACGGGTCGTCAGAAGCCCGAAAGTCTTACCAAGGGGTATCGTATTACCAATGACTGGGTTGTGGAGGTCAGATAATCCGTCACTCCATGTAAAAGGTACTCCAGGTATTCAGCAGCATCCGGTTAGACTGGAAAAGGTTAGGCATATGATGAGCATTTTGCAAAGAACTACATTAAGTAATTTGTACTTACCTCAGGCAAGATTACCTCAACCGTAACAATACAATATCCGTTATTGGCTACTGCAGTAAACAAAAGTTCCAGTTATTCAAGACAAAGATCTCTAAACGGTAAATCTGCTGTCTCGTCGTGCGCAGTATCGGTGTTTTGGCGCGAAAATGTGGTCTACCGCCTACGGCGTCGACGCGCGACGCGTGCGCATGATTCATTGCGATGCGGTCACGGTCCCTTTGCGAGGTAGCGGACATAGTGGTAATAGTAGAGCGAATAAGTTCATAATTAAATAAATTGTTCTAACTTGAGTGTTCAGGCAGAATCGAATAGAGAGGTCTGAAAGGAAAAGGGGAGGCCTTGCCCAGCAGTGGGACAAAAGCATGCTAACAAAAAAACCTACAGTAATTGGTAATAGAAAGGTAATTAAAGAGTGTGTACAGAGAGTGCCATCCACGAAGACGCGCCCCACTCTTCCTCCTAATCGCTAGTGGTTATCGCTTGTTAATTCTTCGAGTGTTGTTTGTTATCGATACCTACACACTAATTACCCACTAATAAGTAATCAGTCTGTATCGACAAAACCAAAACAATACGGAATTTTGCACACTTGTACACAGGGCAGCACATCAAGCTACCCCAATCTGTCAAATTTTCCTAATTTAATATGAACCTTATTCCTTTGTAGTAAAGTAGAAATTCTATCAAAGAAATTTGACAGATTGGGGTAGGTTGATGTGCTGGCGTCTGTACAATAACCGATTAGGAAGAAGAGTCGCGACCACATACTCTTACTACGCGTTTCCAGACACGCGGTCTTCTGCAGTGGAACCGCTCGGTAAATGCTGCCTTCAACAGCCTCCTTGATCGCGTCTGACCATCTTACTGGTGCTCAGTATTTAGCGCGTTTAAGCCTTTCCAGACCATGCCTAGGTGAACGCATAATATGTCCAAAAAATCTAGGGACAAGTTTCTAGCGAGAAGCAAGGAAAAAGGCATTCTCTTGTTAACTTATAAAACATTTATCTATAAGGGATTTTTATGGTATTTTTACCGTCTACCACTCCACAGCCTTATTTTTTTATGAGAAGACAAAGGTGTGATGTGTGTTTCATTAGCACATGTATTAGAATTTTCACATAAAACCTGAACACATCCTCAAAAAAATTATTAACGAAGGTACACGATAAAACCACAGCCTAATAAAAACAGTGTTGAAAGTGAAACTCATTACCATATCTATACTAATATTATAAAGAGATAAAATTTGTTTGTTTGTGTGTAGGGGGCAATCTCCGGAACTCATCATCATCTGCCTAGCCTTTTCCCAACTATGTTGGGGTCGGCTTCCAGTCTAACGGGATGCAGCTAAATACTAATATTTTACACACACCTTCACAACCCAGTTACTGGGTAATACGATATCTCCGAAACTACCAGTCGGTTTTGAAAAAATTCGTTTTGCATTTGATTGGCCAATTATTGAGGAAGGTTATAGGCTATTAAAGATCACGCTACGACCCTTACGACCCTTAGGAGCCGACCGCCCCGACCCTTGCTCGAGCCAGCCCGCGCAGCTGAGCCTGTAGTTTTAAATTCGCCCCTAAACACCAATAATAATACCGATCCAGCCTGTCCCTTGCTGTCCTCTTCCAGCGACGCCCAGAGCCGAGGTCCGAACCCCGCAGGGGGTTACCCTTAGCGCTGTCGCTTAGTTTTTAAGTTATTGTATGCCCTGGCTGGAGGCCTTAATTCGAGGCATCCACAGGAAAGTCCGGTTAAGCAGTAGCCATCCTCATAAAGGATGAACTGCGAGATGCCATTTAAAAAAAAAAAAAAAAAAAAACCTTAGGAGCCGAGCAATAGGGAACAAAGTCAGAAAGAACGATAAACGGAAACGAAGTAGACGGGCGAGCGATGGGATGCGACGCGATGGCTCAGGGCCGAAATTTCACGCGGAAGAAGTCGCGGGCAGAAGCCAGTTTATCATAATTTACATGCTGTTTTGTAAAGCTGCATGTTAAATTCTCATAACCGGTTCACGTTGTTCTGCGGACGCTATTAGGGTTCCGGCCGTCCGGTAGTCCGGGTCGCATCCGGTCAGTGTTTATGCATTGAATTATGATAGTTATCCGGTTCGTACAATATTTCGCACGTTCCGTAATGAAGTTATTAACCTCTATAAATTGAATTAATAAGAAGGTATTACAATACCGGTTTAAGAAAATCCATAAACAGTTGTGTGTTACTTAATTGATTCATTGATTCGAGTTAAACATAACAAAAATTTGAAAAAAAAAAAATGGTGAATTTCAATGAGGTGCTCAATTTTTTTTTATGTATTTAATATAGGTACCGACTATAGCCGAGAGAGTCGTTAATTAGGTACGACTAGCTGTTTTGCATAACAAAGACTGTACCGTTTGTTATTTTCTCCTGAAAAAGTTTATTCTGTTTATATGTGTGTAACTATATGTTTGCATATTTAACTATGTGTGTAAACTTTAAAGACGTGATGGACTGATGGGTATCGATAACAAAACACGACGAAAAAAAAAATGTAGAATTTTTATGGGATCAACGACCACTGATGGTGTTTTTACTTGAAGTATGAGTCGAGACAATCTGTTTTCTTTTTGTTTTATCGTGTTCAGATACCGATCGATACACATCACATCTGTGAAGTGTAAACAAAAATAAACCCATTTTTTAACTGATATTTCAAGTGACTACACTAATTGCGGCCAATAACCCAATAAAAAAACTCATCAATTTGTCTATTTTTTGTTTTATCATGTTAGCATATAACCCATCACCTCTGCGGAGTTTCGTTAGCTAATTTAATTTGACCCCGTAGTTGGGGGTGTAAGCTACCTCAAGATCTAACTTAGCTTTGACTTGACATGATAACTAATCAATGCGGATAGGTGCTACTCTGTTCAGAATAATGATTTAAATAACACTTTCAAGAACTTGAGCCCCGATGACTAACATCAGTAAAACCCATATTGTGTCTTGAATCAATCAATATCTATCTAAATGTATTCCGACCTTCCATTTTGCCGTGTTCAGCATTTGAAATTAATGTTATTGGTTATTTGTGCGATTTTCGATAAGTGAAGGAAGTAGGTCCTACCTACTTACAAAAATCAAAGTCGAAATCTATAAATAATTATTATATAATATTTAGAAATATTTATATATTAAGTACCTACTTAGGTAATTATTATTTATGTTGATTATAAACGTGCAATTAAAATTATTTACTTTTGGTAGATAAAAATTATCAAAAGTCAAAAACCTAGAGCGCGATGACACTGTTTTCTCATACGATTTGTTATGTCCCACGGGGTAATTTAGATTAAAATTATCAAAAGTCAAAAACCCAGAGCGCGATGACACTATGATTTCGCATGCGATTTGTTATGTCCTATACTCCTATCAGTTGCAATGTTGCAGTGTCTATCAGTTGCATTTTGACAGTTTAACAACATTCATTGCGATATTTACGTTGCTGAGTAGACAATTTTTTCGGACTTTGAAGCAACGGAATATATACTTATGAAAGTTTCATTATGACATTTAGCATCAGCCTTTCTATCGATTTATTTGCTAAAGATCGATTTCTATTGTGTCTGCTAATTAGACACGCGACGGGTTAATCAAGCTGCTTCATACATTCTGAACACAATCGCATAAATATTTTTTTAAATAAAACATTACCCACTGTTTTGTAAAAACATTGCAATTAAATATTATAATCAGGATTATTACCTATTGCCCTTTACAATAAAAATCCTGATTCTGATCATCAAATAATTAAAACTAACTAATAAATAAGCATTACCTATGCAGGTAGACTCCTTCTTTAATTTATTATTGTTGTTGTTGAGATAATTATCTTCGAGATCAATGATTTCATTATGGCTCAAAAGCCCCGAATTGTTAACTTAGTATCCCCTCATAGAAAACCGTGTACTGAATTATTTTTAATCGTTTGTTAGTTAGGTTGTAGATACTCTTTAATAATCGAGTTTGAACTATAATACATAAAAAATATTGTGTACTAATTAGTAAAACAATCGGTAATGATACCTACCACGATTACTGTAGTTGGATAAATTGTCATCAGCTATTTATTGACATGACCTTTTCAATCTGTGTTTTGGTAATGCGATAATAACAATATTCTGCATGCGCGATTTATTTGACAAAAATTTAAACAAATATAAGTTTATGGAAAAATAACTTTAAATTCTATTCAATAAAGTTCAGTTTACGCTACAACTTCAAACATTTTCATAACTTTTTCAATAGTGCTAGTCACTCTGAAACCAACTTAATTACCATTTAAATAAAGTTGATATTTGTTTTACTTGAAATAATATGAATTTGAAACATAAGTTTTAATAGCCATTAGTTGTTAAGTTGTGGTAAATTTGTGGTTAATTACGCGACTCAAATTTACACAGCAGTCGATTACACGACGACACGACACAACACAATAGCTAAATTTACTTGCACTAAGCTTCCGATCTCAGTGGTGGTACTCGTATACTTTACTAGTCACACCAACTTGAATTTTGTTCGAAGAGATTAACTTCATTCATGAACAGAAAACAACATAAATAGGTAACAAAGAAACAAAATTGTTGTTGTTTTGGGTTTTAGACCCTTAAAAGAACAACGATTTGATGTTACACTTGCTGCGCCCCGCGGCTTCACCTGCGTAAGGAGGGGTCCGTTCACACAGACCGGCTCGAAGAGGGGAGCAGATTTTTTGTCACGTTTAAAATAGAGTTTTGAATAACTGTAATAAGGTTTATTTTTTCATGTCTCTTCTTTTATTATTGAGAATCCTTTAGAGCGTCAAAATTTTGAACTAAAATCTACAATCTGACGTTTTATTTCACACTGTTTTACAAAACCGCTAAATGTTGACCCGCTGCATTGATAAATGCAAAACGTTTATGAAATTCTCCGTGTTCAAGTTCAGTAATTATGGAAAACCGTAATAATCCATCTGCGACATATATACACATCGATACAAAATAATAGAACAAAAATTGTAGCCAATAAACTTGATTCTTATCGTTATACAGGTTCAAATTAAATTAGCTTGCGAAACCAGATGTGATTTGTAGGTATTGATATAGTCTAAACAGGATAAATTAAAAAAAAAATGATTTGATGTTTTTTTTTGGGAGTTCAAGAACCGGTGGCAGTTTTTGTCACTTATTTAGTTGGAGTTGAGAAAATATGTTTTGTTTTATCGTATTTATCGAAACTCATAAAAAATCTGATTTTTGAACGGATATTTCAAGTGACACTGCGGTCGATGACTTCACAAAAAATAAACATTAAATTAATTTACTTTTTGTTTTATCATGATTAGATATTCTATAAGGTAAACATAATAATTATATCTAATATGTAGACAGCACACGCGTAACCATAGAAGATACCTATATGATTTTGGTTATGATTTATAGATAGGTACGTAGGTATAATATAATTTTTGCATTTCCATGCGCTTAACATTCACACTTTGACGCAGTTCACGGCCAATGTCCAATGGATTCCCATAATATTTCTATTTACTCGTGGTACTTTCACTGTTAGTGCGAAAACGTTTAATTCTTGATAGGTAAGTACGCCGGCGTAGCATGCATAGTTCATACAAACGTAATACCAAAATAATTTGTCAATCAAACATATTCTTAATGTAGTGTGTATTTATTCCGATTGGATTCCAAAAAAGAACAAGTAAAAAAATCTTTTTCAAAACTAAAATTTTAAAGAGGTAAAACCGTCTGCTTAATTGCAAGAAGTAATTTCTGAAAGTAAAACCGATAACAAAAAATATTTCATTCGTAAAAAACTACACTATTGCATAAGATTTTTCTTCCACGTGGACGAAATCGCAGAACAGGGGCTTGATTATAATTTTAAATTGAATTATTATATGCACTGATAAAAGCATAACTGTATTACTATGTCAATATGTATAACATTAGTAGTAAGTACAACCACAGATATAGATACTATATCTCTTGCGTTCAAGAGCAACTACTTCGAGTGCCAAAAATCACACCAGCTTACGTAAAAAAATTGTAAGCCGTCACTTTCGCGCTCAGTCCTGTGTACTGCAGTGCGATTCTGTAACCATCTCACCGTGAAAACTTAGGTGAAGTGAGCGTGGAGTGAGCTGTTATTAGTGTAAATCCCTTTATAGCATCAGACGGAATGACAACTCACTTCACCTAACTTCTCACGGTGAGATTCTAACAGAATCGACCGGCTGCTGGCTGGGTGAGCGTGAGCGCTGGCGATAGGCCCCGGGGGTGGCGCGAGATGATCGATCGATCGATTTAATTTTCGTATCACTAGATAGTGCTTGTGACGTCATAGTAGGTAGTCAAAAAATGGCACGCTTGGTTTTCATGCAGATCGTGATACTTGCGTTATCTAAGTCTATACATATCTGTGAGAACAACATTTATTTATATAAAAAATTATATATTTTAAAAAAATTGTACACTGACAGCCCAAGATGTCTCTCCTTTCTTTCAGTCCATCCAAAGGTTCTCTTGTTTGTAATAAGAGATCTCCTTGTGCGATAAGACGCTCCATTGTACACAAGTTTTGTTGTTTTTTGTCTACTAAGTAAATTAATAAATAATAAGTACTGGCATTATATTAAAATTATTATGCTTTAAATCATTTTCCTCATTAAGTTTCTAACATCCGGCTCTAAAGTTTCCCATGTGAGCTGCCATTATAACAACATGCCATATCATAAATATCAATATGTGAAACATCACCACATGTCATCACGTGTTGTATGTGTGTTCATGTAAGTGTGTAACACTAACATCACATCTCATCTCATCGTTACATCAGTCTTCACTGTTACTAAGGCCACCTCAATCAGTTTCTTTTCCGACGGGGTCATCAATCATGGTGTTTTTCCTCTATCCGTCACGATAGTCCTCAGGCGATGTTTAGGATGCTAATTTGTTTCTCTAATTAGTTTGGACAAGAACATCTAACTTAGCCACTTAAGCAGTAGCAGTGTTGCCGTATCAGATTAAGATCAGCGCACTTGAATGGATTATGTTTATTTACTTAATTTATTCGTCAATGAAAATAAAATTTGACTATTGAATGAAAGATCTTCTAAAAGGAGCCGCTATGTCTCAAAAGGAGAATTATGTGCATGTGTATTTTCCCCATTCTCACTTATGGTGCTCAAACCTGGTCTTTGACACTTCAGCAGAGATCCAAGCTCGAGGTTTGCCAGCGAGCCGTTTAACGCAGTATTCTGAGGGTTCGAATAGCTCTTGTCTAAGTTCTAAGATAACAGACGTTACCCAGAAAGCCGCTAAACTTAAGTGGGACTGGGCCGAACATGTCTGAATGTCAGATGACAATTGGGTTAAGTGACCTCGCGATTGGGTCCCACTAAACGCACGATGCCATCGCGGCAGGCCAAGACGAAGAAGGCGGAACGAGCTTGACTCCTACCGTAGGGACTGACTCGCAAAAGACAGAATTGTGTGGAAAAGAGAGAGGGCGCCCTTTGCCCTGCAGTGGGACAATACAGGCTAATGGGGATTGTCCAAAATTTCTAACCATTAGATTTTATTTTATTTTTTGAAAATTTAGAGCATTTTGTGAAACCAATTTGAATATTTTGATGATTGGCTCAATAGTTATATTTTTTTATATTTAAATTTTTTAAGGTAGGGTACGTCATCAGTGGCACTAAAGATTAAGTGCTGTTGCCTCACTAGTACAGAAATAAAAATTTTCAATCTGTCAACACAACGTCATCCTTATGACACCTGTCAAAGTGTCAAAGTATCAATCTATTAAAATTTTTCATTCCATAGCTCTTCCGATATATTAAATATTGTCGATTGTTGAAACAATATAATCAGATTTATAAACGAGATGAATATGAGGCAAGTCGGAATATTTAAATTTAATAAATATTTTTGACATTATATTATAATTTTACACTTGACACTGACAGATTGTTGACAATACTTGCCACTTACTTTTTATTTTATTTTTGAGGTAACAATACTAAACTGTACGGTCGCAGGTGACGTAATTTGAAGGGCACAGAAGGTCAATCGTATTTTATCAAAAATATCAATAAATATTAATATTTTTCGTAAATTAATTAGTCCATAATGATTAGTAACGCTCTTCCTCGAAATGGTTTTTCAATTACAACATTTAAAAAAATATGAACAATGCCCATTAGATTAGAGTTATGTAGGTATGAAGTCTCTCAAGTCTCTGACTACCGTTGAAAAAAGCGGACCTCACTTTTGTATTATTTAAATCTTCTTCTTCTTTTAGCGTGTCGATGGCAATCTAAATGGATTCAGGCTAGAATTCGGCTACATGTTTAGCGCCATCAATAGCGTCCATCAGTTCCTATAACGTGCAGCTGACAGCTGACACGCAGGACATGATATTAAGTGTCTCATCGTTTGTGGAACAGCTCCACATTTACAAAAGGCGGAGTCCTCAATTAATCTTCACCTGAACTGGTTTTCCTCCGGCCAACCAGGTTTCAGTTATAAGGCAGAAATGGATACAACATTTACCCAAGTAAGTATTCTTCTCTTTCGAATACAGGGACTTCAAAGATATTTTCCTCTCATTTACAATATTCATCACACAAATTGCATAACATCGTTGTATTTAACATTACTTCATAAGTCCAGCCGCAATCAATCAACAACGAACAAGGCTAAGGGTACCCGTGTCAGGCGATAACCTATTAGTTATTGAATTTATTATGTCACTGTGTTAAGGGAGACCGTTTTGTGATAAATATTAAGGCTTCGCACAGACTGAGTCTGAAACTGAGTTTTTTCTGCTCGGTTTGCTTGGTGGTAGGACCTTGTTCTAACTCCGCCTGGCTAACTACCACCATCTTATCTAAGTCTGTCGCCACAACAACAATTTTACCAGCATTGTTGTGTTTCAGCTGCTAAAGGTAAAATAGCCAGTTCCTCTGTGATTGAGGATTCCGGGCGAAGTTCGCCATCTGGTGCCACTGGTGGCCACTTACCATCAGGTGAGATGAAGGTGAAGAGCTTCCCCTTTGTGGTTAGCAAAAATGTGTCAAAAAACTTTTCTCTATCTTAGACAGAGCACAGTTTTAGCGAGAGTCAAACATTTTCACAAGTTTGCCTTATTATCCTAGATCACCCTTATACCAATTTATTTTCTGTCAGCACTGCATGTCTCCTTCTTTCGTATTTTATTATCCATCATTATCAGCCACCGTCTAGCCTAATCGTATTTAACACAATCTATCTATCCACCGCTTCATTGTCTTATCTCCTCTTTTGTCCTTCTCTCATTTATATTTTGCCAACTTTGACTTTGATTTGTTCCGCATTCGCCTCACAAGGTTCGCCGCCACATTTGATAGGTATTCCTTGTTCGTCCCACATTTTATTCCGTTTTCGCCCCGAAAATCATTTGTTTATTTTTTTTAGTTGCCAGTGCGCACGTCATCAATTTTTTTGTTCTAGGACATGTCGGTTTCCTCACGACATTTTCCTTCACCGTTTTGATAGCAGTGGTGATGAAATATTTTATACAAAGTAAAGCGCCAGTCGGGGTTCGAATCTACCAGCTATCGCGGCCGTTTCCACTGGGCCATCACAACTCCTCCACCATGTATCAAAACTAAAAAAAATAAGATATGACATCTACCAAACCGCACTGGGCCCGCGTGGTGGATTACGGCCCACTCCTTCTCACCGAGAGGAGGCATGTGTCCCAGCAGTGGGAACATTATAGGCTGATTATGTGAGTGCGCGCGTCATTTGTTTCATAGATCAATATAATTATGTAGATTGTCGGTCTTGGCTCAGTCTGCGCAAAGCCTAATATAGCAGCCAGAACATAAATCACAGTACTAAGGCGATATTTATCAATGACAGGTAAGTAAATACGACGTCTAATAAATGGTATATTGTACAAGAATGATTCGAGTGATAAGATTGTTTGATTTGTTACTTTGAGTTTCCTTTAGGGGATATATGCAATGTTTATTAAGTATCTAAGATACGTTTTAATCTGATCAACTTGGAAATTTTAATTTATATCGAGTTCTTGGAATCTTCTTGTCAATCAATGCTATATCTTCTACTTGTAGGTATGCATAAATCCACTTGTAGGTATATATGTTCCCACTGCTGGGACACAGGTATCCTCTTGGTGAGAGGGAGTGGGCCTTAATCCGCGGGACCCAGTGCGGTTTGGTAGATGTCAAATATCAATATATTCTATGTGTGATATATTAAGTGCAATGAGTAGATCCTAATAATTTATATAACATAACGCCTGCTATCCCCAAAGAGTTAGGCTGAGGTGTAAGTCCCATGTAATAGGGGGCGAGCCTATTGCCATCAACCGGGCACAACTTCAAGCTCCGGGCTGCTACTGTGAAATTCCTGATGGAAAAACCCAATAACACTGCGCGAAATGGGAATCGAACCCAGGACCATGCTCACCAGTAGCGCTTGCGACCACTAGACCAACGAAGTAGTCACTCCTATTAATTTAGTACCTTCTTAATTAATAATTATGCGTATTGCGTGCGAAATGAA
Organism: Gortyna flavago; assembly: GCA_963669345.1. NCBI lineage: Eukaryota > Metazoa > Arthropoda > Insecta > Lepidoptera > Noctuidae > Gortyna > Gortyna flavago. The sequence continues at coordinate 12,472,293 of OY770136.1, read as the reverse complement.
GTTACAAGAGAAATAATTGCAAGTAGGTGTAATCAATAAATATTAAATGTGGCGTAAAGGAAACGTATCCTGCAAACCCACATTTGTTATCTGTGAATCACTTTCATTTCTAAATATTTGTTTTGGTATTTTCATGCCAAAATGAACCCATGTTTCCTATGATACCATTTTGCCGGACCACTTCCTCTCACAAAGAATAGAATAGAACATATTTATTTGCAAAGAGTGTAGCTTGAGAGAGGAGAAGAATAAGAGAATAGGCCTGTTTCCCAGTACTTCGTTGGAACGTTATAGGCTGATATTGCTGGGTCTTGATTGTAATGCAACGTCAACATCAAGGCGTTCGTGGTACGCGTACCGAATTGTTATCTGCCCGTCGTCGTCATGGATGAAGACTTTTGGTCGCTTCCGCGGTCATGACAGTACAAGGACAAGCTAGTGAAGTGTTACTAACATAGTTTTAATTTATATATTGTTAGGACAGAAGTGAAATCACAATTGAATAAAAGAATTATCTGATAACGTAAAAACTAATCATACGAATTATAATTATAAAAAGAGTTATCAAGCATGGCAAAATTACAATCAGAGGAACAAAATCATCACTAATCAAATTAAAGAAATCAACAAGAGACTATTGAGATACAGAGACACCAGATTACACCGAACGGCTGACGGATAGCGCTTCTGCTCCCAACGCTGTCAAAAACCATAGAGCATCAAACAAAACCAGAGAGCCTCCTGGCCTGCCGCCTACGGGAGCCTCCTTTCAGTGACCGCGTCCCCCACTGCTCTGGGCCGGGTAGTAGTATCCAACAATATAATAAGATAAGTTTTGTTTTATACTTTACTAGCTGCGACCCGCGGTGTCACCCGCATAAATTCTGTGGGAATATCGGTATAAAAGTATTCTATGTTCAAATCTAGGTCATCATCTACCCATGTGCCAAATTTTATGCAAATCCGTTCAACCGTTTTAGCGTTAAAGCGTAACAAACAGTCATACAAAAACCAAATCTTTTCTTTTTATAATATTTTAGATTTAGGTAAGTTTGTAAGGTATAAGCCCTAAATAAATGTTTTTTATTATTTTTTAAGCTTTTCACATACCTCAGGACCCGGTGGTCCCAGAACTTTGGTAGGCATTCGAGGGGCCGAAGCAAACTCGCCGAGGCCCGTTAGATTATAAGTAAAGGAAATGAAGCACGAAGCAGCAAAAATTATTATTATATTTTTAAGGACATTCGTTTCATGCATTATTGCTAGAAGCTATAAACATCAGCCCTTAAAGGATTTCTTTTTAGTTTCCTGTCAAATACAGTCCTTAGCATAAGTAGGTATAGCGTTATGACAATTTTGTACTATTGACCAAATTCACCGTTCCTCATAAAATGCTTTTCGAGCTTACATACATAACACATAAGTACATAAACTCACACCTTCTTCCCATGGGGCAATAATATGTCCACCTAGGGCGTCCCCGGGCAACGTCTTATCGAGCCACTCCTGGCACATCGTACTTTAACCTATTCAAAGTGTTAAAAAATTTACCCGGCAAACTTTAAGAGGTGCTTTATACCATCGAACTGAACAACTTGCACTATGGGAGCAACTCTGAAATCAGGAAAAAAATATCAGTTTTTTTATACATTTTGGTCAAGTAGGTATTGAACTTGTGTATTAAACAGCCCATTTTGTTTTCGTTTTTTCAAAGTTGGTCCCATAGTGAAAGTTGTTCAGTTCGATGGTCTATATATAGCACCTCTTAAAGTTTGTCGAGTTAATTTTTTAACACATAATATTATGTAATTATTCAATAAGGAAATATGTACTTATTTAAATAACTTAGCATAATATTGAAAACATCCTTAAATTACTCATCAATGTAATAAATAGAGTAAGTACATGTTATTGCTACGGGTCTGATGATGCCAAGTGATTCACAAATGAAGCTCATTTAAGACTACGCTATAATATACGAGTAATAGCATACATATAGTTCATAGCACAATAATATCGCTTATCAATGCTCGCCATACATTTATTTATAACTATAGTACAGCAAAGTGTGAACGTGTTCTAAATAAATGTATGGCGAGCGATATTGTTGTGCTATGAACTAAATGCTATAATTATGCTATTATATTATAGCGTAGTCTGAAATGAGCTTGAGTTGCATTCTTCACAACTTAGTGTTTGCACAGCATGTAGGTATAATCATTAATAATTTGAGTATGAGTGTTTGTTGAGAATTCCACAATAAAATAAAATTGGAGTATCTGTTTGTAATGTCAAAATAACAGCTTTTTACTAAATGCATATGAAAGTATATACGGTACTTGTAACAAAAAAATATGTAATTTTTGTTTGTCTTTTTGTTTCCGCTTATCTCCGAAACTTTTATTCTAGAAAAAGAACTATGGTTCCGCGCAAAACAATTAAAACCTATGAAATCCAATTTGTTTTGCGACATGCACGAAGACGACGACTGATTTTTCAATAGTGCAGGCCGTAATCCACCACGTGTGCCCAGTGCGGGATGGTAGATGGTACACATGTCTTCGATTTTTGTAGAAACGATGACCGTTGGAGTAGACGTGTTCTTGAGTAGAGACCGCTAATCGGTAAAAGTAAGGTGGGACGCCCTCAGGCTAGGTGGAGCGACGATCTTCGCAGGATGGCTGGTAGCAGCTGGATGAGAGTTGCCGAAAATCGAGTTGAATGGTGTGCAATAGGAGAGGCCTATGTCCAGCAGTGGACTGCTATAGGCTGCTGATGATGTCTTCGATTTTTAGGTTCAAAAGAAATGCTCGAGGATACCCTCGCGATGTTTTCCTTCAACGTTTTGAGAACAGTAGTAATGATTTAAATAAAATAAAATAAAGGGGCTGCCTGCTTTCGAACCCACGACCTACAACTCATACCTAAGTCGGGTACCATAACCACTGGTCCACCTTGTTCTTAAAGTCATTAAATAGCATAAACGATAATGTAATGGTACCATTTTGTTGAAACTCAGATGTGTCTTTTGACATCCGTGTGTCACTAAAGAAATGCAGCAGAATACCAGCGTCAGGTATTGTACCTGGCATATGCTGAGCTGGACTCCCATTTGGTGCAACCATGAGACACACACCGAGTAAGTAGTGATCGACCTTTATAGATGTATATGAGGTGTCTATGTGTCAATTTATCTTTTAAATCTTTGTTTTCTTTTTTTTCACCATTTCCGATGTTTTTTTTTATACCTGTATTGTGTCTTTTGTTGCACTGAATAAACGTTTTATCTATCTATCTATCTAATCGATCGTCAATGTACGTCCTATAATGTAGGTACACGGGGAAATTTTAAATGAATAATGGATGAATTCAAAAGTTCTAAAGCATGCATTGCACATTTGCACTTTAAACAGCTGCCTTAAATGGGTGAATCAATGCCATCGGGGATTGTTGTGTGAATTCGATTCTTTACAATACCAAGAAGGAGCACGATCCTACCTATACCTAATATCTATGTATTAGGTATCATAATCTATACATCTATAAAAAAAACACATCTGTTCATACAAACAAATTGATTTGAAGTGTCTGAGTGTAATGTCAAAATAATAGCTTTTTACTAAATGCATATTAAAAAAAATTGTCTGACTGTCTGTCTATTTATTCCGGCAAATTTCCGAAACGGCGGGTATGATTTTGACGGGACTTTTAATGGCAGATAGCTAATGGTATAAGGAGTAACTTATGATACTTTTATTTTTGAAAAAGTATTAGGGTTCCGCGAAAAACAGCTAGTACCTAATATTTACTAGGTATTATAAGTCGATAAATAAAACAACAGTTTTATAATATCATGACTTCTTGAAATACCTAAGTAAATACTTAGGGCGAATTCGGTTTTTCGGCGGTTCGGTTCGGTTTTTCGGCGAATTTGCTTTCGCGACCACCACATCAAAACCACGTTCAGGAGCTGTCAGTGTCAATATTCCACAATGATGAAATGAACATTCTTGAACGCGACTTAAATGTGATTATTACGTTCATTTAATTTCAATAGTGAAATTCGTCTTATGTTCCACTTTCACGTTCCACAAAATTTGTTGCACTTCACAAAAAAAAACAAATATAAAGATCTTCTGAAAGAGCTACAAAGGTGCTTAGGTCCGTTGGCACATTACCAAAACTCGTCATATTATATCAGAAAAGGCCAATACAATAGTACCTACCTACCACGGTATAATTATCTATAAACAATTTATGCAGTAAACCTTTAGTTTACAGCCTTATTGTCTTCGAGATATACAAAAATCTTAAACAATTAACAAATGCATAATTAACAATTATTAAATAAATAATTTACAAAGTTTGTGTTGTGTTCTACTCTTAAGACGGTGAAGGAAAACATTGTGAGGAAAGCGGTATGTCCTAAAACCAAATATTCGAAGACATGGGACATCTACCAACTCTCACTAGGCCCGCGTGGTGGATTACGGCCCACTGCCTCTCATCGAGAGGCCTGTGTCCCAGCAGAGGGAACGTTATAGGCTGATTATGCTATGTGTTGTGTTTAATTAGTGTTCAATTAGCAGTAAAAAGTCATATGTAGATAAGTATTGTGTAAAGATTCAAAGTTTGTTAACAGAATAACAATAGATAAGCGATGCAAAACAACAAATACTATAATTACTGGAATAATTACAGTAGGTGTGATATGTCAAAACACACACACACACACATATAACTTCACGCCCATATTCCCCGATGATTTAGGCAGAGGAGCACGGTGCACCTAAAAAAAAGCGGCCAAGTGCGAGTTGGATCCGCAGACGAAGGGTTTCGTACAAGGCAAAAAACGCCTAAAAAACACGTTTCCTGTATATCTTGAATTTTTAAGTTTATTTTATTTTCTATTCTTTTTTGTTATGTCGGCAATAGAAATACACACTCTGTGAAAATATCAAGTGTCTACCAAGATACAGCCCTGTGACATACAGACGGGCCTTAATAATAGGGTCCGTTGGCATCCTTTGGGTACGGAACCCTAAAAATGAAGGATAATAAATAATTACCAAAGAAAGAAGTAAGAACGAATAAAAAAAAACTAACATTATTGCAGTTCTTGCCAATAAAAAATTAAGTATCTACTTACAACGTAATTTTAAATGGAACTTAACCCATGTACTTACTCCACAATACCGCGAAGGGCTCATCAAACGATACCGTTCAACTGAACAGCCAATCACATGGCAGGAATGATGTAATCAGTCGGTCAGTGGGCCCGTGGCTAAAATTACAGCTTGCCGCGGTTGGTCTGTGGATGGGTGACCATCTTTACATACCGAGACCCCTCCGTGCCTCGGAAAGTACGTTAAGCCGTTGGTCCCGGCTGTCATTCGTGGATCTTTGACAGTCGTTACGGGTAGTCAGAAGCCCGAAAGTCTGACAACCAGTCTTAACAAGTGGTAACGTATTATCCAGTAACTGGGTTGTGGAGATCAGGGGGCAATTCTCGTAATTTTAAGAACGTTCACAGTCTGATCTCAGTCTCAATCTGTCAAAAATACCTCTAATTTCCATACATTTTGACAAGTGTTTGACATTTGTTTGTCGCTGAGATGAGATTTTGAACGTTTTAAATTACGAGAATTGGCCTTCAGATAGGCAGTCGCTCCATGTAAAATACTGGTATTCAGCTGCATCCGGTTAGACTGGAAGCCGACCCCAACATAGTTGGGAAAAGGCTAGGCAGATGACAAGTCGGTCAGAGTCCCACTTACTTTGATACGCACTTGACCCCTTGTCCCATAACACTCCGGCAATCTACTAAGATATCTTATTTACAAAGCTATTAGATTACTTAATGCATTTACATACATCCTGCTTGCTGCTGCGAGTATCAATGCCGTCGTATCATACCTAGACGCTTTGCCCCAATTTTACTGATAGCAATAATAATTATTGCATTGACCACTTATCAATATTCCTTATCTCAAAGTCGACTGCCTGTGGAATGCACAAAACATTGTTTACATTTTTAAGACTTTCTGCGTCGCGTAGCCCCAGATAAATTAGAATAAAGACATAAGGATAAAATTTACATTTTCATTTACATTATTCTACACAAAGAGTGAACAGTACTTTTCTGACTTTCTTCTGTACCTATAGGTACTTATGCAATGAAAATAGTGTTCAGCGGTTATCAGAGGCTTCGCTTAAGAGAATTTTCATTTTCGTTCATTCCACGCCTACACGACACCGACAAAATTACATTTCATTCAATTTTTCCATCATTCGATAGAGATTGAAAGATGCCGAGTGCCGAAATTCAACATCGTTGGATCGGTTCACATTCACAAATGAATGCATTTTCCCCATTTGATTCGTTTTGTGGTCAGACGTATAGAGGTATGAGGGACAGATTAGTTACTCTTCATCTTTAGGGACTAACCCAACGGTTGCTAACGGAACCCTTTTACTATTACTCCTCTGCTCGTCCGTCCGTCTGTCACAGGGCTGTATCTTTTGAACCGTAATAGGTAGACACTTGACACTATCACAGAGTGTACAACTACTATGACCACTATAACAACATATAGGTAATAAAAATTAAGTAAAAATTACAAGAAACGTGTTTTTTAGGGTTCCGTACCTCAAAAGGAAAAAACGGAACCCTTATAGGATCACTCGTGTGTCTGTCTGTCTGTCTGTCCGTCTCATCCGTCTGTCACAGCCAATTTGCTCCGAATCTTATGGACCAATTAAGTTGAAACTTGGTACACATATGAATCTCTGTGACCCAAACACAGACGTGTAACGTAAATAAATGAGTTTTGAAAATGGGAGTAATTTTTGAGGGGTAAATAGACAATTTTAAAAAAAGTTTCGCAATCTGTACCGCGTCACATTATGAAAGGGCTTACCGTGAGGATCTCAAATATTTTTTTTTATAATTTTAAAGTAAATTGTATTAAAGTTATCTAAGACAATAGACGGAAATTTACCACTCCCCCCCCCTTATCTCCGAAACTACTGAGCCTAAAATTTTGAAAAAAATACAGGAAATAGTTCTATACCTATAGATTACAGAAAAAATAATAAGAAGTCTATGATCTTAAAACAACATGGTAAATCTCTCAATATTGTGCGTACAAACTTACATTTTCAGTTGGAATGTATGGGAGAACATGTTTTTTAACTACAATGTTAAGTTTGTTCTTGGGATAAATTCATTCCAACTACGAAACCCTTCATTGTGCGTGGTCCGACACGTACGAAAGGTTTTTTTTGTATTAAAAAGTATTATATTGTGTTAAATAGTGTGGTGGCGTGTGTGTTGGATCATTAAGTTCCCTTCAAAATGTTTGAGCTAAATGGTGCTAATCCATTCTTGATATCGTGAACGGGCGTCGTCAGTATGGGACTGTTCATCTCTTAACTGGCTTATTTCCGTTTTTTTTTTTTTGTTTTTTTTTTTTTATTACGTTCGCAAGAACATCGTACATAAAGCCACGAAGGCCTTTCAGGGACACGACCTTCAGTAATGAAGTACGCGACCAAGAAGAAGAATCTACTTATTAGTTTTCAATAATATGATAAAAACTCGATAAATAAAACTAATGAGCTAATTACAGACAAAGTTGGAAATTCATAATTGGATATGTACGTTTTTTTGTTTCATTAAAATTACATTAGTTGTTTAGATTGCGGAAACTTATTTGTTTGATTTTTTTCCGTGGTTATTTACGATTTTACATTGTAAACATGTACAATAAACCTAAAATATTATATCCTCATTGAAAAACATGACACATGATGCGTAGGTATTTGAGGTTATCATTATACTTATTTTTTTAATGTCCTTAATATAATAAGTCGGTACCCGAGTCCCAGGCTTTAGGAAGCCGTACTAGGAACCGAAGCCAACTCGCAATGGCCCGTTAAAAACTTTTTAATGAAATAAGGAATTAATTTTATAATACACTTTAAAAACCAGTACCTTTTTTGTAAATATTTTCTACTAGCGACCTATTATTATTTTAATGCGAGAATATTTAAATAAGTAGTAGGAAATTATGTATTATAAAGTTTTTTTTTATCAAATCAGCTGTATCCTACATTTATGTTCGCATAACTCGTCAAAATGTAGGGAACAGCTCTTATTTTTTTCGCGATTTAAGGTTTGGTTCCGTAGTAAATGTTGTTCATAATGATGAGTACAATCTCCCATTTCGATTTGTCGCATGTATTCATTTCAACCTGTATATAATATATAATTAATAATAAAATATAAAAAATAGTACCTAGATAGGTACCAATTATTTAATCAACATAACTGTGGCCAATTGCGACTAAGCTTTCGACTTTAATTACCATTTATTACACGTTTCAAACATTAAAATGTCAATGCCAGCAACGCATTGCGTGTATCTTTATTAATTTGCATATTTGCCGACAATTTCGTTGTGAACGCCAAAAATCCTTCGACATTTCTGGCCGAATTAGGCTCAATTATCTTTCAAGTTCACAAATATTAATTAGAAATCTGTGCTAGGTTTACTTAGTGGGTTATCAAAACACTAAGCTATAAGGTCAGTGTGACAAAAATCAGCTGGTGCAATGACAAACACGTGCGTATGATAATATTTAAATTGGGTTAATGGGCCAAACACCGCAACTTTAGCAGAATGACAAGGATCTATTTTTGTTAGATTCTATATTGCTTGTTCGTGCGTCTGTGGTTGCATTACGTGCATATTTGAACCCGCATGCGATCGCTTACTACTTGCGGGTAACAGCATGCGGGTGGCGTACAAAACATTATCTGATAAAGAACAGACAATGTCTACAACAATAAGATTATTAACAATTAATTAATTATGTGACCTTGAATTTAAAAATTAGATCACCATTTAACATTTAATTAGGACTTGATGAATAATAGAATGATAAAAATCAATCAGTTTTTTCTTTAAGAGTAAGCTATCCCAAATCAAGAGAAGGAGATAAATTTTGTGTATCAACCAGATTAAATCCAATCTTAAAAGAATCCCGCCGTCGAGAGAATGCGTTCCTGACACCTGTCAGTGCGAGAATTTGGTTAAAGGTTGAGTAGATATGGGTTACCTAGACACAACGGACCGAATGAGAGTCTAAGTGCGGACAAGGGAGTCCATTTACATTTTGACGGTAGCATATTAATAGCATAATCAGCCTATAATGTCCCCACTGCTGAGACAGGCCTCCTCTCTGTGAGAAGGAGTGGGCCATAATCCACCACGCGGGCCCAGTGCGAGTTGATGAATGTCACATATCTTCGAACTTTTGGTTCTAGGACATTCCTGTTTCCTCACGATGTTTTCCTTCACCGTTTTAAGGGCTGACGGTGGTGCCGCCGATGGTTGATGGTAGACAAAGTTAATTTCGTTTTACTGTATTTTTGTCCTGATCTTCTTTCAACAAAATTTTGCATAGTAGGTAACGCTTTATTAAAAGTATAGGTAATCTTCAATTCATGCTTGGGTAGTTTTAACCTAGCATAAATAATAATAATAGTTTTAAAGCATTAATTGGAGATTTTGATTTGATTAGGTAGGTAATTAATAGAAAAACCCGTCCGATTTTCCCACCGTCATGTAAAATCTTATTTAGATAATCTTAAAGGATAATTAACATATTGAATTATTGATACTTAAAAACCTATCAACTGTGCTGTAAGAGGAATGAACTCTCCGTCTTTAAAAAAAAACATGTTGAACTTGAACTTACGTAAAGTTCAAATTAACAAGAAACTCAAGTAACACGAGAAGTGCGGGATTTACTGCATCAATATTGAATAGCTTTTAGTTTCTCATGGTTGAGACTACAGATAGCTCCATCCACGAAGACGCGTCCCACTCTTCTCAATCGCTTACAGTACATGTACAAGTGTGCAACATTCCGCTAGTGTTTTAGTTATTTAATTTAGCGTTTTAATTACTTATTAGTGGGCAATTAATGTGTATCAAAATCTAAAACATTAGCGGAATAAACTAGCGATAACATTAACCTTCTCACCGAGAGGAGGCCTGTGTCCCAGCAGTGGGAACATTATAGGCTGATTATGATGAACCACTAGCGATTAGTAAGAAGAGTGGGGCGCGTCTTCGTGGATGGCACTATCTCTAACATTCTAAAAGATTTCATAGAAAATTACTCAGTAGTTTAGCCGTGAAAACTAAACAAACAGACAGAGAGATTCACCGCGTAAATAACATTTCATTTAATAATAAATTTATCATCATCATTCTCCAGCCCTTATCCAAAATTTGATTTATTCCGGTCTGATCTCCTGTGAACCCGCCCTCCAAAAGGATTCCTTACTAGTTCTTCTTCTTCTGTTTTAATCTGTCTTATCCACTTTATCTAGGTTACTCTTTTTGACCGTGTATTGCCTATGGTCCAGCCGCCTAGTTCACCTAGGTGAACTATGGGAAATGACAGGTAAATACAGTCAAGAGAAAATAAACGTTTCATGTTTTACAAAATTAAATAACGATTTATTGAGATTTGGGGATTTCGGGGATTGAGGCCCCGGCAATACCCGGATGTTTTCCATTGCCAAGTACTCTCTGGTTCTCCGAGCTGTGTGCGAACGCGCATGTTTCACCATGGGTGTCGTTTTCGTGCTTTTCAAGGGTGCTGAAACCGATTGTGAGGTCAATTTGCTCGGCGCGGCGGCGCAACATGTATTTTCCTTCCATATTTCTCTATTAGTCGTCATCTCGGTAGTCACCCCCTTTCTAAGCCATATCATCTTTCATACAGTCCATTCATCGTTGCTTCGGTCTTCCCATACTCTTATTTATTAATCAATTATATTTGTGTATCTTAATCGACGCATTAAATAACTATTATGACGCTTATTGCAAATCGGACAGGGAAATAAAAATGTTTCATCATTAGTAGATTTCTTTGTGAGTTTTTTGTAAAAACCCTACGATAAATATTATAATGCCGGAAGATTGGCCTTTAATTTAAACCTTTTGATAACCTTATTCAAAAAGGTGAACATCAGAATGACTGGCCAAAATGACCGATCAGCTTTAAAATATTACTAAAATCTAATACCTATTTGCTACTATTTGATACCTACCTTTTTTTAAATAATTGGTACCTAATTAATAACTGAGAAACTGAATTAAAAAATGGACAGTCATTCTGAAGTCAGGATGACTGCCCACATTTAGAATCTAGACGATTAATTAAACTAGACAAAAACATAAAAGTGTACTTCTACGGTAGGTACCATGTTTTATTAATCATAGAAAAGACATAAATTATCATCCTTATGCGCCATAAACTTACATAACAAGAGTTTACAGTTAAACTGGCTTTGGATTATGACAAGTATCTAAGCTTAAATAGAAACACAGCATAACGTAACATCACGCATGTAATCTCCGAAGGGTTAAGCAGAATGGTACCTACCTATGTAATAGTACACCGACATTTCGACATCCCGTGTAATAAGGGATGACTGGACGAGCCTATTGCCATCAACTGGACACAAATCCAGACTCCGGGCTGGTATTGAGAAATTCCTAATGGAAAAACACATTAATACCTGCCCGAACTGAGAATCGAACCCAGGACCTCATGCTCAGCAGTAGCACTAGACCAGGGAGGCAGAAAAAAAAAGTAAAAGATATACTTATGTTAAAATTAAAACAGGAACATACTGGTTCATAAAACTTTTTTTTTTTTAAGTAATATTTTTTTGAAAGCTGAGACGATGATTCATGCAACTTCCACTACAACTCGCGATGTTTTTGTATCTTTAACAACTAACTCCCCGGAGGTCGAGTGCCTTTTGAAGGTTCCCACCCACAAAAAAAAAAGGTCAGCAGTTATTATCCAAAGAATTTACATAAGCCAAACAATCTACCTAGCCTTTTCTCAACTAATATAGGGTCGGTTTCCAGTCTAATCGGATGTAGCTGGATAACAGTATTTTACATGGAGCGACTGCCTATCTGACCTCCACAACCCAGTTACTGGTTTGTCAGACTTTCGAGCTTCTGACTATATATATAGATCTACGAATGATAGCCGGGACCAACTGCTCAACGTGCTATCCCAGCCACGGCCACGGAGGGTTTCGGTATTTTAAGGATGGATGGAACCCATCCACGGACCAACCTTGGCAAGCGTTGCTTAACCTTGAAAATACCATCATAAAAACTATGTCCATAACTTTACTATACAGCCTTAACCTACTTTTTTGCTCTGAAACGTACTTACCGTTATAAAGACATGACACTAAGGTAGGTATCCCCATTATCGACTGAACTGTTCAAAATAACAATGGCTTTATGGCGACGACACGGTTATTTCGTACTTTCATTCTTTTTAGATAGATGCGCTTACTTTAAGAACTGTTACAGCTAAAAACTGAACGGTACTTGATATAGTGCAGTCACTACATCAAGTACCGTTAAGAAATTGGCATTTCTTGCATATCTAATGAAGTAGGTCTGTTTTTAAATACTAATAAGCTAACTTTTATCATCTGCGCAATTTCAGAATTAGGCCCGTATTAGAGTGGTTAATCATGGGTTATATCTTCCCTGAAAAGTTTTTAAATAATTTAAAAATCAGCCTGTAAAATTTTGTCTTTTTTTTTGGTTCGTCCTGTCTTAGTAGTCCTACTATTATCTAAAAATGTTTATTACAATATTCTGTTCACCTAGGTAAATGTAAATATAGATTAGAAATTTGTGACTAGCTTTGGTTGCCTACGAAAGCGGTGAACACTGAACAGTCACACAATAACGGCTGTCCAAATACAGACATTTTTGGGATGCATGAAGAAGCCTCTTCGTGTAGCGCAGTTTGTTCCGCCAGTTACTCAACTGAACCGAGCGCTCGACGCATCCTGGACAGTCACACCCAACACCTTATTTGACTGGCCAATTCTTCCGTTGCGGTGGTCGGTGGTAGGGCTAACGCCCGTCTGGTTTGCGACCGGAGTCCGGCGTCAAGCAGCCTGCTGTTTTTCGTCGATGCGTGGGAGTTGCAGTGCCTTAGGCATCTTCTGGGCACGCTCGTTCCACCATAGACCTCATCCACCGCTTTCTATCAGGCGTGATTGAGGTCAAGAGCAGGAATAAAAAGGTTTTTTGACACCATAATGTCAAATACTGGTAAAACACCACAACCACAATGTCAAAATACTGGTGAGACAGATTTTCATACCGGTCATTTAAATAGGTGGCCACCGCTCTTCTAGGAAATCGTAGCTTTAGGATGCAATCTAATAATTCAATAATTTACCTTTTGGAAAGCGATTTTGCACGGTGTACGTCAAATTCCGAAACTCCAAATCCATCTTGAATCAGCTGAAACAATGAAAATCACTCTTTTACAATTATATCACTCATAGAGAGTTAACATGAATTATACAACACATAATCAGCCTATGTATTATAATGTCCCCAATGGCAATGCTGGGACACAGGCCTCCTCTCTGTGGAGAGAGGGGTGAGAGGGGGTGGGCTGTAATCCACCACGCGGCCCGGGTCCAGTGCGGGTTGGTAGATGTCACATGTCTTCGAATTTTTGGTCCTAGGAAATGCCGGTTTTCTCACAATGTTTTCCTTCACCGGTTTGAGAGCTGTGGTAATGAAATAATTTACACAAAGTAAAATTATACAAAGCTCTAGAAATTAAATAGTTTTTTTTACCATTGCAACTCGAAAAAGGGCATTTTATTCATCGATAACAGTGAATAAAACTCTATTTTAGTCACTGAGTGAATAAAAACATTTTGAATTTGGAACAAGCACGAATATACGAATTATGTACAAAAATTAATAAAACGTGCTGAAAGTACGTACTGGCTGGTTTTAAGGAGCTATCCCGTAGAGCTATAAAATTTAATAAAAAAAAATATCCCGCTAATTTAGGTTCTTTTCTATCTGATAACGTGATTGTTTTAAGTCATTGGAAAATGTAATAACATAAATTATAATAAAATGAGTTTATCCAGTGATGACAATGAGAAATCATTTCGAATTAAAGCAGCAATTATAGTAGATAATTTGTTGCCGCCAAAATCTCGGGAGTTGTACCTGGAAACATACAATTTGTTCTGCGCCTGGAAAACCACGAATTCTCAGAGTCCGTATTTCTTGACTATTTCAACGAATTAACCAAGACTAAGAAGCCGTCGACACTTTGGAGCATGTTGTATGCTAAAAGCCACAGGCAATAAGCCCAAGAAATCTAGAGTGCTAATCTCCCAAAACATTGAACGTTTTCTAAATGATGCGCCTGACCACAGTTTTCTGGCCGTAAAAGTAAGTACCTAGGTATTTGTCTACAAACCTATTATACTTAAAAAGTTTTATTTTAAATACATATTTCTAAAAAAGCTTACTTATTTTTTTTTAATTATTGTTCACAGGTTGTGGTAATTTTTGGCGTGAATGGGGCCAGTCGCAGTAATGAATAAAATTATTAAAGATAACTATGAACGACATTCAAAAACACTCGGAAAATTTATTACTGATGGTTTTAACTGATACGAAAACAAAAATTGATAGAACGTTTGTAAATTAATCCTTTGTTCTCTTATTACCGATTATAAAATAAAATTTGATAAATACTATACTACTATTTATTTTCTCGCAGTCAACGGTAAAAAGTAGAGTAAACAACTCGTGAAAAAAAAAAACATCTCGGTCCTTGTATCCCTCGCTCCGCTCAGGATTCTAATCTAGAATACCTCGCTACGCTCGGGATTCTACTCTAGAATCCTTCGCTGCTCTCGATATCCAACTTAGTCCCTCGAATTAAATTCCCTTTTTTTTCACTTGTTGTATAATCTACTATTTTTTTGTTGATAGTTGCATTTTTGGGAAGAAGAGACATCAACTTTTTAATTATAATATTTTGTTCTTTCTCTTTCTTTTTTAATCTGCTGTAAAATATTAATCGAAGACTGATAATCATAATGAAAAAATATATTAAGTGTTGATTACAATGAAGTACCTATCCATTTACGATGTCATATGGTCAATTACGTATTAAAATGTCAATAATCATTAAGTATTTTCTTTTCTTTTACATCCGCGTCAGGAGAGTTCAGTGTCGTTCATTGCATTGTAATTATTATCGTGACATGTATTTAGTGATAAAGAAAGATCTTTCCTGCATTAACAATGACTTAATTGAGGAGTTTTTTTAAGCATTATTAATAATATGTTTTGAGTCGAATACATATAGTATGGAGTCATTATTCACCTTGTCTGACGTATTAAATATTGGCTTTTTCCATGTTCAGCCTAGTAAAAACTGTAGGTAGGTACCTTATTAAATAGGATGATGTTGATATATTTATAATTTTTGTGGAGGCGATTGTTTGATAAAATTTCCGCATTGGTTTAAGGATTTGACTTTGCACGAGCAAGGAAACTTCGCGCTAGGAACATCGAGATTCCGTCTAAACGCGGATTTTACCAATGAAACTGCAGCACTTCTGAACCGCGTTTAAAAGCTGTTAGTGTCAATCATCATCTGCCTAGCCTTTTCCCAACTATGTTGGGGTCGGCTTCCAGTCTAACCGGATGCAGCTGAATATAAGTATTTTACATGGAGCGACTGCCTATCTGACCTCCACAACCCAGTTACTGGGTAATACGATATCCCTTGGTAAGACCACTAGGACTACCTGTAAAGACGAGTGTCAATATTCCATAAAAAATCTGAAACTGACAGCTCTTTAACGCAGTTTAGAAGTACTGATCGCGTTCAGTTTAATTGGCGAAATTCGCACTAAATCTGAATCCATGTGAAAATGTCACTATTCTCAGAACCTCGTGAAAGTATTTTTTAGTTTAGAATTTTTTATGAACTATAGAAAAACGCAAACGCTCTCTGTTTTGTTTGCGCAATTTCGTAGCGTTTGGAGGCCGTCACTTTTTTTTCACTTTCGCTGGTATTCTGTTTGCCCAACCACTTATCATCTTGAAGGATTACCCTCATACGCGATGAGAACGAATTTTATTCTTAGATGGTTTTGTAAAGTGATTCCCGAGTAAAATTTTTTTCTACAAATTAATAATCTCATTGGAGGTTTGTACTTAAACCTTTTAAATTCCGTTAACCTTGACTTGTCATATTGATACATCCTGTGTCGATGCCACGGCATCTACTTACTGATTT
Source organism: Gortyna flavago (assembly GCA_963669345.1). Classification (NCBI taxonomy): domain Eukaryota; kingdom Metazoa; phylum Arthropoda; class Insecta; order Lepidoptera; family Noctuidae; genus Gortyna; species Gortyna flavago. The sequence continues at coordinate 12,456,090 of OY770136.1, read as the reverse complement.
TTTTTTAACTTTGGCTCTCGTTAAGTTACTATTATCATATATATCATAATAACATCCATAAGTTTTTTTTAATAATTACAAAATACATACCTACCTAGTGAAGCACAGTTAGTAGTATAGTAAGCCGAGCGGCCGCCATTACGTGACACGACACCGTCAATCGTCAATCACGCACACATAGATCGGTACGGTGCTTCACTTTCAATATGCGTGGCGCGGAGTCCATCTTTTTTTATAAGACCATGACCTACCTAATGAAAATAATTTATTTACAAACTTTAACATAAATATGTCACTAAAGGCTAATTTTTCAATCGACAGATAGTTACTTAATTTTTATTAGCGGAAACAAATTGACGTCTGACAGATTTTGTATGGAAGAACTGTCAAAAATTCAAAATTATTATTGATATAAAAAAAAATATTATTAATTATTTTTATTATAAGACTAATTTAATAAGATTATTTTTATTAAGCAATGTAAAAATGTTGCCACAAACTAGAATTTTGGAAATATAAATAAGCATAAAACACCGTATTAAAACGTAGCAAAGAATTAACAACAGCTTTATATGAAATTACAAAAATATGTTCCGAAAACAATGAACAATTTAATTCGAGCTGAACTTCAAATTAAAGAAAAAGTAAGAGTTTCTAATACTTAGATAAGTGCCCCTAAAAAGTCACCTTCAAAAATGTAATGGCTCTAAAGTTAGCTGTAGTTGTGCTCGAATAACAAAAGTCATTATTTTTTTGGATAAAGACGCATGTATTTGCATTCACAAAATCACGCTGTATGTAAACAAAGAACCACAACGTAGTTAGCCAAAATAGTGCAATACAAGTACTTTAAAGCGATCCACTTGGCACTCTCCAGCATGTTTTTTATAGCCAGTACAGTAATAAAAAGACATGAACATTCATGCGAGTCCGACTCGAGCGCACGCCTAATGAATCTACACATTGAGATGCGGAAAACAAGATAGGTATCAGCAAAAAAGGCAAATGACAAAACACAACTGTGATATTGCGGTAGGATGACGACCAGTCGGGAGTTGCGGAAGGATCGCACTTTCCTATGACGACAAGAATTAGATATAAGTATTATCTACTTCTTGTCGTCTGTCGTCTCTGTGTAATGCTAACGTAATTTTTTTTATAAACAATTTCTTCGCGGCGTCTACGAAGCCTCTACTCGGTGTACCGTGTATTTGCAACTACGCGGCGTATTGCTTCAATCACGCGGCGTAGTGCAACAATTACGCGGTGTAGCGCGTGTACTACGGAGCAATAGCACGGCACGCGCCGTACCGCTGAGTCTACACGGCGCGTAGCGCTACGAATAACTACATACCGCGCCATCGGCGCCGACAAGACGCTGCGTCAACTCGGTATCTACAATACGTCTACGCCTGCCTACGCTGAAGAAACGGCCTGTGCGACATTATTTATTTATTTAATTATTTATGTACACACAGTAAAATGCATAGGGATATAACATACCTCTCTTTGACCTTCTTATATCTATGGCAATGACAGTGACACTAACGTAATCTGATAAATGCTGAATGTTATCACGAGCTTGTTCTAGAAATTATGATTTATATCATTATGGAAATTAAAGTTATCATGCAAGGACACTAAGATAACTGGAATCGAAATTCTGCACCTGCGCAGCCTGCGGTGCAAGTCGTCAGATGATTGATTCATGCATATATGCTTTTTATACTGAAATTCTATGCCATTTTACGTAACCCTTTGGACTAGGACGGAAAAGGCGCTCAAGAATCTGAAAAGATAAAATGCCATTTCATGATCAAGTTTTTATTACTTATTGTTTACAAAGTGCATAATATTAAACTCCTAATAGCTGTAATAACGGTGTCATATTAAATAACCTAACCTATTAATATAACCGCTCATAAATATTAATAAAATCCCCCATTAGCGGTTATCATAAGGAAAATAATAATGAAATATTTGTTTATATTGTCAGCAGAAAGACGCAATACATTAACACACACACAATGCATTAACAATTCATTGCATTTCCAATAACATATCTATTAAGATAATGCCACTTGTCGATACACGTCCTAAGAATTTCAATTCATAATAATTTCTTATATTCACGACAGTCATAATCTTTTGTTAGGATTATTGTTACTACTTCTAAATGGAACTTGAATGCATATTGATTATTTTTATTGAATCACATATAATAATATACTAAATTGATTATCTATAGCTATACTAATAACTATATCAATAATAAAGCTTGTTTGAACGCACTAATCTCTGAACTTATCGGATTTGATGCGATGTGATGCGATGGTGTGGGTAGAAACTTCACGCGGAAGAAGTCGCGGGCAGAAGCTAGTATTATATAGGCATCGGCCCCATTGTGTCGTTCGTAACATGGAGCGACTGCCTATCTGACTTCCACAACCCAGTTACTGGGTAATACGATACCCTTAGTAAGAATGGTTGTCAAACTTTCAGGCTTTGGACGACCCGTAACGACTGTCAAAGATCTACGAATAACAGCTGGAACCAACGGCTTGACGAGGCCAAAAATAATAAGAAAAATGCCAAATCGAACAATAAAATTTTATAGAGTGGATGCGCAGACTTGGCATGGCGCATGGCGTAGACTTGATTATTATCGAGATAAGGGTACCCATTTTGATACCTAGATCATTAACAAAAGTTTACAAACACAACGCACAGTTGACGTCAATATGGTCGTTGTTTTATAAAGGCGTTCGTAGAAGAGTAGTGCCTACCATACTTACCATTAACTTCTTTTATTTTTTGTTTTAAAGGCAAATAAGTAGGTAATCCTGGGTTTTTCCAAGATCTAATTGTATCCAGAAGTTGTAACTTTCATCTCGTTATTTGCATTTTGTTAGTTTGTATGTCAAGGGTAATCTTCGGAACTAATCATCTGATTTCGAAAATTCTTTCACTTATTGAAAGCTATATATACGCTATTGCCAAGTGTCATAAGTGAATATGTTCAAACACGCGGACGAAATCGCGGGCAGAAGTTAGTTGAATATAAGATTTTTTTTTAAGGATTAGAAATCATCAAATGACTCCTCCCGCTCTGGGTGGAGCGGAAGGGAGTGGCAGACTCTTACTGACTAAAACCCATCCGTGTTCCTACCTTAGCCCTTTATGTTCCGGGGTAGCGGTAACCCTTTCGGACAATCCCGCTGACCTATTTAAGACACTACGCTGACGCAGCTTGTTTGATCATAACTTCTGATTGTAAAAGGTAAATACTTCTGTGTTAAATATTCACTATGTTACCCAAGTCTTCCAATTCTTGCCTAAACAACAAGCAGCCGTTTAGTTAAAAAAAGAAATCTTAAACTGCAAAATGCAATTGCAAGATTCCAGACTCCACAGAAGATAAAACATAATTACTAATTATTGATTGATTGAATAGGGGGGTAATTGTAACACACGAACAGGGTGCTTACTCTAAAATATAATTCCGGTAGATCGACATTGGTCAAACGTCAGTTGGTTGAGTTAAACGTCAGGGATTGGCTAGACTCAGTGAGTCCAGCCAATCCCTGACGTTTGACTGACAATTCCAATGTCGATCTATCGGAATTATATTCGAGAGTAAGCACCCTGTAGTAGGTAATGGCTTTCATTTTGACAGTTCAAAAACATTCATTGCGTTACTTATGTTGTTGAGCAAACAAAATTTTCGAACATAAAACAATTGATTAACAATAAATATTCTTCAAAATTATTAAGATTGTGATCGATAGTGTGGTACGCAATTAGAGTGCAGGATATCTGGGTAAAAAATAAAAGATGCAACTCCGTTGATGACGAATATTCAGTATAACAGACGCTATTCTCATAAATAGGAGAACATAAAATAATAAAATTAAACACTTAACAGACCGAGTGAAAGTAAGAATGATGCTCAGTTTTCACATGTATGACCTCAAAAATATCAATGCTTCACGGTATAACAGCTAAATGACAAAATAGCAGGTACGGTAGCACAATTGCATACAGCCGCTAATTGTCTTGATACTTCAAAAGCGGTCAAGTGCGAGTAGGACTCGCAGACGAAGGGTTCCTTACCACCGTATAATATTTAACACTACATATTTTTACCCCAACATAGTTGGGAAAAGGCTAGGCAGATGATGATGATGATATTTTTACCCCCTTTAATTTTTGCGCTAGGAGTTGACTGTTACAAATCGTCAAGTAATGAAAGAGCGATATGCCCCCTCCATGCAACTTTCTCTCTCTCTTTGTTTTTTTTATTATTTTAGAGTGTATACGTGCGTGCGGAACTTCAAACACAAACACACACACACAACACACCACACACAACAACACACACACTGAACACTGGTTTTCAGCTGCATCCGGTTAGACTGGAAGCCGACCCCAACATAGTTGGGAAAAGGCTAGGCAGATGATGATGACGTGCGTGCGGAACTTCGTTTCTAACGGGGTTCCCCGACCGCACCCGTTTTTTACTTTATTTCATTTGTATTATTTTTTGCTATAGCGGTCATAGCAGTAAACACTGAAAATTTTAAGACGGACGGACGGACAGCGGAGCCTTACAAATAGGGCCGGACCTCTAATAAACCGAGTTTCTCAACAGTAACAGGTCAAGAACGAGCGTTGACTGAAAGTAAGTCGGTATTATCGGCTCTCTCACTTCGTAACTTTTACTTCCTAATTCCTGTCGTGAGTTTGTCGACATTTTAGTTTCATGGCTCCCATTTAATGAAGGCTTTTATATTAATCCACGCGTTAACTTAATAGTGCTTTGCTCGTAAACTTAACGTTAACTTGTGAGTTGCTGAAATCGTGAAATCACTCTTGGAAAGTTGTGGTTTGTTTTGTTATCGTTGTCTTCTACTTCAACTCAAATTCAAGACTAGGCAGTGTGTGTGGTGTAGACGGTGGCACGTCCCATACCATCATTTGTGCTTAATCCTAGCATCTTTCTAATCTATTTGACTAAAAATGAAATGCTGTTCTTTAGTGAGCGCATCACTTGAGAACGACTGGACCGATTTTTTGTTTTAAACTGTTCGATATAGTCCGAATTAGGTTTTTATGGAAAGAAAAATTGGAAGATAATACGTTTTTATGGAAAGAAAAATTGGAATAGTTATAAATTCATGAATATGTAAACATCTTTTTCCCTACGGGATTTTTGTATGAATTATTAAAATGTTGACAGGACAGCAGGTCAGGTAGTTTTTAGTGTTTTTTAAGACTACATCGACAAGTGAAAATATTTATGATACTTTTAAAAATGCTAACAGAAAACTACAATAAACCGGTATTCAATCTGATATTGATAGATAAAATAATGATAGCGATAAAAATCTATGCAGACACATAAATACCTACCCAATAAAAAGATATAAAAAAAGTAATTCATAAAATAAAACTGCATATTTAAAAGGCTATAAAGATTCAATCAAAGATTGAAGGCGAGGTGGTTGCTACAATATTCCGGTGTATATAAGTAGGTACTTTCTTGTGATAGTGATCTTGAGATGCAGGCGAGATCATTGCCAATGGAGCTTCTACTTTCACTTGTGCTGTAGGCAGTTTACCTACCTACCGACCGGTTCAAGGCGATGTCCACGAAAGTATATACGACTATCTTTTGTCCGCGGCTTCGCTCGCGTGGAAGTCGGAAATTATCTCATGGGAACGTACTACTGAGATAAAAAGGATACTATATCCGGATATAGGATACTTTTACCGGGACCAGTCCCGGTATAACCTTCTGCCAAATTTTATGAAAACCCGTTCAGCCATTTAGACATGAAAAGGTTATAGACAGAGAGCGGTACTTTCGCATTTTAGTTATGGAATGTATGGATATCGCCTATCCGGTGTCCATTGGATGGGCGATATCCATACATTACATAACTATTATTTGCGTATTTTGATAACAAATGTATAAAAATACGCAAACAACAATGTTTTTTTAATAAATAGAATAGACATTTATTTTGCAAAATAATATGGGTAGTACCTACATAATACAGTAAGTTATAATATGCCATATTTCACCATTCGGCATGCAACATTTAATAAATTATTAACTTATTAACATTCACATAATCAAAAGCAAAAAAATGATACATGCATAGGTAGTTAGGTAGGTATTTTGCGCCATATTGATTTATTATTTTTATCTGTTATTGAGGCTGAGAGAGGGACGTTTTAGTCGTTTTTACAAGACGAATATTCAAGTGGACTAGTGTCAGTCCATTTTTTTAGGGTTCCGTACCTCAAAAGGAAAAAACGGAACCCTTATAGGATCACTCGTGTGTCTGTCTGTCTGTCTGTCTGTCCGTCTGTCACAGCCAATTTGCTCCGAATCTTATGGACCGATTAAGTTGAAATTTGGTACACATATGAATCTCTGTGACCCAAACACAGACGTGTAACGTAAATAAATGAGTTTTGAAAATGGGAGTCATTTTTGAGGGGTAAATAGACAATAAAAAAAAAATATTCGCAATCTGTACCGTGTGACATATCAAATGAAAGGGCTTATCGTGAGGATCTCAAATATATTTTTTTCATAATTTTAAAATAAATTGTATTAAAGTTATTTAAGACAATAGACGGAAATTTACCATTCCCCCCCCCCCTTATCTCCGAAACTACAGAGCCTAAAATTTTGAAAAAAATACAGAAAATAGTTCTATACCTATAGATTACAGGAAAATTAATAAGAAGTCTATGATCTTGAAACAACATGGTAAATCTCTCAATATTGTGCGTACAAACTTACATTTTCAGTTGGAATGTATGGGAGAACATGTTTTTCAACTACAATGTTAAGTTTGTTCTTGGGATAAATTCATTCCAACTACGGAACCCTTCATTGTGCGTGGTCCGACACGTACTTGGCCGGTTTTTTTTATTACTTAAATTGCTTTTTATTTTTTCTGATAGCCTATATTGTCACACTGTTGGGCAAAGGCCTCCCCCATATTCTTCCACCTTTCCGTGTGCTGTGCCATACAAGTTTACATTACAAGTTGCTCCTTATAAAAAAAAAACCGGCCAAGTACGTGTCGGACCACGCACAATGAAGGGTTCCGTAGTTGGAATGAATTTATCCCAAGAACAAACTGGATATGAACTGATGGATATCATTATCATTCTTCATCATCATTTAATTTACTAATCGTTTTTTTTTCTACTTCATTTATCATTCTTCTCCCTTACTTTTAGTACATTTTTATCTTACACACAGTTTCAAATATTTAATTAATTAACTTAAAGGCATATAAATAATATTTCCCAAAAAAAAATCTTTAAAGGCAAATAGTTACCTATTCGAAAAAAATCTTTAAATGCGGGTAGGTACCATAGATAAACATAAGAACTGCACGGGTATCGGTTCTTATTTACCGAGGTCAAATAAGTACCCAGTACGTAACGCTAAGTCATCAACGGACCGCAATTGTTTGTGGTCGCGCATACCGTGACACCAAACTGGTACAAAATGTACTACGGCACAGTTTAATGGTAAGTACTTACCTAACTTAGCTTTCGTTTGCCTTCAAACAAGGTGTTTTCCTCCATTTTAAGCCTTGGTTTTATCGAGATGAAACTACTAAGAGTATGAATAAGACAAAGTGTAGATCGTGCAACTTCACTATTGTTAATCTAAAACATTGTTTCAATGCTTTAATTAATATAAAATAATAACGCTTTTTGATGTGCCAGTGCCTCTCGACTGTAACAATCTATCAGTATTAATGTAATGCATTTTCACAATATGGTACCACCACCCATGAATCAGCAGGATGCTTTCTTTGCGTTTTACTTTTGTTTTTTATAAACTATAAAGAAGTGTAAAACACTGTTATTTTGGCAAACAAACATTATCTTATCTTATTTACTTATTTTATTATTCATGTACACACAGCAAAATTGACACAGATGCGACATATTAGTATTGACTACAAAGGTACTGCTTATCTTGTTTTAGAACGGAAAGAAAGTAGTGGCGTAACTGGCGTATGCATATATATGAACGTGCAATGATTTCATCTTGAATTCACGCGCAAAAAGACGAAGCTAGGCAAAAAAAAAAGTTAATTTAAAAAAAAACGTCATTCTGACGTTAATGACTAGAGAAGATTGGAAGAAAAATACTTACATGGAGAATGATGGTGGTAACAAGTTTTTTTAGCTGTTAGTCTAGACATTTACGTAAATGTTATACGATTTTCAGTACAGTAGTTTTACAGTTTTTCTCACGAAGTTTTCCTTTAACTTTCCTTACAAAGTTTCCTTATAAATTCTCCTTCTTAGCGTGTCAATGCCATCGTGGTGAAAACATTAGCCGATCAGCGTGGAAACTTGCTGATTGCCCTGTAGATACTTTAGATAGTGGCTCTGTAGATACTTCCCCCCTTAGGGAGGCTCTTTTCATATAAATTAAAAGGGCACGCTACTTCACCAGGTTTGAATCTGCAACCTCTACATTTAGGAAGTAGTACAGGTTAGGCTTTTGTTTATAGCTCCTTTTATAGAAGGCTTGTTGTCTAACCATTATACCACCTCACCTCCTACATTAGGAGCTGTTTGAAAAGGTAAGGCCTAACGTCATGGATAACAAAACCAGTATAATTTGGCCTCATATTCTATTGAAATTCCATACTACGCCAAGCCAGCTCAAGATCAAAGTATCCCCTCTGACGTACATCCTACTGTACTGTCCATTCACAGTTATTATACCTCTGGTTTGGCATTATTGTCAATATTACAGTGATCTTTAATCTCGTGACAATAAAGTTGCTATTGAGCTGCTGCAACTGTCAAGTCTATCAAGATCAGAGTGATCTAAATTGTTGCTGTAATAAGGTTGTTGTTGGGTTGTAGCTGTAAGAGGTAAACTATCTATGAAAGGACTGTACTGCCTTTCAACTACAGAGCTCTCTCAAAGAATACTCGCTTTCACAAGCTAGTAAAGTACAGAGGCCAGCACATCAAGCTACCCCAATCTGTCAAATTTTCCCAATTGAATAAGAACCTTATTCCTTTGTAATAAATTTGAAAATCTATCAAAGAAATTTGACAGATTGGGGTAACTTGATGTGCTGGCCTCTGTACATACTAAGTTGCTAATTGACTTACACACATACCCAAACATTGTGTGGTAACCATGGCGACGATTGCCATAAATCAGAGAGCAACAACCACACTTCAAGGGCATGCCGGCAATTCTACTTGCAGTACAAATAGATTCGTTTCGCACTTAACCTTCTTGCTTACTTTGGTAACATAAATTACCAAATTCCAACGGAATGGAAACGAGAAGAAAGCAGGTCGGTACGATAAGATTGATCCAAAAAGGCAATAATATTGTATGATATGTATCGGATTTTGCTTTACTAAGATATAAAGGAAGCGCCTCTTTTAATGGACTAAAAATAATGTTAATTTTGAGGTCCTAAAAGTTCTCAATAGCTAAGTAACTGCGACCAACTTGTGCGGCACCGCTCGCTTCGCTCGGTCGGCTAGCGCCCGTTTGATCACATTTCTAACCTAACCTGTTTGGTCGGGGTTCCCAAGCTTAGTTACTACTACTTAGTTAGTTAGTAAAAAGAGGCTCATTTAAGATAGTGTGCATGATTAGAAGCCCGAAAAGATTTTAGTACTTAGATCAGTAAGTTTTTAGAGGATCAGTTAAATATTTTCCATGTTGTCTTATTATTAAGACATTAGGGGGACTTAAAGGGCTTTAAAAAAAGTACGAAAGCGTTGGAAACAATTGTCCCTATTTTCCTTGCTGCGGTCCTAGATTGCCTGCAAGTTAATTTTGTTACATGCAAAGTAACCATTTATCGTATCGTATTATTGCATTTTTTTTTATTCATTACAACCTTTAAACTTGAAGATTAGGACATTAGTGTCTATTAAATTTAAAGATTTTAATGACTTGCATTTTTGTTAATGAAATAATTACATAGGTTTCCTAAGCTCGCTCATAAATTAATGTAAAAGTTTTAACCTTGTGTGACATTGCTCAAGTATAGGTACCCAGTAGATTACACGATGCTACACTTCACAAAATTGCCTCATAATAATATGTTTTAAAGATAGAGCTGCAATAATGGCTATCTTCATTAAGCTGGCCAGTGAGCATTTCTTACAAGATTTAATTTAAGGTTGCTCCTTCACACTCTCTATTTAGCATAATCAGTCTATACTGTTCCCACTGCTGAGATACAGGCCTCGCGCGGGCCCAGTGCGGGTTGGTAGATGTCACATTATTATCTTCGAATTTTTTATTTTTGTCAAGTTTCTATGACGAAACCGGCGTAGGTATACCATACTATTCGTATTTCTATACTATATACTTAACAATATAAATGCGAAAGTAACACGGTCTGTCTGTTTGTCTATTACCTTTTTACACTTTAAGAGTTGAACATATTTCAATGAAATTTGGCACATAGGTAGACCATGACTAAGGACATAGGATACTTTACTATCCCGGTAGTACGTTCACGTGGAAGAATTTCAAACCTTTACGCGGGCGAAACCGCGTGCAAAAGCTGGTGGTTTATAAATAGATGTTATGTCCTTGTCATTTTCAAGACTACAAAGTGAAAGTGCAATAGACACTGACACGTATTCTAGAACGATGCTTATAAATCTTGATTTAAAAATAGACTCTAGTGGAGAAAAGATTCATGCGAAATGTGACAATGTTTGAGCAACAATGTGTGAGCAATGTTTTGGAATATACGGTACCCTAATTGCGTAATACACTATAAATCTCAATCTGAATAATTTTGAAGCTTATTGCTAACCAACCAATTTTTTTTTTCCTAATTTATATGTTTTTTTATGTCTAATGACACAGAGGCCTAAAACATATGTTGCTAGATTGCTTACACATTACTTTAATAAAATAAAATAAAAATTAATTCATTTATCATTCAATTTGGCCATAACAAAGCAGTTTACTTAAAAATTTTAAATTTGTAAGACTAATAAATAAAAAAAAATGGTAAGACTTCGTCTAAGACAATCATGGCTTAAATGGTTCTAAATTGTCTTTACTATCTTTGCCTTAAATCTTTGCACCCATCTTCCAATCACCCTGTATACATACCTACATTACATATAAAATTTATCATTTTGAGTCTGTTAGCTTATGTTAATATTATCTTAAATTAATAAAACATAACAGCTTTATAATTGAGCCTTTATGTAATGTATGAACGCACTTTCTATAAAATATTAATCGTAAAAAATAGTAACTTGCCCTTAACACTAAAAAAGTTTTTATGTATATAATCATGTAAGTATTAGCAGAGACAATGAATAAAGTTAACTCCTTACAAACGATGTTTTTTTTAAAGAAGTTCAGCTAAACTTCTTTGTTAAAAACATCGTTTTTACTGTAAAATTGTATAAAAAATCCATATATTTTTTTTACTCAATGATTTTCAACGAAGAGAATTTAATTGACGATCGTCATAGTACGTCGTGTCGAAAAAAATCATGGTAAGATTTTGTAATGATTTATTACTATTTATTTGTTCAACGATTGCCGAAGCTTCATTGCAACGAGAGGTTACAAGCAGTTTTTGAGCAACACCATACATACATACAGACATTGCTCAAGTTCTGTCAGTTCCCACAATGAGAGCCTTCAGTCGCAATCTAACAGACAATATTACGAAAACCAATTGAGGAATTTACACGAGTATTTATTGCAATTAACTTTTTTATTAGACAGGTATATATGGCTTAAGAGGTACGTAAAGTATGTGCAGGTGTGATTAGTGATTGGCTTAGTAACAATGTTGCCCCTTGTTCTCTATCATTGTTATGCTCACGACGAAAGACAAAATTCAAATTTTCTAAAGCTCTTTTTGCAATTTGCAGGTCAGTAAGGTTGTATGTTGATCTAAATAATGATTCGCGGCCCTAACAAATATTTATTTATAGAATTATAATCATTATAAAAAATAAAAGTGTTTACATACCTACATATTTTATTAAGTACCGTATTTAATATCGAATGTAAATGTATGTACCCCTCCGTGCCTCGGAAAGCACGTTAAGCCGTTGGCCCCGGCTGTCATTCGTAGATCTTTGACAGTCGTTACAGGTATTCAGAAGCCCGAAAGTCTGACAACCAGTCTTACCTACCAAGTGGTATCGTATTACCCAGTAACTGGGTTGTGGAGATCAGATAGGCAACTAATGAGCAAAATGATACGCAAATAAACAATATGTGTCATATGTGTCTTCTGTGTAGAATATTATTTATAAAAAAGGGTCTAGGTACAATGAATTTGTCTCGAATGACATCATTGCGGTTTGGGTCTAAATGGAACTAAACAATGCGCGTCAGCAGTACCTGTAGGTACCTCCTATGTATAGTCGGGAAATAAAATGATTACGGACTTTTATGTCTATTTGAAATATAACTTCGTATTGAGAGCGAAATTTCACGCGCGTCACATTTAGGCACATCTCGTTACATGAGAGAGAAGAAAAATGTAACTCTATCTCTGTCTCTCACATTAAATCTCTCTTATTCTTTAATTTTTTTAAAGTTTCTCATGGTGCTGCTGCGGTGCTGCACGCGCATTTTTTTAACTTATGTATTATAAATATATACCTATGTAATGAATATGACAATTCACAAAAGCCCAAAGTAATGTGCCCGATATATCTACGATAAAGAAAGTAGTTTGAAAATTGCTTAACATTTTTGTCATTCGAGTGCGCATTATTGTAAAATATAAAAACAACGAGCAAGTGTACGTCGTAGATAGATCACGCATTAACAATTTTGTAATATCAGTTTATCAACAATCAGTGTCACAATGACCAATGACTGTAGTAGGTATTACAATATTGAACTGTGAAACGCTTGAATAATAAAGATACGCAAAACCGTCGTCGCCTTGAACTAAAATCGATTGGGATACGCCTTTTAGTCGCAATATCTTAGAGGCGGTAACCGTCAAATTTCCTCAAGCTTAATTTACGAAAGTGCTGTCTCCCAACGATCGTATCAATCATAGGTACAGTCATCCGAACTACGAAAAACTACGAAAATTGGCATTACCGCTACGAAATAAAAGCGCTGTCAATATCAAACTTTTAACATGTACAGAGGCCAGCACATCAACCTACCCCAAGCTGTCAAATTTTCCAAATTGAATATGAATCTTATTCGTTTGTGGTAAAGTTGAAAATCAATCAAAGAAATTTTACAGATTGGGGTAACTTGATGTGCTGTCCTCTGTACGAGCGGTTGACTTTACGTCATAAAAGTCGCTTTCTATGTTTGTTTATCTTGACGTGTCTTGAGATGCTGATTTGATTGCAAAGCGAGCACAATACCTATTGTGAAGTCTTAAGTATGACATTCCGATGACATAAACAATTTGTCAGCTCATCTGAGAATCCTACTCTCAGATCAGAGGGGCCATTCCCGTAATTTTAAGTAGGTACGTTCCCAGTCTGCGGAGTAATTGCGTAACATACTGACAGTAGCAATGGGTTTTTTTTATTTTGACAGTTCAACAACATTCATTGCTTAATTTACGTTATTGAGCACACCAATTTTTCGAACATATGAAGCAATGGATTAGCTATATACTCCAAATTGATTCAGATTGTGATTGAAAGTGTGTTACGCAATTAGGATGATGATCTCAGTCTCAATACGTTAAAAATACCTCTAATTTCCCTAAAATATTGACAAGTTTTTAACATTGATTGTCGCTGAGATAAGATTGCGATTACATATTGAATGTTAATTACGGGAATTGGTCTTCAGATAATCATAAAATTGGTCCATTTGACGCATCGCTTCATTGGCGTTCCAGTTCACTTCATATCGAATTTCACAACGTCCTATCAATCTCAATGCGTCGACTGTAACGTTTTAGAATATTAAATAAAGACACTGTATAGGCCGACCGCTTAACTGAGACGTTGTCTGAGGTAGCAGCGCGGTGCGGGAGGGGTGTGCGTCGTTATGCGAGAGCTCAGTGATCCGTCAACTTGTGACAACTATCACCCCTCGTGCACCGCGCAGCTACCTCAGGCAACGTCACAGTTAAGCGGTCGGCCTATAGTTAAATGTATCGGTAATTTTTGTTTTATTAATACCTATACTTTATATCTAGTCCAATCCTAGACTTTGTACAATGAGTCAATCGTGACCTAAATAATGAAATAATTACTCACTTACCGGAAAGATAAAGCGTTTTACACTTAGTTATATTGTTTACTAGCGACCCGGCCTTGGGAATTTACTCTCTAACTCCGTCAACGAAGATACGGACCCGTCCGAAAGTACTTTGATACGTCAAAGCAAAATGACAATTCTTTTTCGAACCAGCAAATACACATCGCTATAGGCCTATAGAAGGGACAACTGTCAAAGAGTGTGGTCAGTATTTATTCTTAGTTTGGTCTCTGGTGTAATCTTATATCCGTAGGTATCGAGTAGGAAACGCCCGTAACTTCGGTCAAAACTACGGACTTCGTGCTTAGGGAGTACACCCCGTAGACTTGACAAAACATTGAGATCTCTTTATTATTTGTATGTTAAATATGAATGTATACACATGAGCGTTTCGGAATAAATTATATAAATTATCGTGAAAACCGTATCAAAATCTGTTGGGAATTTTAGAAGGACAGACAGAAAGCGACTTTAATTTGTATTATGTATAGATATAGACATTATGATTACGGTCATGATGATTCCAAAAGCAATGTCTTATGGAAATTGCACAAGAAGAAATAGTCAGAATTTTTTTATCGAGAAGTTTACGTATTCTCTAGCTAGAGATATTATCGACAAGATTGTATATTCTCTAGCTACAGATTTTATCGACAGATTGCGTATTCTCTAGCTAGAGATATTATTAAAATTATTTAGCTTATAATCAATCTGTTTTTTGGTCAATTTCTGAATGCGAATCGAAGCAACAAAAAGTACCTAACTTAAAAAAATTAAATCGACTTCAAATAGAAATTAACTCAAAATTATGAAATAACTTTAATTTCGGAAGTTGGTGTCTTGGGATCTGTATTTTAGTTTTAGTTTTTAGCCACCAACTTCCGAAATTAAAGTTATTTCATAATTTTGAGTTAATTTCTTTTTGAAGTCGATTTGTTTTTTATAAATTACTTTTTTATTTCGTGATTTTTAGTTTAAAAAAAAACTGTAAAAACTGGAATATTTGTTTGTAATAAGTAGGTAATAGTTTTGTTGTAAATATTTCACTACAATTTGAAATTTAAAAAATTAGTCGTATTAGTCCATATCTTGAAAATTACTGAATCGATTTTGATGAAACTTGCACTGTTTCCTAAGTTGAAATAAATTTAAGCCAATAAAAAAAATGGTCACGATCGGATTAATAGTTGCGGAGAAATGCGTGGACAAACATACATACATACTTATATCTATAAATTAAGTATATTTATTTGGAAGCCCTAATAGATTGTTATATATGTGAATATAATGCAGTTCCAATAATATTACATACATACGTGTCGAATTGATAACCTCATTTTTTTTAAGTCGGTAAAAATAGTCTACATCGGTAAAATGATCTATTACAAAAACTTCACAGTTTTTTAATAGTAACTATCGCCTTTACAAAAAGACCTAGCAGTTAGTTTTTTTTATTAACTGTTAGGTTTGGTTAAGATCCAGTTATTTTAAGAGGTATTTAAAACTATATTCATGCTCATATTTCACATGCTAAAGTCACACGGTCTGATTGTCTGTCTGTTACGTTTCCACGTCTTTACGGCTGTAACACACATACAATGGCAATCGACCGCAATGATCGCATTTTGACAGTTCAGCTATCTTCATTGCTTTATTTACGTTGTTGAACAGACAAATCTTCAAACCTACGAAGAAATAGATTAGACTCCAGCCTAGCGCAGGCCGCTAACAGCCCAATACAGTAGAAAAATCAATTGTGTCTCATTATTAGCAACCCTCGATTGTGATGGATAGTGTGATA
The DNA here is from genome assembly GCA_963669345.1 of Gortyna flavago. Classification (NCBI taxonomy): domain Eukaryota; kingdom Metazoa; phylum Arthropoda; class Insecta; order Lepidoptera; family Noctuidae; genus Gortyna; species Gortyna flavago. The sequence continues at coordinate 12,440,020 of OY770136.1, read as the reverse complement.
CGCAATTAGCGTGCTGGGCTGGGTTAAAATATAAACAGATTACTTGTTATCCCGGTGGTACGAGTATGTTCCCGTGGGATAATTTCCGCCATCCACGCGGGCGAAGTTACGGGCAAAAGCCAGTAAAAATATACTTGTATATGTAATATATGTATTAAGGTCGCCATTAAGGAAGAGACTACAGAAACACGTAACAACAACCATATCTTTCCACAATTACGCATTTAAAATACTTTGGAATAGTGACAATAAGGTACCACGGAAGTCAACATGGTCGTGTAACCTCTGGAGTAGCTGTTGATAATGTAGATACTGTAAAAATAACCCTTTGTACTCACTAGTTCCTTTGAAGGAACTACTGAGAATTTCTAGCAAAATCTGAAATTCTAAAGAATTACTTAGGTCTCTTGGTCAGCCTTTGGCGACAACGTTGGAAAAACGGCGGGATAATGCGTAACAGACTAACAGTAGCAATAGCTTTTAGTATGAATGACAGTTCAACAATATTCACTGCGTTATTTACGTTGTTGAGCAGACCACATTTTCGAACATTTGAAGCAATGGATTAGCAATATCATTAAGAATTTGATTGATAGTGTGTTACTCAGATAGGATGCTGTTCCTGTATTTTTCCAGGAAATAACCCTTCTAACTAAAACACAGGTTTTCTTTTCAGCGATTTTCTTATATGCGTCTTTTCTTAAGAGGAGGATTTTGATTTAAAAGAGCGTCCATAGTTTCTTGGCCGTTCTTCTCCATTGGAATCTATGATAACGCTTTGGAATGGGCAGCTAGCTTCATCTTACTTATTGACTCCTTGACTCTTCAAAAGTGCCTGTTTTTGGTTTAGCATAATCAGTCTATAATTTTCCTACTGCTGGAACACAGGCGTCCTCTCGGCAAGAGAGAATGGGCCGTACCGTAATCCGCCTCGCGGGCCCAGTGCGGGTTGGTAGATGTCTGGTCCAAATTTTTGGTTCTAGGACAAGCCGGTTTCCTCACAATGTTTTCCTTCACCGTATTGAGAGCGGTGGTGCCGAATTTATTTTTATTTTTTTATTTAATTTTGTAAAGCGCTTCACGTAAATGTAATTTCCTTGGGATCTAAATCCTGTCACTCGCTATCTTGCACAATTTCAAACGAGCTCTCGGTACACACCTTCCGTTTCCATACTAATTATCGTGTCAAATCGGATAAAATTGCTCAAGACATTGAGCAATTTTCTTAAATCGGAAGTATAAAATGTCGGGCCAGTGTCCTTAACTGGATTCCTAGAAAGGAAGGTGTGGAGAGGCTATAAAAATAAATACTTAGAGCTAAGGCCTACTTGCACCACATATCAGTAACTGTGTTTAGTTCCTAAGTTTTTTTTTTTTTTTTTTTTTTTTATTCTTTTTTTTTTGGACTTTTATACTACATGTATATGTCAGTCCGATTAATCTTATTAACTAGTTATACATCATTAGTTTAGTTTAAGATGATAGCAGTTTAAACAAAAGACAAGCTCCTTCACTGTTAGGGTTTGCGAGTATAGAATTCATAATTCCGACTTGCAATTTGTCCAGATCCAATTTTTCTAATAATTCCTCTCTCTCTGTATGAAATTGAACACATTCCATCAACAAATGGTAAACATCATCTATTATTCCACAAGTATCACATTTAGGGGAAGAAACCATTCCCATTAAAAAGCCAAAATTGTTTGAAGGAATGTGTCCGGTTCTGATTCTGTATGCTATAATAATCAGTTTCCTACTTAATCGACTATATGTACACCAAGGTATACGAGGAGGCTGACATTGGATAGTTTTATACCATATGCCCTTTTCCAATGATCTCTGGTCGAAATATTCCTTCCACAAATCATAACACTGTTCATTATATTTCGTTAATATTTCTGAATAATATGGTTTCACATAAATTTCTTGTCCTTCTGTACTTCCAATTTTCGCTAATCTATCTGCCTCCTCATTACCACGTATCCCAATGTGCGAAGGAACCCACTGCAACCTCAGATCCACTCCTTTCTCCGCTAATTCCGCTATTTTAGATAGTATCTCATATGCTATCGGTGTACCTCTGCGACCAGAGGCGCATCGAGTTCCTAAGTTTAAAATGTAATTCAATTTCTGCCAATTGTTTGAAGATGACAGAGACAGAATTATGTTTTATAGAGTAAATGGTGGTGGTCTTTTCTCCGTAGAAACGCTCTCGTCTGTTTTCTTTAATTTTTTTTTTTCGTAATTAGTACATTTCAAAAATATAAATATTACTGAAATAAGCCCCAAAATAATTTAATAAAAAATAAGTTTATAAACTAAAACCCGACTACTGAAAAGGATGAAACAAGAAAGTACCTTCCCGTGGTCGCATGCCGCTGTACGTACTTAATAAGCTATAGTAGCATGCGACCACGGGAAGGTACTTTCTTGTTTCATCCTCTTCAGTAGTCTGGTTTTAGTTTTAAACTTACTAAATGACGAATGTAACATTCAACAGAAATTGAATAGAAATAGAAATTGTTCTACTAGAGTCGCGTCGCGCCTGTCTGCGGGAGCCTTTAGGGTGATAAAGCCGACTAAACATTTCGTAAACTAGTGATCACATTAAATCCTATTCCATTCATGTTTAATGTGTTACTGGCTTTGCTAGTTTTCCTTTCTACGGACCTTACAGGTTATTATTCACAAATCCCTGTTTGCGTTTTTGTTTTAATGTATAGCTTAGTAAGCTTATGTAGGCTAGATTTATTGTCGATGGAACTAGAAAACTCCTACACGAGACGACATTAGAAAGCGGAACCACCATAATTATAACACTACTATGACAGAACCTACAAGAGAAACTAGATATGCAACTGTCATCGTCATCCGCCGATAGGTACAGACGCCAGCACATCAAGCTACTACAATCTGTCAAATTTCTTTGAAAAATTTTCAACTTTATAGCTAAAGCATAAGGTTCAAAATTGAATGGGAAAATTTGACAATTTCGGGTAGGTTGATGTGCTAGCGTGTGTACTAAAAAAAGGAATACTAACAATGTATGAATAATTGTTAAAATAGGAGAATAAGTAGCTTCATAAATAATTATTTTAAGACACCGCAAGTTTTAAATAAAATACTGTGCATCAAAAAATCCCATCACAATCCTATTTGCAATTTTAAACAATGACTTGTAAACCAGTTGGCTGCGACATTAAATACATCTTATTATCATATTTTAGTTTTCCCAAATCACCTGGGCAAAGTGCGTCAATTTAAAAGTACCTATTTATTATAGCATCATTAGTACACAAAAACTAAACTTAATCTCAAAATGATTTTAAACTTTTCTATGCAAAAAAGTACATTACAGTCAGTTTGGTATTTCCGAACTGATAGAGCAAAAACTATGGGTGTAATTAATTATTTATAGAAATATAATAAAACGATGATCATCGTGAACAAGTAACTATATATGATCTAAGTTTTAGTTACTATCTTCTATCCGTGAGTCCGCCCGCGTGAAATTTCGGCCCCCGATTTACGACGTCGCATCGAATCCCATCGCGGGCACCAGCGCTATTTCTTCGTTTTCACTTAGCGTTCTTTTTTCTTGGCTCCTAAGACTCGTAGCGTGATGTTAAATAGCCTATAACCTTCCCCAAGAATTGGGTAACCAAAGGAAAACAAAAAATTCTAATCCGACTGGTACTTCCAGAGGCACGTTCAAACAAACAAACTTATCATCTGTATTATTATTAAGATAGATGGATACGTACGAAAAATCCTATTTGTCGTACTTATCCAGAATCTAAGAGAATTGTTAGTGCAATACGGCCAATGATTCATGGCCGAACTTTGCGCAGAAGGCTGCGCAGTAACATTTTTTTAAAAAAAAGGTGACATGAGGCGAGTGTGAGTGAGAGAACGTGCGCGAATGTTTGGAGAGCCTATGTTCAGACCGGCCATGATTCATCAGCCGTTTTGTATTTTTATACAAATAAGTTTGTTGTGGTTATTTCAAAACTAGCTTCCGCCCGCGGCTTCGCCCGCGATATTTGTCGATAAAAACTATCCTATGTCCTTCCCCAGGATGCAATCTATCTCTCTGCCAAATTTTATCGAAATCCGTTCAGTGGTTTAGGCGTGAAAAGGTAACATACAGACAGACAGACAGAGTTACTTTCGAATTTATAATATTAGTATGGATATGTTAGATTTTTCAGCTTTCGGAATCCTATGAACTTAATACGATATGTATTTGCAAAAGCTTTCGGAAACCTATAGAATTTAAGAAAAGCAATATTTGCAAATAATCATATTAATCTTCCTCAAGTTAAAAATAATCTAATAGGAAACCTAACGCGTAATGAAAACGATCGGAAAGTATCTGAAACTAGCTGCGCCCTGCGGTTTCACCCGCATAAGTCTCGATCCCGTGGGAATATCGGGATAAGAAGTAGCCTATGTCCTAATTCAGGTCATGGTCTACTCATGTGCCAAATTTCATCCAAATCCATTCAGCCGTTTAAGCGTGAAAGCGTAACGAACAAACATACCTACACCAAAGCAAATCTTTTCTCGTTACAATATTAGTTATGTATAAAAAATTCTGAAAGAATAATTACGATACGAACGATCGCAAACAAAGCAAAAGGAGTACGAGTATGTAAGGATCGTAGCAAGTGGCGTCCTGTAGTTACCCAAGGGAAGAAGGCGTGAGTTTGTATACCTACTTATTATGTGTAAAAATTAAGATCGCAAAATACGGATAAAATTAGTCAAGGTCGCAGTCTCGGTAGTTTCACAATTTGACGCCTATAGAAAGGAAACTATACGATACTATCATTGCCTTGACCGACAGTCCGACACACGGCTGACAGTTGGGGCGAGTCAATGAACTTTCGATGACGTAGACGTACGCAACACAGCTGAGCGCTAGGCAAAACAGAAACTAACTTGTTTTTTTTATAAATGTATATTATAAGCACCCATGCGATGATTGGATTATTTTTATTATAATTACATTTATTAATTTCCTCATTCAGAACATTTTTAAATATTCTTTTTAAAATAAAAGGTTCTAGTTACCAAGGTTGCGGAAGAGATCGCAGAAATCGATAAGGCCGCCTATTGCTTGTTTTGTAGTGTTATAGGTAATTTTTTTTATGGATTTTCTGGTGTACCTACATAAATTAAATACAATAAATAAATATATATTTTCATTTGTGTCGTTGACCAGTTCCGTGTTTTTTTTGCTCGCATGTGTTATAATAATGTGTGCAAACTAATTACTTTGCATAAAACACAGGTATATTTTACTTAAAGTACGTAGGTTTTTTGATTGTCGATCTTAAAATTGTTTATGGAAGTAATAAACCGGAGGGGTAATTCTCATAACTTTAAGAACGTTCACAGTCTGATCAGTCTCAATCTGTCAAAAATACCTCTAATTTCCCTACATTTTGACAAGTTTTTGACATTTGTTTGTCGCTGAGATGAGACTGCGAGTCTGCGACTACATTTTGATAAATGATAAATGATTTATTTTCTGTAAGTAGGTTTGTACAAACACTTTTACACGTCAATCATATTTTTTTAAACTAGATGAGGTCGGCGTTTCCTATCTGACTATTCTGAGAAGAAAGGCCGAAACAAACTCAGAGGTCACAGTCTCTTTTAAAGTCCAGACAAAATCTTGGTCAGATCATGTGAAGCCCATGTAGATTGGTGTCTGAAGTGGTCTTTTGAGGAAAGAACCACACAGATTGAGCGGACCTGTCGAGTCAGTGCACGCATTTGTCAAAAATCATGCAGCTCAACTCAGAAGTTGAGGAGCTCAACGATTCGACGAACTTACAACAAATATTAAAATTTTCACTAATTTAATTAGCTGCAGGAAAATGACAGCTTATGTGTTACTTAAATTGGCATCTTTTTGTTTTTTCCATCAACCAAATCTTGTTTTTCTAGTACAGAATAGTGTAATAAACGAAACTTATTTGACTTGCATAATTATCTCTATATGCAGACTATCCAGTCCGAAATGAGTTATTAAGAAATGTCATTTCACTGCAGCTAATTAAAAGTCGAAGTATAGTGTAAAAAGTTTAACGTTTAGTTTAAGTTAAACGTACTGTAAATGTTTTTTATTTTAATATCAGTTACACAAAGTGTCGACCAGACGGCGAAAAATTAAATTATTTAATTATTAAGCACTTAAGTATGTGAAGTACATAAATAAAGTTAATCCCTTCTTTGTTTTTATAATCAGGGTTTTAATATAGTCTCCAACTTTTGCAGATTTCAAGATATTAAATTTATATTAATAAAGTACCTACCTCCTAACTTAAAGGCCACTTAAGTTCTTACCTCCGTAGTTCTTATTCTTCGAATTTAAAAATGATTTGTTCTTCTTCAAGATTTGGATCGAGTTAGTTAATATCATAGAAATATAAAATGATTAATATATTAGTGTTTCAAGTAGTCAAGAACCGCGGATCGGCAAGCGTAGTGTGGGACGCCCCCTAGCTAGATGGACAGATGACCTCAAAAAGGTGACAGACAGACTGGATCCGGAAAGCGGAGGACAGGGTTTTGTGGCGCAGCATGGGAGAGGCCGATGTCCTGCAGTGGACTACGATAGGCTTAGTTGATTGATTGGTAGTCAAGGATAACAACACTTTTTTTCATCCCATCTATTCGAAAAGGACGACTGTGTTCGCGTTTAGGTGCGCCCAAAGGTAGTGTTTTCTATAAGCAACTTTTAGCGGGCAGTAATGAGCTTTCAATCCTCTTTATAAGTGCGTAAGTGCGCCGCAATTATCTTTGCCGCGCACTTTTGGAATTTGGAACATCTTAGTGTTCAGCGCCAAAGAAATCGAACGCGAATATTGTTTGAACGCGTTTGAATTGAATATAAAATCTACAACAATCTCTATTCTTAATAAAACTGAAACAATACATAATAATTGCGAAAATGTGTCAAATGTAAATATAAGTTTATAGTTGTTTTATTATTAGATACTATTTAAATTCAATTTAGTTGTTACTCTATGTTTTATTAAATAATAATATTACAATAAAATATGAGGCGCCTTTTATTTTCTCATAGTGGGTGATGAAAAGTACAGTGTATCACTCGGGCGCAAAATATATTTTTGGCTCGGGCGACGTACTTTGAATCCCTCGCCGTAAAAATATTATTTAGCTCCCTTATGAATTTATGATACAATCTACTGTTTTTTTTAATAAAAATCAACTCTTTTTAACTGGTCTTTTTTAAGTATTAACCTTTCAAAATTCAGTCTTTTTTCATAATATTCCCAGATTCATATCGCTCACCTAGTAATATATTGGCACATCTACGTTTTTCACATTTTACAGAAACGAGGATCAAAGATTGTATATAAAATGTTTAAAATTGATTTATGGGTTTATATTACGTTTTTTTACTATTTTATGGGTTTGATTACTAGTATAGCGTTGTACCGTTTTACCACTTTTTGTAATTATGCACTTTTGAACACTTATACGGTAAAAACTCAATTTCACATTTTTTGTAGATGTGCCGATATATTACTAGGTGAGCGATATTCATATATTACTAGCTGCGCCCCGCGGTTTCACCCGCGTAAGTTTCGATTTAGGGGTATGAAAAATAGATGTTGGCCGATTCTCATAGATACCGGATAAGCACAAAAAATTTCATCAAAATCGGTCAAGCCGTTTCGGAGGAGTATGGCAACGAAAACTGTGACACGAGAATTTTATATATTAGATTGGCATTATAATTCATGACTATACAACATAATGTTCATTACACACACCTACCAAACCACCCACCCATGTACCTATTGCATACCTACACAAATATAAGTATTCGGAGGAATCACATGTCCGCTTTAAAATTAAGACCTGCAGGTCAATTTTCATTTTTTTAAGAACGAACGATGTTCGCTTGTATCATTGTGTCGTATCAATCTGTAAAATTTCTTACATTGATTGTCGTTGAGATGAGATTGTGACTAGGTTTTGAACGGTTTAGCTAAGTGTGTTGACCTTTTGAGTACGACTTTCTGATAACCACCAACTATAGGTAGACACACACAGAGAAGAGGCTTGAGATGCTAAATCACACTAGTAAAAACATCAATCAATCAACTCAGTCTATCGCAGTCCACTGCTGGACATAAGTCTTTCCCAGGCTGCTTCACAACACCCTGTCCTCCCCCTTCCGTATCTAGTCTGTCCCATCCAACCAGCTTTTTAAGGTCGCTGGTCCGTCTGGTCGGGCGTCCCACACCACACTTCGCTTAGCGATACGCGGTCTTCAGTCGGTCTCAGTAGAAACATAACAATTATTATATTAACTGATTATGCTATATTATGTTCCTATAAACGAACCAACCTAGACACCCATATTCCTAACAAATCTAGGCCTAGACCTAAATATTTAAACGTCCGCGACGATATTCGCTTCCTTTAATTAGATAACGTTATCAGTGAGCCTTGGGCCATATATTTCGCATTTAATTAAATAATAAAAAATAACAATATATTTGCGACCAAAGTTCAATTCACATGGCTCTAACGTGACAGAGATATGACTATCTTTGGCCATGTTAATAATTTTTTCCTTGTGTATACCTACCGATTTATTTACTTCTTCAAATTATCTCTTACTGTAGTTAAAATATGCATAAAGATAAACTTTAAAGGGCACATTCCACCAAACACTTTTATACATAGAATAAGTCTTATACAGAGAATAAATATTGAATTTTTTACAGTTTTTCATACTAGAACTGTCAGATGTAAATTTTATTCCACGGATAAAAGTTATCTGGCTTTGGTAAAATCAGCCCTAAGTAGTAGTGCTTTTGATAAGATACTTTTAGGATCGGTTCATCATTACAGCTGAAAGACGTCTGTACCTGGTCATCGGCATCGCCACAATGCCTTAGCTGCCCCCGGCCCATCCAGCGGATTCCTTCGACCTTCACCAGGTTGTCGGTCCACCTTGAGGGTTGAGGCCGTTCGATGTGTTCCATCCATACTAATATTTTATATGCGAAAGCAACTCTTGTCGGTCTGTCTGCCAATCTCTATGTGTATTACCTTTTCACGCCTTAACGGCAGAACGAATTTCGAAGTTTGGCGCACACGTAAACCTGAGTTAGGACATAGACTAATTAGTTTCTCAAAATGGGCTCCATTTTCTTGGATACACAAATGTATTCTTCTAACGAATTCATTTCTAGTAACCTTTGATAACGTGTTGTGGTGAATATTATAAATCGTATTCTGAACTTCAACTCTCAACTCGTTTGCATTCGCATAAGATTTAATGTAAATTTGATATTTCAAATATCCCCACAAAAAAAAATCTAAAGGGCTGAGATCTGGTGATCTCGCAGGCCATCTGATTGGCCATCATACGCAGTTAAGTCGCATCTAAGAAAGGAGTCTGCATTACAAACACGTGCAAATTGCAATCGTCTTATCTTAATAATAATTCGTTATTTTAATGGATAAATGACGTCAATGATAATTATTAATTACTAATATAAGCAAACAGATGGATCTTTGAATTAAAGAGCTTTAACTTGACTCATTGAATTTATAAGTCCAGATTTCATGGTTTTCCTTTCATTTAATTTATCAAGTTTATTAGAGAGATTAATTCATCCTTATAATTGATCATAACGATCGATACAATAAAAGTACAGGTTGTAATTTTTACAGATTTCAGTCGGTCCGAATCCCGGGTGCGGCAAGCGTATTTTTGAAAATCTTTGAATGCAGTTTTCTTTCTATTCAAAAATAAAGGAATGTTTTCTTTGAGTAAAATTTTCTATCTACAGTATTAAGAGTACTTACTTTACCTTCAGGTGGCATTACAAAATTCCACCCTGTATATGTATGTGTATATGGTTATAATGTGTATATATGTAGGTATACAACTATAGTGCAACCACTGTGCACAGATGTTTATAGTTTCTGCGTCGGTTGTCTTTGGACAATGGACGCGTTCCATCGCCGCAGCTTGTTTATTGACTATAATTGATGCAACATATGGTTTGCAGCATCGCAATCTATTGGTATTCATTAAGGCAATTTAGGTTATTAACATCTGCACACACGCATATGGAAAGCGATTGTTTAGATTGTCTACAAAACCCAATTAAACCTTCGTATGCCGGGAACGTGGATCTACGCGATCCACAATGGCTTTTTAATTGTTTCTATAATAACGGAATTCATCCGGATAAATAAATAATTATGCCACAGAACATTATAGGCTGAAAAAAGTTGAAAATATTTGCGCATCGCCGCATACCTACATCATCATCATAATTTTCGCCTCCCCCAAGCATCGCCACTTCGACCGGTTCTGTGGTGCTTGCATCCAGCGGATTCCTTCCACCCAAAATGCCGCATACATGGGCGCGTCCAAATAGATTTTCCAATAAAAAATACATAACAGCCCTTGTATGGTTCAAGCCATACATTATGCAATCCTAGCAAGTTCCTTGGAAATGATCATCATACAAGTACGGTACTTTAGTGTCCTGCTGTGAATGAACCATGCTAAATTTGGTTCGCGGACGTTTCAAGGTTACCTCTTTTGTTTGTGTGCTTAACATGTCATTTAAATGAGTCCAAAATAAAAAAATAAAAAAATAATTAAAAAAAAACACATGTGCTCACAAATTCAGTCTGATCATGGGATACAACACGAACCAATTAGCTTTACATAAAATAAACCAATATAATTAAAGGTATCGTCAGGTGAAAACCTTCTGATTTAGGAACCTTTTGGTTCAGTTCCTATTTATTTTTATCCAGCCTCAACTAGGAACTTGCCAGGTAAAATGTTTTGGTTCAATCTAAATGAACTCCGCCCAGAATTCCGCAGGACATTAAGTGCCCCATCGTTTGTGGAACAGCTCCACATATACACTCCAGTGAGGAGTCGTCTATAAATCTCCATCTGAACAGGGTTTCCATGCTTCGGCCAACCTGGGTCCGAAGTCTGTGACTGTGATTAGCAAGTCTGTAAGTATTTAGTTAGGAGTTAGGTCCTAAAGAAATACTAAAATAATGGTAGTCCCGAAATTGCCATTCAAACTAGTATTTTGCCATTCAAATGCCGAATAAAACCAGTATGTTTATATACTATAATATCAGTATTGTTAGCAACGATTCGAATTATATTAGCATTATTTTTTTATGAGAGAGAGGGCTGTATCTGTAGGTATCGTCTGATAAGTTAGAAGAGCTGTTGTTTTTATTTTAAGTCTTACCAGCAGCAACTGCCGACGATTTTGCAGTACAATAGCTTGACTTCTGGGTTCGATACCTGGGTCGGGTAAAGTGCTATTGGGTTTTACTTTCTGGAATTTCTCAGCGGCAGCCCAGAGTCTGGATTTGTGCCCGGTTGATGGTAATAGGCTCGCCCTCTGTTACATGTGGCGAAATGTGGGTGTATACTATATGTAGGTGCATCTCTACAGGCGTGATGTTATATCTCTACGATACGTTTCGTTCCTACAATCTGTCTTTTCTGTTCTTTATTTGTTAGTTTCGAGAACGCGAAATAATGATGATTACTTTGGCAGAAGAAGAGGATTTATATTAGGGATATTAGTTGCTACGAGTTTTCGGAACTGATTAGATCTGATTGAAGTATTGCGTGACCAGAACTATTCCTACTTCGCAGTCCAAAGATTATAGTTATATTACTTAAAATACCTGACCTCTGAAACCTACCTGTGTTATTCTTTGTTGAGGAACCAAAAGTTGACTTGCCTTGGGTAACCTGGAAAGTCTCTAAATATCCAAGTACGGTACGGACGTTATCATAAAATCATAATGGCCAATAAAATCAAAGGCCAAATCAAACCAGTAACTTATCAGTATTGTTAGCAACGATTCGAATTATACGAGTATTAGAATCAATTTTATTGTGAAAGATAAAGCCTATATATTCTATAAAGTGAGCTATCATTCTATCAGATGCTAGGGATTGACACTATCGACACAGCAGCTCACTTCACCTAAGTTTTCACGGTGAGATTTCGACTTCAAAGGTTCCCACTGCGCTATGAGTATTCTTAATGTTTTTACTCTTCACCGCTACCTGCCTAACCTATATTATAAAATTATTCTATGCCCACAATGTGTTTCAAGAAAACATACAAATCAACTGTAAAATTGTAGCAAATTTAAGCACTAGTTCAGCCACATACGTAATTCTAAATGTAAATCCATGATTTAAATAAAATTCATTATCGTCCCTAGTCCCTACATACCTATCTATTTTAACGAAAATTTTTATACTTACTACAAGCAATAATTTCGTAGGTACCTAATTACTACATAATGTATATTTTTCTAGGAGCAATTTCGTATGTAATTACAATGGTTATCATTTAATCGTACATCAGATTACGTCTTATCAAAGCATTCCAACATTAAAGTACGAAATTTATTAGGTATAAAATGCTATCAAAATAAAATTAAAAATGTATGATTAACCTTGAACTGGGTCGTAGTAGTTTCAAATTCAAAGCATTCTATTCAAATGTTGCCTAACGTTACGTGACGTAACTGAAGTTACATTTACACCGAAATAGATTTTTATTGAAAACATTGCAAAAATAACTATACTTTTCATGTAAACTATGTATAATATCATATAAAAAAATGAAAAAATAAATAAAAAAACCTTGAATGTTTGTTACGCTTTCACGCTAAAACGGCTGAACGGGTTTGGATGAAAAGAGAATGCCCATTTTTCTACTGACCGCCGTTGGGCATCTAAAAACTTTGTATGATACCATAAATTTGATATAAAAGAGAGGTGATGTCGGTCTTTCAAAAGCAGTAGGTTGTACAACAATAATGATTTGTATTCACATAAAACAACAGAAAATAGTTTCAACAAACCAATCAATGATCCCATTTAAATAATATTGCATAGGTAGGTCATGCTAAATGTAGGTTTGTATAAGAAGTATGAAAATAAAAATACTTGAATATAGGAATGCAATAGCTTTATTGGTCCAACTATCATCATATTCATTAAAAAAATCGTCTCAAAACTGAGCCGGCGTGCGGCGGCTCAACAGACCTATATCGAGCCCAACCAAGATACCACAAAATGATCATAAAGTGAACACAACATCCCACAGTCCGATTACCCACCAAACAATTGCAATAATAGCTAGTACTATCAGCTACAGTTACATGTACCATGCCTGTAGCTCTATTAACTAAAATGTAGGCGTCGCCGTCGCGTCGTATACCTCACTGCTGACATGTCGTAACCCTTACTAAATACTTCTCAGTTCCCAGTACCAATGGCAAGTCATCCTAATGTCATTTGCTAGTTCAATTTCGTATTTTCCGTTCCTACGGACATGCTCCCCATAATACCGAGCCTGTTTAATCTGATAGGAACCTAGAGCTACTGTCATCAGATCATGTTATGACAGTCTTGGAAATGTGTCAAAATGTGGTGGATGTTCAGCATCAATACTTAAGAAAATAGCTCCCCTCTAAATTTTCATTTTATATGTACTCTCTCAAATAATTTCTTGTATTTAATCTAGCTTTAGCTATTTCCAAGAACTGTTTAGCATTATGCTGCAGAGGACACAGGCCGTAGTCGTAAAAACGTTCTACACAACCCACACCACCAGCACAGAAACAGTATGATGGTCTTCAAGAGTTCTTGACCGTGCAGGAATCTGAAGATTCAACTGGACACGATCTCAACGCAATGATAAGATATTTACTACTTTTTTTGTTTGTTTGTTGTGTGTGTGTTTGATGTGTCTTTTTACTTATGCATTGATTCAATGCATAAGTAAAAACAAAGTTCGCTGCCGACTGCTGGTGCCGAGTGTGACGACACGGTGCTTTGTTTGATAAATTGACAGTGAGTGACAATTTTGGCAGTTCACCTTTCACATTTCCCGTGATAGTGTTAAGTACAAACAGTTAATCTTAATCACCTTGACCATAAGTGATTTGTCAATTAAAGAAATATTTTTAATTAGTAAAGTAATCTAAGAGTATACTAACAAGTATGGACAACTAATTAGTTTGAAATAAATGGATTAAATTTAATATTATTTTAAAGAGAAACTCTATTTAGATTATGTTAACTAAAAATAAAAACATTCAAAACGAAGAAGAATGTCACAGCTGAAATTATTTTTAAAACTCAGCGTGTGTCTAATACTATCCGTTAAGACCGATTATGGGGTCTTAAAAATTACAACACTGCTTTTACTAAAATACGCCATATTATATGCAATACCTATAATCCAAAAAATAACTAATTACTTAAATATAAAAACTTTTTTACAAAAAAAAAACAACCGACTTCCAAAAAAAACTACAAAGTGATAAATAACTTTTATTTCGGAAGTCGGTGTCGTTGGTTCTGCATTTTCGTTTATTGACACCGACTTCCGAAATAAAAGTTATTTATCACTTTGTAGTTTTTTTTTGGAAGTCGGTTGTTTTTTTTTGTAAAAAAGTTTTTATTTTTCACTTTTTAGTGAAAGAGTTTGTAATTTATCTAAGTTACAATAGCATAACGTCAACTGCTCATCACCTTTTACAAAATATTGCTTTTCCCGATGCTGGGACGTTAATTTTTGAGGAGTTCTCCTGGTAAGAACCTGAAGAACTCCACTCCACCACCACATGCATTGTGACGAGCATAAATTGCTTAGCAACCATATTAAAGTAATCGAATCGCAACCCGTGAAATATTTATTATTGATTAGTTCCGATGGCCGTCTGTAGTCTTCATCATCAGCTCCACTTTACCAAATGATGATTTCCGAGAGCAAATGCTCAAGTTACTCTAAAAAATATCCAAATCGCTAAAGGTTTGCCAATAAAATTTGAGGGTTTCCCTCGATTTCCATGGGATCCTCTCATCAGATTCCAACTTGCTGACAATGGGACCACCTTGGGAGTATACCCTTCAAGTTACTCTAAAAAATATCCAAATCGCTATAGGTTTGCCAAAAAAAGTTGAGGGTTTCCCTCGATTTCCATGGGATCCTCTCATCAGATTCCAACTTGCTGACAATGGGACCATCTTGGGAGTATACCCTTTCACAAGGGATTTTGCTTTTGGTCAATTGGCACATGGCTAGACCATGACCTAGATTAGGAAAGGATGGTACCTATCCTTTCTCGATATTCCTACGAGATCGAGACTTATATGGATGAAACCGCGGGGCGCAGCTAGTATTTATAAAATTCATCAATCTAGGATGTAGCTTAATGCGGAATTGCGGACGCCCCCCAATTAGATAGACCGACGACTGACCCTAGAAAGGTCTGGCTGGGACGAACTTGATGAGAAACGGAGTACCTTCAGGATGTTGTGGCGCAGCTTAGAAGAGGCCTATGTCCAGTAGTGGACTGCGATAGGCTGAGTTGATTGTTTTATTGATCGATCCATGTAAATCCAGATAAATGTTTGAAGTGAAAACTTCTTTAGGCGCATTGGGCATTTTTTGAGATGGGAAAAACCATTGAACTCGCGACACTGTTACCGACACCGCGCTTCATTCGGAATTTCGGATGTGTTCGGCTGTCCTCGGGATGTACTCGGTTTTAATGTATATCCGATATGTCAGTGAGTGATGGCAAAGTATTCTGTTTGTGTTTTGTTTTCACTTCTGTCGGCACTCTCGGAGTGCCACTGTTTTTTTTTCTAGCTTATTTCTAATATTTCACTCACTATTAAATAGGTAGCCTACAGAAGCTACAGAGATGCTTGTAGTTTTTTTTAAATGTTTCATTCATTTATTGTTCGAAGACATGTGACGCCTACCAACCCGCAGCTCGCGGGGTGGATAACTGCCCAGTTCCTCTCAAAATGAGAGGAGGCCTGTGTCTTAGCAGTGGGAACATTATAGGTTGATTATGTTATTTGTAATCATTTATTGAGATTAAATAAATCCGTCCTGTTAGTTAATATATATCTACCTAAGTATCTCTTTACTTTAAAATGAAACCTTGTTACCTATCTACGTGACTGTTAATCGCCGAAAATTCATTTTAATGGCAACTAAAGTTAAAACATTGCAGCTATTTTCTATCTTTCTTAGCCATAACAGAAAGTTTATGAGTAGAAAGGTGCCTAGTTTAAAAAAAGTATACATTGCACTGCTATTCACATCTTTGATTATCATCCTACAAAACCATGACCTCAATAGACTTGTACATCAGACAGAAAAAATACGCACTTTCTAATTGTACATGTCAACACGCTATAATACAATGCATTCACTAAGTGAAATTTTGGTTAGATGGGTAGGCGCGCAATAAAAAAAGAAATTGAATGTACCGAACACCTGTCATCTAATCTTTTCACCACCCTTGGTTGACTGGCAGAAAATTCCTAAATCATTAAGTTCGCCTTTGTACAAGACTTACCTTTTTTGTGTGCGAAATATTTTAATAAATTATAAATGTTAAGTCGATATTTTTTGTAAGTATTGCAAGTTATGCTCTGCACACTCGGCGAATGAGAGCAACACCGAAAAAAATTTTACATTTTGACCGTCACGATACTTTCGTTTTTTTATTTTATTTAGGTAGTTACTACAAAGAAAGAAAACAGAAATAACTCTACTACTACTTCTCTACTCTCAAACATTGTTAATGTATTTCAATGTGCTTATTATTGAATACATTATAAAATATAATACAGTGAAAATTAATATTTTGCGAAAGTTTTGTTTCGACAAATATTTATTTTTAATCGAATAAGGGTTTATATAAGTAGATATAATTTGTTTATTATTTTTCCTAATCGGCATATTCGATCACACATCCAGTAGATACATTATTTATTATTTTATGTAGGTATTATCCTCTTAGTCACGGACCTTATTTGAACTATCACCCACCAGGTTAAGCAGATAACATTATAATAATTATTCAGCTCTTTAACGTCTTCAAAATTATTTTATTAAGAAAAAATATATTTTCTTCCTACGTCATGTTCGAGTAGGTATCCATTTTTTAATTATTTAGGTACAGAGGCTAGCACATCAAGCTACCCCAATCTGTCAAACTTTCCCAATTGAATATGAACCTTCTTCCTTTGTGGTAAAGTTGAAAATCTATCAAAGAAATTTGACAGATTGGGGTAGCTTGATGTGCTGGCCTCTGTATTTAAAAGTAGGAGGGACCCAATTGCGTAACACACTATCAATCACAATCTGAATAATTTTGAAGGATATTTTCATATGTTCGAAAAATTCGTCTGCAGCTCAACAACGTATATCGCAAAGAATGTTGTTTAACTGTCACAATTATTAACTGTCACAATTAAAGTCATTGCTACTGGTAGTGTGATAGTGTGTTACCTAAGTACCTCGCTGCTTTAAAAAGCGATATATCCAAACCCTTCAATTCTAACATAAGAAACGATAGAAATCCATTTCTAGCCATTTCTTCGTAAGTACCTACGTATATTTCTGCTCTTTTCTGCTTGTCTGTTTACTTGTATATTTAATTCAAATATTCTTTATTGTAATCCATAATGTACTTACACATACCTGGTAAGTATTAATCAATATACACTCTTTCGGGCACAGCAAAATTTTAAATAAGTAGAAGAGAGGAATATATTTGTGTAAATAAATGGTTTAAAAAGTAAATAAATGAAGTTAAAAAAAAGTCTTTGAAAAAGCCGCAAAACTCACGCAAATTGTGTTAGTTTCTGCTATTTTGAACCTCAACAAGCCGTTTACGCCGAACTACACTGTCAATGGTACCTAACGACCTGGGTGCCTACTTACTGAAAAGTAGAGCACCATAGCTTTTCTCTAAAAACGAACAGCGGAATGTAAATATTTTAGAGTAAATAACTATAACGATTTTCTTCCGTGGAATATAAAGTCAATTCGTAGCTCAGATTTAAGGGTTGTTTTAAATAATTATATTTATTTAAAACTTTCATTAAATAAAATCAAGGTTACTCTACTGATAATTATGTAGGTAAGTAGGTAGCTATGTATTTTTTTTTATTTCGATTGCCCTTAATTTTCTTCGTCCCAAAGCAAATCCGACTAGTAGGTAGGTACATATTATTAAATAGACAAACTTTTTTTATGTTAAGTGAGACTTCTAATTTACATTTCTCACATAATAAATTATACGTTTGTAAATCAGTGTAAATCGGCAAAAGTAAATTGTAAACAATACATCATTTCAATGACATGACAAAGCACAAACTGTACCTACTCATCGCTGAAAATTTATTTCAGTCAAACATCACTATACACGACACTAATAAATACTAAAATAGAAAAATGCACTCTTACCTTTCTCAATGTAACTTTTATGACAAAACAATCACTATCAATAATGTTGCATTTATATATAAAAAATATTATCGACACTGTCAAACAATAAAATACTGCACTCAAAAACCACTACGATTCTATATTCGTATTTGGAATTTATAGTTTTTAAACGCTCAGAGCAATGACATTCATAGACGATCGATTATTTGTTTTTTAATTTGAATTTTCATTGACTGTTTCGCGTTCGATGGCTTGTTGTCGGCCAGTATCGCGCACAGCCGGCGCTAGTTGGCGCGCAGCGATGTACTGAGACTGGCCGAACGCAACACAAACACCGAATATAACAACGAAGTCGGGAGCGCCTGCCGTCAGCTGTCGGCACTGAAACGTTTTTAGGGATCCGTCCGATAGAGAAATGTGTGTGGTGCTGGTGACAGTTGATGTAAGATTTCCTCTATTTTCGCTTGGTTTACTCCAACCCTTGGTTCAGAAATGAAATGAACGTTTACGTAGCCTACTTCGTATTCATACTATTCATGTCACTTTTTTAACTACTTAAGTAGTTAAAAGTCCATTCTGACAGCACATAAATACATAACTTTTACATATTTTTTTCAATAAGTCTCGATCGATCGACTTCAAAAATAATTCACCAATTAATTTAATTATCACGATGAGAAGCGCCTAATTTATTATTTTAGCAATCATTTACTGTCCTACTTATTCAATAAAGCAAACGTTTGAAAAATAAACCTAAAGGCAATATCATTATTTATAAATACTTAGGTATTAGAAAATCGGCAGTTTTTCAACAGCTTAAGAGAATGAAAACTGTACACAAATCCAATTTTAATAATCTCTAAAAGAAGAAAACCAACTATATAAGATGTTAATTCATTTTATAAAGTCGGTATTCCTCATACATTTGTACACGGAACCACCATCACAAAAAACTTACGCACTTCACAAGGGTGTTGACTCATGCGCGGGACGGATGCATAAAGGGCGCATGCGTTCCCCTCCGAATTCTAAACATAGAACGTGTACACACGGCTACACATCATGCAGAAGTCAGCTTATACTGGTTTTGTATAGCTTGATGTGTAGCCGTGTGTACAACACATAAACAACGTATATACAAATGAAACTAATACAGACTACGACGTAATTCACCCCAGTTGCTATGGTTACGTGAAAACAAAAGCACTACCTCATGGACTTATATAATTATCATTGTTGTATGACGAGTAATCAACTTGAATCGATTTATTCGTTGGTTGGTTGGATTTATTGGTTTGGTTTTTGAAAGTTTGAATGTGTCGCATTACTTTTACCTCGTTCAAAAATAAATACAGACAGCAGCCCTCTTCGTTAAAAACGCATTTAATTATTTATTGCAGTCATTGATATATAAAAAACCCTAGATATACCATTTTTTGAAGAATCATTCATACATAATCAGTCTATGTATAGTATTTCCACAGCTGGGACACAAACCTCTCTGAGAGGGAGAGGGCTGTAATCCACCACGCGGCCCCAATGCAAGGCTTTTATAACATACCGATTTTCTCACTATGAGACCGGTGGTGATGAGATTATTTTACACAAAGTAAAGTGCCTGCTTGGGTTCGAACCCACGACCTACAACTCGTAAGTCGCGGCCGTTACCACTGGGCCACCGGTGCTCTTTCTGAAGAATAAATAAAGACAAATAAACATGTGTGTGATCTATACAGGGTTAGTTTTCAAGGGTGTGGTACAGCAGTGCAGACCATCAAACTGAACAATTTTGTCCATGGGACCAACATCGTAACCGCGAATAAAAATTCAGCCATCCCAGATACAGCACCCTATTTGCGTCAATCACAATCTGAATCATTTTGAAGGATATTGCTAATTCAATGCTTCATAATTATGTTTGAAACGTTTAGGTCGAGTAGGTATTGAAGTTTTCTGAGACAGTCGATAAATTTTTCGCGATTACAATATTGGTCCCATGGAGAAAGTTCTTCAGTTCGATGGTCTGTACAACACCCTTAAATTTGGCTGGTCTTTGAAAACTAACCCTGTGCATACGTCATATTTCAGTAAATTATAGATTCGCCATTCACTCTCGAAAGGATTTAGACATAAATAACATAACAAAACATCACGCCTATATTCCCCGAAGGGTTTGGCACTACCCAGAGGCACAGATAATATAAGAGGTGTACATAGGTACATCTACAAAAAAAAAAAACAACACCAATAAAATTAAAATTAAAATAATAATACTATAGAGTAGGTACACCCACATTTTGCCAGTTATGTTTTAAAGCCCCATGTAATAGGGGCGAGCCTATTGTCATCAACCACAACCGGTCAAAATCCGGACTACGGGCTGTTACTGAGAAATTTATTACGGAAAAACCCAACAACACGTTGCCTGGCCTGGGAATCGAACCCAGGACCTCATGTTCAGCAGTGGTGATTGCGAAAAATTGACGAACGAGGTAGATTTACTTAGGTGAAAATATTAGAGTTATTCCGGTCTCCCCTGAACCGCCCTCCCCCCACTCCTCCTCGATCCCCTGCTAGTTCTTTTTCTGTTTTAATTTAGGTAGGTAAATTATAAGAATCAAACCCAATTACTTTAAGGTGATAATTATATTATTGATAAAAAATGGGCTTATTCTTTATCGTGTACCATTTTAAGGCATTAACTGCCAACGCGGTCACCTGGTGACCGCGAACAATAGATTTTCTATTGTGTCTGTTGCCTGGCAGTCAACGTGTTGTATACCTACGGAATAGGGATTTAACATTTCGATGTAAGTTTTTTTGACTATGGCAGCGTATACCTAGTATATTACATTATATAGATTTCGCAAAAAAAACCATAGGTGCTGTTCAAATGAACTATTAATATGCATCCGCCACCCACCATTATTTGTGTAGGAGAAATGTACAGAAATCGTTCCCAGGTTGCATACACAATACACATTAAGTAGTTGTTGTAAGAGCGAGCGTGATGGATGGAGGTTAACGTTGTAATGGGTAAAATAATGAGCACGAATTATAATAGAGTACAGCATTCGTTGCACATCTATAACGAGAGAATAAAATCTTTATGGAAACAGAGGGGGTTTCGGATCGGTCTTTGTGAGGTATCGGTGCCCCAAGCGCAGATCGTGACCACCGAGGTGGTGGTGACGTAAACAATCTACAATCCCGTCTTAGGCCCAAATTCCGGGCGCTTGGTGAAGGCTCTTCCCCCGAAAACAAAAATAAAAAGTATTGCAGTCACTGAGCAAAACATTTCATTGAAATTATTGAAGTTGAAGAATATTAACTCATCAAACTAAGCTATTATAAGAAATTCTAAAAAGCAGATAATCAAATCATATTGTGTCAATTTAGATGATACGTAAAATAGTAGCAGTGCTATGCGACTTTTGTTGCTGACCGTACCTAGCCAAATAAGGAATCGAAAAATAAATTTAATATTCTGTTGCACGGATCGATCTTTGAAGGAAATTGTATCAATGGTGCCAATCCGCTATTAAGCCTTGCACTTTTTTTTACGTGAAGACCTTCAAGATATTATAGTTTTCTTTCGTTCAAAGTCCCACTGGAAATCCAGGAGCATAGATTAAGAACCAAAACAAGGTAAAAACATGAAGATGGAAAAGAATACCCAGGTAAAGAGGGCCTACACATAGGATGACATTTCATCAGCGATAGTAATGATGGGGAATACAAAAATAATCAACCGAAAAGCTTATTTCAATCCTGTTGAAAGTTGATGCAGAAATACGAAACGCTTTCAAAGCGATAGCCACATTTCTAGGCCCTCTTCATTCCTTCATTCACGACGATGCTGCCGTAAACCACAGTAGAAAAGAAAGACTTGTTTCAAACAATACATACTTACCCATATGTATTTTTAAGTAGGTACCTGACATTTTGTATAATTGGTAAATGTAAGCATAGGTCTTTTCCGTCTGATTTGAGTTGAGTAGGTATGTTAATTACCAAGATACCTTACCCTTTTGAACAAATACTTAAATAATAAATTGAGGAAGTATTCTCTCAATTTTCACATGCTCGCTCGTAAATGTTTCAGTCAATGTAGATAGGTACACGGCTAGCAAGGCAAGCTATACATTTCCAGTTTTAGCTGACCTAGCATTATAAAGATTTTTCGTACAATCAGAAGTCAGCGTATACTGGTTATGTATAGCTTGATATGTAGCTGTGCGTACTACACTTAATGCAATTCAAGAAATGGTATCTTGTGCGGAATTGTTGACAACAATGATCATGAGGAAATGCCAAGGCGATGATTGTGGGCGGTCTTGATTCGATGAGGAAAGTTTAAAATAACAAGTCATTTAAATACTTTCCATTGTTGTTGCTGTAATAAATAGCATGTGTCGAATTTAGCGTAGCGCTGGAAATCTCTGTTTCTATGGAAACTTTAAAATCGGTCTAATTTGGCTGTATGCACATAAGTACAAGTGAAGTATGAATTAATGGGCACGCCACGATAGCGGCGGTAAGGCCCCTCTTTGAGGAGTGGCTAGAGAGGCGTCACGGCGTCCTCACCTACCGCCTGACGCAGGTCCTCACCGGACACGGATGTTTCGGGAGGTTCCTGCACATTATCAGGCGGGAGGAAAAAACCCGGGTGTCACCACTGCGAGGATCGCCCAGAGGACACGGTGGAGCATACGGTGGAGGTCTGCCCCGCTTAAGCGGAGCACCGCCGTGTCCTCGTAGAGGCGATCGGCAGCAGCGGCGACCTCTCGCGCCCGGCCCTGGTTCAAACCATGGTCCGGAGCGAGAGGGAGTGGGAGGCAGTCACCTCCTTCTGCGAAGCAGTCATGCTAGCGAAGGAGGTGGCGGGATGGGAGAGGGAGAGAGCCGAGAGGGCCGCCCGTCCCAGCCGCCGCGGTAGACGCCCCGGGCGTCGGGAGCCGCGTGACGACTCCCGGCCACCGTAGGCGCGGGCCTGCGGACGGCGAGTAATGGGTAGCTCGCCGCCCGATCAGGACCAGGCCCGTGCCGGACGGCGCGTATGTGTTCCACGCGCGCCTCAAAGAGCTGTCAGCAGACACGGAGGGGCCCGTTAGGGCCGAAGCCTGCCGGGGCAGCGGGATTGTCCGAAAGGGTTACCGCTGCCCCGGAACATAAAGGGCTAAGGAAGGAACACGGATGGGTTTTAGTCAGTAAGAGTCTGACACTCCCTTCCGCTCCACCCAGAGCGGGAGGGGTCATTGGATGATTTCCCATCCTTAAAAAAAAAAAAAAAAGTATGAATTAATGAAGATATTGTGCTTTTATGGATTTTTATTACGACCCTTTAACCTAGTTAAAATCCTAGGAAGTGATTTAAGACAGGTTTTTATGTAATTAAACTTATACAATGCGAGGTCAGCTAAAAGTGAGACACCGCATCCCAAGCGTCACCGCAACCTACTTGTTGGCCGCTACGTCGTCGGCTTACAGGCAAAAGCCCTGACGAGCGGCGCCTTCTCGGGTTCCTCTTCGCTTCACCGTGGTTGACCAAGCCACGGCTACTGAGCCCCCCCGCCTCGACAATGCGGGAACCCACCGGGGGGATCACAGTTCTAACCTAACCTAACCCATTTGGTCGGGGTGCCCTGGCTTAGTTACTGCGACCAATTCGGCTCGCGCGTGATTGGTTACAGACTTCCAACCTAAACTGTAATTAAATATCATTCAGGCCGTTAGTTGAACGGCCGCCGTTTAGTTAAAAGGCTAGGCAGTTAACTGAACGGCTAATTTAACCAGTTGGCTGCGACATGTACATGGACACGATTTTCTACGGCGCGATTTATACGCCGTGTGTAGGCACGGTTTGACAGACAGTGTTGCATGGATCACAATGGAAGTTTGATGACGGGCACGTTGTTTCTCCAGCGCGGTTTTTACGCCGTACAGTAAAGAAATCATTCCGTATTCAAATAAGACAAGGGTGTACTTTTGATTATTAATTGAAAAAAAAAATTGTCGGTGGTTATCATAAAAAAAAAGATCTTAATAAAACAAATACCAGCGTTTATACATCTATCTATTTGAATAAGTAAAAACTTTTTTACAAAAAAAAAAACAACCGACTTCCAAAAAAAACTACAAAGTGATAAATAACTTTTATTTCGGAAGTCGGTGTCAATAAACGAAAATGCAGAACCAACGACACCGACTTCCGAAATAAAAGTTATTTATCACTTTGTAGTTTTTTTTTTTGGAAGTCGGTTGTTTTTTTTTTTTTGTAAAAAAGTTTTTATTTTTCACTTTTTAGTGAGAGAGTTTGTAATTTATCTAAGTTACAATAGCCTAACGTCAACTGCTCATCACCTTTTACAAAATATTGGTTTTCCCGATGCTGGGACGTTAATTCTGAGGAGTTCTCCTGGTAAGAACCTGGAGAACTCCACTCCACCACCACACGCATTGTGACGAGCATAAATTGCTTAGCAACCATCTTAAAGTAATCGAATCGCAACCCGTGAAATATTTATCATTGCTTAGTTCCGATGGCCGTCTGTGGTCTTCATCATCAGCTCTACTTTACCAAATGATGATTTCCGAGAGCAAATGCTCAAGTTACTCTAAAAAATATCCAAATCGCTATAGGTTTGCCAATAAAATTTGAGGGTTTACCTCGATTTCCCTGGGATCCTATCATCAGATCCTGACCTGATGATCATGGGACCACTTGGGAAGTATACCCTTTCAAACAAAAGAAAAATTTTCCAAATCGGTCCAGGCGTCTTCGAGAAATCGGGGAACAAAATAAAAAAAAAAGATTCCGACGAATTGAGAACCTCCTCCTTTTTTTGAAGTCGGTTAATAAAAACTGGCCAATTAATGCGAGTCGGACTCGCAAAAAACGCCCTAAAAAACTCGTTCCTTTTATGGAGACCGGCTGTAATTTTTAACTATTATAGCGGCAATAAAAACTCACTAAAATTTTCAACTGTCTACCTATTACGGTTCATGAGATACAGGCCGCTGACAGACGGACGGACATACAGCAAAGGCAAGTAGGTAATAGAGCCCCGTTGGCACCCTTTGGGTACGGCAGGCATTAAAAATGAAATGCTGTTTGAGAACGACTGGACCGATTTCATTATTTTTTGTTTGTTTAGGTTTGAACGTAAGTCGGACTATTACGTTTAATGGAAAGAAACATTGGGAAATTAAAAAAAAACTGAAAGATAGATAGATAAAATACTCTTTATTATGTACACCATAAGTATTACAGATATAAATGTAGGAATTGTTGTGTAGGAATTGTTGTGCCTTGTTAAAATAAAAGTGCGTTTTTCTATGGGTTTTTTTTATGCATTTTTGAAAGGATAGCGGGGTAATTGCGTCACACACTATCAGTAGCAGTGGGTCTGTGGGTTTTATTTTGACAGTTCAACAACATTCATTGCGTTATTTACGTTATTGAGCAGACACATTTTTCGAACATATGAAGCAATGGATTAGCAATATCCTTCAAAATTATTCAGATTCAGATTGATAGTGTGTTACGCAATTGGAGTGCAGGACAGGCGTTTAAAAAAATCAACAAATTCTTTCTCTATAGTTTAGTAGAGTATTATATTATCTGAGGTTTAGACTAGCGGATAGTCTAAACGACTAAGCCGTTTAGACTATCGGACCGTCGTCGCCGCGCCGCGTCGCCGTCGTCGGTCGTCTCAACTAGTCTGGCTTAGTCGTTATATGCGCAATTATATACTAAAATGCCTAGCATTCTACAAATGCCTAATTCGGCAAATGGCTGATTCGCAAAAGGACTAATTCTTAAAACGGCTAATTCGCAAACGGACTAGTTCTTAAAAGAGATAAGATTTGATTTTTTGTATATTTGTTTGTTACGCTTTCACGGTAAAACGGCTGAACGGATTTAGATAAATGCACATGAAGGCACATGGGTAGACAATGACCTGTATAATAAACCGCGGGCGCAACTAGTAAATAATCTTCTATCTATACTTATAATAAATCTGTAGAGAGGTCAATTCTGTACATGATATATATTTCCAAAATAACTATCAGGGGGTAATTAGTGATCGATACTGATGCCAAAAATGCAATCAGTAAAATTTTTGTTTGTCTGTCTGTATGTTCCTTATAGAAACAAAAACTACTCGACAGATTTTAACGCAACTTGGAACAATTATTCTTCATACTCCTGGGGAGGTTATAGTATGCTTTTCATCACGCTACAATGAATAGCAGTGAAAGGAAATGTTGGGAAAACGGGAGAAGTTGCTCAATTTTTTAAGCTTCCGTCGCGTGTGCAGCCTTAATGGTTAAAGCTACATAGAAATCATTTATGACGGAAATGTTCTACATAAAATTATCTAAAAAATATCCCACAACAGCATATGTCTATCTTTTATGGTTGACTCACAATAACACGTGTAACTCCCGATGGCTTAGCAGTTCGGAGCTTTCTGATTATATTTGTTTACTCTTACGTTTATAATACTCTCACTCATCCCTAATTAAAAGAAGGTAATATTATTACCTATTCAATAAAAAAATAATCATAGTATACATGAAATACGCGCACCAAACTTATACATGAAATACGCTAATAAGCCATCGCGCCGCACAGTGTGGGATTTAACCTTAGTTGCGGACACTATCATTTTATG
The DNA here is from genome assembly GCA_963669345.1 of Gortyna flavago. Taxonomy (NCBI): domain Eukaryota; kingdom Metazoa; phylum Arthropoda; class Insecta; order Lepidoptera; family Noctuidae; genus Gortyna; species Gortyna flavago. Next base: position 12,412,998 of record OY770136.1, on the reverse strand, counting down.
TTGGATTTAAGTAGGCCTAGTCATCCCAGACCATTTAAAGTAATACTTTTTTGAAAATTTCAATTAGATTTTCAGTTTTTTTTTTTCATTTAAGTCTTGGATTTCTACGAAAAACGTTTTCAGTCATATTTCCCGAAAAAAGTGATATTTCTCTTTGTAAAAAAATCAAACCATCTGCTAGTTTACAATGCTACTAGTGTGAAAATTTCGATCCCATATGTGCAGAAAAACGAGAGAAAAAAAAAATTAAAAATTTTGAAAAAAAAAAATTGAAATTATCTATGTTATTGTCGCATTTTTTTTAACAAAAATTCAATAGGGTTATGTTTCTACTAAATCGTGACAAAAATCCATATAACTAGCTTGCGCGATGTTGGAGATATTGCGTTTCTAAGGTTTTTTATAATTTCTATGGAAATAGGGTTGTCATAAACTTAGAACTTTTTTGTTGGGTAGAGAGGGTTTTTTTTTAAATAGATATCATCTTAAATAGGTATT